>CM036318.1:24902271-26102271 GCA_020567845.1 Rhododendron henanense subsp. lingbaoense
TAGATTGTGTAAGAAGTTGGCCAAAAGAGATTGACTTGATTGAGTGAGCAAACACATGCACACACATCACTCTCTCTCTCTCGCTCGGCCTCCTCTCTCTCTCTCTCTCTCTCTCTAGTACCATGTGTATATATATATGTAAGGACAATGGTTGATGGCTTTGACTTGGAGAAGTATATAGGATTGGGTTGTAAGGATGTAAGAAGATTATGTAAGGTACTTTCCAAATCTCTTCATATCTTTCCATCTCTCTCTTTATTACTAGTACAAGTTACCTATATATATATATATAACTTGAGTGGGTAGGAGAGAATCTAAGATGGTACAACAAATATCTTCTTCTCTCTCTCCTATCTCTCCCTCTCTCTCGGCCTCTCTCTCTCCCTCTCGGCTTCCTCTCTCTCTCTCTCTCCCTCTCTCTCTTTCTCTCTCTCTCCCTTGTACTTTGTATGAGTATATATATGTCCAAGTATATATATTAGTACACTTAGGTACTATGTGATCTTTCAAAGGTCAACTAAGAAGATAAGGTCAAGATTCTCTTAATAAAATAGTCTAATAAGCACATGCTCCACTTATAATACTATATTTGTGTACCTAGAGAATCTATGGTAATAAATTTATATGGTACATATACATATCTTTAAGTAAACAAGCACATGGGAAATCTAAGAAGTGACTTGTTTTATTTATCCTAGTACTTGTTGGTAAGACTAACTTTCATTAACCAATGGATAATGTTTTCCCTAGCAATTATTGACCAATGGTTAAAGAGGTGAGATAAGATATACTTGATTAATACCTTGAAATGACCATATGTCCTTTAGGCATGTGTATATATGTCTATATATAATTATATATGTGTACCTTAACAAATCTAGAAAAAATATCTTTGATGGAAAGTCTATTGTCCAATGGATAAAAGTTTCCCTAACTTTTATTGTCCAATGGGTAAAGGTTAAAGGTGACAAGTATGACTTTGAATGACTAGTCAATGGATATATATATATATATATAATAATTAACTTGGCCCAAAGGGTTCCATTAGGGTTTCAAAGGTTCAAAAGGTTCATCTAGGGTTAGGAGCATGTAATCAAGTGGATTGGTAGTTAGGTTTCTTCAAATAGTTGGTTAGAAACTAACTATACTTGTCAAGTAGGATTTCTAGCCAAGAAATATATTTTTAAGACTATCATTTACTCACTTAGGAAAATGCACAAGTGTTTTTACAGGCATACTTGTCTTTAGAAAATGACTATATTGTCCAGGGTTAAAAGATTCAATTTTTATAAGTTTCAAATCTAATTATGACGGATTATTGGAAATTAAAAAGGAATTTTAAAAGCTAATCCAAGTACAAATATTTACCGAAATTTTTATTTACCAAAAATTAGGGTCATTACACGACGCTCACCACCAAGGCAACGAGCTTACCTCTCAGCAATGAGGCCTCCCCCGAAAGGAACAACAATGCGTCGTCGAGGAAGATTACCGAAGGGACAGTGCCGTAGCCAATGGATGAGATCCACCCACCGGCGCACGATGCCTAAATGACGTGATAACCCCTAAGCAAGGAGGCATTCCCTGAAGGAACACCAATGCATCATCGAGGATGATTTTTTAAAATTCATTTTCGCATACCCCTTAGCAAGGAGGAATTCACCGAAGGAAACGCCAATGCATCATCGAGGAAGACTTTTGCAAATTCATTTTTTATTTTTAAATGAACAATGATTTTATAAAACTTTTGACTTCACGTCCGAGCAACAACTAGCTTACCTCTCCGCAAGGGTGGGCCTGCCAAGAAGGGTTTCAACACCAATGCATCATTGAAGTGGTTTTCCGAAGGGAAAAGGCCATTGTCGATGGAGATCCACCGACAGGCGCACGACGCCTAGACGACGTGCTTACACCTCAGCAAGCAGGTGTGGGCACACGCCCCAAAAATCCCATGTCTTTAGGCATAAAATTCCGGGTGCGCCCTTTTTGCGGAGAGCGCGGCGAAACGCTTCGCAGTTCAGAGAGTCGCCACTTGGGTTTTGTGGAGAGTACCCAAGAAATCGTGTTTTCGAAAAACGTTTGGATCACGTTTGCTTGAGTTTGAAAAAGGCTTGTAGACTGGACCGTCGTCACCTTTGAAATTTGAGGTTCGGGAGCCAGGTTACGAGAGAGGAAGGGTTTTATGGCACCCCCTCTCGCCCAATCCGGAGATCGGTCTCTACTCAGGCATTTTATAAAAAAAAACATTTGCATTTCTCTCTTTGTTTGATCAATCTTTTAGCCAATTAGGGCGGGAGAACAGTTAATGGGGATTGAAAAACTGTAACACATTTGCATTTATGTACAAGTATGTGACAAAATGTTTATGGATGTTTGATGTTTGATCTAAGTAAGTATAATAGATTGAGAACAAGCTACTGTGAACGTTTTAAACAGACTAGAGCACACTAACTGTGCAATGATGCACACAGAAGCAAGCCTGCATGCACTGGCTAAGCCACTGCATGCAGCCCTAACCTGCGTGCGCCACCCCACAATTGGCGTCCGCCGGTAAGCTCAAATCAACAGCTTCTGTCATCAACCCTCTGGGCTCTGGAAGGGACCAGTGCACACCCAGGACAAACCACACAGTTGATATAGATTACTAAACTATTACAGGCAGATTAAAGGGCTAAGGAGCCACCAAATGAACAGAAAACCCCTTAAACAGTGAGGGGAGGAAAAACAGAGGCCAGGGGCCTAGTTGCCATGCAAGGGCCAGCCACTGGCCAAGGAGTGACTGGCGCACGCAGGTACATGGTACCGTACACCAGTTGACACCACTCGGTCAATGCTTGGCTTTGCACCATCTGGGCTCTGGAACATGACCAGAAGGCCCCCAGAGGCATTCCAAATCAACATAAAGGAAAAACTAAGTACTATGCTTAAACAGTTCTACAATACAGAAAGCTGTAAACTTGTTTTAACATGCTTGCAAGGTGATCAGATACTAATGAAACAAGAAAAATGACGATCGGTGATCCCCACACCAGTTTTACCATACAGCCATCACTGGCGTACGACACAACTAACTGGCGTGCGCCACTTGATCATCCTAAACGGTTTTGAAACCTTGCCAGCGTTAGGGCCAGGACTGGTATAGATTACCAGCCTTGACCCTACTAGCCCCCCTCAGGGGTCAGAACAGAAAACAGAAAGCAAAGGTGATATACCTTTTGCTTGTGAGTTTTGATGGATGGTTTGAGCTTGAGCTTGAGAGTTGAAGGTTGGAGGATGATTATGGTGAGGCTTATGGACTGTGGTGAGTGTACTCTCCACTTACTCTTTCTATGGAAAAGAAAGGAAGCCAAGAACACTTTAAGAAGAAGAAGACAAGATGACTTAAGCTTTAATGGAGCTAACCCCTTGCAAATGAATGCAAGGGGGGTATTTATGGTGGAGGGAGAGGACTGATCAGTTGGCCCCTTAAGGGCTGTTTGGGGTGGCAAGGAAGAGGGGAGCCTCCCATGCATTAAATGCATGGGACTAGTTGATGGAGGGTGTAGGAGAGAGGGGGGAACATCTCTGGCCGATATAATCATCAGGGGGGCTGTAGCTGACGTCAGGTGGTTACAAAAACTCCCGCGTGTCTGGCCGAAAAAGGTTGATTTGACTGGAATTGACTGGCGTACGCCCCTTGTTGAGTGGCGTGCGCCAGTAACTGGCGATGACTGACACGTGGCAGGGCTTCCTGCGCACGCTAGTCAAGAACCAGCGTACTCCAGTAGGGTTTTGCTGAGGCCATTTGGTTCTGGCTTGAGGGTTCGACAAGGGTTTGAAAAGGGTTCGGATGAGGTTCAGGACGCTCAAAGCTCAAACTCATTCACAAACTCAGGATGTTCTTGACCTTAATCATCATCGGGGAATAAAAAGACCGTAAGTAAACTAATCTGGACAGTCCAGAATAGGGTGTCTATAGTAGCCCCCCTTTGACGGTACTTAGAGCACCATTGACTTGGCGTAAGTTACGTCAAAGGTTTCTAGACACCCATCCAGGCCATCCAGAGCAGAACATACGAGTTCAATGATAGACGAAAAATTTAAAGAACCTGATTGATCGGGTTGGCGGAGCGGATAGATCGCTGTTGCCGAGGATATTGATATGCGAAGATAGGTTGATGTTGACCTTGACCTTTTGACAACCCGGCCTAGGTGAGACTCAGCTGGGGAAGATAAGCCATGAATCGGCTCCTGTTGAGAGAGATACAGACATACGGACAGACCGTCGTTGATTTAAGTTGGACGAATAGATCGTCGTTGATTTGGAATGGACAGAACAGGCTGTCGCTTGCTGGGGATAACAGCGATACAAACTGCTGCCCGATCGACTTGAGGGGATGAGATAGATCTCTGTAGATGAAGAACTCTCCTGTGGTAACAATCCATTGTGGATGGGCTGACTCCACCGGGGAAAGATATTAGCATACGGACAGACCGTCGTTGATTGAAGTTGGACGAACGGATCGTCGTTGATTTTGAAATTGGACGGATAGATCGTCGTTGATTTGAAATTGGATGAATAGATCGTCGTTGATTTGAAATTGGATGGATAGATCGTCGTTGATTTGAAATTGGACGGACAGATCGTCGTTGCTTTGAAATTGGACGGACAGATCGTCGTTGATTCGAAATCGAACGGGCTCTGCTTGGGGAGTGACCATCTAATTTGATAACATGGTTTGGCTGACCACGGGCCTTGATTTTGACCACGGAATGCGAATTGGGCCTCAGGCCCATGAACTACTGGCATGCGCCAGTATATTTGTGCCGTGCGCCACTTATACTGAAGTATCCAGGCCCAGATCCGGCCCAGACCCGGCCCAGTGCTGCTTCACGTCGATCAAACTTCCAGAACACGAACGAAACCGCCATTCTTCGGTTTTTTGAATTCCCAACTCTCTCAAACTCTCCTAATCCTTCACCAATCTTCTCATCCTCTCCCAAAATCATAAATCCACATACTCCCATGGCGGAATCAGGCGGCAGTGGGGGCGGAACTAGTGGTGGCAGCGGCGAGGCTCGGCCGGTACACGAGCCCGAGGTTTCGGGGATTCCCATCTATGATCAAGCGGTAAAGGAATCCTCACCAGACGCCGGTGCAGAGATCCCAGTCGACGGCGACGGCAATGGCAGCCATGCAACGGAGGCGGGTGTCGACGGCGAGTGGCGTGGCGTGCGCCAGTAATGGAGGGGCGTACGCCGGAGACGGTGGTACCACAGGGTCCACGAGTGAGTCGGTTGGACTTCCGGAGTGGAGTGGAAGCCTTAGTGGTCACCGGGGTTAGTTCGGCCGGAGCGAGTGGCAGTGGCAGTGGTGGTGTTGGTGAGGTCCGACCGGGGTCGCCTCCGAAGGATCCGGCGAGCGGTAAGGCTCCGGCTATAGAGGAGGCGGGGGATGTGCCGAGGGTGGATCACGTTGAGCGGGTCGAGTTCGTGGCGCCCACGGGTTCGTCTAGTCACGAGCCAATCATGAGCCGTGACTTGGCGGAGTTCGTGGGTGAGTCTGAGCTTGCTCGGCTCATGAGAGAGAGCCCTGCAGTTGTTGGGGCAGTTTTGGCGGCCCGCGAGGAGAGGCTGAGGGAGATAGCCCGGTCCGATGAGGCGGAGAGACTGAGGCGAGAGGCTGAGGTAGCGGAGAGAGACCAGAGAGAGCTTGAGCGAGAGGCCGAGGAGGCTGAGAGGGAGCAGGAGGAGGGTCCTGGGTTGTACGAGCTGGCGGTTGACTTAGCGGAGGCCAGACGGCAGACCGCTCGTACCCCGTTTGTGGCTGAGACGTACGTTCCTCCAGAGCCGCACGTGTTTGTGGCGTCGGGCACCGAGAGTTACGTCCCTTGCCAGAGGGATTACGACGAGGAGCTGGTGCTGAGAGACCCTGAGCAACACTTGTCCAGGGGCTGGACTCAGGTATACCTTTGAACTTCGCTTTAGCCTTTATTTCGTACTTGTGATGCATGATACTCGAACCCTTGCTTTTGATCGACTGTGTAGAGTTAGTGACACCTCGACCTGGAATAGACTGGATTGACTGTAGAATGCTTCGACTTCTTAATTCGACCATAGAATGCCTGTGGATAACTGATATCGACTTGTAGTATGCCATGTAATGTAACTCGACTGATAGATTGCCTTAGAATTTGACTTGACTTTGTAGAATGCCACTGAAACTTGATAATCGACCCAATAAGTACCTTTGATGCTCTGACAACTTGAATTGACTGAATAGGATGCTTGAAAATGATAATCGACTGCATAGTTCCCTGGTAGCTTGATAATCGACTGCCTGAATGTTCGAAGCTTGAATCGACCTACAAATGTCTTGAATCGACTGAGTAGGATGCTTGGTAATTTGATAATTGACTGCATGAATGCCTTTGATGCTTTAGATACTGTTAAAAGTCCTTGATTCGACTATCCACTGAATTTGAACTGCTGTACTGATGCTATTTCCTGTTGCTTTGATTGCAGAGAGGAGTGGTTAGCTCGCGGGGGCATGGTGGACCAGCGCACTCGCTTGGGCTGTACTTGAGTTTGCCTGTGGGGGCACGAGAGCTGGTGGACGCGGCGGGGTTTGGCCTGTTCATCCCCACGCTGACAGCGGTGCGGAGCGACCACGGCGTACTGTCTGCCTTGGCCGAGAGGTGGTGGGATACGTCGAACTCCTTCCACTTCCCGATCGGGGAGATGACGGTGACACCGACGGACTTTGCGGCCATCACTGGCCTGAGGGTAGGAGGTGACCCGATCCCGTTCGACTCGGGGATCCAC
This sequence comes from Rhododendron henanense subsp. lingbaoense, assembly GCA_020567845.1. Taxonomy (NCBI): domain Eukaryota; kingdom Viridiplantae; phylum Streptophyta; class Magnoliopsida; order Ericales; family Ericaceae; genus Rhododendron; species Rhododendron henanense. The sequence goes on from CM036318.1 coordinate 24,909,076, forward strand.
AGGGACACTGAGGCGCTGAGGTGGTTCTTAGGCATGGTGCCTGTGGGGAGCTCAGAGACGGTCTCACACGACCAGTTTGCGAAGCATGTGGAGCAGAGGGTTCCGGTGCTGGAGTTGGCAGGAGAGCGGGTCTTTGAGCTAGAGTTGGCGCAGCTAGTGAGGGAGTACCTGTTGTACTTGTTCGGGGCTACTTTGTACCCGAACAAGCGGTCCACGGTGCACTTGTCCTACCTGCCGGCCCTTTTTGACTTGAGGTCGGCTTCTCGGTTCGACTGGGGAGGAGCGGCCTTAGGCACGTGCTACAGCTTCTTGGGCGAGTTCTCCAGAGGGAGGAAGTCAGCTGCTGGGTACTGGAGAGTGTGGGAGGTAAGAAATCAATACTGTCCTTCAATTTCATTCCATACTTGCACTTTATCTTGCATATGCTGTATTTCTGACGCCTTGACTGTTTGACTGTTTGAAATCCCTGCAGTTGTGGGCTTACGAGGTGCTGAGGATGTACCCTCCGGAGAACAGGAGTCCGGACCCGAGGGTGCTTCCTCGAGCGATGGTCTGGGGACCGCTCCGCGTCGGGAAGAAGAGGTCGCAGAGGACGCTTTCAGACTTCCGGCTATACCTTGACCACTTGACAGACTCTCAGGTGAGGCTAGCTTTCCCTTTCGGTAGTTCGTGCCTTTGAATTGCTTTAATGCTGTCGCTGATGTCCTTGATTGCTTTACAAGTGGAGTGGGACCCGTGGAGGTTTACAGGGCCTGAGCCTGAGTACCTGGCGAGGAGCAGGGTGGTGACAGCGAGCCGGGTGCTGCTGGAGTTGGCTTTCGGGTGGCAGTGGTACTTGGGCGACCGAGTGACACGACAGTCGCTTGACTCGTCCGAGTTCGTTGTTCCGGGGCCACTTCCGCCTCGTGCCTCGCACACTGGGCGGTACACGCTGAGAGAGCTGAGGAGGTTCACTGTCCCTGCTGCTGTGACTTCCTTTCTGAGGCGGGGGCGAGACTACGCCGTCTACCAGAGGCGATACTTGGCCGGGGCGCTTGGAGTGATGGAGCACAGGGCAGTGCGGGCAGAGGTCTTGGCTGCCGGTGAGGAGAGGTCGGGACAGCGGAGCAGGTCGGGCCGTTCCAGGGAGAGGAGTGAGTTTGCGGAGTCGACCGGGCTCACTCAGCTTTCTTGGACGCTGACGGTGCGTGACCCTCAGGGGGAGGCCGCAGAGGTTCGCTTCGAGCCTGCCAGGACTGAGCCAGCAGAGGTCACAGTACCAGTATGATGTACTTTCAGCTTTTCCTTTATTTTCTGTATCATATTTGCACTGTATTTGAACTGCCTTTGACTTCCAATACTTGTAATTCAGGTGCCGCTAGAGTGGGCGAGGGAGTCCATGCGCTTGATGCTTGCCATGGAGAAAAAGTTTCACTAGATAGCCAGTGTTACTCCCTTGCAGTTGCACTACCCGCCGGCAGCTCCAGCGCCTACTACGCAGCCTCAGGTATGAACCCAGAATTCCGAATTTGATACTTAGCAACTGTGCATGTTTGTTACAATGCATGTTTAGAAGTACCTGTTCTTGATTCCTGTTTCAGCATTTATATATACACCATGCATAATATTGATACATAATGACTTGAATTGAATGACAATGCAGGGACACGCTAGGACGGCTTTTAGGCGGCAGACAGCGAGGCAAGCCCCTCCGAAGGGCAAGGGGAAGGCTCCTGCCGTGGTCCAGCGACTGGCGAGGACCACACGGCCCGAGACCAGAGGGGTGGTGATCGCTCCTGATAGAGGGTCACCACCGCCTCAGAGAGAGCTGCGGAAGAGGGCTGCTCAGAAGAAGCCAGTGGAGGGGCCCGCGAAGAAGAAGAGGAGAGAGGAGGAGGAGGACGAGGGCGAGGACGAGGAGTCCGTGTCCCTCAGCAGCGGCTCTGACTCTGCTGGCGACCCCAGGTTCCGAGTTACTCAGAGAGACTTGGCCGCAGAGAGCGAGGACGACAGCGACGACACCAGTGACCTTTTTGGGGAGTGAGGGCTACCACTGAGCCTCAGGCACTTTACTGTCTCTTGCCTTTTGACTGTTGACACTTGATTTTGACTTGATTCTTGAGATGGGGCCTACGTGCCTTCTGATTCATGGGCGAATGTTGCCCAGTACATGATTTTTGCTTGTTTTGCTCGGGCCGTTGTGCCGTTTCATACATTTCCACTTTTGTTTCTAGAGATACAGGCTTTGGATAGTACAGTAATTGCATTTTCTGTTCATTCGACTTTTATATTGATGGTATTGATGATAGAAGTAAACGAAACAACCACTAACATCTGACATGCATTGACAAACGCTCTGAATCGATCGACAAACGCTAGGATATGTGTAGAACTGATCTAGCTCGAATAAAAATGGGAGGGAAGTCCCAGGATACGTCGCGTATCCTTAAGACACGCGGAGGATACGGACGTTTTGGCATTGGCGGGTTGAAACGCCCAATCCTCCTCTGAAAGGGAAACTGACACTCTCGTGAGACCATAGATATGTGCAACGACTCGTACGAGTGGAAAGACTCGGGAGAAACGAATTGAAATGAGAAATAAGTCGCAAAATGCCCAAAAATGTCCCAAAATGGACACAAGACGCCAAAGATGACTCGATATGGTCCCGGACTGAAACCGACACCCCCGTACAGTCATATAAGGCCTGCGTGACGCGTACGGTATAAGAAAACTTGGCACGAAACCCTTGGCACAAACTTTGAGTCTCCGTATCCTAAATTTTGGAGGATACGGGCCGCCGGAGGTCCGAATTCTTCGTTAAACGCGACGTTTCCGAGCCGATGCTTCCTTACAGTCCCAAACACCATTTAAGACTTGTACGTATCGACAAATCTGCCAAACAGGCCCCAGAATCAAAATTGGATGCTTGATGACAGTTGCTGCTGTGAACTGGAATCTGGTGCAGGCCTGACTGGCGTGCGCCAGTAGTTGTGCTTCGTACGCCAGTAATGTGGATTACCTGCGCACGCTGGTTCATTTGTGGCGCACGCAACAAAAGTGTGAGACAGAGCCACTTGTCTGACCGTCTGTCCTTTTTCCTGGGGCTTCTTGTCTCTACCCCTACACGGTTTGCACACGGTTTCTGGACTTCGGGGAGGGCAGAGTACCTTAGTGTAAGGCCTTTGGCATGTAGTCTTTGGTTTTGAACATGGAACAGGAAGTTAGATTCGTAGGTTGGTATTTAACTGGGAGTTGCAAGCTTGGCCAAGTCCACTGATACGTCCCCTTCATATATTCAGCCAATTGTAGCACTGTCTCAAAATGGAGAACCCCATTCCAACCTTGATGAGGCCCTGGTTAGTGGAAATGATAGGCGTTGACTGGCTCAATTTCCAATATCACGGCCTGTCTTCGTTCCGATATCTCCGGCACTTTTGAGAGCCGCGCTCCGGTTTTGGGATCCGGACGTCCACGTCTTCCGTTTCGGGGACAATGAAATATGTCCAACGGTCAAGGAGTTTCAAGCGTACCTCCGGACGTACTCGTCTCCCACACTCGTTGTCCCTCCTTACCAGGTGAGCATGCCTAGACTGCTGGCCACTGCGCTCAATATTCCCGGGGGCCTGGCCCGTTCTATGTTGGAGGGTGGCGAAATACACATTCTGCAGTTGATCGAGCGGTACAGCCCGGAGGGTGATTTGAGTGACACTGCCTGGCAGGCCTGGCGTCGCCTGGCCCTGGTGATCTGCCTCCTGGCCGGCTACTTGCTTATCCCTGCTGATGGGTGGGTCAGTCCCCTGCTCGTGAGCGTTGCTCTACAGATGGGAGGCGCGGACCGGCAAAACGTGATCCCTCTGGTACTTGCCGAAACGCTTCAAGGTTTGGATTTGGTGTATACTGGGGTGACACGCACCTTCAGCGGCAATCCGCTTCTTCTACAGGTAATCTCACTCAGCTCACCTTTTTCCGGTTTTTCACACTTTCTCGTTTTACCTCGACACTCGGCTTAGGCTATTTGCTGGCTCCTTACCTGTCTTTTCGCTCAGGCTTTATCTGGTTTCTTACTTGTCTTTTCACTCATGCAGCTGTGGTTATCTAACAAGCTGAACCTGTTGCACCCTCCGGAGGATGGCTGGCATCTTTTTCCGAAGAGAATTCATCAAAGGGGGATGAGGTACCCTGAGATGAATGAGGAGGAATGGTTCGCTTTCATGCGGGAGCTACAGCCCGATGAGATCGTCTGGAGGTGTCCATGGCTGGAACTGGAGGAAATGGTGGTTTTCTCAGATGGGTTCGACAGGGTGGTGATTGCAGGGTTGACACGGTTCACCTTCTACATCCCCGGCCGCATCCTTCGTCAACTAGGTATCCCTCAGGGGAATGTTCGTATCACTGCCGGGGATTTCCGAGTCCCCAATTTCAATGCTCAGACGCTCCATGGGTATGACAGGCGCTGGGGCCATAGAGCCCTTCAAGCAGAGTCTCCAGATTTCACTCCAAGACTAAGGAACGTTTATCGACAATGGTTAAGAGCAGATGTTGCAGCAAGAGAAAACGTCGACTGACTCCGGACCACTTTGTTGTAGTTAGAATAAACTGTGAGCCGTTAGGCTTCTCAAGCATTTCGTTCTGTTTTTCATGCTTCACTGTTTTTAAGGTTTTCATGCTCAGCCCTTGTATTAGAAGTTGTGATTGTATAATAAGGTTGAAAGATGGAGGGCTTCCTCCTTCAGATTTCTCGATGAAGCTTTGACTTGCCCCTTTGACTTCACTCGAACCATGCTACGGTGCCGGAACGTTAAACCATGGATCGACTTTGATAGAATATGACCGGGTCTCAAGGCGAGACTGCCTACGTATCCCTTTTCAAGGAATCAGGTCAGAACGTAGTTCAGGCTAAGGTTCGCTCGTGTATTTTACCTCTCCTTTTACGCTCTAACTTTTGCCTAGTGCCGCCTTCACAGGTTTTCGGCCTAGCGAGCTTTCGAATTTTGCCTATTTATTTTTGCCTAGACCGCCTTCACAGGTTTCCGGTCTAGCAGGCTGCTCTAACTTTTGCTTGGAACCGCCCACCCTTGTGGTTTTCGGCCCAACGAGCATCTCTCAGGGGTAGAAACGTTTGAGTTGATCCAGGTTGACCAAAGTGCTGAATTCGTTGCCGTCGAGATCGATGAGTTGAGCAGCCCCCCCAGATAGGATGGTCTTGATAATGAACGGTCCGAATCGCTTTGGCCGAAACTTCCCGTGAGCATCAAACACTGGAGCCCGTATCTCTTTTGTGACCATGTCCCCTTCGACTAAGCCCCTGGACTTCACCTTCTTATCAAATGCCCGGGCGATTCGATGCTGGTAACCTTGAACATGATACAGAGCTCGGAGTCTCCTTTCATCAAATAGCATCAGTTCGACAAACCTTCCGCTGAGCCAATCGGATTCCTCCAGGCCGCTTTCAACCATGATCCTCAGAGAGGGGACCTCAAGTTCGATAGGAAGTACTGCTTCCATTCCATAGACCAAGGAGAAAGGAGTTGCACCGGTTGAAGTTCGAATCGACGTCCTATATCCCCATAGTGCCAGAGGCAGTTGCTCGTGCCAATTCCTTGCGGACTCAATAGTCTTCTTGATGATCACCTCGATGTTCTTGTTAGCGGCCTCGACTGCTCCATTTGTTTGTGGACGATAGGTAGTTGATCGGTGGATCTCGATGCCGAATTCTTCGAAGAGGTCCAGGACCCTTCCTTTGAAATGACTCCCATTGTCTGAGACGAACGCCTGAGGAACGCCATACCGGTAAATGATGTTCTTTCGAATGAATTGAGCCACTTGAACTGTTGTCAGAGTCTTGTAAGATTCGGCTTCGACCCACTTAGTGAAGTAATCTATTGCCACCAGTATGAACCTGTGACCATTTGAAGCAGGAGGCGTGATCATCCCAATAACGTCAATTCCCCACACAGAGAATGGCCACGGCGAGGTCATGCCATATAACTTTGAGGGTGGAACATGCTGCAGGTTGGCATGGATTTGACATTTGAAGCAGCGCCGTACATAGTCGATGCACTGAGATTCCATCGTTGACCAGTAGTAACCTTGCCTGAGGATCTTCCTAGCAAGCATGACTCCACTCATGTGAGGACCGCAGACCCCTTCGTGAATTTCTTCCATTATCCTTGTTGCTTCGGCCCCGTTGACACACAGCTTGTGCATTCCGCAGTGAGACCTTCGATACAGTTTCCCTCCACAAATGATGTACTGAGCAGCCAGCCTTTGCAGAGCAACCCGATCTTTCCTTGAAGCTCCAGCAGGGAATTCTCCTCGTTCGACAAAGTTCCAGATATCATGGTACCAGGGTAGGCCATCATCGACATCATCAATGGCGTTGACATATTCATAAGCGGGCAAGTCCCTCTGTTCAATCACAATTGGTCGCATCCTGACCCCTACTGGAAGTTCGATCATTGAAGCCAAAGTCGCCAAAGCATCGGCGAACTGATTCTTCAAGCGTGGAATATGGGTGAAAGTCACCTTATTGAAGCGAGGAATCAGTTCTTCCAAATCTTGGTGATAAGGCTTCAGCTTTTCCTCACGGACCTTCCAGTCTCCATTAGCCTGAGAGATTACTAGGTTCGAATCCCCAATTATTTCAAGCTTCTCGACTCCCAATGCAATAGCAGCTTCCATTCCGACGATGCAGGCCTCGTACTCAGCTTGATTGTTGGTGACGTCGAAGTTCAACTTGAAAGCAAGCGGGATATGAGCCCCAGCGGGCGTAATGAGCAATATCCCAACTCCGAAACCTCTTTGATTAGCGGCCCCATCAAAATAGAGCGTCCACACTTCCTCGACAATTGTTAACACATCCTTGTCCGGGAAATTGAAGTCCACGTCCTCAGGTCCATCGATCGGGTGGTCGGCCAGGAATTCTGCCACGGCACGGCCCTTCACTGATTTCCTCGTGACATATTGGAGATCGAACTTAGCTAGCAGAAGCAACCAACGTGCTAGCTTATGGGTGAGCGCTGGCTTCTCGAACAAATACTTGATAGGATCCATCCGAGAAATCAACTTCACCGAATAGGCGAGCATGTAGTGTCTAAGCTTTTTGGTAGCCCAAACTAGCGCCCAACACGTCTTTTCTAGGGGGGTGTAACGTTCCTCACTCCCCACCATCTTCTTGCTCAGATAGTAGATGGCTTTCTCGACTCCTTTATCTCCTTCTTGCGCCAACAAGCATCCCATGGACGTCGGAGTAACGGATAAGTACAGGATCAGGGGTAGACCAGGTGTAGGCGGCATTAAGACAGGCGGATTCCTTAGATATGCTTTGATAGATTCGAAGGCGGCTTGGCACTTTTCCGTCCATTCGAAACGAACGTCTTTCTTGAGCAAACGGAACAGTGGTTCGCAAGTCAGTGTTAGCTTGGCTATGAATCGACTGATGAGCTGAACCTTACCCAGAAAGCTTCGCACTCCCTTTTCCGATTGCGGCGGTTCCATCTCGAGAATTGCTGTAATCTTAGAGGGATCGACCTCAATTCCTCTTGCGGTGATCAGGAACCCCAACATTTTGCCTGCTGTGACCCCAAATGTGCACTTCTGTGGATTAAGACGCACGTTGTATTTGCGAAGCCTTTCGAGAAACTGCTTGAGTGCTGGGATGAAATCCTCCTTTTCCTTTGCCTTGACAATCATGTTGTCGACGTAGACCTCAACCGTTTTGTGGATTAGATCATGTAACAAAGTGGTCTGGGCCCGCTGGAAAGTGCAACCGGCGTTCTTCAACCCAAACGGCATCATCACATAGCAGTAAGTACCCCACTCGGTGACAAAGGTCGTCTTCTCTTGATCCTCTGGCGCCACAAAGATCTGGTTGTATCCTGAGAATCTGTCGACAAAAGAGAGCAAAGCATGCCCCGCCGTGTTGTCCACGAGCACATCAATGTGAGGCAAGGGAAAACTATCTTTGGGGCTTGCTTTGTTCAAGTCCCTAAAGTCGACGCAGACTCGGATTCTTCCATCTTTCTTAGGAACTGGCACGATGTTGGCCACCCATTTCGGATACTCGGCAACCCTTAGAAAACCAGCGTCGATCTGTTTGGTGACTTCCTCCTTGATCTTCTCGACCCAATCCGGCCTCATCCGGCGGAGCTTCTGTTTGACTGGAACGGCCCCTAGAGCCAACGGAATCCAGTGCTGCACGATTTCAGGATCGATACCGGGCATGTCTTTGTGAGACCATGCGAAAACCTCGAAGTATTCTTTGAGCAGATCAATCAGCGCAGTACGATCCTCGGGGGACAGAGTTGAACCAATTTGCATCATTCGGGGGTCACCCTCATCTTTCAAATTTATAGAAATTACTTCTTCTTTTAGAGGCTGAGCATGCCTTTCGTCTTCCCTTTTGATGAGGGAACGCAACTCAGCGGGGATGTTCCCATCGAAGTCTGTTCCTTCATCGTCGGGGTCGACACAGTTTATATAGAAATCAGCAAAGTAGTCAGAAGCAAAATCATGCATTTCATAAAACCCCAGCGGGTTGCCAAGTACAGTGGACTCGAACTCGAAATAGAAGCTGTGACGTGGAGGGCCAAGAGGCACAAACTCCGACTCTGAGCTAGACCTAGACTGGACAGACTCTGTGTCAGACTCAGGTACATTGTCAATGCATGTCAGACGTGGAGTGAAAAAGCAATTATTTAAACTACCCTTAGCTTCCACGATGAGGGAGGTTGGATCTTCGATGACGTCCGGAGAGTCGGGCCCAAGCATCAGCACTTCAGCCTCTTCTTCTTTGCCAACCAAACCTACTTGAGAGAACAGCATCTCCAAGCCCTCTTGATCAACTGCCAGCATCCAGTCAGTTTCTTCCTTAGCCCGGGCCAGCTGCTTCTTGAATTCTTCCTCTGCCAGCTTATCTTTGGCTATCTCCTCCTCATCATCAGACCAGGTGTCCGCTGCGAAGATCTCGAATCCCGGTAGCCAGGTGCCAGTCTCCGGATCCCAGAACGATTCAGGTTGACCTTTGTAAACGATGCTCCCCCCTTCACGGATGAAGTAGCTGTCGGGGTTACCATAGAGGGTACGAGGTTTTCCCGTACCTTTCCCCTTTTTAGCCCTCTTGGCCGGAGGTGCGTACCCAAAGCCAAATCGGCTCTCGGTAAAGGGAAAGACAGGGAACTCAGCGACCCCCTACTGGTTTATTCCGAGTCCAAAGCCGGGCATGTGGCCCATTTTCCTCATGATGTCGATAGCGGCTGAGCTGACGAGGAAGTCATCGTCCACGGTGACGGTAAGGACCGAGCCTGCGGTGTCGAATGAGAACCCTCCAAAGTCCGAGTCCTCTTCCCCATGCGCAATTCCCAAAACAGGTTCATCCTCTTTGAGTGGGCGGATCCCAGCGTCCCCGCAAATGGAGAGAGTCCCAGTTGGAAGCCCCAGCATGACCTTCTGGTGCAGAGTCGAGGGTACTGCCATGATGTCCGACCTGTGCAGCCATGGCCTGCCTAGTAACAGATTGAAAGTGGCGGGGATGTCGACCACGTGAAACTCCACCTCCATCTCAAAGCCCTCAGCATCGAGCTTGAGTACAATGGTCCCTTCGACGACACGGCGAGTGCTATCGTAGGCTTTGACAGCCAGGTTAGACGGTGCGAGATCCTTCTTTGTGAACCCCAAGCGGTAAGCAACCCTTAGCGGGCAGACATTAATGGTGGAGCCATTGTCAATGAGCACGGTTGGCACCCAGAGTCCATTGCACTTGACGGTAATGTGCAACGGGCGGTTGTGGTCAGTTCCTTCAACAGGCAGGTCCCGCTCAGTGAAAGTAACAGAGTGCTTGGCAAGCAAAGGCAGAATAAGAGCGACCAATGCCTCGGGGGTGATGTCGGTTGGTACCTTTAGTCAGGCGAGAGCCCCAGACAACCCGTCACGATGCTCCTTTGATGATGCGATTAAACCCCAAACTGATACAGCAGCAGGGATCCTTTCCAGTTGTCTCTGAATCATGTCCCCTTCCGGGACTCCAGCAAGGATGTTCGGAGCGCCTCTTTGAACAGTCGGATTAGCGGGTTGCACAACGGGAGGATTGGATGAGCTCCCAGCCTGCAAGTTAGAGGGCTGAAAGACTCGGCCGCTCCTTGTAACATTGGCGATATCCCACCAAGAGGTTGCGTCGTTGAAATCCCAGAAATCCGCAGGTATGTCATCCATCTTGCGCTTTCCTTTATCGGTTGCTGCCACAGTCGCAGACGAATCTTCCCCCGTAGCCAACTCGTGTTCCAGACCCTTCACTACCACTTCTTCCCAAAAGGACGGATCCTGTGCTGCAGCTTCTTCGAACGGTGCTCCCGGGTTGGTGACGAATGGCGTATCCCAGAAACCAGCATCTATCAGAGCGGAGTTGATCGTCCAAACCTCGTTTCCCATGTTGATGTCCACTACCTTGTCTTCATCCCAAAAGTCAGCGGGCAGCGGATTCGTGTTAAGGTCGACAATCTCGTCCAGCTCCCAAAGGTCATCGGGTACTACGTCTAAAACCATAATACGGCAGTCCTCGCCAGGAAGAGGCACAGCGGGGCGCGGGAGGTTCTCATCAATTATGTAGAATGCTGGGTCGTATTCGACGTCAGCTGCTAAGGTCAACAGCGAGTCGATCGTTGATGCACGGAAACACTCCCCAAGTATACGGGGCTCTTCCTGTCGGAGGTCCTCCTCAGTGTAGAACGCTTCATAGTCGGGCACGACTTCCTCTAGAACATAGTCGGCCGAGAACTGCCAGGCGGACTCGGGATCCCAGAAGTACGGCTCTTCCTCGACAACGGGTTCAGGTGGATTGAAAAGCAGAGGTAGAGCAAACCCATCCAGCGGATCCATCATGTCCTCATCTTGTGCTGCCAGCCACTCATCATTCGCAGCATGGTCAAAGGGTACCTCTTCTGGTTCTGGAGGGAAACCGTCAAGCATAAGATCTTCCCACCCGTTGATCATGAGAGCGGCGTAGCTGTCATTATCCGCTATAGCCCATCCAACGGCTTGCATGTCGAGTTCTGGCCTCATTACCGGTAAAGATGGCATCCCAGACCTGAACCAGCCTGCCTGACCTTGAGAGGGATTTGGGTTGATCACTGTGAAGTACAGATTATCCCTCGTGGACACAGGGTGGAGTTGTATACGAGGGGCAGGCTCACGATGGAGGTCGCCGATGCCCATGTTCAGCACATAGGAGCCCTCTTGCAGGAGTTCCAGGAGTGCATTGGGATTTGAGGGCTGTCCTCCCTCACGCCCTATGTATGAGATCTCGGCTTCGGACTCGACAGGCATGAGCACGACTGGTTTCGGTTGATCCGCAGGGGTTATATGGTCAGTGGGGTTGAATATGGTGGAGCTAGGGGAAGTTATGGTGGAGCTAAGGGATATCTGGCCAATTTGGGTATGGTGCTTCGAGAGGGAGTTGGAGATGACGTTGGGTTTAGACGGTGGGTTAGGAAGGGTTCCATTGTCTACCAAATCCTGTATCGCATGACGGAGGCGATAACAAGAGTCGGTGTAATGGCCGGGCATCTGATGGTACGCACAGAAGGCATTGGGGTTGTGGCTAGGAGGTGGATTCTGAGGAAGTGGGGTCGGAGTGAGAGGCCTGAGATGACCAGACTTGGCCAGTTTCTCGAGGACAGCAGAGAGAGGTGCTTCGAAATTGGCGAAGACACGGGGTTGATTGCGGTTTCGGGGTTTCTGCGGTGCTTGCACTTGGTTGACATCGGCTGTATGGTTAGAGCTGTGGGTTGTGGCGGTGTTGCTAGCAGTAGCAGCATTGGCATAGTTGCTACCGCCGAAGAGGGCCGTGCTGCTTCCGGTGTAAGCACGGGGCTTGGACTTTGATGTCGAGGAGGCAGGAGCAGACTCGGTTCTCGGGATGACCCCGTTTTGGAGAGCTTCCTCTATGGCGAGACCGGAGTCAAAGAAGGTCTCCCAGTTTGCCCCTTGGACCAGCACAAGGTTCTTAGCAAAGTCCGGCTGCAGGTTGCGAGAGATAATGCGAATCTGATCCTTTTCACTGGGACTATCCGTCATTTTGGCTGCCTTTGCCCTCCACCGCTGAATGAAGTCTGCAAAGGGCTCCTTCGCGCCCATTTTGGTTGATTCCAACTCTCGAGTGGTCATCTTGAGTTGGACGTTGTAACTATATTGGGAGTTGAAAGCAGCCCCAATATCGACCCAAGTCCTCCTTTTGGAAAGGTCCAGCGACAGAAACCATTGGAATGCGGGACCAGTGAGAGTTTGAGGGAAGAGTTGTGCCATGGTTTCCTCTTCAATTCCATATAGTTTCATTGCACTGTGATATGCCAACAAGTGGGTCTTAGGATCCCCCGAACCGTCAAACTTTACAAAGTCAGGCATCTTAAACCTTTCGGGCTGCCTAGCATTTGGAAAGGGGCAAAGACGGTCCATGTCTAAGCCTCCAGCGCCTATCTTCTCAGCCTTGGAAACGGTTTCTTCGAGCTTAGCCATCTTGGCGATCAGAGCGGCCATTTCTGGATTCGGAACAGGGTTTTCTCCTTGGAGGTTCTCTTCGATTACGGGCTCGCGCTCTCCCCCTCCGCCGCCTCCTCCAGCTGCAGCTACCAGAGGAAGGCGCTCTTCAATTAGGGCGCGGAGGTTGGCCGTAGAGGCATCAGCTTGATCGGCCCTCTGTTGCATGATAGCCAAGTTGCGTTGAATGTCGGCGAGAGTCTGGGCAAGAGTTGGAATTTCAGCCATATCGAGAGGTTCAGTTTTGACTTGGACGAGCTTCTGAGGTGCAGGGAACGGAGTGAAAGGTGTTGGTGGCGAGGCCTCTCCCAACAGAAAACAACCCGGAGCTTCCGTCGTGGTAGACCCAGAAACAGACCCACCCAAATCTTCTCACAGACAGACTCGGCGGACGTTCCCAAGTAGGTTTGGCTCTTGATTCTGAATCTGTACGGTGCGATGGCTAGACAGTAAAGTAGAAGGGCTCAGTGACAGCCTGCAGCAATTTTATTTGAAAGAGAGAATGAAAAATGCTCAACGTTGTCGGTGTCCTCCTAGACTCTAGAACTAGCAGACAAAACCGTTTTATGACAGCCGGACGCTGCCCAGGTCCTCGGATTTCTTTTTGACAGTGTACCTTGATGGGATCGACTAACACTAAGAGATGTCGAAACAGCCTAAGTCTTTGACTATTCCGCTTTCGAAGTTTCAATGTTGGAACGGAACAACTTGGTGTTGATGACATGATACTGTAACCAGGATGGCATAAGCAGCACTGTGCTGGAGCCTTGAGCGGTGTAAGCGTTTAACACTTTTAACCTGGGTGGTATGAGCATCATGTCATGTCTCCCGTTGTTCCTAGTTTTCTGTTTGAAACCTCAATCGGGTTTAGGCAAGGATTTAGAAAGTCTCGATTTCCCAAAGTCTCGTTGACCCAAGGAATTTGGAAAGTTGATAACGTGCATCATTATGATGCACGACTCGTCATCGGTCCAGGCAGCGCCTCAGCAGGCATAAAACGGGTTTGAAAGAGAGAAAACCCTAAAAGCCGCCCTAGCATGCTCCTACGCAGAACGGTATGAATGTATGTACAGGCATGCGATAGGGAAAGCAGTAACACATAGACAGTTTATGGGGGTTAGATGCAAGTAATCCTACCCTGTGGGTTCCTGTCCTAATTTGAAAGGTTCTATTGCCATGTACGCGTGGCGAGGCCGGTTTTGGCTTAAGGGGGTTCCTCAGGCTAGAGATGTTTTATACCTCCCATCGCAATGTGTGCAGCAGAGCAATGGTCAAACGGTAATACGTCTCATCATCGTCCAAGGTTGTTGGGCATTAGAGGACCCCGGGCTCCAGTAAACTGTGCCGGTTACCCAAAACGCCTCAACGGGGCTGATAGAACACCGATGCAAATGTACGCGTGCCGAAAGAATGATCGAGAGAGAGAAAATCGCAAATGCTTTTGAAAACGCCTTTTGAAGCTTGGCTCACTTCATTAATCGACACTCGGAGAAAACTACATAAGTGAACAATAGTAAAAGCCCCAGTTCGGAGTGGTCGGATGTAGAATCCTGTTACGTTACCATTCCGTTCTTCAGCAGCGCGGAGCGTACTGTTTTGACAGACTTTTGAAAATTATTCATTCATGTATTAATTTCCAAATGTTTGATTAATGTAATGTCCCCATCAGAGTCGCCACTGTGGGCACACGCCCCAAAAATCCCATGTCTTTAGGCATAAAATTCCGGGTGCGCCCTTTTTGCGGAGAGCGCGGCGAAACGCTTCGCAGTTCAAAGAGTCGCCACTCGGGTTTTGTGGAGAGTACCCAAGAAACCGTGTTTTCAAAAAACGTTTGGATCACGTTTGCTTGAGTTTGAAAAAGGCTTGTAGACTGGACCGTCGTCACCTTTGAAATCTGAGGTTCGGGAGCCAGGTTACGAGAGAGGAAGGGTTTTATGGCACCCCCTCTCACCCAATCCGGAGATCGGTCTCTACTCAGGCATTTTATAAAAAAAAACATTTGCATTTCTCTCTTTGTTTGATCATTCTTTTAGCCAATTAGGGCGGGAGAACAGTTAATGGGGATTGAAAAACTGTAATACATTTGCATTTATGTACAAGTATGTGACAAAATATTTATGGATGTTTGATGTTTGATCTAAGCAAGTATAATAGATTGAGAACAAGCTACTGTGAACGTTTTAAACAGACTAGAGCACACTAACTGTGCAGTGATGCACACAGAAGCAAGCCTGCATGCACTGGCTAAGCCACTGCATGCAGCCCTAACCTGCGTGCGCCACCCCACAATTGGCGTGCGCCGGTAAGCTCAAATCCACAGCTTCTGTCATCAACCCTCTGGGCTCTGGAAGGGACCAGTGCACACCCAGGACAAACCACACAGTTGATATAGATTACTAAACTATTACAGGCAGATTAAAGGGCTAAGGAGCCACCAAATGAACAGAAAACCCCTTAAACAGTGAGGGGAGGAAAAACAGAGGCCAGGGGCCTAGTTGCCATGCAAGGGCCAGCCACTGGCCAAGGAGTGACTGGCGCACGCAGGTACATGGTACCATACGCCAGTTGACACCACTCGGTCAGTGCTTGGCTTTGCACCATCTGGGCTCTGGAACATGACCAGAAGGCCCCCAGAGGCATTCCAAAGCAACATAAAGGAAAAACTAAGTACTATGCTTAAACAGTTCTACAATACAGAAAGCTGTAAACTTGTTTTAACATGCTTGCAAGGTGATCAGATACTAATGAAACAAGAAAAATGACGATCGGTGATCCCCACACCAGTTTTACCATACAGCCATCACTGGCGTACGGCACAACTAACTGGCGTGCGCCACTTGATCATCCTAAACGGTTTTGAAACCTTGCCAGCGTTAGGGCCAGGACTGGTATAGATTACCAGCCTTGACCCTACTAGCCCCCCTCAGGGGTCAGAACAGAAAACAGAAAGCAAAGGTGATATACCTTTTGCTTGTGAGTTTTGATGGATGGTTTGAGCTTGAGCTTGAGAGTTGAAGGTTGGAGGATGATTATGGTGAGGCTTATGGACTGTAGTGAGTGTACTCTCCACTTACTCTTTCTATGGAAAAGAAAGGAAGCCAAGAACACTTTAAGAAGAAGAAGACAAGATGACTTAAGCTTTAATGGAGCTAACCCCTTGCAAATGAATGCAAGGGGGGTATTTGTGGTGGAGGGAGAGGACTGATCAGTTGGCCCCTTAAGGGCTATTTGGGGTGGCAAGGAAGAGGGGAGCCTCCCATGCATTAAATGCATGGGACTAGTTGATGGAGGGTGTAGGAGAGAGGGGGGAACAGCTCTGGCCGATATAATCATCAGGGGGGCTGTAGCTGACGTCAGGTGGTTACAAAAACTCCCGCGCGTCTGGCCGAAAAAGGTTGATTTGACTGGAATTGACTGGCGTACGCCCCTTGTTGAGTGGCGTGCGCCAGTAACTGGCGATGACTGACACGTGGCAGGGCTTCCTGCGCACGCTAGTCAAGAACCAGCGTACTCCAGTAGGGTTTTGCTGAGGCCATTTGGTTCTGGCTTGAGGGTTCGACAAGGGTTTGAAAAGGGTTCGGATGAGGTTCAGGACGCTCAAAGCTCAAACTCATTCACAAACTCAGGATGTTCTTGACCTTAATCATCATCGGGGAATCAAAAGACCGTAAGTAAACTAATCTGGACAGTCCAGAATAGGGTGTCTACAGCAGGCATTCCCCTAAGGGAAAGACCAATGCATTCTCGAATAAGGTTAACGAAGGGACAGTGCCATAGCCAACAAAAAACCATCGACCGGTGCTCGCCACCTAGGCGACAAGCTTCTCCCTAAAAAAGGAGGCATCCCATGGGCTACGCACTGTGGCATTAGGAATCAAAGACCATTAGCCAGTTACACTTTTTCGTGCGTGGACACCAATGCATCATCAGGACTGTGCCATAGCCAACGGATATTCATCAGCCGGCGCTCACCACCAAGGCGACGAGCTTACCTCTTAGCAAGGAGGCATCCCCCGAAAGGAACACCAATGCATCATCGAGGAAGATTACCAAAGGGACAGTGCCGTAGCCAATGGATGAGACCCATCAACTGGCGCTCGCCGCCCAACCCATTGAAATTGGCGAGGAGCTTACCTCACAACAAGAATGCATCCCCCGAAGGGAACACCAACGCGTCATCAAGGAAGGTTAACGAAGGGACAGTGCCATAGCCAAGGTAGAACCATCGACCGGTGCTCGCTACCTAGGTGACAAGCTTCTCCCTAAACAAGGAGGCATCCCCTGGGCTACGCACCGTGGCATTAGGAATTAAAGACCATTAGCCAATTACGCTTTTCCATGCGGGGACACCAACGCATCATCGGGATTGTGCCATAGCCAACGGATATCCATCAGCCGGCGCTCACCACCAAGGCGATGAGCTTACCTCTCAGCAAGGAGGCATCCCCCGAAAGGAACACCAATGCATCATCGAGGAAGATTACGGAAGGGACATTACTGTAGCCAATAGATGAGACCCATCGGCTGGCGCTCGCCGCCCATCTCATTGAATTAGGCGAGGAGCTGACCTCTCAACAAGAAGGCATCCCCCAAAGGGAACACCGATGCGTCATCAAGGAAGGTTAACAAAGGGACAATGCCATAGCCAAGGTAGAACCATCGACCGGCGCTCGCCACCAAGGCGAAAAGCTTCTCCTTCAATAAGGAGGCATCCCATGGGCAATGCACCGTGGCATTAGAAATTAAAGACCATTAGCCAACTGCGCTTTTTTGTGCGGGGATACCAATGCATCATTGTGATTGTGCCATAGCCAACGGATATCCATCAGTCGGCGCTCACCACCAAAGCGACGAACTTAACTCTCAGCAAGGAGGAATCCCCCGAATTGAACACCAATGCGTCATCGAGGAAGATTACCAAAGGGACAGTACCATGGCCAATGGATGAGATACATCGGCTGGCGCTCACCGCCCATCTTATTGAAATAGGAAAGGAGCTTACCTCTCAACAAGAATGCATCCCTGAAGGGAACACAAAAGCGTCATCGAGGAAGGTTAACGAAGGGACAGTGCCATAGCCAACGAAGAACCATCGACCGGCGCTCGCCACCTTGGCGACAAGCTTCTCCCTCAACATGGAGGCATCCCCTGGGCTACGCACCGTGGCATTAGGAATCACAATCATTAGCCAGTTACGCTTTTCCGTGCGGGGACACCAATGCATCCTCGGGATTGTGTCATAGCCAAAGGATATTTATCAGCCAGCGCTCACCACCAAGGCAACGAGCTTACCTCTCAGCAAGGAAGCATCCCCCGAAAGGAACACCAATGCGTCATCGAGGAAGATTACCGAAGGGACAGTGTCGTAGCCAATGTAAGAGATCCACCCACCGGTGCACGACGCCTAAACGACGTGCTTACCCCTCAGTAAGAAGGCATTCCCCTAAGGGAAAGACCAATGCGTCATCGAAGAAGGTTAACGAAGGGACAGTGCCATAGACAACGGAGAACCATCGACCGGTGCTCGCCACCTAGGCGACAAGCTTCTCCCTCAACAAGGAGTCATCCCCTGGGCTACGCACCGTGGCATTAGGAATCAAAGACCATTAGCCAGTTTCACTTTTCCGTGCGTGGACACAAATGCATCATCAGGACTGTGCATAGCCAACGGATATTCATCATTTGGTGGTCACCACCAAGGCGACGAGCTTACCTCTTAGCGATGAGGAATCCCCCGAAAGGAACACCAATGCATCTTCGAGGAAGATTGCCGAAGGGACAGTGCCGTAGCCAATGGATGAGAGCCATCGGCTGGCGCTCGCCGCCCATCTCATTGAAGTAGGCGAGGAGCTTACCTCTCAACAACAAGGCATCCCCCAAAAGGAACACCAATGCGTCATCAATGAAGGTTAACGAAGGGACAGTGCCATAGCCAAGGTAGAACCATCTACGGCGCTCGCCACCTAGGCGATAAGCTTCTCCTTCAACAAGGAGGCATCCCCTGGGCTACGCACCGTGGCATTAGGAATTAAAGACCATTAGCCAATTACGCTTTTCCGTGCGGGGACACCAATGCATCATTGGGATTGTGCCATAGCCAACGGATATCCATCAGTCGGCGCTCACAACCAAGGCGATGAGCATACCTCTTAGCAAGTAGGCATCCCCCGAAAGGAACACCAATGCGTCATCGAGGAAGATTACCAAAGGGACAGTACCGTAGCCAATGGATGAGATCCATTGGCTAGCGCTCACCGCCCATCTCATTGAAATAGGCGAGGAGCTTACCTCTCAACAAGAAGGGATCCCCCGAAGGGAACACCAAAGCATCATCGAGGAAGGTTAACGAAGGGACAGTGCCATAGCCAACGAAGAACCATCGACCGGCACTCGCCACCTTTGCGACAAGCTTCTCCCTCAATGAGGAGGCATCCCCTGGGCTACGTATCGTGGCATTAGGAATCATAGATCATTAGCCAGTTACGCTTTTCCATGCGGGGACACCCATGCATCATCGGGATTGTGCCATAGCCAACAGATATCCATCAGCCAGTGCTCACCACCAAGGCGACGAGCTTACCTCTCAGCAAGGAGAAATCCCCCAAAAGAAACGCCAATTCGTCATCGAGGAAGATTACCGAAGGGACAGTGCCTTAGCCAATGGATGAGATCCACCCGCCGGCACACTACGCCTAAACGACGTGCTTACCCCTCAACAAGGAGGTATTCCCTGAAGGAACACCAATGCATCGTCGAGGATGATTTTTTTAAATTCATTTTCACATACCCCTCAGCAAGTAGGCTTTCTCCGGAGGAAATGCCAATGCATCATCGAGGAAGATTTTTGCAAATTCTTTATTATTTTTAATTTAACAATGATTTTATAAAATTTTTGACTTCACGTCCGAGCAACAACCAGCTTACCTCTCCGCTAGGGTGGGCCTGCCCCGAAGGGTTTCAACACCAATGCATCATCGAAGTAGTTTTCCAAAGGGACAAGGCCATAGTCGATGGAGATCCACCAATCGGCGCACGACGCCTAGACGACGTGCTTACCTCTCAGCAAGCAGGCATCCCCCTAAGGGAAAGACCAATGCGTCATTGAGGGAGGTTAACAAAGGGACAGTGCCATAGCCAACGGAGAACCATCGACCGGCACTCGCCACCTAAGCGACAAGCTTCTCCCTCAACAAGGAGGCATCCCCTAGGCTACACACCATGGCATTAGGAATCAAAGACCATTAGCCAGTTACATTTTTCCATGCGGGGACCCCAATGCATCATCGGGACTGTGCCATAGCCAACGGATATCCATCAGGTAGCGCTCACCACCAAAGCGACGAGCTTACCTCTCAGCAAGGAGTCTAAAAAACCAAAATCCCATAACCTAATCTTTACCCAATTCAGTACTCCCAGGTCCACCCTGTTCAAGAAACTCCTCGAGATTGGGGTATTAAAAGCACTCCTGCCTCCACAAACTCTCCCGCCAAACCTCAATCAAAATGTTTATTGTGAGTTCCACCAAATGCCTGGCCATACCATCGACAATTGCATCCGCCTTCGTCATGAGATCCAAAACCTCATCGACAACAAGGTTATTGATGCTCCTCCCCTAGACAAGCCAAATACTGTCTCACACCCCTTACCATAACACAATACCCCCTTTCGTATTATCCAAATCACTCTGACCGATAACTCAAACACCCAAGACTTTTACCCAACCCTCTCCATCATTCCCGATTCTGAGCCAAAACCTCTTGTGCAAATCCCCAAAGAAACCGCCCTTTGCTTTATCTTAGAATGGGGAGATACATGGGGAAACCTAATTGCTGATTGGGAGGAGTTTGAAGCCACAAATTTCCAGAGAGCTGTTGAACCACCATTTGAACCAGGATGGGAGGTTGACTGGTAGAACTTTCACGCTGACCCTCTTGATGGACTTTCCCTGTACATGATGTTCGAAAGCCAAAATGAGAATTATCAAGTCCCTCAGGCAGCTCTGGAATGGATATGGGATCCGATCCTAGATGCATACCAGCTTCTGGCTAGGGATGATCCTCTGGATATGTTCTCCTTACCTATGATGTTTGTTGGAGAACATCAACCTGAAATGGTGGCCTACGATTGGCCAGAGCTTGCTCAACTCCGCCCTGATTTCTCCCACTTCAATGACTTTGTCATTGATAATCTGTACAGCAATGTGAACCTCAATCCGTGGAACTTGGATCCAGAGCCTGGGGAAGACGTAGCAAGTAATGAGTTCAACTCGATGGACTACATTATGGATGAAGCTGAGTTAAAACCATCGGTTACCTTTCCTGAGGAAGCCGATGTCGCCATGATGAACCTGTGGGAAGACGAGTCGAGGGCCAGGCCAAATCCGTGGGCAGGTTCTGAAATTGTTAATGTGAAAATGGGAAATGAGGAATGGACTGTGAACAGGGCAGTGATGGAAATTGAGCAATGGAAGCCAGAGGACCCCCTGGGAAGATTTGGTTGTTGCTGATTTGGCTGCCAACCTCCAGGATACCGCCATTGGATACAAGCGCAAAGCCCCTATCGACTTATGGAGCGAGGAACAGAAATTCAGCTAGATTGGCCATTTGACAAGGAGTGGCTGTGTCTATCAACCCCCTAACCTCCAAACTGGAGAATCCTCTAATTCTGCAGCTCCACTAGCCAAAGAGCCTTCCAACCCTTTCACTACCCTGACCAAAAACACTTAAACCCTTTGCCCCACCAGCCAAAGAGCCTTCCCGTCCCGAGAAAACCCCCGAAGGAATGATCAAGCAACAACTTAAGCAGACCTAGGCCAAAATGTCTGTTTGGGATGTACTTGTTCACTCCACTCGCCATTGTGAAGGACTTATTCAAGCTCTCTCCCACCTGAAAGTTTCCTCCGATATAACCTCCGATGAGCTTGTGGTGCTCATCAAAACCATTCCCATCAAGCATGCCATAACCTTCACTGACCAAGACCTGCCTGCCGAAGGGAATGATCATAACAAACCCTTATACATCACTCTGAAATTGCCACTCTGAAATGCCATGGCAAATGGGTTCCAATGATTTTGATCGACAACGGCTCCGCAATCAACGTCTGCCCACTCCATGTTGCCTATTGCCTGGGGTATAAAAATAAGGACTTCTCTCCGTCAGATGTCAAAGTCCGAGCTTATGACAACAACCGTCGAGATGTGGTCATAACCCTCATGCTTCTTATGACCTTCAGGTCCTACCAAACTGAGGTGGAATTCCATGTGGTAAGCATCCCCGCTTCCTTCAACCTGCTGTTAGGAAGGCCTTGGCTGCATCGACCGGACATCATGGTTGTGCCCTCCACTCTCCATCAGAAAATCCGTTTAGGGCTCGAGACAGGAATGCTCACCATCCACGGGGACTCTGGGATTCGTGCACCCACTGAGGACAATGCCCCGCTTTTGGAAATTCAGCATGGAGAGGAAGACATCGCTCTGGGAGGATTCTCACTGGATACTACCAATTCTGTCTTTTCAGTCAGGATTGACGATGACTTTGTCATTAGCAATGTCGCCATAAAGATAATGAAGAAGATGTCCTACATGCCAGGGTTGGGACTAGGAAAGAACCTGCAAGGACCTGCAAAGTTTGAGACTATTGGAGCCCTGATAAGCACGATCGGTCTCGGCTATGTGCCCTCAGGCGACAATGTAGTAAAGAAAGGAGATAGATTGGAAGACTACTTCGTTAAGGAGAAAGCGAAGCAGGTCTACCAAGGGCAGCCGGAACCATTCTGGGACAAGGAAACCAACACTCTGCTGCCAGGGTTCGAAATATTTGCCAACAATGTTTGGCTAGAAGAAGAGAAAGAAAAGACCATGACTATAGAAGCAAAGAAGGAACCAATTGACTGGATTGAGGTTTTCGACATGGGAAGTCTAGCGATCTTGTTTGAGGAAGGCAAACCAATGGGTACAGTCATGGAAACTGAAGTGATGATGCTAGGGCAGGAGGCCCTCAAAGACCCAACTTCACTCATCATGGATGCCGCTGGAGAATACAAGAATTGGACCTTCATACCAATTGCGACTTGTCATGGGTCTGACTCTGAGTCTAAGCTTGAGTCTGAGTCATCTAAGTCTTCCCAGTCTTTTGAGTCTGTTGAGTCTGAGTCGGTGCCTCTCGGCCCAACTCCTCATGGTCTGTACTTTGCATTTGAGTCTACTCTTGTGTATGGTGCCCCCAAGGCCTCTGTTGGTGATGAAATAAATGAATCTGATTTCGCTTACCTCCCTGATTTTGAAATAAATTATGTCGACTCTGATGATGAAGAGATCGATTTCGATGGGGACATCCCTAAAGAAATTCGATCCCTAATCGAAAGGGAAGATGAGAGGCATGCTCAGCCTGTAAAAGAAGAAGTTGTTTCGATAAACCTAAGGGATGAAAGGAATCCCTGGATGATTCAGATCGGTTCTGCGCTATCCCCAGAAGAGTGTCAAGCTCTCATTGATTTACTAAAAGAATTTAAGGATGTTTTTGCATGGTCACACGCTGATATACCCGGAATCGATCCTGAAATCGTGGAACACCAGATTCCCCTTTATCCTGATGCCAAGCCTGTAAAACAAAAGTTGAGACGAATGAGGCCCGATTGGGTGCTTAAAATAAAAGAAGTCACTAAACAGACTAATGCAGGATTCCTAATAGTAACCGAATACCCTCAGTAGGTTGCAAACATTGTGCCCGTCCCTAAAAAGGATGGCAAAATCAAGGTCTGCGTTGACTTTAGGGACTTAAACAAAGCAAGCCCGAAAGATGATTTTTCGTTGCCACATATTGATGTACTAGTCGACAATACCACCGGACATGCTCTGCTCGCTTTTATGGATGGCTTTTCAGGATACAATCAGATTCTCATGGCCCCAGAAGATCGGGAGAAAACCACATTTGTCACTGAATGGGGAACTTACTGCTACCGGGTTATGCCTTTTGGATTGAAAAATGCAGGATCCACTTATCAACGAGTTGCTACAACCTTGTTGCATGACATGATCCACAAGGAAGTGGAAGTTTACGTTGATGATATGATCATTAAAGCAAAAGAACGGGAAGGACACTTGCCAGCACTCAGAAAATTCTTTGAAAGAATCCGGAAGTACAGGATGCGTCTCAATCCGGCCAAGTGCACATTCGGGGTCACTGCAGGAAAAATTCTAGGGTTCATAATCACCACTCGGGGCATTGAAGTGGATCCTTCAAAGATCAAGGCTATTTTAGAGATGGAGCCACCACAGTCCAAAAAGGATGTAAGAAGTTTCGTTGGCAAGGTGCAATTTATCAGCAGGTTTATCGCCAAACTGACCTCGACTTGTGAACCAATATTTCGCCTGCTAAAGAAAGGCGTACCATTTCACTGGGATGACAGGTGTCAGAAGGCATTTGAAGCAATCCGGACTTATCTGCAGAATCCACCTGTATTGACGCCACCCGTACCAGGAAAACCTTTGATCCAATACCTGTCAGTCACCTCGTCTGCGATGGGGTGTATGTTGGCACAGGAAGGAGACGATGGGGTTGAGAGGGATGTTTATTATCTCAGAAAAAAATGATTGGATGTGAGGAGCGCTACACTCTGTTGGAAAAGACATGTTGGTCACTTGTTTGGGCTTCCAAGAAGTTAAGGCATTACATGCTAGCATATCCGGTGAGGTTGATTTCTCGAATGGATCCTCTCAAGTACCTGTTTGAGAAACCAGCTCTCACCGAAAAGCTGGCACGATGGTTGCTTATGCTGGCAGAGTTCGAGCTCAAATATGTCACCAAGAAGTCAGTAAAAGGGAGAGCCGTAGCTGAGTTCTTAGCAGATTGCCCAGTTAAAGGAGGTGAGGACGCCGAGTTCAAATTCCTTGACGAAGACATAATGACCATAGCTGAGGATGTTTGGAAATTGTACTTCGATGGAGCTGCCAATCAAAAAGGGTTTGGAATTGGTGTGTTGCTAATTTCGCCTGATGGATCACACATCCCGCTCGCATTCAAGCTAAATTTTGAAGTCACCAACAATCAGGCAGAATACGAGGCCTGCATTGTAGGCATGGAGGCAGCTATTGAAATCGGCATAAAGAAGTTGGAAGTGGTAGGGGATTCCAATCTGGTCGTCTCACAAGCTAAAGGCGATTGGAAAGTCAAGGAAGAAAAGCTGAAGCCATACCATCAGGATCTTGAGGATTTCATCCCTCACTTCAATAAGGTAACCTTTACCCATGTGCCAAGGCTTAAAAACCAATTTGCAGATGCTCTGGCTATGCTGGCATCCATGGTCGAAATCCCTATAGGTGTGAAGTTAAAGCCTATCATTATTGAACAAAGAGATTCTCCAGTGTACGAGCATGTCATGGTCATCGATGAACCTGACGACGGCCATCCCTAGTATTACGACATTTGGAGATTTGTGGAAAGAGGAGAGTACCCCCCAAAAGCAAGCAAGAAGGACCGGATTGCTCTCCAAAGGCTGGCAGCCCAATACATCATATGTGGGGGGAATCTGTATCAGAGATTGCACTGCGGCATGCATAAACTATGCATCCATGGTGCAGAAGTCAGAAGGGTAATGGAAGAGATTCACGAAGGAGTGTGCGGTCCTCATATGAAGGCATGATGCTTGCTAAGAAAATCCTATGGCAAGGATATTACTAGTCTAGTCTACCATGGAAACAAAATGCATAAAGTATGTGCGGCGATGTCACAAATGCCAAATTCATGCCAATCTCATGCACGTCCCGTCGTCCGAGCTACATCAGATGACTTCTCCTTGGCCTTTCTCGGTATGGGGAATCGACGTTATTGGAAGAATTGTGCTAGCAGCGTCTAACGGTCACAAATTCATCCTGGTTGCCATCGATTATTTCACCAAGTGGGTAGAAGCTACTTCCTATGCCATTCTGACTGTAGTATAGGTCGCCCATTTTATCAAACAAAATGTCATTTACCGATATGGAGTTCCTCAGGCATTCGTGTCAGACAACGGGGTCCACTTCAAAGGCCGGGCTAGGGATGTCTTGGAAGAATTTCAGATCCAGACGCATAAGTCAACAACTTACCGACCGCAAACCAATGGGGCCGTGAAAGCGGCCAACAAGACAGTTAAGACCATTCTGGAAAAGACCACCCAATCTACAAGAAATTGGCATGAGTAGTTACCGCTTGCTTTATGGGGGTATCGCACGTCTATACATACGCCAACAAGGGCAACTCCTTACTCTTTGGTTTATGGTATGGAGGCTGTACTTCCCATTGAGCTAGAAGTTCCGTCTCTCCGAACTATGGTCGAGTGCAAGGTTCCAGAAGCGGAGTGGCTAAGCAATCGATTTGAGGAGCTCATGTTGTTTGACAAACGCCACCTGAGAGCTCTTTATCACATTCAAGGGTACCACCAAAGAATTGCACACGCATTCAACAACAAAGTGAAACCTAGGGACCTAGCAGAAGGAGATATGGTACTAAAAGAAATTCGGGCTCTAGTTTTTGTAGAGACTCGCAAAATTATTTTAATTTCGGAAATCGTTTAATGCGCAAAAGAAATCGTATTATTTATAAAGTCGTACGTTTGTTTGTGGGGGATGTACGGATATACGTTTACGGTGGTGTATCAGACACTCGGAGGATAGTAAAATGTTAGTTTTGATGTTGTAATGTTGTTTGGAAGTGTTGGTACCAAGTTGGGTTCGCTTCGGTGTCCGTTCAAAAATTTTACTTTTCTGTCCAACCAGTACCGATACTGTCTCTAGCCCAATACCGGTACCCAGTGTCCAGAGGGTGGCCAAATCGACATTTTGAAGGCTCCAGTACCGGTACTGGGAGTTGCCCAGTACCGGTACCCGCTGTGTTTTTTCTGATATTTCAGCACGCTTTTTGGACCACTATAAATACCCTCCTTTACCATTTTTCACACCCAAACACCACGAAATCAGATCTCAAAACCCTCTCTCACCCACCCCACTCCAATCTCACCCAAAACTCTTGATTTCAACCTCAAATCTTCAAGATCCAAGGGTTTCCAACCTCAAAAATCACTTGAATTTTGCATTTGAAGAACAAGGGGTAAGTTTTGTGTTCTTGCTCTCATCTTTGTGCTCTCACCCACGTTTTTCCCTCTCTCCTCTCAATCACTTGTTGATTTTTGTTCATTTATCTTGTTTTTGGGTTGTATTCACTCTAGATCTTGTATCTAAGCTTGGGTGGAGCTCATTTTTGGTGGATTCAAGCGTATAGCTCTCGGTAGACCTAGGGTTTTGCTCAAAACCCACTTTGGTAGGGATTTCTCTCTTTCTCTTCATGTATTGTGGTGATTTCATGTGATATTTGTGTTTGAATGCTACATATGGTTCGAGTGGAACACTTTAGAGTTTGAGAATTTCATATTTTTGTGTATGATGTGTCTTAGTCTAAATTCTTGTGATCCACGAGTTATTTGTGATGTGTTGGATGATGTTGTCATGCGTGGAATGAGTATATAGTGATGGTATTGATAGTGATGGTAATATGGATGTTGTTGTTGTAGACACCCCAATTTGGCCTAACGATTATTTCAAGTCCCACCTTGGGGACCATCCCGATGATGAAATGGATACAGTGATTGCCGATTGCCTTCTCGAGAACCTTAGGACTTTCGGTAAGAACTTTGAGCCACTTAGAGGACCCAATCAGAGCCATACAGCCTTTCAGACAGAAAATACAGAAGCCTAGGAGAATCCATCTGTCGGCCGTAACATCGATCTAACGGCCTTAACATCATTTTCTCACCCGAGCAACCTGTTGCTAGAAAATCTCCCTGAGAGATCAATCCCTCGGCCGCAAGATCCATCCTTCGGCCGCAACATCCATTCCTCGGCCGTGTGATCTATTACTCGGCCGCCAGATCGTCCTTTTTCCAGACTCTGGAACGTTCTGTCGATTGTTTGATCCAACTACACTACCTCTCCGATGCGTTGGGGCCACGTTCAGAGATTGCAACAAAGAGTTCGAATTGCATTGCAATTGCAATTGCAATCGTGCCATTTGATTGGCCGGAGTGAGTCATCCCTATGCCTATATAAAGGAGCCTTTGGGCTCCGAAATTGATAAGTGAAATTACTCACCCAAGCTCCGATACTCTGCACAAATACTCTCTCAAACCCTCTCTTCAAAAGCCCCAACCTCTCGAAGGCAGCCATCCATCCGACGATCAAACCCCGAAGTTCAAACCCTAACCCTAGGGTTTTCCGAGAAGCAATCAGTCAATCACACTCAATCCGAAGCAATCAAGCAACTGAGGGATCAAGGTGGTGAGGCCCAACGGCCTCTGGTTTGTTTTACTTATCGTATTTACAATAAACCGTAGTGTTTTGATCATCCATTAACTTTTCTGTCTGGTGTGAGGAAGAACATCGACTGGGGCTTCGATCCCTCGGCCGATATATCAAACCAGGAGGATCCCTCGGCCGTGACATCCATTCACCGGCCGCGGGATCCATTACCCTGGGACAGCCTTGTTTTGCTCTTTTGCTTTCTGATGCATACTTATCGTACTGGCTCACTTTACTTACTGTTTAAAGGATTAAATAAACAGACTATGTGTTAGAATTAATTAAAGCTTGTATATGTCTCATGTTGAATGATTATGGGCCAGTCCCACGACTGGGCAAAGAGGGGTGCCTAACACCTTCCCCTTATTGTACTTTTGGCTCCCGTACCCGGAATCTCTGTCTATTTTCCTAGTTTTAATAAACTGGGTGGCGACTCTGTTTTGATGATGACCGCTATCGTGTGGCGATGTTCCTAGCCATGGGAATGTCCATGATCTTGGTCTATGAAGCAAGCAACCAATCGAGCAAACAAACGTGATCAATCTGTATGGCGATGCCCCGTCTGGGAGGTGTCTACAGTTTTTGGCGACTCTGCTGGGGACTTGAGAGCCATAACCAAAAAGTTCAACATAAGACTAATACATGCCTTGTTTAATTCATCTATCATATGCATCGAGCGGGCAACCCGTTGAGTTTGCCTGATATTCCAGCATGACACGGGCTATGTTGGGGGTTCCAGCAAACTCCACCGTCACTCGTACCTAATGGTATATCAAAAAGGGAATCACCCAATCACCGCCTATGATGGGCTGGTGAGAGCATTGGTGCCCTTTGACAACGGAGCACCCTGAGACTACCAAAACCTTGCATGTATTAGAAAGCCATAGAACTTATCAAACTAAGACAGGAACCTACAGGCTAGGAACCTATTTGCATTTTACTTGCAAAAGTTCTTCCTCATACCCATTGTATATATGTATGTTGTAAAGTTTTTCTTTTGCAGGTTAAACCTTAGGAATCTCTCTAAGTCAAATGAACAGTAGGTAAGATCAACCAATCTAACTAAAACAAAAATCTTTTCAGGAAAATGACTGCTTCACAGTCCACGTATGATTCGCACTTTCAAGTTGTCACCGAGCTGTCTGGCCCGCTCCACTCTGCTATTGAAGATTTCAACCCCTCTGAATACATCACTCCGGTAAATCAACCAAAGCCTGTGGTGACTATCATTGAAGACATCCATGTCATGTTCGCTAGAACGGTTTATGAGGAAGAAGTAGAAGACTTGATTGAAGAAGAAGGGCTTCGCAGGGTCCCAATCTATTTTTATGACCCCTATGCACCTACCGACGACTATTGGCCGATAGACGAGGTCAATAACCTCGAAACTGAAGAGGCAAAGGAAGAAGAGTCTGTCGACAACGACCCACTAGACGAAATATCACTGAACCTACTCTTTGATGAAGAGGTCACCGACCATGAAATAAGGGTGATCCACCCCATCACGGATAGCTTTGGCAATTGGTGGGGCTTTGTTGGCACGCGAAGAGTCGACAATAGTGACGAAGCAGAGATTGAAGCTCAATTGGAGGAGATAACAGCAATAGCAAATCAAATGGCCCTCCAAGACTTGCAGGGTGACAATGATGAAAGTGCGAATCAAGGTGACAGTGAAGTGCTGATGATCAACCTTGGTGATGAAAAAGACTGCTCTGAATTGATTGTGGATGCTGAAAAAGGGGCCTACCCTAACTGGACCGTGGAGCATACCCTAAAATACAAAATAAAAAGCGCTAGTTCTAGTCTTAGTTCCGATTCCGATTCCGATTCCGACTCCGAGTCGACTCAGTCCGAGTCAAGCTTTTCATCTTTTGAAACTACTAAGTCTAGTGAGGAAAACCTGGTCAAAGCACCAAAGCATAACATTTACTTTGAGTTTGACTCTGAAATGTCTTTTGATAATCTTAGCAATGAGAAGGAAGATTTAGAGTATTTCACTTTGCCTATAATCAATTGTACGGATTCCGACACACCAAATTTTGAGGAAGAAATTCCAAAGGAGATTCTAGAATTCATCGAGAGAGAAGAAGAAAGGCACGCTAAACCTTTTTTTGAGGAAATAATCACAGCAAACATAGGCTCTGAAAACGAGCCCAAAATGGTTAAAATTGGTACCACGCTATCCCCTCAAGAAAGTGAAAAACTAATCCTTTTGCTAAAAGAATACAAAGATGTTTTTGCCTGGTCTTACGAGGACATGCCTGGAATAGACCCTGAAATTGTTCAGCATAAAATTCCCCTTCATCCTGATGCAAAACCAGTTAAACAAAAACTGAGGCGTATGCGCCCTGATTGGGTCTTAAAGATAAAGGAAGAAGTCACTAAACAAATCAACGCCGGTTTTCTCATAGTCACCGAATATCCACAATGGGTAGCTAACATTGTTCCCGTACCAAAGAAAACTGGAGGAATTAGGGTTTGTGTAGATTTCCGAGATCTCAACAGAGCCAGTCCAAAGGATGACTTCCCATTACCCCACATAGACGAACTGGTAGACAACACCGCAGGCCATGCATTGCTATCCTTCATGGATGGATTTTCTGGGTACAATCAAATCCTTATGTCTCCTGAGGATAGAGAGAAAACCACCTTCACTACACCTTGGGGAACCTACTGCTACCGAGTGATGCCATTCGGGTTAAAGAATGCTGGAGCCACTTACCAAAGGATGGCAACAACACTACTACACGACATGATGCACAAAGAGGTCGAGTTGTATGTCGACGATATGATAGTCAAATCAAAGGAAAGGGAAGGGCACCATGAAGCACTTCGGAAGTTCTTTGAAAGGATTAGGCAATACAAGCTACGTCTTAATCCTCAAAAATGCACTTTTGGGGTAACGGCCGGAAAAATGTTGGGATTTCTCATCACTCAAAGAGGAATCGAGGTAGACCCTTCCAAGATACAGGCTATCATGGAAATATCGCCGCCTAGGACAGAAAAGGAGGTAAGAAGTTTCTTGGGGAAGGTACAATTCATCAGCAGGTTCATTTCCAAACTCACAACTACCTGCAAACCCCTTTTCAAGCTACTAAAGAACGGTACTGACTTTGAGTGGAGCCAAGACTGTCAGCAAGCGTTTGAGGCAATCAAA
Source organism: Rhododendron henanense subsp. lingbaoense (assembly GCA_020567845.1). Lineage (NCBI taxonomy): Eukaryota > Viridiplantae > Streptophyta > Magnoliopsida > Ericales > Ericaceae > Rhododendron > Rhododendron henanense. The sequence continues at coordinate 24,940,069 of CM036318.1, forward strand.
GAATATCTTCATAATCCGCATGTACTGTCACCGCCTATTCCTGGGAAACCATTGATTCTGTATCTCTCAGTAACGGACACATCCATGGGATGCATGCTAGCGCAAGAAAACGACGCCAAAGTAGAGTGCGCCATATACTACCTCAGCAAAAAAATGATGGACTATGAAACAAGATACACTCCCCTCGAGAAAACCTGTTGGGGGCTAGTATGGGCCACAAAGAAACTGAGGCACTACCTGTTAGCACATCCGGTGGTGCTGGTCTCTCGTTTAGACCCAATCAAATATCTTTTCGAAAAGCCAGCACTTATCGGAAAGCTAGCTAGGTGGTTATTGCTGCTAGCAGAATTTGACCTCAAATACATGACAAGGAAATCAGTGAAGGGAAGAGCTGTGGCAGAATTCTTGGCAGATCATCCTGTGACAGAAGCCGAGGCAGAAGACTTCATGTTCCCCGACGAGGACATCTTATGTCTCTTAGACGACACCTGGCAGCTTTACTTTGATGGAGCGTCAAACCAATGTGGATATGTCATAGGGGTATTGCTAGTTTCCCCAAATGACTCTCATATCCCTTTGTCATATAAACTGAGGTTTGAAGTCACTAACAACCAGGCTGAATATGAGGCTTGTATTGCTGAAATGGAGGCAGCCCTGGAGCTAGGGGCAAAAAGGGTAGAAGTCATTGGGGATTCAAACCTTGTGGTATCTCAAGCAAGAGGAGACTGGAAGGTCAAGGAAGACACACTGAAACTGTATCACTCTGTGCTGGAAAATCTAATTCCACAATTCGATTCCGTTATCTTCACACACACTCCCCGAGTGAACAATAGGTTTGCAGATGCGCTGGCAACATTAGCATCTATGGTCGAAATACCCCTGGGATTCACAATGCGGCCACTCATGATCGAACAAAAGGTCAAACCAGCATGCGAATGTACCTTTACCGAGGAAGGTGAAGACAATGGCAAGCCATGGTATGAAGACGTAAAGAAATTCTTGGAAGGAGGAGAATACCCATCCGAGGCCACCTCGAAAGACAAAACAGCTCTGCGGAAGTTTGCCGCCCGATTTGTAATCTGCGGAGGAGCATTGTATCGAAGGGCACACTTGGGCCCAAATCAACTTTGTGTCACAACGGAAGATAGTTGTAAGGTAATGGAGGAAATACACGAAGGAATTTGTGGGCCACACATGAATGGGGCAACAATGGCAAAGAAGATCCTGCGGCAGGGATATTACTGGACCACGATGGAGGCCGACTGTGCTGACTATGTCCGCCGATGCTACAAATGTCAAACTCACGCTGATCGCATGCGTATGTGGGCACACGCCCCAAAAATTCCTACATCTTTGGTCTGTAAAAATTCCGGGTGCGCCCTTCTCGCGGAAAGCGCGGCGAAACGCTTCGCAGATCAGAGAGTCGCCACTCGGGTTTTGCGGAGAGTACCCAAGAAACCGTGTTTTCGAAAACGTTTGGATCACGTTTGTTTGAATTTGAAAAAGGCATTTAGACTGGACCGTCGTCACCTTCGATATCTGAGGTTCGGGAGCCAGGTTACGAGAGGGGAAGGGTTTTATGGCACCCCCTCTCGCCCAATCCGGAGATCGGTCTCTACTCGGGCATTTTTGCAAAACGTTCATTTTCTCTCTCATTCGATCATTTTTAGCCAGTTAGGGCGGGGAAAGAGTTAATAGGGATTTAAAACTATAACACGTTTGCATTTATGTACAAAAAACATGATGGATGTTTGATGCTTGATCAAAAGCAAGTATAATAGATTGAGAACAAGCTCATGTGAGTGTTTGGAACAAACTGGAACACACTGACCTAGGTGATGCACCCAGGATCGAGCCTATATGCACTGGCCAAGCCACTACATGTAGTCATGACCTGCGTGCGCCACACCATATCTGGCGTGCGCCGGTAAACCCAAACCCACAGCTCTTGCAAACAACCCTCTGGGCTCTGGAATGGACCAGTGCACACCCAGGACAAACCACACAGTTATAAAGACAATAAAATATAGTTACAGACAGATCAAGGGCTTAAAAGCCACCAAATGGATAAACAACCCCTTAAACAGTGAGGGGAGGAAAAGCAGAGGCCAGGGCCTAGTTGCCATGCAAGGGCCAGCCACTGACCAAGGTGTGACTAGCGCACGCAGGTACACGGTACCGTGCGCCAGTTGACACAACTTGGCCAGTGCTTGGCTTTGCATCATCTGGGCTCTGGAACATGACCAGAAGGCTCCCAGGGGCATTCCAAAGCAACAGAAATGAAATACTAAGTACTATAACTGAACAGCTCCAAAAGACAAAAAGCAGTAAACTGGTTTTAGCATGCTTGCAAGGTGATCAGAATATAAATATAACAAAATAAGGATGATCGGTGATCCCCACGCCAGCTTTGCCATATAGCCATGACTGGCGTACGGCACTAATGTCTGGCGTGCGCCACCTGATCATCACACACGGCTTTGAAGCCTTGCCAGCATTAGGGCCAGGACTTGTATAGATTACCATCCTTGACCCTGCCAGCCCCCCCCTCAGGGGTCAGAACAGAAAACAGAAGCAAAAGGTGATATACCTTTGCTTGTGAGTTTTGAGAAAGAACTTGAGCCTTGAGCTTGGGGTTCGAAGGTTTGAGAGGTGAGTGTAGGATATGTTATGGACTGAGTGTAGTTCTCCTTGCCTTATCTCTCAAGTGGATGAAAGAAAGGGCAAGAAAAACAAGAGGGAAGAAGGAAAACCAAGGCTTGGCCTCTTAATGATGCTAACCCCTTGCAAATGAATGCAAGGGGGGTATTTATGGAGGAGAGAGGGACTGAAATCAGTTGGCCCTAAGGGTGTGTTTGGTTGGCTTAAGCCAAGAGTGAGCCTCCCATGCATTTAATGCATGGGACTTGGGTTGAAAGGTGATGTAGGAGTGGAGGGAACAGGAGGACGGCCTCAGCCACCAGAGGACGCCAGGTGGCACCAAAACTCCCGCGTGTTCGTCTGGAATAAAGTTGATTTGACTGGCACTGACTGGCATACGCACCTTGTTAAGTGGTGTGCGCCAGTAAGCGGGGATGACTGACACGTGGCGGTGCTTCCAACGCACGCTAGTCCATCACCAGCGTACTCCAGTAGGGTTTTGCTGAGGCCATTTGGTTCTGGCTTGAAGGTTTTGACAAAGGGTTCGGAAAGGTTCGGATGAGGTTCGGGACGCTCAAAGCTCAAACTCTTTAACAAACTCAAAATGTTCTTGACCTTAATCATCATTGGGGAATCAAAGACCGCAAGTAAACTAATCTGGACAGTCCAGAATAGGGTGTCTACAGTAGCCCCCCTTTGACGGCACTTAGAGCACCATCGACTTGGTGTAAGTAACGTCAAAGGTTTTCTAGACACCCACCCAGGCCATCCAGAGCAGAACGTACGAGTTCAATGATAGACGAACAATTTAAAGAACCTGATTGATCGGATTGATGGAGCAGATAGATCGTTGTTGTCGAGAATATTGATACGCAGGGATAGGTTGATGCTGACCTTGACCTTTGATAGCCCGGTCTGGGTGAGACTCAGCTGGGGAAGATAAGCCGTGGATCGGCTCCGTTGAGAAAGATACGGACATACGGACGGACCATCGTTGATTTGAAGTTGGACGAGCAGATCGTCGTAGATTTGAGATGGACAGGACAGGCTGTCTCAGGAAGCGGACTCTCCTGGGGATAATCCATTGAAAGCAACTCATGGCTGCTTGTTTGATTTGAGATTGGACGGATAGATCGTCGTTGATTTGAGATTGGACGGATAGATCATCGTTGATTTGAGATTGGACGGATAGATCGTCGTTGATTTGAGATTGGACTGATAGATCGTCGTTGATTTGATATTGGACGGACTCTGCTCGGGGAGGTGACCATCCGAGGTGATAATATGAATTTGATGACCATGGTCTTGGTTTTGATCATAGAATGACAATTGGGCCCCAGGCCCACAAACCACCGGCGTGCGCCAGTATATTATGCCGCACGCAGGTCATGCTGCGACACCCGAGTCCAGATCCGGCCCAGACCCGGCCCAACACTGCTCCACGTCGTATAAACTTCTGAGACGGTACGAAAACCGCCATACACCAGTTTCAAAACTTCCGAGGCTCCTCAAAAACTCCTCCAGACCTCCAATCTTCATCCCTATTCCCCACATTCTTCCAAAATACCCACAACTCTACCCATTCATGGCAGAAATCGGCAGTGACAGCGGCGGCACCGGCGGCAATGGAGGTGATCGGCCAAGGGGGGCTGGTAAGTAGGATAAAATCTGGTGACCAGCTGTGCTAAAGGCGCGGACCTAGGGAGTAAGTATCAGCCTTGCCCAAAGCTCCCCAGGAGAACAACACCTACAGCAAGTAAAGAAGGCCCCAGCTACACCTGAAAGGCAGAGCTGGAGCCGAGTCTGAGGACCAGCTAAGACACAAAGCTGATCCAAGCCCATCGAAGTACATCATACAATTAGCCCAAATCCTACGGGATAAGGGAGAAGAACTAGGAAGATAAGCACAATGTGCTCATCCTAATCATCAACAAACGTCAGATAAGGATTCCACCCTGAAGGTGGGTGCTCATGGAGTTCCAGCCAAGGTAGGACTCCACTCACCTCGCCGAAGTGATCCAAATATCTCCGGAATGCAGTCCTACTAGGACTCAACCTCCCATTAAATGCCTATAAAACCGACGGTAGAACTCCAATGAAGGTACACTCACATACAACCGAGAATCTCAATTCTCCTATAAAATAGCAAGTTCAATACTGACTTAGGCATCGGAGGGTGGTTGGCAAGCCACCACACCGGTGACTTTTACTTCAGCTTTGTTTTGCAGGATCAGGTCTGTGCCGGACTCAAAACTGCTTCATCAGCTGGCGCCGTCTGTGGGAAACGACTTTTTCCTTACGGTGAACAGTTTTGTATGGTAGAGACTCGATCAAACAAGACGACGATGGCTTCAGACCCCCCACAACAGGGCGTCGACGACGCCACCAAGGCCGCCGCTGCAGCCAAAGCCGCCAAGGCGGCCGAAACGGCCAAGGCCGCAAAAGCTGCCAAAGCCGCCCTAGCCGCCGACAAAGCCGCCAAGGCGGCGGAAGCAGCCAAAGCCGCCGCGGCCCTTAGGAGTGGGGGTGATCAGATGACCCCCGAGGCGTTTGCCCAAATGCAGGAGCAGATAAGGACGTTAACCCAAGGGTTGCAGACTGCGATGCAGGAAAACGCGGACTTGCGGAAGCAAATCTCCGAACCAAGCATTTTAAATTCACGACACAATCGACAAGACGAAGAGGATGATGAAGAAAAAGGGGAGTCCAGTGAAAAAGAGAGCCAGAATCGAAGGAAAGGCGGAAAGCCACCCATAGAAAGGACTTCCCACGACCTAGAGGCCTTGAACAAAATGCAGGATCAGATTGACGGGTTAATGAAACATGTTAAAGCACAAACTCCCGCCACGGTGGAAGAGTTGGTGAAAAACACAGATTCACCCTTCACATCTGACGTCATGGGGCTGCCACTTCCCAGGAAATTCAAAATGCCCCATCTGGAAACATTCAATGGTTCCACGGACCCATTGGATCATCTAGAGACATATAAGTCCTTAATGCATTTACAAGCAGTGCCAGACGAGGTGATGTGTTGAGCATTCCCTGTCACCCTTAAAGGAAGTGCTCGAGCATGGTTTAATAAACTCCCACCAGGAAGTATCAGTAGTTTCAAAGAGCTTAGCACAAGCTTCGTAAGCTACTTCATAGCTGGTCAACGCTACGGCAAACCAGCTACACATCTACTAACGGTAAAACAAGGAAGATGGGAATCCTTGAGAGAGTACACCACCAGGTTCAACAAGGAGGTAGTCCAGATTGACGAAGCTGATGATAGCGTGAGCATAGCAGCGTACATTGCTGGGTTGTATTCAGGACAGTTCCTATACCTCTTATCACAAGAGCCACCCAAAACTTTGGCAGAGCTTATGCTAAGAGCACAGAAACACATGAATGCAGAGGAGGCTGTTTATGCGAGACGCACACGTGATAGCTTTGATTCCCAGACAGGGCCGTCACACATCGGTGAATTTCCTCCTCCTGACAGAAAAAGGAGGGAACCCACTCGCAAAAACGGAGGGGAACCAAAGAGCAAGAAAGTAGATTCAAGATCTTCCCCAAAACGAGGAGGGGCAGGAGGACCACCTCAAGGCCGGTACAAGCAGTTCACACCGCTCATAGCTACGGCAGAGCAGATCCTTAGCAATTTGCAGGACGACCCAGACCTCAAATGGCCTGGGAAGTTGAGAACTGATCCCAACAGAAGAGCTAAGGACAAATACTGCAGATTCCACAAAGACCACGGTCACAATACCGACGATTGTATCGATTTAAAGCAGCAAATCGAAGACCTGATTCAGAGAGGGAGGCTCCAACGCTTTGTAACGAAAAAGCACCAAAAACCACCTAGAAGGGAAGATGCCAACAAAGAAGGCAGGAATGCTGCAGCATCCCGATCAGGTCACATTGGAGAGATCAAGGTCATCCACGGAGGATTTGCAGGAGGTGGCGAATCTAGCAACGCTAGAAAAGTGCACCTCAGGAAACTGAGAACGGAGGAATATTTGGAGGTCAACACAGTTGGCCGTCCTAATAAGTTCCAGAAAAAGGAGGAGATACCCATCATTTTTTCAGAAGAAGACACCAAGGGCGTCCAGTTTCCTCACGATGACCCACTAGTGATCACCATTGTCATAGCAAATTACCTTACACGTAGGGTACTTATTGACAGTGGAAGCTCAGCTGACATCCTCTACCTCCACGCGTACGACCAATTGAAAGTAGGACGAGAAAGGCTAAGGCCCATGACGTCTCCACTAGTCGGATTTGCAGGCACGCCCGTTTATCCAGCTGGACAAATAGCCCTACCTATCACTATGGGAGAAGAAGGAAGTCAGATCACACGCATGGTGGATTTTATAGTGGTTGTGTAGACACCCCAATCTGGGCTTCCAGATTAGTTTACTTACGGTTTTTGATTCCCCAATGATGAAATGGATCAAGAACACCCCGGGAATGTCGAGTGTTTGAGCTTTGAGTGTTTGCAAAACCCTTGAACCTAACCTAGTCTTAAGCCACTTCCAAAAGCCAAAAAACCCTATTGATGTGTGCCAGGGCACAGTCATTGTGCGCCAGGGCGCAACCATCGCGCGCCGGGGCGCACCGTCGCGCGACAGTTTGACTCCATCGCGCGATGGTCAACCGGAGCATTGCCCAGCGCGCCAGGGCGCATTGTCGCGCGATAGTTTGGAACCATCGTGCGACGGTCAGAACCTGTCCCCATCACCTTTATTCAGCTGGGCAGCTTAATTACCAAATAACCCCCAGCCAGCCTCGTGGCTGGCTGGCCTCCATTCTTTGGACCAGAGCTACCTTTCCATTAATGGAAGGTGCTCTCCCTATAAATAGCCCCTTTGTTCATCTTTCAAAGGGTTCAAGATTTTTGGTAAAAAGACAAGAACATAGCTTGTTCTTCCCCCTCCCCCCTTTGTTCATCTTTTAAAAAGGTTAACAAAAAAATGGTTTTCAAAAGGCTTACACCCTAAGCACCACCAAGAATAAAGCTTGTTCTTCCTTCCCATTTTCACACTTCAATCAAACCTCAAACTCAAAGTTCAAGCACTCATTCAAACTCGAAAAGCCAAAGGTATAGCTTACCGTGGTTGCTCTCTGTTCTGATCCCTGAGGGGGGCTGGCAGGGTCAAGGCTGGTAATCAATACCAGTCCTGGCCCTAAAGCTAGCAAGGTTTCAAAAGCCGTGGCCTAGCAAACCCTCGCGCGATGGACCCGAACACTCGCGCGACACTTCTGTCTGCATGAGATTGGTCCACGTGGGGAAGGGATGCTAGCATTTTCTTGTCTTATTCATGCTCATGGCTGTTATATAGTTTTATTTTGATATAGATCACTGTTGATGCATGTAAAAATCAGTTTATTGCTTTTCTTAGAGCTTAAATTGCTAGCTTGCATGTCAATATTTAGTTCTGTTCTGTTGGAGTACCCCTGGGATCATTCTGGACCTGTCCCAGAGCCCAGAAACGTGCAAAACCAGACACTGGAAAGTTGGCTCGAACCATCGCGCGCTGCTCCCAAACCCTCGCGCGATAGTCAAATGGAGCGTTGACCAGTGTGCCAGGGCGCAATCGTCGCGCGCCAGGGCGTAACCATCGCGCGCCCGGGCGCACTATCGCGCGACTGTTCGGAACCCTCGCGCGACGGTTCCATTATGTTCCCGATCAGTGGCTGGCCTTGCATGTTTAACTTGGTTTTAGGCTATTATTTTGTCCCCACACTGTTTATGGGGTGTTTTTGTTTATTTATTAGGCTTTTCAGCCTTTAAACTGTATATTATGACTGCATAAACTGCTTGGTTTGTCCTGGGTGTGCACTGGTCCTTCCAGAGCCCAGAGGGTTTGAGAATAAGAGCTGTGGGCTTAGGCTTACTGGCGCGCGCAGGTCTTGTAGAAGCGTGCGCAGGTTTGGTTAGCATGCATTGACTTGATCAGTGCATACTGGTTTCTTCCTGTGCACGACACTCCAAGACAGGAGCTTTCCAGTCTGTTTAAACTCCCACAGCAGTCTGTTCTCATCCTATACTAACTGCTCATCCATGCCATCTATCACATCCTGCAAACATGTTACAGTTTTAATCCCCGATTAACTGTTCCCCCGCCCTAATTGGCTAAAAATCGATTAATAAAAGAAGAATCGCAACGTTTTCAAAATGCCTAAGTAGAGACCGATCTACGGATTGGGCGAGAGGGGTGCCATAAAACCCTTCCCCTCTCGTAACCTAGCTCCCGAACCCAGATATGGTTATGACGGACTGGTTCCTTAACTTCTTCAAATCAAACAGCGCGGCAGGTGCTTCGAAATACGGTTCCTTGAGTGTCGGACCCTCAAAAACTCAAGTGGCGACTCTGTATTTTTGAGCGCTTGCCACCTGCGCTCGCGCTCCCTCGATCCGGGCCCTTGCATTTTTGGAAACCGGAATTTCCAGGGCACGCTGCCCACAGTGGCGACTCTGCTGGGGACGATCGAACCGATATTAATTCATACTTAGAGTTTAATACGCTTGGGAACAATCCCTTAAAAGTCTGTCAAAACGGTTAGCTTCGCGCTGCCGAAGGTTGGAATGGTGATTTAACAGGACCTCGTGTCCAGCCATTCTAATCTGGGGCTTTTTCGATTGTTCGCTTGCGTAGTTTCCTCTAAAGATGGACTGAATAAAGTGAGCCAAATTTGAAAAAGGCATTTTATGACTTTGCGATTCTTCTTCTCTTAATCAATTCTAGCATCTCATTTGCATCGATGTGGGAAAAGCCTCGTCGGAACGTTTTGGCAATCCGGCACGGTTTACCGGAGCCCGGGGCGCCCGAATGACCGACAACCTTCGACGATGATGGGTCATGCTACCGTTCGACTGTTATTCTGCGAAAAACGCGGGTTACGGGAGGTATATTTTTGGCCCTAGTCCGAGGAACCTGTTACAAGCCAAAACCAGCCTTTGCATATACAAAGCACTAGAACTCTCCAAACTAAGACAGGTACCCACAGGTTAAGATCTATTTGCATCTAAACCTGTAACTGCCTATGTGTTACTGCTTTTCCTATCGCATGAACTGTACATACTTTGTTTTGCATAGGAGCATGCTTAAGACTGTTTTGTCTTTCGAGTTTGTCTTACGCTGTCTAAGACGTTGTTGGGCCCGATGAGGAGTCGTTCATTCTGTTGAATGTTCGTTATCAATCGCAAAGTCCTTAGTTCAATGAGACTTTGAGAAATCAAAATTTACTACATCCTTGGCTCATGCCCGTTTAAGGATTCAACCGACAATGTGGAACAACAAAGTGGTGATGTCGTGTCGCTGGCGCCACCCAGGTTGAAGTGCGTTGTCACTATACACCGCCGTGTTCAAGGTTAAGGTGCCATGACATCAACACCGAATTGTTCCAAATTCAAAGTTGAATCTTCATAGGGACTAGCCAAAGATTTAGTCTATTTTGACATCTTTTAGGATCTATCGATCTACTCAGGGGCACATCGCCAAAAAGAATTCTGAGGATTCCGGCAACGTCTGAAACTTGTGAGGCAAACTCGTCTCTGGTTCTGTACATGCATACATTCTGTTCTGCGTAGGAGCATGTTTAGGGCGGCTTCTAAGTTGTCTCTCGCTTTCGAGTCTATCTTATGCTTATTAGGATGCTGCTATAGCCCGATGAAGAGTCGTGCATCTCAATGGTGCACGTTGTTAATTTTCAAAGTCCTTAGATCAGCGAGACTTTGAGAAATCAAACCTTATTAAATCCTTGGCTCATGCCCGTTTGAGGATTCAACTGAAATTAAGGAACCACAAAGTGTTGATGTCGTGATATTGATGTCATTTTGGTTATCGTGCTTCGCACGTACACCGCCCCGGCTAAAGCGCGTTGTCGCTCACACCACCCCGGTAAAGGTGTCACGCCATCAATACCGAGTTGTTCCAAGTTCAAAGTCGAATCTTCAAAAGGGACTAGTCGAAGACTTAGTCTGTTTTGGCATCTCTTAGGATCAGTTTGATCTATTCAAAGGATATACCCTCGAAAAGAAATCTGAGGATTTTGGCAGCGTCCGAACATCATGAGACAGACTTGTCTCTAGTTCTAGAGTCTAGGGTGGACACCGACAACGATGTATGCATTGCATTTTGCTGCAGGAACGCCACTGAGCTTTCTCTTACTTTACTGTCTAGTTCAAAGCCATTGCACCGAGCAAGAGAGTACCGAAAGGAAGAGCCAAACCTACTTGGGAGCGTCTTCAGAATCCGGTTCAAAGACTTGTCAGGCTCGAACCTCAGTCAGTTGCAACGGAGGCTTCTCCAGGTTCATCGTTGGCAGCCCTAGAGTCGGGTTCGCCGTCGATTTTGCAAAGAGCCACACCGTTGGCTTCCCCTTCTTCAATATCTTCAAAGCCGGCCATGGCAGATCAACCGCTCACTCTAGAGGCAGTGCTCACGAACCTTCAGAACAGCATCACCGCTATGCAGCAAAGGGCTGTCCAGACTGATGCTTCCATCACCCGTTTGAATGACCTTATCAACACTCGTCTTCCACCTCCTCTCGAAGAGGAAGGCGAGGACGATGAGGATGCTCATGAACAACCTATCTTGGTCCCAGATCCGAATCACGAGGGGCGTCTCATTGTTCAGCTCAACCCTAAGGAGGTTCACGCACCTGCTGCAAACACAAATCCGGCAGGTGGCAAGCCTGATTTGAATCCCGATATGGTTGCACTTATAGCCAAGATGGCTAAGTTGGAAGAGGCTGTCACAAAGTCTGAAAAGATCAACGCAGGAGGAATTGACTTGGATCGTCTCTGTTTGTACCCTAATGCCAAGCTCCCTGACAAGTTCAAGATGCCTGACTTGGTTAAGTTTGACGGGAGCGGTGACCCCAAAACTCATCTCTATGGCTACCATGCAGCAATGAATCTGCTGGGTGTGGAAAGTGAGGCCATGTCTCAACTCTTCCCTCAAACTCTCTCTGGGCCTGCTTTCCATTGGTTTTTGTCGCTCGACATCTCCAAACGAAGAACTTGGGAAGACATAGGGGCTGCTTTTGTCTCACAGTATAACTACAACTCTCAACTCAAAATGACTATTCGAGAGTTGGAATCCACGAAGATGGAAGCCAATGAGTCCTTTGCGGACTTTGTTAAAAGGTGGAGAGCCAAAGCCGCTCTAATGACTGAGCGCCCCAGCGAAAGAGACCAACTCCGCATCATCTCCCGCAATCTTCAGCCAGACTATGCCAGGCACCTGGTACTCGCTCAAGCGACCGCCAACTTTGAGATCTTCTTCGATTCTGGCCTAGCCATCGAGGATGCGCTGCAAGCTGGAATCCTGCCAAGGGGCGAGTCCTCTTCCATCACTCAAAAGGTTAAGCCAAGTGCTATAAGTGGGAGCGATGCTCCAGCTTCCAACTCCAGTCGTGCCGCCGATATCAACCAAATACGAAGTGCTCAAAGCCTCCGATCTCGAACACAACCCCGAAGCTTCTCTGCCTTCGAGGCATCTCTGTCTGCAGTGATGGAGAAACTTGTCAAGTCTGGGCATCTCAAACCTTTGACCCCAACTTTTCCACCCAAAGTCTTACCAGCCGGTTACAATGCCAACATTTTCTGTGCCTTCCACCAAATGCCTGGCCATCTCACTAATAACTGCTTGCGTCTCCAACACGAGATACAAGATCTAATTGATGATGGCACGGTTCAAGTTCCACCAAAGCCCAACGTCATTTCCAACTCCTTGCCTCAACACGGGCCTGACCCTCTGGTTGGTCAAGTATCTATCACCTCCACTCAAATCAACCCGAGCTCCACCATATTCAACCCTAGCCACTATATCATCCCAGCAAACCAACCCAAACCCATCGTATCCATCCCGTCTAAACCGGAGGTTAACATGATGGCTGTAGGTTGGGCAGTCGAGACTTTCTCTGCCAACACCTGGATTGACAGTGATGAGGGGCTTGCAAAGGAAAGGACCGTTTGGCTGAGGTCCATCGTTCAAAGGAGCATCGAGTAGGTTTGGCTGAAGAAGCTGAAGAGGCCGAAGTGCTGTTGCTTGGGCCTGACACCTGCTGAATCCTACCTCTTTTTGTGGAAGCTATGGGTAGCTTTTTAACAAATGCATTTTCAAAACCACGTCTAGTTTGCATTGGCGTCTTGTCTGAGTCTGACACAGAGTCTTTTGCGTTTGTCTAAGTCTAGCTCTGAGTCGGAGGTTGTGCCTCTTGGCCCTCCACGTCGTAGCTTTTGTTTCAAGTTTCGAGTCTGCTGTACTTGGCAACCCCGAGGGTTTTTATGATATGCATCGTCTTGCTTCTACATGCTTCGCTGGCTTTTATATAAACTGTGTCAACCCTAATGACGAAGGGATAGATTTCGATGGGATCATTCCCAAGGAAATGTGTTCCCTCGCCAAAAGGGAAGACGAAAGGCATGCTCAACCTATTAAAAGAAGAAGTAATTTCAAATAAACTTGAAAGATAAGTATAACCTCCCGAAAGGTTCAATTGGTTCAAAGCCGCCCCCAGAGGAGCGTTGTGCCCGGTCAGACAGGCTCAAAGAATTCATAAACGTCTTGGCATGGTCTTACCAAGTCACGCCTCGCGTTTGATCCTGAGATAAAGGAGCATCAAATCCCCTGTTATCGGGTGCCAATCCAGAAAGCAGAAGCACAGAAGGCTCCGGGCCTTGTACCATGTTCAAAACAGCAACAGTGGCGTTTTGCCAAGCACAAATGAGAAAATGTACATAACAGCCCGGAGCAAGACATTTCCAACTGAAGCACTCTTGACTCTTTGTTATCAAAGCCATATTATCTGGGGCTACAACCAAAGGTCTTCGACCTCAACAGCAACAAATTCAATACCCTGAGTCGACCTGGATCAATTCAAAAGCAACTTTTCCCTGAGAGAAGCTCGTTGGGCTGAAAACCCCAAGGGTGGGCAGTTCCAAGCAAAAGTTAGAGCAGCCTGCTAGACCGAAACCTATGAAGGTGGTTTAGGCAAAAATGAATAGGCAATATTCAAAAGCTCGCTAGACCGAAGACCCGAATGGGCGGTACTAGGCAAAAGTTAGAGCGTAAAAGGAGAGGTAAATACTCGAGAGTTAACCCTTGGCCTGAACTACGTTTTGACCTGATTCCCTAGCTTGGGATACGTAGGCAGTCTTTCTTTGAGACTCGGTCACAATCTATCAATTGGATCCATGGTTGACCTTTTGGTACACATCAAAGGTCGAAAAGGATCGAAGATCACGACAAGCTTCCTTGGAGGAACCAGAAGGGGGAAAACCTTTGTCTTTCAATTTTATTACCAAACTGCTTCTTCAATTTACAGGCTGAGCATAAGTCTTAAAAATAATTGAAGCATAAAAAACAGAACGAAATGCTAGAGGCCTTAACAGGCTCACAGTTTATTCTAAGTTCAGCGAAGTCTGGTATAAGCAACCGCAATGCGTTTGTTCGAAGTGATGCACGTTGGTCTCAAACCTACGCACTCTTCTTGCAGCAGATAGTAGCAGTTAGCTACTACCCTCGAATGTCGTTCCAGGGGCTTTTGCCAAGTCTTGTCATGTTGTGCAAGTCATATGGACTTAATGTGACTGCACGGGGGTGTTGGTTTCAGTCCGGGCCTATACGTGTCATAATCTGCGTCTTATGTCCATTTTTGCGACAGTTTTCCAGTTTTTCAATCAATTGTCATTTCGAGGTGTTTTTCTCGATTTTGTTTGTACAGGTCTTTGTACCTTTTGCACTTTTTGCAAGTGTCAGTTTCACCTATTCAGGAATGTTGTGAGTTTTGGCACATTAATGCCCAAAATTTCATTGTGTTCCGTGTGTCTAAGGGTTTGCATTGTACCCTGGGACTCTTTCTCCCTTTTCGTTTGAGCTAGACGAGTCTGTACATATATGTGCGCGCGTCTGTGTGTCAATTCAAATTATTCGTCAATGCAAATTGGATATTAGTGGTTAGTTTTTGCGTTCTCTTCAACACTTGCAAAAGAGAGTCAATAAACTGAAAAACGCAATTGTTACATTGCTACCCTAGTAACCGTAATCTGCAAGCAGCGGAATCTCTTGAAGCAACAGGGGCACGTCAGCCCAAGGCCAAGCAGAGCATCTCTGGGGCTCACCTATGGGGCATATCTGCCCAAGCATCGAAAAAAGAGGGGCACGCAGGTCCAATTCCATTACTAAACGTCAACTGGGGCATGTCCGCCCGTTCAACGTCCATCTATCTGGGTGCACATCTCAGAAGTAACAGACAGTACAGTAATAAGGCTCAGTGATAGTCCTTAGGCGTCGTTATCCTCCTAGGAGCCACCCTAAGTTTGCATCTGCATTTTCAATATGTTATACATATCATTGCATATTGTGTGTATATCAAATGTTGAACGCAGGAAAAATCCATCAAAACGACAAAGCAAGCCTGCCCGGTATCGAAGGCAGCAAGTAAACGGCTCAGCAGTTGTCACCGATTTCTCCCCAGCTGCAGTCCGCCTTGCTTCTATCCATGCTATCCACTGTTTGTGCTACTTGGATCAACACAACGACAGCCGGTCCTGTCCAACCCCAATGGCTCGATCACTTTTTATAGCGATCTGCCATTTCAAATCAACGACAGCCGGTCCTGTCCAATCTTCAACGGCTCGATCACTTTTTATAGCGATCCGCTAGTTCAAATCAACAACAGCCGGTCCTGTCCAATCTGCAACGGCTCGATCACTTTTTATAGCGATCCGCCAGTTCAAATCAACGACAGCCGGTCCTGTCTAATCTCCAACGGCTCGATCACTTTTTATAGCGATCCGCCAGTTCAAATCAACGACAGCCGGTCCTGTCTAATCTCCAACGGCTCGATCACTTTTTATAGCGATCCGCCAGTTCAAATCAACGACAGCCGGTCCTGTCCAATCTTCAACGGCTCGATCACTTTTTATAGCGATCCGCCAGTTCAAATCAATGACAGCCGGTCCTGTCCAATCTTCAACGGTTTGATCATTTATACTGTTGATCCTCCCATCCAGGCTTCAACAGCTTGATCATTTATACTGTTGATCCTCCCATCCAGGCTTCAACGGTTTGATCATTTATACTGATGATCTTTCCACCCCGGCTTCAATGGCTCGATCATTTATACTGATGATCCTCCCTTCCAGTCTTCAACGGTTCGGTCATTTATACTGATGATCTGTTCGTTCAAAAACCAAAGCGCGTTGAGGCGTTCTTCAGTCAGTGTTGAGGCATTGGCAAATCGAAGCGCGTTGAGGCGTTCTTCAGTCAGTGTTGAGGCATTGGCAAATCGAAGCGCGTTGAGGCGTTCTTCAGTCAGTGTTGAGGCATTGGCAAATCGAAGCGCGTTGAGGCATTCTTCAGTCAGTGTTGAGGCATTGGCAAATCGAAGCGCGTTGAGGCGTTCTTCAGTCAGTGTTGAGACATTGGCAAATCGAAGCGCGTTGAGGCGTTCTTCAGTCAGTGTTGAGGCATTGGCAAATCGAAGCGCGCTGAGGCGTTCTTCAGTCGGTGTTGTGGCATTGACAAACTAATCAACGACAGCTCGTCCTGTCCAATTTCCCAACTGCGTTCACCACATCATCCCATAATCCACAACAACGATCAGATTATCAATCGATGGTCCGTTCATCCGCAACTGATTGTTCCCCAGGAGAGTCCGCCTTGGCCTGTCCCGAACGACAATCGCCCTCAGTCTAGCCGAAAGTGCATCTTCCAGCAGGCTTATTGCTCTGTCTCGGATGGTCTTTGATAAGGAGATTGGCTCTGATTCCCTACAGATGGAATTCAACCTGCCTGACACGACCTACCCGTGTTTGTTGGAATACTTTGTGCCGAGGATAGCTTGATCCCCAGCAACGACGGCCGGTCCCGTCAACATCTGCAGCGACAGCCTGTCCTGTCCAAATTCAATCAACAAGCGGCGATGCAATCGTCCACTTCTACTTCCATCTCCAGCAACTGTCCGTCCGTCCATTCAACCAATCAGGTTCTGTAAGTATGCTTGTCTACTTTGCTAGTATGTTCTGCTCTGGATTGCCTCGAGGGTGTCTAGAAACCTTTGACGTTACTTGTACCAATTCAATGGTGCTCCAAGTGCCATCAAAGGGGGGCTACTGTAGACACCCCAATCTGGGCTTCCAGATTAGTTTACTTACGGTTTTTGATTCCCCAATGATGAAATGGATCAAGAACACCCCGGGAATGTCGAGTGTTTGAGCTTTGAGTGTTTGCAAAACCCTTGAACCTAACCTAGTCTTAAGCCACTTCCAAAAGCCAAAAAACCCTATTGATGTGTGCCAGGGCACAGTCATTGTGCGCCAGGGCGCAACCATCGCGCGCCGGGGCGCACCGTCGCGCGACAGTTTGACTCCATCGCGCGATGGTCAACCGGAGCATTGACCAGCGCGCCAGGGCGCATTGTCGCGCGATAGTTTGGAACCATCGCGCGACGGTCAGAACCTGTCCCCATCACCTTTATTCAGCTGGGCAGCTTAATTACCAAATAACCCCCAGCCAGCCTCGTGGCTGGCTGGCCTCCATTCTTTGGACCAGAGCTACCTTTCCATTAATGGAAGGTGCTCTCCCTATATATAGCCCCTTTGTTCATCTTTCAAAGGGTTCAAGATTTTTGGTAAAAAGACAAGAACATAGCTTGTTCTTCCCCCTCCCCCCTTTGTTCATCTTTTAAAAAGGTTAACAAAAAAATGGTTTTCAAAAGGCTTACACCCTAAGCACCACCAAGAATAAAGCTTGTTCTTCCTTCCCATTTTCACACTTCAATCAAACCTCAAACTCAAAGTTCAAGCACTCATTCAAACTCGAAAAGCCAAAGGTATAGCTTACCGTGGTTGCTCTCTGTTCTGATCCCTGAGGGGGGCTGGCAGGGTCAAGGCTGGTAATCAATACCAGTCCTGGCCCTAAAGCTAGCAAGGTTTCAAAAGCCGTGGCCTAGCAAACCCTCGCGCGATGGACCCGAACACTCGCGCGACACTTCTGTTTGCATGAGATTGGTCCACGTGGGGAAGGGATGCTAGCATTTTCTTGTCTTATTCATGCTCATGGCTATTATATAGTTTTATTTTGATATAGATCACTGTTGATGCATGTAAAAATCAGTTTATTGTTTTTCTTAGAGCTTAAATTGCAAGCTTGCATGTCAATATTTAGTTCTGTTCTGTTGGAGTACCCCTGGGATCATTCTGGACCTGTCCCAGAGCCCAGAAACGTGCAAAACCAGACACTGGAAAGTTGGCTCGAACCATCGCGCGCTGCTCCCAAACCCTCGCGCGATAGTCAAATGGAGCGTTGACCAGTGTGCCAGGGCGCACTGTCGCGCGACTATTCGGAACCCTCGCGCGACGGTTCCATTCTGTTCCCGATCAGTGGCTGGCCTTGCATGTTTAACTTGGTTTTAGGCTATTATTTTGTCCCCACACTATTTATGGGGTGTTTTTGTTTATTTATTAGGCTTTTCAGCCTTTAAACTGTATATTATGACTGCATAAACTGCTTGGTTTGTCCTGGGTGTGCACTGGTCCTTCCAGAGCCCAGATGGTTTGAGAATAAGAGCTGTGGGCTTAGGCTTACTGGCGCGCGCAGGTCTTGTAGAAGCGTGCGCAGGTTTGGTTAGCATGCATTGACTTGATCAGTGCATACTGGTTTCTTCCTGTGCACGACACTCCAAGACAGGAGCTTTCCAGTCTGTTTAAACTCCCACAGCAGTCTGTTCTCATCCTATACTAACTGCTCATCCATGCCATCTATCACATCCTGCAAACATGTTACAGTTTTAATCCCCGATTAACTGTTCCCCCGCCCTAATTGGCTAAAAATCGATTAATAAAAGAAGAATCGCAACGTTTTCAAAATGCCTAAGTAGAGACCGATCTACGGATTGGGCGAGAGGGGTGCCATAAAACCATTCCCCTCTCGTAACCTGGCTCCCGAACCCAGATATGGTTATGACGGACTGGTTCCTTAACTTCTTCAAATCAAACAGCGCGGCAGGTGCTTCGAAATACGGTTCCTTGAGTGTCGGACCCTCAAAAACTCAAGTGGCGACTCTGTATTTTTGAGCGCTTGCCACCTGCGCTCGCGCTCCCTCGATCCGGGCCCTTGCATTTTTGGAAACCGGAATTTCCAGGGCACGCTGCCCACAGGTTGATTGTCCTTCAGCGTACAACGCGATATTGGGGAGAACAACTCTGAATAAAATTGGAGCGATAATCTCCACACATCATCTGATGATGAAATTCCCAACACCAGAAGGAGTGGTTAGCATTAGAGGAGATCAGAAGGCAGCACGGGAATGTTACGTCACCTCACTGAGGGGAGCAAACATTACCATGAACATAGAAAATCTGGATACTCGAGACGAGGAAAAGCTCCAACACGGAGAACCAGTAGAGGAACTAGTGGAGGAGTTCCTGGAGCCGGGAAGACCTGGGAGAACGATTAGGATCGGGACAGGTTTGAGCTCAGTAGCAAGAACGGAGCTGTTGCAATTCTTGAGGGAAAACAGAGACGTCTTCGCATGGTCCCACGAGGACATACCTGGGATTGACCCAAGGGTCATATCTCACAAGCTCAACGTGGATCCCACCATTCGGCCTGTCAAGCAGAAGAAGAGGAATTTCGCTCCTGACCGGAACGAAGCTGTGGCCAAAGAAGTTGAGAAGCTCGTACAAGCAAAATCCATCCGTGAAGTCCTCTACCCAGACTGGCTAGCCAACGTAGTTATGGTGAAAAAGGCCAATGGAAACTGGAGGATGTGTGTAGACTTCACGGATCTCAATAAAGCATGCCCAAAAGACAGCTTTCCACTGCCTAGGATTGATTCCTTGGTAGATTCTACAGCTGGGCACGAGCTCCTCACCTTCATGGACGCGTTCTCAGGTTATAACCAGATCCAGATGCATGAACAAGACCAGGAGAAGACCTCATTCATCACTGATCGAGGGATATATTGCTACAAAGTGATGCCCTTCGGTCTCAAGAATGCAGGGGCAACATACCAAAGGCTGGTCAACAAGATGTTCAAACAACAGATTGGACGCAACGTAGAGGTCTATGTGGACGATATGCTGGTCAAAAGTGCCAAGGCACGGGACCACATAGCAGATTTGGAAGAAACTTTCCACGTCCTCAGAAGATATAAAATGAAGCTCAACTCGACAAAATGCGCTTTTGGAATCTCCTCAGGGAAATTTTTGGGTTTTATGGTCTCTCAAAGAGGAATCGAAGCAAACCCCGAGAAGATTCAGGCCATACTTACCATGAAGTCACCCCAGAACATTAAGGAGGTCCAGAAGCTAACTGGGCGAGTGGCAGCCTTGAGCAGGTTCATCTCCCGCTCAACTGACAAGTGCCAGACGTTCTTTAAAGTCTTGAAAAAGGCCTTTGAATGGACTTCTACGGAAGAAACAGCTTTCAACCAGCTAAAGGAATACCTGACATCCCCGCCCTTGCTCAGCAGGACTCAAGAAGGAGAGACCCTGTTTCTATACCTTGCTGTCTCCCCCCACGCAGTCAGCGCAGTCTTATTAAGAGAAGAGCAGGGAACACAGCTTCCAGTATATTACATCAGCAGGGCCTTACGAGGAGCAGAGCTGAGATATCCCAGAGCCGAGAAAATGGCTTTTGCCATGGTAATAGCTGCTAGAAGGTTACGACCATATTTTCAAGCTCATTCCATCAAAGTACTAACAGATCAGCCACTCCGAAGGATCCTCCATTGCCCAGAAACTTCCGGCCGCTTAATTCAATGGTCAATAAAGCTTGGGGAGTTTGACATAGAATACAAGCCCCGCATTGCTATCAAAGCTCAGGTGCTTGCAGATTTTCTTGCGGAGTACACGTATCCAGAACCAGAGGAACCCCCCAAGGAAGAACCCAAACCGTGGATCCTACAGGTCGATGGGTCAACAACCAGAGAAGCAAGCGGAGCTGGTTTGGTGCTAACCTCCCCAAAGGGGCAACGCCTAAGCTACGCGCTCAGGTTCGAATTCAAAGCAACCAATAATGAGGCCGAATATGAAGCTCTCGTGGTGGGATTGGATCTGGCTAAGGCCGTTGGGGCCAACCATGTGTTGGCAAAAAGTGACTCACAGCTGGTAGTGGGACAAGTCCTAGGAGAATACGCAGTGAAGGAAGAAGTAATGCAGAAGTACTTGAATAAAGTAAAAGCCTAAGTCGCGAAGCTGCAAAGCTTCAGCATTGTTCGAATCCCAAGGGAGGAGAACATTAAAGCCGACTATCTGTCAAAGCTGGCCACGGCCAGAGAAGGTGCCATTCCACCGAACGCACCTATACGATACTTAGAGTTACCTAGCATCTTTGCCATGGACGTACAGATACAAGCTGTCGACTACAGCAACTCATGGACAGGCCCCATAGCCGATTACATACAGAATGGAGCATTACCGGATGACAATATCAAAGCTAGGCAACTGAAAATCAGAGCAGCAAAGTACCTGATCATAGGAGACGTGCTCTACAGAAGGAGCTTCTCACTACCATACCTTAGGTGCTTAATTCCACCAGAGTCCACAAGGGCTATGGAAGAAGTTCACCAAGGAACATGTGGAGATCACCAAGGTGGCCGAATGTTGTCCTACAAACTCCTCAGGCTAGGATATTACTGGCCAAGTATGCAGAAAGATTGCAAATCCATGGTCCAAAAATGTGAGAAGTGCCAACGCTTTGCAAACATCATCCATGGGCCCCCCACTGTCTTAACACCTATGAAAGGGCCCTGGCCATTTGCCCAGTGGGGAGTAGACCTAATTGGCCCACTTCCAATGGCAGCAGGCCAGGTCCAACATGCCATCGTAGCTGTCGATTACTTTACGAAGTGGGTCGAAGCCAAGGCACTGGCCACAATCACAGCAGAAGTAGCAATCGACTTCCTATGGAAATTCATTATAAGTCGTTTTGGACTGCCAAGGGTGATAGTTACGGATAGAGGAAAGCAATTTGATAACGCCCAGCTCAAAGAATACTGTATTTCCAAAGGAATACACGTACATTACGCTTCCAAAGCTCATCCGAAGGCCAACGGCCAGGTAGAGGTTACAAATCGGACAATCAAGAAAGGAATCAAGAAAAGGCTTCGAGAGGCCAAAGGAGCTTGGCCAGACGAGCTCTACAATGTGCTATGGGCATATCGTACAACACCCCGAACAGCAACCGGAGAAACCCCGTATTCTCTTGCATTCGGGGCCGAGGCAGTAGTCCCAATTGAAGTCGAACTCCTCAACTACAGGACTGCAAGTCCAGACCCCCAGGATAACCAAGAAGCTCTCATGGCAGAGCTAGACCTCCTAGAAGAAACCAGGGAAACATCCATGGCCAAGCTGGCCCTTTACCAACAGAGAATGGTTAAATACCACGAGGCGCAGGTTAGGCCAAGAGATTTTCGAGCTGGAGATCTGGTCCTAAGAAAGGTGGATCCTACGGGGAAGAAAGTGGGCAAACTAGGCCCAAACTGGGAAGGACCCTATCAGGTCCTCCACCATATCAAAGCTGGGGCATATAGACTCGCAACCCTAAGGGGAAAAGAGCTACCCAACTCATGGAATGCAGAACATCTGAAGAAGTACTACAAGTAGGTACCTGCAGCCCGACTTTATTTCAGTTTTAGGAAGTTTATTTCTGTCTTTTAGGAAACTCTATGTGTTCAATAAAGTTTTAGTAAACCAGTTGTTCCAGTTAGAACCATGTGTTCTTTTTGTTTATCAGCCCAAGTGGCCAATAAAATTCCTCACGAGGGATATCGTTTCAAATTCTCACTACACGTGATTTACTTTTTCTGAGCATGAAATAAGAGAAACAAAACGATGAAATTATCGAAATTTTATTTATAATCCACATTCCAAGGAATGTGGACAGCTTTTACATAAAAACTCTGTGGACAAAACCCACAGAGTTGCAACCTAATCACTACCTCCTTCCCTCGGCGGAGAAGGAACTGGTGGCGCCGGTTGCCCACGAAAAGCCTTCAACTGGTCCCAGTTGGCTATCAGCACCATGCGAACCGTCTTCTCCATAACAGAAATAGAATCCGCCATGGCTTCCATCTTCAAGGTCAGCCCAGTAATGGCCGTCTTCAGATTCTGCAACTCCTGGCATAACTCAGTAATACGATCGTTACTAGCCATTGGCGAATTCGAAGTTAAAATTGGAATGGGGAGTCATCCCTTGCAACCCGCTGATATTTATAGCCATAATTATGCGGTTCAATAACCGCTTGCTGAACCAATCAGCATGATCGAAATCAAAATCGCAAACCTCAACCGCTTGGGATAATGGGAAGTTACACACCCCACTACCTCGAGCAGTTGAAACGATAGCCAAGTAATTAAATGCAGACGGCTTGAACTCTGCAAACATGGGAAGCTATGATAATCACACAACTTAAGGAATACCCAGCAGAGTAATAAAGTTGTGCATTGATTTAACAGCTTTACGAAAGCTCAAACGACGTAGCACAGCTATGCAGCTTTGATGAATTTTTAAAACTCAAACGACGTAGCACAGCTATGTAGCTTTGATGAATTCGAAAGCTCAAACGACGTAGCACAGCTATGCAGCTTTGATGAATTTTTAAAACTCAAACGACGTAGCACAGCTATGCAGCTTTGATGAATTCAAAAGCTCAAACGACGTAGCACAGCTATGCAGCTTTGATGAATTTTTAAAACTCAAACGACGTTGCACAGCTATGCAGCTTTGATGAATTCAAAAGCTCAAACGACGTAGCACAGCTATGCAGCTTTGATGAATTTTTAAAACTCAAACGACGTAGCACAGCTATGCAGCTTTGATGAATTTTTAAAACTCAAACGACGTAGCACAGCTATGCAGCTTTGATGAATTTTTAAAACTCAAACGACGTAGCACAGCTATGCATTGATTTAACAGCTTTGATAAATTTTCAAAACTCAGAAGATGTAGCAAAGCTATACATTGATTTAACAAAGCTTAATCTATTCTCAAGCTCAAGAGGCGTAGCATAGCTACGCATTAATAACCACGAGTTATTAAAAAAAAACTCACCAAGAATAACCTATGGGTAATACTATATAAGTGTCTTAATTGCTTGGACGCAAGCATTTAACCCACTTAGGGGAGTAAGAGACATAGTACAACTGCACTACGATGCACCACGACAAAGCAAACAGCCCCCAAATTTCTATCTAAATCAAAAGAAATTTAGATAGTACAGCAAAAAAAGGCATACCACTTGCAAGTGATAGCATTCAACACAGCAGCAAGGACAGGAATTGGCAAAATCAAAATGTCTAGACAAAAGACTATTGGAAAATGCCATACCATAAGAGGAGTATCTTTTACCTCTTCAAAAAACCTGTACCTGTTAAAACGAGCCTATGGGAGGCCCTCAAGACATGATCTTATAAAGATCATTCTCAACAATCGTCAGAAAAGTATTTGGGCCATACTCAAGGCCACCCCCAAAAACACAAAGTACGAAAAGTATTTAAAGTGTGTTACAAACCCAAGGAAGTTAAAGTTTTAAAGAGCCATTCAAAGGCTCGAGGTGTTAATAGCCTGCCCATCACCAAATGATGGGCCATGAGATGTTGCCGCCTGGATTGGAGCTTCGAGAGGGAGAGAGACTTTTTCCGGAGTGCTAAGAAGGGAAGCAATCGAAGAGCTCGGAATTGATGTATCTTTGGATACCACTTCATCACCTTCCTCTCCTCCTTTCTGTCCCCCGTCAAGACATGAGGGCCCTTCTTCGTCATCAACCTCAAACTTGGAGAAATCCAAGTCTGGGAAAGCCAAGGCTGCCTGGCTCCTCATGGCTTCAAACCCATCAAAATATTGCTGGGTAATATCTTGACGGTACTCAGGGGACTGAAGGAAGAGTTCAATGGCGTCTCTACGGGCATTCTTTACCTTCTCTAGCATCCCCAAACTTGTAGATTTGAACCTCTCTTTCTCCTTATCCCAACCAAGGATTCTTTGCTCCAAACTCCGAGCAGTAGCTACAGCAGTATCCCTCTCCTCCTCCAAACCTCTCTTTGATTTCAGGGCACTATCCCTCTCAGTTGTCAACTTCCGAAGCTCTGCAATCATGGCAGCACTCTGCTTGGAAAGCTTACTGTTGGTCTCAGAAAGTGCAGCCATTTGTTTCCCCAAACCAAGGATTTGGGAAAGCAGGAAACGACCACGAGCCGTAGCCTGCAAAAAAAGAAGATGACAGAATTAAACAAAGGAACACTTAGAAAAGCTAGCTGACAAAAAACAGAAAGGCCTACCATTGCCATCTCGACCAACATAAGCTCCCCCATAGATTGGAGAGACATCTCCGCCAGTGAATCCTTGTCAGCAGCACAGAGCAACCCAGAGGCACGCTCCAAGGCCTCTTGGAAATTCGCCAGAGTGGAGGGACCAGCAATAGTCTTCATCTTCTTCGAAGCAGGGGTACTCTCTACGGCCGTACCCTTTGCCTTCCTCTTTGAAGCTTCACCATCATCCACCTCAAGCAGTTCAACCACTAAGTCAAGGGAGGGATCTCTCGAGAAATCAGCATCCAAGAAACTCTCAACATTCAGCTCCTTCTGGAGACGTGAGCTCTTCCTTTTTGGAGCTCCACCTCCAGGCGACTGCTTTGCCCTCTCAGACTTCAGTTGAGCCAGCAGATTCTTGTCCATTTTTGGCGCCATTCCAGTATCCTCTCTTCCTTCCTCTGAAAAGGAATCAAGGGAGAATAAATAAGAAAAGTCAGAAGTCAGCCTAAAAATCCTAAACAGAAACTGAGAATACCTCTCAAAAGAGCTAAAGCCTCACTAGATGTTTTAGGACCCAGCAAGTAGGTGGCCAAGGATTCTGGAGTCACAAGCAAGTCCCAGCTGTGAAATTCGTAGCTCCGAGCTAACTTCAATTCTGCTTCTATGGCTGGGGTCGAGGGATACGAGGCACGAGCTGCATAAAAACATGAAACAGAGATCTTTTAATTCAAAAAAAAAAAAAAAGGTGCTAAAAGCAAGTTCCAAAGAGAGATAAGAGGAAGCCACAGCTTACAACTGGCAATGGGCTCCCCCCATCTAGAGGGAGCATGCTGCGTATAAGACCCAATCTCCCAGTCCAAAACTTCCCATCCATCTCCACCAACAAAGAAAAACTTATCCTTCCAGTTTCTATGGGCATGAGGAAGATCAGTGATCAACTCTCCTCCGCCAGGTCTCTTAGCAAAGTAATACCATCCTACACCCCCAGGAGCCTCCTTTACTTGGAACTGGTTTAGAAAAGAACCCTTCGTAAGTGGCGTAAGACCGTCCGACATGGCTCCCCAAAGAGCAGCACAGCCGATCAGTAAACGCCAAGAGTTGGGAACAATCTGGCCAGGAGCCAAACCCAGAAAGCTCAACACTTCCCTAACCACGGTAGGGAATGGCAAACGAAGCCCCCCTTCTAAAGCTCCAACGTAAACACATATCTCATTCTCAACCAGAGAGCAGGCTCGCTCAGACCCTGAAGGTCTCCTAAGAGTTACGGAGGGTGGAATTGAAAACCTAACCCTCAACACGGCCAACTCCTCATTTGTAATTGTCGAAGGGATAGTGGAAGCAGAAAAACTTGTAACCCTACGGGGGCCCGTCGACGACGACGGAGGAGATAGGGACCTACCACCATCAGAGTGACCCACATGCGACGGAGCCCTAACCACGTTGCCACGCCGCAATGGGACCTCTTCGTCTACCGTCAATTCTTCAGCTTGAAGAATCGAGGAGAAGTCAATAGCATTCCCCGACATTAGGGAAACGAAAGATGACCGAGAGTATAAAGAAGACAGTAAAGCAAAAAGATTACGAAAAACCCTGTCTTGAAGAACCACAAAACCAGGGGCGAAATCTTCTACAATGGCAGGAGTAGGGTTAGCAAAGACGAAGTAAGCTAATCTAGCGCGAATGAACTCCCCTAGAGTACCTCGCTCTGGGTTGGAAATTTCTACGCCGGAAGACGAAGGAGCGAACATGAAAAGAAGCAAAGAACAGCAAGAAAAGAGAGAACGTACCTAGAAAAGACGGGCTCTAAAAGACGACGACGAAGGAAGGGCGGAGAGGAAGGGTTTTCGTGCAAAGAAAATCGCCTGGGATGATCTGAACACGAACTATAAAATCTTGATCAGAACCTTGAACCAGCTTAAGAGTTGCAGCGCCAATCCCGATAAACACTCCTAAATCCTCGTCGTCCACCTCTGAGCGCCAAGGTAACCAAAAAGTCGACACTTGTCCCACGATGTAGCATGCATTTAAACCCTCAAAGAAAGGGAAAAAGCGCTAACCGCCATTCAGGTCCGACTTGTGTTTCTAAACTCCAGCTAAGTGCTAAAGCTTAGAAACAGGGGAGTACCTGGTAAGTAGGATAAAATCTGGTGACCAGCTGTGCTAAAGGCGCGGACCTGGGGAGTAAGTATCAGCCTTGCCCAAAGCTCCCCAGGAGAACAACACCTACAGCAAGTAAAGAAGGCCCCAGCTACACCTGAAAGGCAGAGCTAGAGCCGAGTCTGAGGACCAGCTAAGACACAAAGCTGATCCAAGCCCATCGAAGTACATCATACAATTAGCCCAAATGCTACGGGATAAGGGAGAAGAACTAGGAAGATAAGCACAATGTGCTCATCCTAATCATCAACAAACGTCAGATAAGGATTCCACCCTGAAGGTGGGTGCTCATGGAGTTCCAGCCAAGGCAGGACTCCACTCACCTCGCCGAAGTGATCCAAATATCTCCGGAATGCAGTCCTACTAGGACTCAACCTCCCATTAAATGCCTATAAAACCGACGGTAGAACTCCAATGAAGGTACACTCACATACAACCGAGAATCTCAATTCTCCTACAAAATAGCAAGTTCAATACTGACTTAGGCATCGGAGGGTGGTTGGCAAGCCACCACACCGGTGACTTTTACTTCAGCTTTGTTTTGCAGGATCAGGTCTGTGCCGGACTCAAAACTGCTTCATCAGGGGCGAAGAGGAGACGGAAAATCCTCGGATCGACGATCGAACCACCGACGAGGCTTTGGCAGGCGCCGGTGCAGAGGTTTCAGGGGTTGATAGGGGCGGCGATGGCCATGCACAGGAGGTCGGTGGTGGCGATGAGCGACGTACGCCGGAGGAGGAGGGGCGTACGCCGGTGACCTCTGTCACAGGGGGTTTACGGGTGAGTCGATTGGACTCGAGGAGTGGTGTGGAGGCTTTGATCGTGACTGGGGTAGGTTCAACCGGGGCCGGCGGCAGTGGTGGTGTTGGTGAGGATCGATCGGGGTCGCCCCCGAGAGGTTCGGATAGAGGGAAGGATCCCGCAGTGGAGGAGGAGACTCCGAGGGTGGCTCATGTAGAGCGGGTTGAGTTCGTGGCGCCCGCGGGTTCGTCTAGTCACGAGCCGATCATGAGCCGTGACTTGGCGGAGTTTGTGGGTGAGTCTGAGCTTGCTCGGCTTATGAGAGAGAGCCCTACGGTGGTCGCGGCAGTTTTGGCGGCCCGCGAGGAGAGGCTGAGGGAGATAGCCCGGTCTGACGAGGAGGAGAGACTGAGGCGAGAGGCCGAGGCGGCGGAGAAGGACCAGAGGGACTTGGAGTGAGAGGCCGAGGAGGCCGAGAGGGAGCAGGAGGAGGGACCCGGGGCGTACGAGGTGGCAGTGGACTTAGCAGAGACCAGGCGGAAGGCCACTCGTACGCCGTTTGTGGCTGTGACGTTTGTTCCTCCGGAGCCGCACGTGTTTGTTCCGTCAGGTGCTGAGAGCTACGTCCCTCGCCAGAGGGATTACGACGAGGAATTGGTGCTGAGAGAACCTGAGCGGCACTCGTCCAGGGGCTGGACTCAGGTATATCTTTAAACTTTACTTTAGTCTCCACTTCGTACTTGCCGTAGTTATGTATACTTTATTGCTGAACTACCGAACCTGTAATGCATGACACTTGATCCTTTGTACTTGATTCACTGTAGAGTTGGTGATACTTTGACCCAAAATAGACAGAATTGCCCGTAGGACGCTTCGACTTTAGAATTCGACCATAGAATGCCTGTGGATAACTGAGATCAACTAGTAGTATGCCATATAACGTGATTCGACTGATAGATTGCCTTGAAACTTGATTCGACTTTGTAGAATGCCCTTGAAATTTGATGATCGACCAGATAAATGCCTTTGATGCTCTGACAGCTTGAATCGACTGGTAGGATGCCTGGTAGTTTGATTCGGTTTCATAGAATGCCTTGAAACGATAATAATCGACTGAACAAATGTGCCTTTGATGCTCTGATAGCTTGAATTGACTGATAGGATGCCTGGTAGTTTGATTCGACTTCGTAGAATGCCTTGAAACGATAATAATCGACTGAACAAATGCCCGGAAACGATAATCGACTGAACAAATGTGCCTTTGATGCTCTGATAGCTTGAATTGACTGATAGGATGCCTAGTAGTTTGATTCGACTTCCATTGTGTTTGAACTGCCTTACTGATAGTTTCCTTTCTGTCTTGATTGTCGTGATGTGCAGAGAGGAGTGGCCAGCTCGCGGGGGCATGGCGGTCCAGCGCACTCGCTCGAGCTGTACTTGAGCTTGCCTGAGAGGGTACGAGAGCTGGTGGACGCGGCGGGGTTTGGTCTATTTATCCCCACGCTGACAGCTGTGAGGAGCAACCACGCTGTGCTGTCTGCCCTGGCCGAGAGGTGGTGGGACACGTCGAACTCCTTCCACTTCCCGATCGGGGAGATGACAGTGACTCCGGCGGACTTTGCGGCCATCACGGGCCTGAGGGTAAGAGGTGACCCGATCCCATTTGACTCGGGGATCCATGAGGACACCGAGGCATTGAGGTGGTTCTTGGGCATGGTGCCTGTAGGTCGTGCAGAGACGGTCTCGTACGACCAGTTCAAGAAGCACGTGGTGAAGAGGGTTCTAGAGATAGAGTTGGCAGGAGAGCGGATCTCTGAGCTGGAGTTGGCGCAGCTAGCGAGGGTGTACCTGCTGTACTTGTTCGGGGCTACTCTGTACCCGAACAAGAGGTCTACGGTCCACTTGTCCTACTTGCCGGCCCTTTTTTACTTGAGGTCGGCTTCTCGGTTTGACTGGGGAGGAGCGGCCTTGGGCACGTGCTACGGGTTCATGGGCGAGTTTTCCAGGGGGAGGAAGGCGGCTGCTGGGTACTGGAGAGTGTGGGAGGTATGAAACCAATGTTGTCTTTCAATTCTGTTTCATACTTGCGATTTACCTTGCATATACTGTGTTTCTGATGCCTTGATTGTTTGATTATTTGAAAACCTCGCAGCTGTGGGCTTACGAGGTGCTGAGGATGTATCCTCCGGAGAACAGGAGTCCGGACTTGAGGGCACTTCCTCGGGCGATGGTCTGGGGACCACTGAGTGTCGGGAAGAAGAAGTCGGCGGAGACGCTTTCCGGTTTCAGGTTGTACCTTGACCACTTGACAGGTTCCCAGGTGAGGCTGGCTTTCCCTTTTGGTAATTCATGCCTTGAATTGCTTTAATGCTGTCGCTGATGCCCTTGATTGCCTTGCAGGTGGCGTGGGACCCGTGGAGAGTTGCAGGGCCCGAGCCTGAGTACTTGGCGAGGAGTAGAGTGGTGACAGCGAGCCGAGTGTTGCTGGAGTCGGCTTTTGGGTGGCAGTGGTACTTGGGCGACCGAGTGACACGACAGTCGCTCGACTCGTCCGAGTTCGTTGTCCCTGGGCCACTTCCGCCTCGTGCTTCGCACACAGGGCGGTACACGCTGAGGGAGCTGCGGCGGTTCACGGTTCCTGTCGCTGTGACTACCTTTCTGAGGCCGGGGCGAGACTACACCGTCTACCAGAGGCGATACTTGGCGAGGGCGCTTGGAGTGATGGAGTACCGGGCGGTGCTGACAGAGGCCTTGGCAGCCGGTGAGGAGAGGTCGGGACGGCGGGGCAGGTCAGGTCAGGCCGTTCCAGGGAGAGGAGTGAGTTTGCGGAGGCGACCGGGCTCACTCAGCTTTCTTGGACGTTGCCAGTGCGTGACCCTTAAGGGGAGGCTGCAGAGGTCTGTTTTGAGCCTGCCAGGACAGAGCCAGCGGAGGTCACGGGACCGGTATGACGTACTTTCAGCTTTTCCTTTATTCCCTGTATCATATTTGCTTCGCATTTGAACTGCTTTTGATTTCTGATACTTGTAATCCAGGTGCCGCTAGAATGGGCGAGGGAGTCCATGCGCTTGATGCTTGCCATGGAGAAAGAGTTTCACAAGATAGCGAGCGGTACTCCCTTGTAGTTGCACTACCCGCCACCAGTTCCAGCGCCTACTACGCAGCCTCAGGTATAAACCCAGAATTCCCAAATTCGATACTTAGCAACTGTGCATGTCTGTTACAATGCATGTTAGAAGTACCTGCTCATGGTTCCTGTTTTAGCATTTATATATACACTATGCACAATATGGATATATAATGACTTGAATTGAATTGACAACGCAGGGACATGCTAGGACGGCTTCTAGGCGGCAGCCAGTGAGGCCAGTCCCTCAGAAGGGAAAGGGGAAGGCCCCTGCTACAGTCCAGCGACCGGCGAGCACTACGCGGCGCGAGGCCAGAGGTGTGGTGATCACCCCTGAAGAAGGGTCACCACAGCCTCAGAGGGAGTTGAGAAAGAGGCCTCCTCCAAAGAGGCCTGCCGAGGGACGCGCGAAGAAGAAGAAGAGAGGAGAGGACGAGGAGTCCACGTCCCTCAGCAGCGGCTCTGGGTCTGCCAGCGATCCTGGGTTCCGGGTTACTCAGAGAGACTTGGCTGCGAGAGAGGAGGACGACAGCGACGACACCAATGACCTTTTTGGCGAGTGAGGGCTACCACTGAGCCTCAGATACTTTACTGTCTCTTTTGCCTTTGATACTTTGACTTGATTTTCGGGATGGGGCCTGCGTGCCCGTTGATTTATAGGCGGATGTGCCTTGCTACATGATTCTGCTTTGCTTTGTCCGGGCCATTGTGCCGCTACATACATTTCCTTGTTTGTTCCAGGGATACGCCTTTGGATAGTATATATTATTGCATTTTCTGTTTATTCGACTTTCATTTTGATGGTATTGATGATAGAAGTAAACAAAACATCCACTAGTACCTGACATGCATTGGCAAATGTTCTGAATCGACCAATAGACGCTAGGACACGTACAAGACTGATCTAGCTCGAATAAAATGGGAGGAAAGTCCCAGGATACGTCGCGTATCCTTAAGACACGCGGAGGATACGGACGTTTTGGGCATTAGCGGGCCGAAACGCCCAATCCTCCTCTGAAAGGGAAATTGACACCCTTGTGAGACCATACATGTTCAATGACCTGTACGAGTGGAAAGACTCGGGAAAAACGAACCAATACGAGAAATAAGCCGCAAAATGCCCAAAAATGTCACAAAATGGACATAAGACGCCAAAGATGACTCAATATGGTCCCAGACTGAAACCGACACCCCCGCACAGTCACATAAGGCCTACATGACGTGTACGGTATAAGAAAACTTGGCACGAAACCCTTGGTACGAACTTTGAGTCTCCGTATCCTAAATTTCAGGAGGATACGGGCCGCCGGAGGTCCGAATTCTTCGTTAAGCGCGACGTTTCCGAGCCGATGCTTCCCCGTAGTCCCAAACACCATTCATGACTTGTACGAATCGACAAACCTGCCAAACAAGCTTCGGAATCGAAATTGGCTGCTTGATGACAGTTGCTGCTGCTGCTAGTATCTGGTGCAGACATTACTGGCGTGCGCCAGTAGTTATGCTCTGTACGCCAGTAGTAAAGGGAGTCCTGCGTACGCTGGTGGAGTAGTGGCGTACGCCATAAAAGTACGACACAGTGTCACTTGTCTAACCAACTGTCCTTTTCCTGGCTGCCTTTTGTCTTCATCTTCCCACGTTCTGAACACGGCTTCTGGCCTCCAGGAGGCAGATTCCTTTATTGTAAGGAAGGCTTGGAAGCTAGCTGTTGGCAATTGCATCATCAGAGAAAATAATGCATGTCTGGCCTATAAAGATGCATGCTACGTCTTGCAGAATCACAGCACCTCACTACTTTTTTCATATCCAGCACTCCCTCTGTAATTTCTCCGATGGCAAATCCCATTCCTACCTTGATCCGGCCCTGGTTAGTGGAAATGATTGGCGTTGACTGGCTGAATTTTCAATACCACAGCCTGGCTTCGTTCCGATATCTTCGGCACGTGCCGCTTCGCCCGGCACTTTTGAGAGCCGCGCTCCGGTTCTGGGATCCGGATGTCCACGTCTTCCGTTTCGGAGATGACGAAATATGCCCAACGGTCGAGGAGTTCCAGGCCTACCTCCAGACGTACTCCTCTCCCACACTTGTCATCCCTCCTTACCAGGTGAGTATGCCCAGACTGTTGGCTACTGCACTTGCTGTTCCCGGAGGCCTAGCCCGCTCTATGTTAGAGGGCGGCCAAGTCCACATTCTGCAATTAATCGAGCGGTACAGTCCGGAGGGTGATTTGAGGGACACTGCCTGGCAGGCACGGCGCTGCTTTGCCTTGGTAATCTGTCTTCTTGCTACCTACTTGCTCATCCCTGCCGACGAGCGGGTCAGTCCTCTGCTAGTGAGCGTCGCTCTTCAGATGGGAGGTGCGGATCGGCAAAACGTGATCCCTCTGGTCCTGGCCGAGACGCTCATTGGCCTGGACTCAGTGTACTCTGGGGTATCGAACGTTTTCAGCGGCAGCCCGCTACTTCTTCAGGTAACTCACTCAGCTCACCTTTTCCCGGTTTTCGCACTTTCTCATTTTACCTCGACTCTCGGCTTAGGCTATTTGATGGCTCCTTACTTGTCTTTTCGCTCAGGCTTTATCTGGTTTCTTACTTGTCTTTTCACTCACGCAGCTGTGGTTATCCGACAAGCTGAATTTGCTGCACCCTCCGGAGGATGGCTGGAACCTTTTTCCGAGGAGAATTCACCAACGGGGAATGAGGTACCCCGAGATGGAGATCGAAGAGTGGTATTCGTTCATGCAGGGACTGCAGCCGGAGGAGATTGTCTGGAGGTGCGCGTGGCTAGAACTGGAGGAGATGACGGTTCACTCGGACGGGTTTGACAGGGTGGTGATTGCAGGGCTGACGCGATTCACTTTCTACATCCCGGGCCGCATCCTTCGCCAGCTGGGTATCCCGCAAGGGAACGTTCGCATCACGGCCGGGGATTTCTGGATCCCCAATTTCAATGCTCAGACACTCCATGGGTATGACAGGCACTGGGAGCTCAGGGCTCGGCAGGCTGAATCTCCGGATTTCACCCCAAGGCTGAGGAACGTGTACAGGCAGTGGTTAAGAGCCGATGTTCAAGCGAGAGAGAATATTGACTGACTCCGGACCACTTTGCTGTATTTAGAATAAACTGTGAGCCGTTAGGCTTCTCAAGCATTTCGTTCTGTTTTTCATGCTTTACTGTTTTTAAGGTTTTCATGCTCAGCCCTTGTATTAGAAGTTGTGATTGTATAATAAAGTTGAAAGATGGCGTGTTTCCCCTTTCGGATTCCTCAATAAAACTTCGGCTTGTCCCTTTGATTTTACTCGGATCCTGATACGGCACTGGAACGTTTAAACCATGGATCGACTTTGATAGAATATGACCGGGTCTCAGAGTGAGACTGCCTACGTATCCCTTTTCAAGGAATCAGGTCAGAACGTAGTTCAGGCTAAGGTTCGCTCGTGTATTTTACCTCTCCTTTTACGCTCTAACTTTTGCCTAGTGCCGCCTTCACAGGTTTTCGGCCTAGCGAGCTTTCGACTTTTGCCTATTTATTTTTGCCTAGACCGCCTTCACAGGTTTTCGGTCTAGCAGGCTGCTCTAACTTTTGCTTGGAACCGCCCACCCTTGTGGTTTTCGGCCCAACAAGCATCTCTCAGGGGTAGAAACGTTTGAGTTGATCCAGGTTGACCAGAGTGCTGAATTCGTTGCCGTCGAGATCGATGAGTTGAGCAGCACCCCCGGATAGGATGGTCTTGATAATGAAAGGTCCGGATCATTTTGGCCGAAACTTCCCGCGGGCATCAAACACTGGAGCCCGTATCTCTTTCGTGACCATATCTCCTTCGACTAAGCCCCTGGACTTCACCTTCTTGTCAAATGCCCGGGCGATTCGACGCTGATAGCCTTGAACATGATACAGGGCACGGAGCCTTCTTTCATCAAACAACATTAGCTCGACAAACCTCCCGCTGAGCCACTCAGATTCCTCCAGGCCACTCTCGACCATGATCCTCAGAGACGGCACCTCAAGCTCGATAGGAAGTACTGCTTCCATTCCATAGACCAGGGAGAAAGGAGTTGCACCGGTTGAAGTTCGAATCGACGTCCTATATCCCCATAGCGCCAGTGGCAGTTGTTCGTGCCAATCCCTTGCGGATTCAATAGTCTTCTTGATGATCACTTCAATGTTCTTGTTTGCTGCCTCGACTGCTCCATTTGTTTGTGGACGATAGGTTGTCGACCGGTGGATATCGATGCCGAATTCTTCGAAGAGGTCCAGGACCCTTCCCTTGAAATGACTCCCATTGTCTGACACGAATGCCTGGGGGACGCCATACCGATAGATGATATTCTTTCGAATGAACTGGGCTACTTGGACAGTCGTCAAGACTTTGTACGATTTAGCTTCGACCCACTTAGTGAAGTAATCTATCGCCACCAGTATGAACCTGTGACCATTTGAAGCAGGAGGCGTGATCATCCCAATAACATCAATCCCCCACACAGAGAAAGGCCATGGTGAGGTCATGCCATATAGTTTCGACGGAGGAACGTGTTGCATGTTGGCATGGATTTGGCACTTGAAACAGCATCGCACGTATTCGATGCATTGAGACTCCATTGTTGACCAGTAGTAACCCTGCCTGAGGATTTTCCTAGCAAGCATAACACCGCTCATGTGGGACCGCAGACCCCTTCGTGAATTTCTTCCATTATCCTTGTTGCTTCGGCCCCGTTGACACACAGCTTGTGCATTCCGCAGTGAGACCTTCGGTACAGTTTTCCTCCACAAATAATGTACTGAGCTGCCAGCCTTTGCAGAGCAACTCGATCCTTTCTCGAAGCTCCGGCAGGGAACTCCCCTCGTTCGACAAAGTTCCAGATATCGTGGTACCAGGGTAGGCCATCATCGACATCATCGATGGCGTTGACATACTCATAAGCGGGCAAGTACCTCTGTTCAATCACAATCGGCCGCATCCTGACCCCTACTAGAAGTTCGATCATTGAAGCCAAAGTCGCCAAAGCATCGGCAAACTGATTCTTCAAGCGTGGAATGAGGGTGAAGGTCACCTTATTGAAGCGAGGAATCAGTTCTTCCAAATCTTGGTGATAAGGCTTCAGCTTTTCCTCACGAACCTTCCAGTCCCCATTGGCTTGGGAGATCACCAGGTTTGAATCTCCAATTATTTCGAGCTTCTCGACTCCAAGTGCAATAGCAGCTTCCATTCCGACAATGCAAGCCTCGTACTCAGCTTGATTGTTAGTGACGTCGAAGTTCAACTTGAAAGCGAGGGGGATATGAGCCCCAGCGGGCGTAATAAGCAGTACCCCAATTCCAAAACCTCTTTGATTAGCGGCCCCATCAAAATAGAGCGTCCAGATTTCCTCGACAACTGTCAACACATCCTCGTCCGGGAAATTGAAGTCCACATCCCCAGGTCCATCGATCGGGTGGTCAGCCAAGAATTCTGCCACAGCACGGCCCTTCACAGATTTCCTTGTGACATATTGGAGATCGAACTCAGCCAGCAGAAGCAACCAACGTGCTAGCTTATGGGTGAGCGCTGGCTTCTCGAACAGATACTTGATAGGATCCATCCGAGAAATCAGCTTCACCGAATAGGCTAGCATGTAGTGTCTAAGCTTTTTGGTAGCCCAAACTAGCGCCCAACACGTCTTTTCTAGAGGGGTATAACGCTCCTCACTTCCCACCATCTTTTTGCTCAGATAGTAAATGGCTTTCTTGACTCCTTTACCTCCTTCTTGCGCCAGCAAACATCCCATAGACGTCGGGGTAACAGATAAGTACAGGATCAGGGGTCGACCAGGTGTAGGTGGCATTAGGACAGGCGGATTCCTCAGATATGCCTTGATAGATTCGAAAGCAGCTTGGCACTTCTCCGTCCATTCGAAACGAACGTCCTTCTTGAGCAAACAGAACAGCGGTTCGCAAGTCAGTGTTAGCTTGGCTATGAATCGGCTGATGAACTGAACCTTACCCAGAAAGCTTCGCACTCCCTTTTCCGACTGCGGCGGTTCCATTTCGAGAATTGCTGTAATCTTAGAGGGATCGACCTCAATCCCCCTTGCGGTGATCAGGAACCCCAACATTTTGCCTGCTGTGACCCCAAATGTGCACTTCTGTGGATTAAGACGCACGTTGTATTTGCGGAGCCTTTCGAGAAACTGCCTGAGTGCTAGGATGAAATCCTCCTTTTCCTTTGCCTTGACAATCATGTCGTCGACGTAGACCTCAACCGTCTTGTGGATTA
Source organism: Rhododendron henanense subsp. lingbaoense (assembly GCA_020567845.1). Classification (NCBI taxonomy): domain Eukaryota; kingdom Viridiplantae; phylum Streptophyta; class Magnoliopsida; order Ericales; family Ericaceae; genus Rhododendron; species Rhododendron henanense. The sequence continues at coordinate 24,977,238 of CM036318.1, forward strand.
GATCGTGTAACAAAGTGGTCTGGGCCTGCTGGAAAGTGCAACCGGCGTTCTTCAACCCAAACGGCATCATCACATAGCAGTAAGTACCCCACTCGGTGACAAAGGTCGTCTTCTCTTGATCCTCTGGCGCCACAAAGATCTGATTGTACCCTGAGAATCCGTCGACAAAAGAGAGCAAAGCATGCCCCGCCGTGTTGTCCACGAGCACATCGATGTGAGGCAAGGGAAAACTATCTTTGGGGCTTGCTTTGTTTAAGTCCCTAAAGTCGACGCAGACTCGGATCCTCCCATCTTTCTAAGGAACTGGCACGATGTTGGCCACCCATTTTGGATACTCAGCAACCCTTAGGAATCCAGCGTCAATCTGTTTGGTGACCTCCTCTTTGATCTTCTCGACCCAATCCGGCCTCATCCGACGGAGCTTCTGTTTGACCGGAATAGCCCCTGGTGCCAACGGAATTCGGTGTTGCACGATTTCAAGATCGATACCGGGCATGTCTTTGTGAGACCATGCGAAAACCTCGAAGTACTCCTTGAGCAACTCAATCAGTGCGGTACGATCCTCGGGGGACAGAGTTGAACCAATTTGCATCATTCGGGGGTTATCCTCCTCTTTCAAATTTACAGAAATTACTTCTTCTTTTAGAGACTGAGCATGCCTTTCGTCTTCCCTTTCGATGAGGGAACGCAACTCAGCGGGGATGTCCCCATCGAAGTCTGTTCCTTCATCGTCAGGGTCGACACTGTTTATATAGAAGTCAGCAAAGTAATCAGAAGTAGGATCATGCATTTCATAAAACCCCAGCGGGTTGCCAAGTACAGTGGACTCGAACTCGAAATAGAAGCTATGACGTGGAGGGCCAAGAGGCACAAACTCCGACTCTGAGCTAGACCTAGACTTGACAGACTCTGTGTCGGACTCAGATACATCGTCAATGCATGTCAGACGCGGAGTGAAAATGCAATTATTTAAACTACCCTTGGCTTCCACGATGAGGGAGGTTGGATCCTTGAGGATGTCCGGCGAGTCGGGCCCAAGCATCAGCACTTCAGCTTCTTCTTCCTTGCCAACCAAACCTAGTCGAGAGAACAGCATCTCCAAGTCCTCTTGATCAATTGCCAGCAGCCAGTCAGTTTCTTCCTTAGCCCGGGCCAGCTGCTTCTTGAATTCCTCCTCTGCCAGCTTATCTTTGGCTATCTCTTCCTCACTGTCGGACCAGGTGTCTGCAGCGAAGATCTCAAATCCCGGTAGCCAGGTGCCAGTCTCCGGATCCCAGAACGGTTCAGGCTGACCTTCATAAACGATGCTCCCCCCTTCACGGATGAAGTAGCTGTCGGGGTTACCATAGATGGTACGAGGTTTTCCCGTACCTTTCCCTTTTTTAGCCTTTTTGGCTGGAGGCGCGTACCCAAAGCCAAATCGGCTTTCGGAAAAGGGAAAGACAGGGAACTCAGCGATCCCCTGCTGGTTTATTCCGAGTCCAAAGCCGGGCATGTGGCCCATTTTCCTCATGATGTCGATAGCGGCTGAGCTGACGAGGAAGTCGTCGTCCACGGCGACAGTAAGGACTGAGCCCGCGGTGTCGAATGAGAACCCTCCAAAGTCCGAGTCTTCTTCCCCATGTGTAATTCCCAGAACAGGTTCGTCCTCTTTGAGTGGGCGGATCCCAGAGTCCCCGCAGATAGTGAGAGTCTCAGTTGGAAGCCCCAGCATAACCTTCTGGTGCAGAGTCGAGGGTACTGCCACGATGTCTGACCTGTGCAGCCACGGCCTGCCCAGCAGCAGATTGAAGGTGGCGGGGATGTCGACCACGTGAAATTCCACCTCCATCTCAAAGCCCTCAGCATCGAGCTTGAGTACAATGGTTCCTTCCACAACACGGCGGGTGCTATCGTAGGCTTTGACGGCCAGATTAGACGGCGCGAGATCCTTCTTTGCGAACCCCAAGCGGTAAGCAACCCTTAGCGGACATACATTAATGGCGGAGCCATTATCAATGAGCACGGTCGGCACCCAGAGTCCCTTGCACTTGACGGTGATGTGCAACGGGCGGTTGTGGTCGGTTCCCTCGACAGGCAGGTCCTGCTCAGTGAAAGTAACAAAGTGCTTGGCGAGCAAAGGTAAAATAAGGGCGACCATTGCCTCGGGGGTGATGTCAGTTGGTACCTTGAGTCGGGCCAGGGCCCCAGATAGCTTGTCACGATGCTCCTTTGACGATGCAATCAAACCCCAGATCGATACAGCAGCAGGGATCCTCTCCAGTTGTTTCTGAATTACGTCCCCTTCTGGGACCCCACTAAGGACGTTCGGAGCACCCCTTTGGACGGCCGGATTGGCGGTTTGCAAAATAGGAGGATTGGACGAGCTCACAGCCTGCAAGTTAGAGGGCTGAAAGACTCGGCCGCTCCTTGTAACGTTGGCGATGTCCCAACAAGAGGCTGCGTCGTTGAAGTCCCAGAAGTCTGCCTGTATGTCGTCCATCTTGCGCTTCCCTTTGTCAGTTGCGGCCACAGTTGCGGACGGATCCTCCCCCATAGCTAATTCCTGTCCCAGACCCTTCACTACCAACTCTTCCCAGAAAGACGGGTCCTGCGCTGCGGCCTCTTCAAACGGTGTTCCCGGATTAGTCACGAACGGCGTGTCCCAGAAACCAGCATCCACCAGAGCGGAGTTGACCGTCTAGACCTCGTTGCCCATTTTGATGTCTACCACTTTATCCTCATCCCAAAAGTCAGAAGGCAGCGGATTTGTGTTGTGGTCGACGATTTCGTCTAACTCCCATAGATCATCAGGTACTGCGTCCAAAGCCATGATGCTGCAGCCGTCGTCGGAAAAAGGCACGACATGACGCGGGAGTGCTTCATCGACTATGTAGAATGAAGGGTCCAACTCGGAGTCAGTCACAGAAGCGAGCAGCGAATCGATTGTAGATGTACGAAAGCACACGGGGGTCTTCCTGACGGAGGTCCTCTTCTGTACAGAAAGCTTCGTAGTCCGGCACGACTTCCTCTAGAACGTATTCGGCCGGGAATTGCCAAGCGGGCTCGGGATCCCAAAAGTAAGGTTCTTCTTCAACAGCAAGCTCGAGTGGATTGAAGAGCAGATATAGGGAGAAACCATCCAACGGGTCCAACATGGCTTCCTCCTGTGCGGCTAACCATTCATCATTTGCAGCATGGTCAAAGGGTACCTCTTCTGGTTCTGGAGGGAAACCATCAAGCACAAGATTTTCCCACCCGTTGATCCTAAGAGCGGCGTAGTTGTCATTGTCTGCTATAGCCCATCCAACAGCTTGCATGTCGAGCTCTGGCCTCATTACCGGTAAGGATGGTATCCCAGATCTGAACCAGTCTGCCTGACCTTGAGAAGGATTTGGGTTGATCATTGTGAAGTACAGGTTATCCCTCGTGGAAATGGGGTGGAGTTGTATACGATGGGCAGGTTCACGATGGAGGTCGCCGATGGCCATGTTCAACACGTACGAGCCCTCTTGCAGGAGTTCCAAGAGTGCATTGGGAATTGATGGATGTCCTCCCTCACGCCCTATGTATGAAATCTGGGCTTCGGACTCGAAAGGCATGAGCACGCAGGGTCTTGGTCGATCTGTTGTGGTTATATGGTCGGTGGGGTTGAATATAGTGGAGCTAGGAGAGATTATGGTGGAGCTGAGGGATATGTGGTTTACTTGGTTATGGTGCTTGGAGAGAGAGTTGGAGATGACGTTGGGTTTGGAAGGCGGGTTTGGAAGAGTTCCATTGTCCACCAAGTCTTGTATCACATGACGGAGGCGGTAGCAAGAGTCGGTGTGGTGACCAGGCATCTGGTGGTAATCACAGAAGACATTAGGGTTGTGGCTAGGAGGTGGATTTTGGGGAAGTGGAGTTGGAGTGAGAGGCCTGAGATGACCAGACTTGGCCAGCTTTTCGAGGACAGCAGAGAGAGGTGCTTCAAAGTTGGCGAAGACGCGGGATTGACTGCGGTTCCGGGGTCTTTGAGGGGTTTGCACTTGATTGACGTCGGCTATGCGGTTAGAGCTTTGGGTTGTGGCGGTGTTGCTGGCAGTAGCAGCATTGGCGTAGTTGTTACCGCCAAAGAGAGCAGTGCTGCTTCCGGTGTAAGCACGGGGCTTGGATTTCGACGTTGAGGTAGCAGGAGCAGATTCGGTTCTCGGGATGACCCCAGTTTGGAGAGCTTCCTCGATGGCAAGGCCGGAGTCAAAGAAAGTTTCCCAGTTTGCCCCCTGGACTAGTACGAGGTTCTTAGCAAAGTCTGGCTACAGATTGCGAGAGATGATGCGGATTTGATCCTTCTCACTTGGACGGTCCGTCATTTGGGCTGCCTTTGCCCTCCATCGCTGAATGAAATCCGCAAAGGACTCCTTTGCGCCCATTTTGGTTGATTCCAACTCTCGAGTGGTCACCTTGAGTTGAACGTTGTAACTGTATTGGGCGTTAAAAGCGGCCCCAATATCGACCCAGGTTTTTCTTTTGGAGAGATCCAGAGACAGAAACCATTGAAAAGCAGTACCAACAAGAGTTTGAGGGAAAAGTTGCGCCATAGTTTCCTCTTCAATTCCATGTAATTTCATTGCACTATGGTATGCTAACAAGTGGGTCTTGGGATTCCCAGAACCGTCAAACTTCGCAAAGTCAGGCATTTTAAACCTTTTAGGTAATCTAGCATTTGGAAACGGGCAGAGACGGTCCATGTCCAAACCACCAGCGCTTATCTTCTCAGCTTTGGAGACGGTTTCCTCAAGCTTCGCCATCTTGGCAATCAGGGCAGCCATTTCCGGGCTTGGAGCAGGGTTTTCACCTTGTAGGTTCTCTTCGATCACGGGTTCGCGCTCTTCCCTTCCGCCACCTCCTCCAGCTGCAGCCACTAGAGGAAGTCGCTCTTCAATTAGGGCGCGAAGGTTGGCTGTAGAGGCATCGGCTTGATCGGCCCTTTCTTGCATGATGGCTAGATTGCGTTGAATGTCGGCGAGAACCTGGGCAAGAGTCGGAGGTGGAGTTTCAGCCATATCGAGAGGTTCTGTCTTGACTTGGACGAGTTTCTGAGGTGCAGGGAACGGAGTGAAAGGAGTCGGTGGCGAGGCCTCTCCTAGCAGAAAACAACCCTGAGCTTCCATCGTGGCAGACCCAAAAACAGACCCACCCAAATCTTACAGACAGACCCGGCGGACGTTCCTAAGTAGGTTTGGCTCTTGATTCTGAATCTGAACAGTGTGACGACTAGACAGTAAAGTAGAAGGGCTCAGTGACAGCCTGCAACAATTTTATTTGAAAAAGAATGCTCATGTCAACGTCGTCGGTGTCCTCCTAGACTCTAGAACTAGCAGACAAAACCGTTTTATGACAGCTGGACGCTGCCCAGGTCCTCGGATTTCTTTTCGATGGTGTACCTTGATGGAATCGACTAACACTAAGAGATGTCGAAACAGCCTAAGCCTTTGACTATTCCGCTCTCGAAGTTTCAATGTTGGAATGGAACAACTCGGGGTTTTAATGTCATGATGCTATAACCAGGATGGCGTAAGCAGCACTGTGCCGGAGCCTCGAGCGGTGTAAGTGTTTAGCACTTTTAACCTGAGCGGTGTGAGCATCATGGCATGTTTCCTGTTGTTCCTAGTTTTCTGCTTGAAACCTCGATCGGGTTTAGACAAGGGCTTAGAAAGTCACGATTTCCCAAAGTCTTATTGACCCAAGGAATTGGAAAGTTGATAACGTGCACCATTACGATGCACGACTCTTCATCGGTCCAGGCAGCGCCTTAGCAGGCATAAAACGGGTTTGAAAGAGAGACAACTCTAAAAGCCGCCCTAGCATGCTCCTACGCAAAACGGTATGAATGTATGTACAGGCATGCAATATGGAAAGCAGTAACACATAGACAGTTTATGGGGTTAGATGCAAGTAATCCTACCCTGTGGGTTCCTGACTTAGTTTGAAAGGTTCTAGTGCTTTGTACGCGTGACGAGGCTGGTTTTGGCTTAAGGGGATTCCTCAGGCTAGAGATGTTTTATACCTCCCACTGCCCTGCGTGCAGCAAAGCAATGGTCAAACGGTAATACGTCTCATCATCGTCCAAGGTTGTTGGGCATTCGAGGACCCCGGTCTCCAGTAAACTGTGCCGGTTACCCAAAACGCCTCAACAGAGCTGATAGAACACCAATGCAAATGCGCGCGCGCTAAAGAATGATTGAGAAAGAGAGAAAACGGAACGCCTTTTTTGAAAAATGTTTTTTGAAGCTTGGCTCACTTCATTAATCGACACTCGGAAAAAAATACACAAGTGAACAATAGTAAAAGCCCCAGTTCGGAGTGGTCGGATGTAGAATCCTGTTACGTTACCATTCCGTTCTTCAGCAGCGCGGAGCGTACTGTTTTGACAGACTTTTGAAAATTGTTCATTCATGTATTAATTCCCAAGTGTTGATTAATGTAATGTCCCCAGCGGAGTTGCCACTATGGGCACACGCCCCAAAAATCCTTACATCTTTGGTCTGTAAAAATTCCGGGTGCGCCCTTCTCGTGGAAAGCGCAACGAAACGCTTCGCAGATCAGAGAGTCGCCACTCAGGTTTTGCGGAGAGTACCCAAGAAACCGTGTTTTCGAAAACGTTTGGATCACGTTTGTTTGAATTTGAAAAAGGCATGTAGACTGGACCGTCGTCACCTTCGATATCTGAGGTTCGAGAGCCAGGTTACGAGAGGGGAAGGGTTTTATGGCACCCCCTCTCGCCCAATCCGGAGATCGGTCTCTACTCGGGCATTTTTGCAAAACGTTCATTTTCTCTCTCATTTGATCATTTTAGCCAGTTAGGGCGGGAGAACAGTTAATAGGGATTAAAACTATAACACATTTGCATTTATGTACAAAAACATGATGGATGTTTGATGTTTGATCTAAAGCAAGTATAATAGATTGAGAACAAGCTCCTGTGAGTGTTTGGAACAGACTGGAACACACTGACCTAGGTGATGCACCCAGGATCGAGCCTATATGCACTGGCCAAGCCACTGCATGTAGTCATGACCTGCGTGCGCCACACTAGATCTGGCGTGCGCCGGTAAGCCCAAACTCACAGCTCTTGCAAACAACCCTCTGGGCTCTGGAATGGACCAGTGCACACCCAGGACAAACCACGCAGTTTATAAGGACAATAAAATATAGTTACAGACAGATCAAGGGCTTAAAAGCCACCAAATGGATAAACAACCCCTTAAACAGTGAGGGGAGGAAAAGCAGAGGCCAAGGCCTAGTTGCCATGCAAGGGCCAGCCACTGACCAAGGTGTGACTGGCGCACGCAGGTACACGGTACCGTGCGCCAGTTGACACAACTTGGCCAGTGCTTGGCTTTGCATCATCTGGGCTCTGGAACATGACCAGAAGGCTCCCAGGGGCATTCCAAAGCAACAGAAATGAAATACTAAGTACTATAACTGAACAGTTCTAAAATCAGAAAGCAGTAAACTGGTTTTAGCATGCTTGCAAGGTGATCAGAATATAAATATAACAAAATAAGGATGATCGGTGATCCCCACGCCAGCTTTGCCATACAGCCATGACTGGCGTACGGCACTAATGTCTGGCGTGCGCCACCTGATCATCACACACGGCTTTGAAGCCTTGCCAGCATTAGGGCCAGGACTGGTATAGATTACCAGCCTTGACCCTGCCAGCCCCCCTCAGGGGTCAGAACAGAAAACAGAAGCAAAAGGTGATATACCTTTGCTTGTGAGTTTTGAGAAAGAACTTGAGCCTTGAGCTTGGGGTTTGAAGGTTTGAGAGGTGAGTGTAGGATATGTTATGGACTGAGTGTAGTTCTCCTTGCCTTATCTCTCAAGTGGATGAAAGAAAGAGCAAGAAAAACAAGAAGGAAGAAGGAAAACCAAGGCTTGGCCTCTTAATGATGCTAACCCCTTGCAAATGAATGCAAGGGGGGTATTTATGGAGGAGAGAGGGACTGAAATCAGTTGGCCCTAAGGGTGTGTTTGGTTGGCTTAAGCCAAGAGTGAGCCTCCCATGCATTTAATGCATGGGACTTGGGTTGAAAGGTGATGTAGGAGTGGAGGGAACAGGAGGACGGCCTCAGCCACCAGAGGACTGCTGGCAGACGCCAGGTGGCACCAAAACTCCCGCGTGTTCGGCTGAAATAAAGTTGATTTGACTGGCACTGACTGGCGTACGCACCTTGTTAAGTGGCGTGCGCCAGTAACCGGGGATGACTGACACGTGGCGGTGCTTCCAGCGCACGCTAGTCCATCACCAGCGTACTCCAGTAGGGTTTTGCTGAGCCCATTTGGTTCTGGCTTGAAGGTTTCGACAAAGGGTTCGGAAAGTTTCGGATGAGGTTCAGGACGCTCAAAGCTCAAATCTTTAACAAACTCGGGATGTTCTTGACCTTAATCATCATTGGGGAATCAAAGACCGCAAGTAAACTAACCTGGACAGTCCAGAATAGGGTGTCTACAGCGTATTCCCCCTACGGAATTGTATAGCATGACATCCCCTTGGCCATTCTCCACCTGGGGGATAGACGTCATTGGAAGTATAAATACAAAGGGAAAATACAAGCATCAGTTCATTCTAGTGGCTATCGACTACTTCACCAAGTGGGTAGAAGCAGCTTCTTATGCTACTCTCAAAGCCACTCATGTGGCCAAATTTATTCGCACTAATATCATCTATCGATAAGGTGTACCTCACGAGTTCGTCTGTGACAATGGGTCGCACTTCAAAGGAGCAACAAAGAAGCTTTTTGCCGAATTTGGGATACAGAATCATCGGTCATCTACTTATCGACCCCAAACTAATGGAGCAGTTGAGGCTGTAAACAAGAATATCAAGAGGATTCTGCAGAAGACTACCGACACCTACACAGTCTGGCCAGAAATGCTACCTTTGGCTCTATGGGGTTATCGAACAACTGAAAGAACTTCAACTGGGGCTACTCCCTACTCTTTGGTTTATGGAATGGAGGCTGTCTTGCCTATCGAGCTGGAATTGTCTTCGTTAAGGGTTCTAGCTGAGACTGGAATGATCGAAGAAGATTGGGTTCAAAACCGCTACGACGAGTTGGCACTACTAGACGAAAGGAGGCTGAGAGCGTTATACCATGTACAAGGGTATCAACGCCGCATCGCACGAGCATTCAACAAAAAGGTAAAACCTAGAGACATCAAGGTAGGAGACATGGTGCTCAAGGCAATCCGTCGCCACGTTTCAGACCCAAGGGGCAAGTTTAGACCAAACTGGGGAGGCCCCTACCTTATCAAACGCATACTTTCTGGAGGAGCAGCATACATTGCAGACTTGGATGGAATGGAATTCGCGACGCCAGTCAACATCGACAAGCTGAGGAAGTACTACCCCTGAGAGATGCTCGTTGGGCTGAAAACCACAAGGGTGGGCGGATCCAAGCAAAAATTAGAGCAGCCTGCTAGGTCGAAAACCCGCAAGGGCGGCTTAGGCAAAAACTAAGGCATAAATAAAACGCTCGCTAGACCGAAAACCCGCAAGGGCGATTTTAGGCAAAATTTAGAGCACATCCCCTTTGCTGGAACTACGTTTATGGCCTGATTCCCTCCATGGGATACGTAGGCAATCTCCAAATTTGAGATCCGGCTACTACTATCATCATTACTTTCGAAATTTCTAGGTCTATCTTAAAGCATGTTCGCTATCAAACCGTGGCAGTAACATCTTCGAATAAAACGACCAAATGTTTTATTATTTCCAAAGGAAAAAGAAAAAGCAAGCCTAAACAATTCTCAGTCTATGAAAGCTAGAATCAAACAAACATCTTTTGAAAAACGTAAACAAAGTGTCAATCTCTAGGTCTTCCTTCTCTTTGCACTACTATCCTCCAAAAGGTTTTTCTTCAACCAGCGTTTGTAAGAACCTGATAGCTTGACAACAAAGTTCTCAGCAACCTCCTGCATCACTCTATTCGGCCAAAGACGCAGTATATTGCGACGGAAGTTGGCATCATGGACCTTAGAAACAGTGTACTCAGGGTCACCCAGGATTGCGGTTTGTTCAGCCCCGAACTACCTTTGAAAGCGAGCAGGAAAGTAGAAAACGACTCGAGTAATACCAATCACTGCTACACCAAAATGGTTCATGGTACTCGCAGTCATGCTCTCAACTCCATACCAGGGGCAAACCCATTGAATCCAATCACCTTTGCAAGTCTTCATCCATGCTTCCCAAGCAGCCTCAGTTGGGAACTGTTTAATCATGCGACGCTCCGTGCATTGGTCTGGATTATAAGGAAGTCGCTCTGGCGCATCCCACACCTTTAGCTTCTCAAATAACCACACCTAGAGAACAAGGGAAAATTGTGAGTTGAGAGAACATGTGAGTCAAAACAAAAGAGTGATGAGTGAAAAGATAAACTTGACAAATAAACAAACAAAGAGTGAACCTGCAATAGCAAAGGACTGCCTGAGAACTGAGCTGTAGGATTACCCTTCATCACGTCTAGACCCATCAAGGTCTCTGCCAACACTAAGCCCGCGAAACTCACACGGTTTCCAATTTGTTGAGCAAGGTTAAGTAGCACGGGATCAGCATGGCCAGAGGAAGGGCCAAGCAAGTAATAATGAAGGAGACAAATGCACAACGCATGAAAGCACGCTTTCTGTTGGGAAACTTGACGATGAGCCTCAGCTGTACCAAAACGCTGGATAAACTACAGAATCTCCAGCTTTCCCTTTACTACGAAGAACCTAGCTTCATGTTTCTGAACTTGGAGCAAATCCTTCAAGAGGTCACCTCGGTTGAATAAAGGATTAGGGACAACGAAACCCTCTCTATCCGAATGACCCATGATGGCCGCAAACTCCTCAATAGTAGGACACAATTCCTCTCTCTTAATTCGAAAGACATGAAAAGCAGGATCCCACAAACTGGTGGCTGCCCTAAGGAAAGCAAAATTCATAGGAATTTGACGAAGGGAGAAGAGAAAGTCCATGCCAAAGGACTTAAAGTGTAAACGGTCGAGGCCATTAAAGGAATCCAACCACTGATCAAGGATTGGTTGTGCCATGTGCAAGGAATTGCTACTGACAATGCTATCGGGTTCGTAGAACGCGTATTTATAGAACTAAGTCGAGTCTTAGTTTGAATCGGAATCGGATTCTTAATCCTCGGTAATTTGGTCGGTCTCTCGGCCGGCACTTCGATATGACGGCCGTGGGATCAATCCATCGGCCCGTGAAAATCAGGGTTGACCTACAAGTCAAACCCAGGCAGACAAAACGATCCTTCGGCCACCAGATCAAAGCCTCGGCCGCGTAATCATTAGGTCGGCCGCCAGAACGGCTGTTTTACAGATTGTTTCCACGGTTCAGTTCGTTTCACTGGATTAACAAAGATATCATACACAAACGGTGCAAATATAGTATACACAATCACATAGCAGAGCGAAAGGTTTTTGTTTCATATAACGAAAGCTTTTTACATCACAAGGTGGATCATTCCACATTTCCTAAACAAACTATACATCGATTTCCTGTCAAACTAACCTATGCAGGAAGAGAAACAGAAAGACAAAAAAGGAAGGAGAAGAGGATGCCGAACCCTCTGGTGGTCTGAACACCAGAGACCAGCTGCAAAAAAGAAACAGACACCCCTGGGGCAGTGTATACCAGAGGAGTACTACAGTGCAGAAGGGACACCACGTGGCTCAAAAGAATCACCACATGGCCCAGAAAAATCACCACACCGCGTACCACCGCCACCCCAGGAGCTCCGCGTCATGGAAGCAAGCCACCCATGCGAAGGTCCCTAATCAAGCATCAAGACAGGACTAAGAACAGCGCGGCCTCCCTCCGCAGTTGCTGACCGCACGCTGCCCATTGCTCAGGCCCGACGAAATGCCAAAGGAAGCGGAAGAGTCTTCGGAGGCTGATAGGGCGAGAGGAGTCCTCGGTTGTTGAAAAAAGTAGGAGAAATGAGATGCTGATCGGGGCCTTTAAAAAGACCTCTGGAATTAAGGCATCTCACGGCCGGTTCATCAATGATTCGGCCGGTAAATACATCCTTCGGCCGAGGGATCTATCTCCTGGCCTTCCAATCAATTTCCTTCAGCCCGAGTGGATTTTGCTCAGTGCACCAATTCAAGCAATTATGGACTTCTGGGTCCTCAACCGACAAAGTAGCCTTGGGGGCACCCCCGAGCCAATACAATGTAATTAGAACTAGCCTTGGGGGCATATCCAAGAAATTCTCTCTCCACAAACTGCTGGCCGAAGCAAATCAAGACACTCAGCAGCTCTGCTATTCATCATTATCAAGCAACTCAGCGGCTCAAAGCCCATTATCCTAGCGGCTCTACGCCCATATTCACCTCGTTCAGCGGCTCCAAGCCCATCGTCCAGCAGCTCCATGCCCTCACCTATCACTCAGCGGCTCAAAGCCCATTATCTCAATTAGCTCTAAGCCATAACAACCATCCCAGCGGCTCTACGCCCGTATTCACTCACTTAGCGGCTCCAAGCCTTCGACTCAGCAGCTCCACGCTCACTATCACAACTCAGTGGCTCTAAGCCCATTATCTCAACTGGCTCAAAGCCGTAACAACCATCTCAGCGGCTCAACGCCCATTATCATAGCGGCTCTACGCCCGTATTCACTCACTCAGCGGCTCCAAGCCTTCGACTCAGCGGCTCAAAGCCCACTATCTCAACTGGCTCAAAGCCGTAACTATCTCAACAGGCTCTACGCCGCCCCAACAATCAAGACATCATCATTCTCAGGCTCTACGCCTGAATGCTCAAAATCAAACATTTTGAATGCTCGAAGCTCTTCGAAAGCCCAACCACTGTGTACTGGATGCTTAAGGTTTATACCTTGAATGCTCAAGCTCTACGCTTGAATGCCCAACCACTGCGTACTGGACGCTCAAAGCCTGTACTTTGAATGCTCGGATTCTGTCGTCCGAATGCTCGAGCTCTACGCTCTGAATGCTCAAGTCCGGAACTTGAAAAAAGCTCTAAGCTTAAAATCAACACACACGCACGGGCCCGTGCACATCTGCATCAATTGCATCAACATTGTCACATCGAGTCTGCATCATCATATCTGTTCACATCTAACAACCATCATCACACATATACACTCTGCATATCTCTCATGAAACAGGTCAACCCTGCAATCAGCCGGCTCTATGCCTCGATTTTATTGATCGGTCCAGTACCTCGATCCTTTGGCTCTACGCCAAAACTTATGATGAGAAAGCTCCGTGCACAGACCATCAGAATGCAACCAGCTCTACGCTCCCGTTCGAATCACGTCAAGCTCCAAGGCTCTCGCCTTATGATCAATACCAGCTCCGCGCTTCGGTTCCATCAAGCTCTAAGCTCACCTCAGGCCCTCGCCTCAAGACTGCAACAGGCTCCACGCCTCAATCCAATCTCCTCTCGCCTTATGACCACAGTAGGCTCCATGCCTCGATTCTTTCACCTTAGGCTCTCACCTCATGACTACAACCGGCTCCGTGCCTCGGTTCCCGCATCCCAAAGCTCCGTGCTTTATGTTACTGGCCCTGCGCCCCCCATATCTCAAAACAACCGGCATCCAATTCATCCCCAGCAAATGGCTTGGATTCCACCTCGACTACATCAATTCCTTCCAGCTCATTCGCAAGGATAGGCTATTCTACCGAGCTCCTCTCAGTCAAAGAAAGGATGATCAAGAAAAGCAAACACACCTGCCGTGTACTGATCTACCCCAAAATACTAAGGAAACTCTCCGCAAGAAACTCCCCGGCAGCCCAGCGCTCCTTCAACTACTCTTCGCCAAAACCCTGGCTCAGTCTAGGTACGTCACACTACGGCTTTTTAAAGCCCGAAGGTACGTCTTCTGTCTCTAACCCTCCAAACTTTTTATTTTTCTTTATTGCCCGAACTATGGTTGGTCTGAATTTCCCTTGTGGAATACGTAGGCAGCCTCCCGGCCCGACCATAACAAAAACCTTTTTTGAAAAACCCTTGGAATAGTGGTTGGACCAAATTGAGTTGCTTTTTACAGCTTTGACTCTTACTCAAACATGTCTCGCGATCCGTCTGAGCTCGGTCAAAGAGGGGCATCTGTAGACACCCCAATTTGGCCTAACGATTATTTCAAGTCCCACCTTGGGGACCATCCCGATGATGAAATGGATGCAGTGATTGCTGATTGCCTTCTCGAGAACCTTAGGACTTTCGGTAAGAACTTTGAGCCACTTAGAGGACCCAATCAGAGCCATACAGCCTTTCAGACAGAAAATACAGAAGCCTAAGAGAATCCATCTGTTGGTCGTAACATCGATCTAACGGCCTTAACATCATTTCCTCACCCGAGCAACCTGTTGCTAGAAAATCTCCCTGAGAGATCAATCCCTCGGCCGCAAGATCCATCCTTCGGCCGCAACATCCATTCCTCGGCCGTGTGATCTATTACTCGGCCGCCAAATCGTCCTTTTTCCAAACTCTGGAACGTTCTGTCGATTGTTTGATCCAACTACACTACCTCTCCGATGCGTTCGGGCCACGTTCAGAGATTGCAACAAAGAGTTCAAATTGCATTGCAATTGCAATTGCAATCGTGCCATTTGATTGGCCGGAGTGAGTCATCCCTATGCCTATATAAAGGAGCCTTTGGGCTCCGAAATTGATAAGTGAAATTACTCACCCAAGCTCCGATACTCTGCACAAATACTCTCTCAAACCCTCTCTTCAAAAGCCCCAACCTCTCGAAGGCAGCCATCCATCCGACGATCAAACCCCGAAGTTCAAACCCTAACCCTAGGGTTTTCCGAGAAGCAATCAGTCAATCACACTCAATCCGAAGCAATCAAGCAACTGAGGGATCAAGGTGGTGAGGCCCAATGGCCTCTGGTTTGTTTTACTTATCGTATTTACAATAAACCGTAGTGTTTTGATCATCCATTAACTTTTCTGTCTGGTGTGAGGAAGAACATCGACCGGGGCTTCGATCCCTCTGCCGATATATCAAACCAGGAGGATCCCTCGGCCATGACATCCATTCACCGGCTGTGGGATCCATTACCCTGGGACAGCCTTGTTTTGCTCTTTTGCTTTCTGATGCATACTTATCGTACTGGCTCACTTTACTTACTGTTTAAAGGATTAAATAAACAGACTATGTGTTAGAATTAATTAAAGCTTGTATATGTCTCATGTTGAATGATTATGGGCCAGTCCCACGACTGGGCAAAGAGGGGTGCCTAACACCTTCCCCTTATTGTACTTTTGGCTCCCATACCCGGAATCTCTGTCTATTTTCCTAGTTTTAATAAACTGGGTGGCGACTCTGTTTTGATGATAACCGCTATCGTGTGGCGATGTTCTTAGCCATGGGAATGTCCATGATCTTGGTCTATGAAGTAAGCAACCAATCGAGCAAACAAACATGATCAATCTGTATGGCGATGCCCCGTCTGGGAGGTGTCTACAGTTGTGAGATTGAATGGGAATTTTATTGTGACGCAAGGGGTGGAAACACAAAGTCGCAAGGAGTGGAGTTTATTGTGACGCAAGGGGTGGAAACACAAAATTGGAAGGGGTGGAAATTTGATGGAAGGAATATGTGTGTGTATGTATGCGAGTGTGCTTGATTCCAGTAAATGGTGTTAGTACTTGTGGTTATTGGATTTGTCGTTACCTACCTATTCCATAAATTCAAATGATCTTAAATCGTTAATAATCTACTCCTTGCATAAGGGACTTGCCATTTAGCTTGATTCACTGTGTCCATGCTTATCATTCCATTACATATAGATTTTGTAGAGATTTTTCTACTGGGCTCGTGTAGCTCAACAAAATCCTTCTTTTTAGGTCCTAATGCCGGGCAATAGACTGCATGCTATGGTGTGCTTGGATACAAAGATTTTTGGAAGCTAATTTGATTAGTTACTTACTCATCTTTGTAATGGACTTACTTTTGATTGAAGATGGCTTTGTAACTAATTTTACTCTTGACTATCTTTGGACTAACGTTTGAAATATTCTAAACACTTTGTGCTTGTATTTAAGTTAATTTGGGTCGGTGTGCCAAAGTTGATTATCTAGAAACTTGGGGACTTGATTTGTAATTAAACAAGTGGGAAACGCATTTTGGGTATTATTTATTTTATGCGAGGATCTTTGATTGAAATGGTTTATTATTTATATTGAAAATCGAGGGCGGGACAAATTGGTATCAGAGCGTCTAGGTTTCAATACTTTGAGACCGTGGGGAGACTTCTAGTCTCATGGGTTCAAAATGTCACGTCTTCTTGCATGTCATATGTATGCTTGTGTGAAATGACATTACTTGGCATTGCATTTCAATATGGTAGAGTGGTGTAGAGTTGCTTGACCCGTGTTGGGATAGTTGGGGGCTTAGACCTCACTAAATAATGTTGTCGTTGATGAGCTTCTCTTTTCTTATAACTTGTAGCTAGATGCCTCCGAGAACGCGTGCTAGAGCAAGTGAGGCCGAAAGTCGGGGTGGTCGTGGTCGTGGCCACGGCCGTGGCCGAGGGGTGCCAATTGAGGACAAGGTTAGTCAGCATGGGGAGAATCCGAATGGGAATCCGGGGGAAGGGGCCGGACATGGTCGAGGAGAGGAAGTACCGATTATTCAAAATCCCTTTGCTAGGGATTTCGTTATGGCTCTTACGGCCGCTAACCTTTTAAACCCCGCACCTAGGGAAGGTGCAGACAGTCGCGCCTTGTCGGTGATGAGAGAATTCATTCGTAGGAATCCACCAATGTTCGATGGGTCGAGCAGTGACCCTCTTGTAGCCGATCATTGGCTAGCTCAAATTTGAAAGCTTTTCAGGGCTCTTGGGATTACGGAGGATGACTTGCAAGTCAACATTGTGGCCGTTCAACTTACTAGGGAAGCGAATGAGTGGTGGGAGTCGATTTTAGAATCGAGGAAGGACGCGAGGAGGGCGGCAAGGACTGCGGCTCAAGTGAATGAGCCGGATGTGGAGAATTTAACTTGGGCCGAGTTCGAAGTGCTCTTTGAGGAACAATATTTTCCAGAAACTAGTCGAGACTAACTGAGAGATGAGTTCAAGAAGTTGGAACAAGGGAATATGACCGTGTCAGAATACTCTAAAATTCCAATCATTGTCCGTTTTGCGCCGGAATTAGTGGCAACTGAAGAAAGGAAATGTAGGCGGTTTGAAAGGGGTTTGCACGACACCGTGAAGAAGTTCGTTGTGGCACAACGCAAGGGGAAGTTTTCCGAGGTTGTAGAGTGTGCGAGGAGTATTGAGACTCCTAAGGAAGCGCTGAGAAATCCTAAGGCTTGGGAACCGAGACAACCCGTAGGGGGCGTGAGTTCATCTTCAGGGAGTTTTGGTAGTCAGGGGAGGAAGAGGCAACGAGATCAGTTTTCGGCTTCTCAGGGTCCGTCAAACTTTAGACCTCCATCTTCTTCGTCGTTTGGGACTCGGGAAGTTTCTAATAGGCCTCGATTGTGTGTCACGAGTGTGGTCAAGCGGGGCACATTTGTGCTCAGTGTCCGCGGCTTTTGGGTACGTGCTTTACTTGTGGGAAAGCCGACCATTTTGCTAGGAATTGTCTGCTTGGGGAAGGGACACGAAGCGAGTCCGGTTCGGTGCAGCAACCGAGGGGTTGTTAGAGTTCTGGTCGGCAATCATATCGAGGTACTCAGAGGTAGCAACAGCCTCACTTTTGTCAGACTACGTCAGCTCAGGGATCTCAGGCTGAGAGAGGAGCGAGTTCTTTGACACCTACTCAGGGTTATGGTCAGCAGGGTGGTCATGTTCAGAGTTAGATGACTCAGGGTAGAGCCTTTGCTGTCACTTCTGCTATTTTGCCTCCACCACCTCCTGTCACTTCTCAGACCCCAGAGACATCTGTTGTGAGGGGTACATTTCTATTGTTTAACTCCTTTGCTAGAGTGTTGTAAACACCTCCCTGGAGCTGGGCATCGCCATATAGATTGATCATTGCTGTTTGTTTGGTTGTTTGCTACATAAACCAAGATCGTGGATATTCCCATGGCTAGGAACATCGCCACACAATAGCGGTTATCATCGAAACAGAGTTGCCACCTAGTTTAAGAAAACTAGGAAAAACAGATAGAGATTCTGGGTACGGGAGCCAAAGGTACAATGAGGGGAAGGTATCTCTGCCCAGTCGTGAGACTGGCCCATAGTTATTCGACATATGATTAAAACATGCTTTATTTGATTCTAACACATAGTCTGTTTATTTAGCCTTTAAGCAGTTAATGGTGAGCCGAGACGATAATTGAAAGCATGCATCTGAAAGCAGAAAACAAAATAGACTGTCCCAGGGAGAGGGATCCCGCGGCCGGTGAATAGATGTCACGGCCGAGGGATCCTCCTGGTTTGATGTATCGGCCGAGGGATTGATTCCCCAGCCAATGTTCTTCCTCACACCAGACCAAACGATTAGCAGATAATCAAAAGCTACGATTAAGCATAAAAATGGATAATAAATCAAACCAGAGGCCCCTGGGCCTCACCACCTTGATCCCTCAGTAGCTTGATTGCTTCGAATTGAGGGTGATTGACTGATTACTTCTTGAAAATCCTAGGGTTAGGGTTTGAACTTCGGGGTTTGATCGTCGGATTGGTGGCTGCCTTCGGGAGGTTGGGGCTTTTGTAGAGGTATTTTGAGAGTGTATTTTTGCAGAGTTTCATGGTGGATGGGGATGTGTTGGTCTCTCAATTTCAGAGCCGAAGCTCTCTTTATATAGGCACTAGGGATGACACAACTCGTCCAATCAAAACGCACGATAGGAATTGGAGTTGGGGAGTGATACAAACTCTTCATGGTGATCCCTGAACGTGGCCCGAACGCATCGGAAAAAGGCTGCTAGGGTTTTGTGAACGGATCAAACGATTGACAGAATGTTCCAGAATTTGGAAAATAAACGATCTGGCGGCCGAGTAAAGGATCTGGCGGTCGAAGGAATGATATTGCGGCCGAATTATAGATCTAGCGGCCAGCTAATCGATCTCTTAGGGAGATTTTCAGGCAACTGGCTTCACGGGTGAAGAATTGATGTTGAGGCCGTGAGGTCAATGTCACGGCCGACAGATGGATTCTCCTAAGATGCTGTGTTTCTGTCTAAAAGGCTATTTAGCTCTGGATTGGGTCCTCTAAGTGGCTAAAAGTTCTTACCGAAAGTCCTAAGGTTCACAGGAAGTCAATCAGCAATCACTGTATCCATTTCATCATCAGGATGGTCCCCAAGGTGGGACTTAAAATAATTGTTAGGCCAAATTGGGGTGTCTACAGATGCCCCTCTTTGACTGAACTTAGACGGATCGCGAGACATGTTTAAGTAAGAGTCAAAGCTGTAAAAGCAACTCAATTTGGTCCAACCACTATTCCAAGGGGTTTTTGAAATAGGTTTTTGTTATGGTCGGGCCGGGAGGCTGCCTACGTTTTCCACAAGGGAAATTTAGACCAACCGTAGTTTGGAAGGGCAAATAAAGAAAAATAAAAGTTTTGGAGGGTTAGAAACAGAAGACGTACCTTCAGGCTTTAAAAGCCGTAGTGCACCGTACCTAGGCTGAGCCAGGATTTTGGCGAAGGGTAGTTGAAGGAGCGCGGGGCTGCCAGGGAAATATTTGCGGAGAGCTTCTTCAGAATTTTGGGGTAGATCAATACACGACGGGTGAGTCGTTTGCTTTTCTTGATCATCCTTACTTTGACTGAGGGGTGTTCGGTAGAGTAGCCTATCCTTGCGAATGAGCTGGAAGGAATTGATGTAATTGGGGTGGAATCCGAGCCATCTGCTGAGGATGAATCGAACGCCATTTTGAGATATGGGGTGGAACCCAAGCCATCTTCTGGAGATGTGTTGGATGCCATTTTTGAGATATGGGGGGGCGCGAGGCCAGTAACTAGAGCACGGAGCGTTGAGATGAGGGAACCGAGGCACGGAGCCGGTTGTAGTCATGAGGCGAGAACTTGGAGAGTTTAGAGTTCTGACGTGATGGAACCGAGGCGTAGAGTCGGTTGTAGTCACAAGGCGAGAGCCTGAGGAGTTTGACAGATTTGAGGCGTAGAGCCAGTTGTATTCATAAGGCGAGAGCCTGAGGTGTCAAAGCTTAGAGCTTGACGTGATTTGAACCAAGGCGTAGAGCCGGTTGCATTATGATGGTCTGTGCACGGAGCTTTCTCATCATAAGTTTTGGCGTAGAGCCAAAGGATTGAGACGCAGGACCGATCAATAAAATCGAGGCATAGAGCCGGTTGATTGCAAGATTGACCTGTTTCATTAAAGATAGATATGCAGAATTCGTATATGATGATGATGATGATGATTGTTAGATGTGATAATGCAGACTCGATGTGACAATGGTGATGCAATTGATGCTTATGTGCACGGGCCCGTGCGTGTGTGTTTGATTTAAGCGTAGAGCATCTTTCAAGTTCTGGACTTGAGCATTCAGAGCGTAGAGCTCGAGCATTCGGATGGCAGAATCCGAGCATTCAAAGTACAGGCTTTGAGCATCCAGTACGCAGTGGTTGGGCATTCAAGCATAGAGCTTGAGCATTCAAGTGTAGAACTTGAGCATCCAGTACACAGTGGTTGGGCATTCGAAGAGCTTCGAGCATTCAAAATGTTAGATTTTGAGCATTCAAGCGTAGAGCTTGAGAATAGATGATATCTTAATTGGGGTGGCGTAGAGCCTGTTGAGAATTGGTTGGTTACGGCATAGAGCCAGTTTGAGATAATGGGCTTAGAGCCGCTGAGTCGATGGGCATAGAGCTGCTGAGGTTGAATACGGGCATAGAACCGTTGAGATGGTGAGCACGGGCATAGAGCCGCTTGAGATGGCGAGCGTAGAGCTGCTGATGTAGTGAGCTTGGAGCTGCTGAATGACTTGGTATGGGCATAGAGCCGTTGAGAAGGTGAATACGGGCACAGGGCCGTTGAGCGAGCATAGAGCTGCTGGGATGAAAGACGCGTCTTGGAGCTGCTGAGAAGATGGAGCCTTTGAATCTTTTGAAGGCTATGAGCGTAGCGGTTAGCTTGAGTTTTTGCTGAACGGCTGAGATAGTGAGCATGGGCGTAGAGCCTGCTGAATAATTTGATCATGGGCGCAGGGCCGCTGAGTGAGATAGTGAGTGCGAGGCTGCTGAATGGTTTTGAATAACGAGCATGGGGTGCTGTTGAGTGCGAAGCTACTTTAGAGCTGCTGGGTGATAATGAGTTCGAGCGTAAAGCCACTATTGAGTTTGTTTGAGTACGTGGCGCCATTGAGTGAGTGAGACAGTGGGCATGGAGTTGTTGAGTAGCTTGATTATGGAGCTATGAGATGAGGTAGGTAGTGATGGCGAGCTTAGAGCTGTTGATGGCTGACGTACTTCCGAAGCACAGTTACTCAGGCATAGGGCCTGAGTTGGATGTATCAATGGTCCTTTGATCTTGTGAGCGAGAGTTTGATAATCTTCAGTGGTCAAGCGACCAGTTGTTGTGAGTTTGCTGTTACGGAGAGAGAGATTCCTCATGTTTGGATATGCCCCTAGGCTAGTTCTGATCATGTTGTGTTTGCTCGGGAATGCCCCCAAAGCTGATTCAATCGTTGCTTTGTTGGTCACGGACCTAAAACTTTGAATTGGTTCGAGTTAGTGCACTGAGCAAGATCTGATGCTGCTATGGGAGATTGATTAGGGGGCCAAGAGATTGATTCCTCGGCCGATTAATTGATGTCTCGGCTGAGGGATAAATGTTTCGGCCGCTTAATCACTTCGTTTCCAGAGTTCTATCAAAGCCGACCTTTCGGCGTTTTATTTTCATTTCTCTTTTCTTCCTCCATTCTCTTCTTTTTCCGTTCTGTTCCGTCGCTGACGACTCTACCAAGGATCTCTCTCCCCTTTTGCTTCATTCTCGTCAGGTCCGGGTGATGGGCGGTGTGCGGCCGGCGTTCGCGGAGGGAAACCGCGCTATTCTTGGTCCTGTCTTGATGTTTGATTAGGGACCCTCGCGTGAGGGATTTGCTTCCATGATGTGGAACTCTTGGGGCGGCGCTCGTACGTGGTATGGTGATTTTTCTGGGCCATGTGGTGGTTCTTTTGAGCCACGTGGTGTCTCTTCTGCACCGTAGTACTCCTCTGATATACGCCGCCCTGGGGGTGTCCTTTTCTTTTTTGCAGCTGGTCTCTAGTGTTCGGACCACTAGAAGATTCAGCATCCTCTTCTCCTTCCTTTTTTGTTTTTTTTCTTTTTCTCTTCCTGCATAGGTTAGTTCGACAGGAAACCGATGTATAGTTTGTTTAGGAAATGTGGGATGATTCACCTTGTGATGTAAAAAGCTTTCGTTATATGAAACAAAGTCTTTTGCTCTGATATGATTGTGTATGCTTTTGTTTGCACCATTTCGTTTAGCATTATCTTGGTTTGCTTGATGAAAATTCGGTGAACTGGTCTGAACCGTGGAAGTTCTCTGTAAAATAGCCGTTCTGACGGCCGAGCTATTGATTAAGCGGCCGATCCTTTGATCAGGCGGCCGAATGATCGATTCATTTTCCTGGGTTTGATTTTGAGTCAACCTTGGTTTTCAAGGGCCGGGGAATCGATCCTTCGGCCGTTATATCAAAGTATCGGCCAAGAGACCGACTCGATTAATGTGGATTTAGAATCCGATTTTGATTCGAACTAGGACTCGACTTATCCTATAAGTAGGCGTTGCACGAACTCGATAGCGTCGTCAGTAACAATTGCTTTCATATGGCACAACCAGTCCTTGATAAATGGTTGGATTCCTCCAATGGCCTCGACCGTCTACATTTTAAGTCCTTTAGTATGGACTTCATTTTCTCTCTTCGCCAAATTCCTGTGAATTTCGCTTTTCTTCGGGCAGCCACCAGCTTGTGGGACCCTATTCTTCATGTCTTTTGATTCAGAAGAGAAGAACTGTGTCCTACCATCGAGGAATTTGCTGCCATTATGGGTCACTCGGATAGAGAAAGTCTCATTGTCCCTAACCCTTTATTCAATCGTGGTGACCTTTTGAAAGATTTGCTTCAAGTTCAGAAACACGAAGTTAGGTTTTTCATGGTGAATGGAAGGCTAGAAACCTTACAGCTTATTCAGCATTTTGGTGTAACTGAAGTTCATCGTCAAGTCTCTCAACAGAAAGCGTGCTTTCATGCGCTATGTGTCTGTCTTCTCCACTATTACTTGCTCGGTCCTTCCTCTGGCCATGCCGATTCTATGCTGCTTGATTTCACTCAACAGATTGGAAACCATGTAGGCTTTGCTGGTTTAGTGTTGGCAGAGACTTTGATGGGTCTTGACGCAGTGAAGGGTAATCCCACAGCCCAACTCTCAGGCAGTCCTTTGTTACTACAGGTTCACTCTTTACTTGTTTATTGCCAAGTTATCTTTTCGCTCATCACTCTTTTGTTTTGACTCACGTGTTCTCACAACTCGCAATTTTCCCTGGTTTCCCGTAGGTATGGCTTTGTGAAAAGCTGAGGGTATGGGATGCGCCAGAGCGGCTCCCCTATAGTTCGGACCACTGCACTGAGCGTCGTGTGACCAGACAATTTCCAACTGAGGCTGCTTGGAAGGCATGGATGGAGACTCGCAAGGGCGATCGGATTCAATGGGTTTGCCCATGGTATGGTGTTGAGAGCATGACTGCGAGTACCATGAACCATTTTGGCATTGCGACGATTGGTATCACTCAGGTTACCTTCTACTTTCCTGCCCGCTTTCAAAGACAGTTTGGGGCTGAACAAGTCAAAGTCTTGGGTGACCCTAAGTATGCTGTTTCCAAGGTCCATGATGCTAGCTTTCGTCGCAATATGCTTCATTTTTTGCCATACCGAGTGATGCAAGAGGTTGTTGGGAACCCTGCTGACAAGCTATCGGGTTCGTATAAGCACTGGTTGGAGAAAAACCTTTTGAAAGGACAAAAGTGCAAAGAGAACCTAGAGATTGACAATTTGCTTATGCTTTTCAAAAGATGTTCTTTGTTTGATTCTAGCTTTCATAGATTTGAGAATTGTTTGAGCTTGCTTTTCCTTTTTCTTTTGGAAATAATAAAACATTTGGTTGTTTTATTAAAAAATGTTGTTGCCATAGTTCGATAGTGAGCATGCTTTAGGATAGACCTAGAAATTTGGAAGCGATAATGATAGCAGTAGTTCCAACAAGATTTGTTTGTTTTTGTTAGGGTTCACTCGGGTATTTTTCTCTCCTTTTGTGCTCTTGATTTTGCCTAAACCGCCCTTGCGGGTTTTCAGTCTAGCGAGCGCTTTTATTTATGCCTTAGTTTTTGCCTAAGCCGCCCTTGCGGGTTTTCGACCTAGCAGGCTGCTCTAATTTTTGCTTGGGTTGCCCACCCTTGTGGTTTTTGACCCAACAAGCGTCTCTCAGGGGTAGTACTTCCTCAGCTTGTCGATATTGACTGGTGTTGCAAACTCCATTCCATCCAGGTCTGCAATATAGGCTGCTCCTCCAGACAGTATGCGTTTGATAAGATAGGGGCCTCCCCAGTTTGGTCTGAACTTGCCTCTCGGGTCTGAAACGTGGCGACGGATTGCTTTGAGCACCATGTCCCCCACCTTGATGTCTCGTGGCTTTACCTTTTTGTTGAAGGCTCGTGCGATGCAGCAGTGATACCCTTGCACATGGTATATTGCTCTTAGCCTTCTTTCATCTAGCAATGCTAACTCGTCGTAGTAGTTTTGAACCCAGTCTTCTTCGATCATTCCAATCTCAGCTAGAACCCGTAGTGAGGGCAGTTCTAGTTCGATTGGCAAGACAGCTTACATCCCATAGACCAGGGAATACAGAGTAGCCCCCGTTGAAGTCCTTTCAGTTGTTTGATAACCCCATAGTGCCAAAGGTAACATTTCTGGCCAGTTTGTGTAAGTGTCAGTAGTCTTCCGCAGAATTCTCTTGATGTTCTTGTTTGCATCCTCAACTGCTCCATTGGTTTGAGGTCGATAAGTAGATGACCGATGATTCTGTATTCCAAATTCAACAAAAAGCTTCTTTGTTGCTCCCTTGAAGTGTGATCCATTATCGCAGATGAACTCGTGAGGTACGCCATACCAATAGATGATATTGGTGCGAATAAACTTGGCCACATGGGTGGCTTTGAGGGTAGCATAAGAAGCCACTTCTACCCACTTGGTGAAGTAGTCGATAGCTACTAGAATGAACTAATGCTTGTATTTTCCCTTTGGATTTATACTTCCAATGATGTCTATCCCCCAGGTGGAGAATGGCCAAGGGGATGTCATGCTATATAATTCCGTAGGGGGAATACGCATGCGATCGACATGAGTTTGGCATTTGAAACATCGGCGGCCATAGTCAGCGCAGTCGGCCTCCATTGTAGTCCAGTAGTATCCCTGACGCAGGATTTTCTTTGCCATTGTTGCCCCATTCATATGCGGCCCACAGATTCCTTCGTGTATTTCCTCCATTATCTTACGGCTTTCTTCCATGGTGACACAAAGTTGATTGGGGCCCAGATGCGCTCTTCAATACAGTGCTCCTCCACAAACTACGAATCGGGTGGCGAACTTCCGCAAGGCCATCTTGTCCTTTGAGGTGGCCTCAGAGGGATATTCTCCTTCTTCTAGGAATTTCTTCACATCTTCATACCATGGCTTTCCATCATCTTCACCTTCTTCGGTGAAGGTGCATTCGCACGCTGGTTTGACCTTCTGCTCAATCATGAGGGGCCACATTGTGAATCCCAGGGGTATCTCGACCATAGAGGCCAGTGTTGCCAGCGCATCTGCAAACCTATTGCTCACTCGTGGAGTGTGTGTGAAGATGACTAAGTCAAATTGTGGAATCAAAGTTTCCAACACAGAGTGGTATAGCTTCAGCGTATCTTCGTTGACCTTCCAGTCTCCTCTTGCTTGGGACACCACCAGGTTTGAATCTCCAATGACTTCTACCCATTTTGCCCCTAGTTCCAGGGCTGCCTCCATTCCAGCGATGCAGGCTTCGTATTCAGCTTGGTTGTTGGTGACTTCAAACCTCAGTTTATAGGACAAAGGGATATGAGAGTCGTTTGGGGAAACTAACAGTACCCCTATGCCATATCCACATTGGTTTGATGCTCCATCGAAGTAAAGCTGCCAAGTGTCGTCTAAAAGACATAGGATGTCTTCGTCGGGGAACATGAAGTCTTCTACCTCGGCCTCTGTCACAAGGTGATCTGCCAAGAATTCTGCCACAGCCCTTCCTTTCACTGATTTCCTTGTCATGTACTTGAGGTCGAATTCCGCCAGCAGCAATAACCACCTAGCTAGCTTTCCGATAAGTGCTGGCTTCTCGAAAAGATATTTCATTGGGTCTAAACGAGAAACCAGCACTACTGGATGTGCTAATAGGTAGTGCCTTAGTTTCTTGGTGGCCCATACTAGCCCCCAGCAGGTTTTCTCGAGGGGAGTGTACCTTGTTTCATAGTCCATTATTTTCTTGCTGAGGTAGTATATGGCGCACTCTGCTTTGGCATCGTTTTCTTGCGCTAGCATACATCCCATGGATGTGTCTATTACTGAGAGGTACAGAATCAGTGGTTCCCCAGGGATGGGTGGTGACAATACAGGCGGATTTTGAAGATACTCCTTGATTGCCTCGAACGCTTGCTGACAGTCCTGTCTCCACTCAAAATCAGTACTCTTCTTTAAAAGCTTGAAAAGAGGTTCACAGGTGGCTGTGAGTTTGGGGATGAACCTGCTAATGAACTGTACTTTCCCCAAAAAGCTCCTTACTTCCTTTTCTGTTTTTGGTGGTGATATCTCCAAGATAGCTTGTATATTGGAAGGGTCTACTTCGATTCCTCTTTGAGTTATGAGAAATCCTAGCATTTTACTAGCCGTTACCCCAAAAGTGCATTTTTGAGGATTAAGACGTAGCTTGTATTGCCTAATCCTCTCAAAGAACTTCTGAAGAGCTTCATAGTGTCCTTCTCTTTCTTTTGATTTGACTATCATGTCGTCGAGATATACCTCAACTTCTTTGTGCATCATGTCGTGCAGCAGTGTTGTAGCCATCCTTTGGTAAGTGGCTCCAGCGTTCTTTAACCCGAATGTCATTACTCGGTAGCAGTAGGTTCCCCACGGCGTAGTGAAGGTGGTCTTCTCTCTATCTTCGGGAGACATCAGAATCTGATTATACCCAGAAAACCCATCCATGAAAGATAACAGTGCATGTCCCGCGGTATTGTCCACTAATTCATCTATGTGTGGCAATGGAAAGTCATCATTTGGACTGGTCTTGCTGAGATCTCGGAAATCCACACAGACCCTGATTCCTCCAGTTTTCTTTGGTACTAGAACGATGTTGGCTACCCACTGTGGATACTCGGTGACCATGAGAAAACCAGCATTGATTTGTTTAGTGACTTCTTCTTTTATCTTTAAGACCCAATCGGGGCGCATACGTCTTAGCTTTTGTTTAACAAGTTTTGCATCAGGATGGAGGGGAATTTTGTGCTGAACTATTTCGGGGTCTATTCCAGGCATGTCCTCGTAAGACCAGGCAAAAACATCTTTGTATTCTTTTTGCAAAAGGATTAGTTTTTCATTTTCTTGAGAAGATAGTGTTGCACTAATTTTAACCATTTTTGGCTCGTTTTCAGAGCCTATGTCTGCTGCGATTATTTCCTCAGAAAAAGGTTTGGCGTGCCTCTCTTCTTCTCTCTCGATGAATTCTAGAATTTCTTTTGGAATTTCTTCCTCAAAATTTGGATTGTCGGAATCCACACAGTTGATGATAGGCAAAGTGAAATACTCTAAATCTTCCTTCTCATTGCTAAAATTGTCAAAAGACATTTCAGAGTCAAATTCAAAATAAACGTTATGCCTTGGTGCTTTGACCAGATTTTCCTCACTAGAATCAGTAGTTTGAAAAGATGAAAAGCTAGACTCGGATTGAGTTGATTCGGAGTCGGAATCAGAATCGGAACTAAGATCAGAATTAGCATTTTTCATTTTGTATTTTAGAGTATATTCCACGATCCAGTTAGGGTAAGCCCCTTTTTCAGCATCCACAATCAGCTCAGAGCAGTCTTTTTCATCACCAAGTTTGATCATCAGCACCTCACTGTCATCTTGATTCGCACTTTCATCACTGTCACCCTGCAAGTCTTGGAGGGCCATTTGATTTGCTATTGCCGTTATCTCTTCCAATTGAGCTTCAATTTTTGCTTCGTCGCTGTTGTCGACTCTTCGTGTGCCAACAAATCCCCACCAATTACCAAAGCTATCTGTGATGGGGTGGATCACCCTTATTTCATTGTCGGTGACCCCCTCATCAAAGAGTAGGTTTAGTGATATTTTGTCAAGTGGATCATTGTCAGCAGATTCTTCTTCCCTTGCTTCTTCATCTTCAGAGTTGTCGGCCTCATCGATTGGCCAATAGTCGTCGGTAGGTGCACGACGATCATAGAAATAGATTGGGACCCTGCGAAGCCCTTCTTCTTCAATTATGCCTTCTACTTCTTCATCATAGACTGTTCTTGCGAACATGACATGATCGTCTTCAGTGACAACTACCATGGGCTTTGGCTGATCCACCGGAGTGATGTATTTGGAAGGGTCGAAAATCTTGGCAGCAGGATGGACCAGGCCAGACAGCTTGGTGACAATTTGAAAGTGCGAATCAGACATGAGCAGCGAAGCAGTCATTTTTCCTGAAAAATTGTGCTTTAGTCAGATTAGTTTAGCTTACCTCCTTTTGTTTGATCTTACGGGGCTCCTAAGGTTTGACCTGCAAAAGAAGGCTTTACAACAAACATATATACAATGGGAGTGAGGAAGAACTCGAAGACGAAATGCAGGCAAATTCCTTAACCTGCAGTCTTAGTTTGATAGGTTCTATGGCTTTCTAACACATGAAAGGCTTGGGTAGTCTTAGGGTGCTCCATTGTCAAAGGGCACCAGTCCGTCCGTCGGCCCATCATAGGCGGCGATCGGGCGGTTTCCTTTTTGATATACCACTAGGTACAAGTGACTGTGGAGTTTGCTGGAACCTCTAACATAGCCCGTGACATGCCGAGGTATTAGGTGAACTCAATGAGGTTGCCTGCTCAATGCACATGATAAATGAATCAAATAAAGAATGTATTAGTCCTATGTCGAACTTTCTGGTTATGGCTCTCAATTCCCCACCAGAGTCGCCAAAAACTGTAGACACCTCCCTGGAGCGGGGCATCGCCATACAGATTGATCGTTGTTGTTTGTTTGGTTGTTTTGCTACATAAACCAAGATCGTGGATATTCCCATGGCTAGGAACATCGCCACACGATAGCTGTTATCATCGAAACAGAGTCGCCACCTAGTTTAAGAAAACTAGGAAAAACATATAGAGATTCTGGGTACGGGAGCCAAAGGTACAATGAGGGGAAGGTATTAGGCACCCCTCTCTGCCCAGTCGTAAGACTAGCCCATAGTTGTTCGACATATGATTAAAACATGCTTTATTTGATTCTAACACATAGTCTGTTTATTTAGCCTTTAAGCAGTTAATGGTGAGCCGAGACGATAATTGAAAGCATGCATCTGAAAGCAGAAAACAAAACAGAATGTCCAAGGGAGATGGATCCCGCGGCCGGTGAATAGATGTCACGGCCGAGGGATCCTCCTGGTTTGATGTATCGGCCGAGGGATTGATTCCCCAGCCGATGTTCTTCCTCACACCAGACCAGACGATTAGCAGATAATCAAAAAGCTACGATTAAGCATAAAAACGGATAATAAATCAAACCAGAGGCCCCTGGGCCTCACCATCTTGATCCCTCAGTAGCTTGATTGCTTCGAATTGAGGGTGATTGACTGATTGCTTCTTGAAAACCCTAGGGTTAGGGTTTGAACTTCGGGGTTTGATCGTCGGATTGGTGGCTGCCTTCGGGAGGTTGGGGCTTTTGTAGAGGGATTTTGGGAGTGTATTTTTGCAGAGTTTCGTGGTGGATGGGGATGTGTTGGTCTCTCAATTTTGGAGCCGAAGCTCTCTTTATATAGGCACTAGGGATGACACAACTCGTCCAATCAAAACGCACGCTAGGAATTGGAGTTGGGGAGTGATACAAACTCTTCATGGTGATCCCTGAACGTGGCCCGAATGCATCGGAAAAGGCTGTTAGGGTTTTGTGAACGGATCAAACGATTGACAGAACGTTCCAGAATCTGGAAAATAGACGATCTGGCAGCCGAGTAAAGGATCTGGCAGCCGAAGGAATGATATTGCGACCGAATTATAGATCTAGCGGCCGGCTAATCGATCTCTCTGGGAGATTTTCAGGCAACTGGCTTCACGGGTGAAGAATTGATGTTGAGGCCGTGAGATCAATGTCACGGCCGACAGATGGATTCTCCTAAGATGTTGTGTTTCTGTCTGAAAGGCTATTTGGCTTTGGATTGGGTCCTCTAAGTGGCTAAAAGTTCTTACCGAAAGTCCTAAGGTTCACAGGAAGTCAATCAACAATCACTGTATCCATTTCATCATCGGGATGGTCCCCAAGGTGGGACTTGAAATAATTGTTATGCCAAATTGGGGTGTCTACAAGTGTTATTTGATTCTGGAGCATCGCATTCATTCATTGTTGCATCTTTTGCTTGTGCTTTGGAATTGGAAATTGAGAATATTTGTCCTCCGTTGTTCGTTGAGACACCTATAGGAGGTAGGTCGCCATTAGATCGTATTTGCCGGGAATGTGAGCTTATTATTCGAGATCATCGTTTTACCTTTGATTTCATTGTGTTGAATATGTCGGAGTTCAAACTTATTTTGGGCATGGATTGGCTATCTACGTTTCACGCTACCATAGATTGCTTCAAGCGTCAGGTCCATATCTGTCCACCTGGGGGTTCTTGTTTTGAGTTCTTTGGGGAGCGTCGGGAACCGTTAGAGCCATATTTGTGTGGGTCTCGGGAGCAGGAGTCAATGTATGCCTTATTAGCGAGTTTGGCCTTGGATGAGGATCTGTCCGCACGTGGGGAGTTGCCCCTCGTTGTTTGTGATTTTCCGGACGTGTTTCCAAAAGAGTTACCTGGTTTGCCACCCGAAAGGGAGATTGAGTTCACCATCGATTTACTTCCTAGTACCGCACCCATTTCTGTACCTCCTTATCGTTTTGCGCCCGCCAAGTTGAGAGAATTGAAGACTCAATTGCAAGAATTGGAGAATTTGGGATTTATCCGTCCGAGTACGTCGCCGTGGGGAGCACCGGCCTTGTTTGCTCAGAAGAAAGATGGGTCCCTTCGCCTTTGTATCGATTATCGTAAATTAAACTGTGTCACCATTAAGAATAAGTATCCAATGCCTAGAATCGACGATTTGTTTGACCAACTTCGAGGCGCAACTAATTTTTTCCAAGATTGACTTGAGGTCCGGTTACCACTAATTGAGGGTTCGGAGGGAAGACATTCCTAAAACCACTTTTCAAACTCGTTATGGACACTATGAATTCGTTGTTATGCCCTTTGGATTGACGAACGCACCGGCGACTTTCATGGACTTAATGAACTGCATCTTTCGTGCCTATCTTGATCGCTTCGTAGTAGTCTTTGTGGATGATATCCTTATCTACTCACCTTCGGAGGAGGAACACCAATCTCACCTTTCCATCGTTCTTGAACTCTTGAGGGAGCACCGCTTGTATGCCAAGCTTAGCAAGTGCGAGTTTTGGTTGTCCGAAGTCAAGTTTTTGGATCACGTCGTGTCGAATGATGGGGTGTCCGTTGATCCGGGAAAGATAGAGTCCGTAATGAATTGGCAACGACCAAGAGTGTATTTGAGATTCGTAGTTTCTTGGGCTTGGCCGGATACTATCGCCGTTTCGTCCTTGACTTCTCTCGCTTAGCGGCTCCGATGAGTAAATTGACTCGTAAGGGAACTAGCTTTGTTTGGAATGACGCATGTGAGAAAGCCTTTGAGGAATTCAAGAGAAGGTTGACTACCACACCGGTTTTGGTCATGCCCGAATGGGGAGTCGGTTACTCGGTGTATTGTGATACTTCGAAGGAGGGGTTAGGGTGCGTATTGATGCAATTGGGGCGAGTGGTGGCGTATGGATCGCGGCAATAGAAAACTCACGAGCGGAATTACCCTACCCATGACTTAGAACTTGCGGACGTCGTTTTTGCTTTAAAGAGTTGGTGTCATTACTTATACGGTGAAAGGTTCGAAGTCTTTTCGATCATAAGAGTCTAAAATACTTATTTTCTCAAAAGGAGCTTAATTTGCGACAACGCCGTTGGATGGAGCACCTAGAAGATTATGATTTCGAGTTGCAATATCACCCGAGAAAGGCGAACGTGGTAGCAGACGCGTT
Source organism: Rhododendron henanense subsp. lingbaoense (assembly GCA_020567845.1). NCBI lineage: Eukaryota > Viridiplantae > Streptophyta > Magnoliopsida > Ericales > Ericaceae > Rhododendron > Rhododendron henanense. The sequence continues at coordinate 25,009,566 of CM036318.1, forward strand.
GAGTAGAAAATCGACACACCTTGTGAGTTTAGCTATCCATGAGTGGAAAACGATGAACGACTTGGGTTCGTACGCATTGCATTTCGAGGAAGTTCGAGAGGGAATCATGTTATGCAACTTAACCGTTCAATCAACATTGTCGACTCGAGTAATTGAGGCCCAACAACAAGATGAAGAAGTGGGAGAGTTTCGTGCCAAGTTTCTTAGCGGAAATGCTCAAGAGGGTTGGATGATTCATGCCGATCAAGGTTTGCGATACCAAGGAAAATTGTTCGTACCCATTTCGTGTCGGGAGGAAATATTGAGAGAATTTTACCATTCACCGTTAGCTGTGCATCCGGGGGGAACGAAAATGTATCATGACTTGCGTAGACAGTTTTGGTGGCTGGGAATGAAGAGAGATGTAGTTGTTTTTGTATCCAAATGCCTTACGTGCCAACAAGTCAAAGTTGAACATCAACGACCCGCCGGGGAGTTACATCCTTTACCAGTGGCCGAATGAAAGTGGGAAAACGAGATTATGATTTCGTTACTGGATTACCGAGGTCGCCAAGGGGGCATGATGCCATTTGGGTGATAGTAGATCGATTGACCAAGTCAGCGCACTTCTTACCTATTCAGGTTTCGGATTCGATTGATACGCTTAGTCGTTTGTACATTCGTGAGATTATCCGTCTTCATGGGATTCCTGTTTCTATCGTGTCGGATCGAGATCTAAGGTTTACCACGCGTTTTTGGCAAAGCTTGCAAGCCGCTCTTGTCACCAATCTCTTATTTAGCACTGTGTATCATTCGCAAATGGATGGGCAATCCGAGAGAACGATCCAAATTTTAGAAGATATGCTCCGGGCTTGCGTTATGGATTTCCAGGAGAGTTGGGAAGATCACCTACCGTTAGTCGAATTCGCGTACAACAACAGTTACCAATCTAGTATCGAGATGGCACTGTATGAAGCTTTGTGTGGGAGACCGTGTCGATCACCTGTTTGTTGGACCGAGTTGGGCGAAGCTACTTTAGTTGGGCCGGATTTGATCAAAGAAACCTCCGAGAGCATGAGAACGATTCGTCAACGTCTTCTTGAACCGCAAAGGAGAACCATCGAGCAAGTCAAAGTGATTCGTCAACGATTGTTAACCGCGCAAAGTAGGCAAAAGAGTTACGCCGATCGTCGTCGCCAACCATTATCGTTTGAAGTGGGGGATCATGTTTTCCTTAAGGTGTCACCGCGTCGGGGACTATCTCATTTTGGGCAAAAGGGCAACCTTTCGCCGCGTTTCATCGGACCGTTTGACATTATCGAGAAGATTGGGGAAGTCGCGTACCGATTGGCCTTACCACCGAAGTTATCGAGAGTTCATGACGTGTTTCACGTATCGATGTTGCGGAAGTACGAGCCGGATCCATCACATGTCCTAGAGTGGTCCGAATTGGAGTTGGAAGCCGATGCGACTTATGGGGAGGAGCCGATACGTATCCTTGATTCACGTGACCAAGTTTTGAGGGGCAAGACCATTCTGTTGGTGTGAGTTCTTTGGAGTAATCTTGGAAAGGAAGAGTCGACGTGGGAAAGGGAAGACGAGGTTAGGGAGAAGTATCCGCATCTATTTTCAAATTGAATCAATGTGAGTTCCAAATTCCGGTTTTATGATGGTTAGCTTGATTGTTTCATGACATGTGTTGCGGTATGAGCATGATTACTTGATGCATGAGTATGTTTGACTTGAATTGTAAATTTTGGAACGAAATTTCTTTAAGGAGGATAGAATGTAGAGACTCGCAAAATTATTTTAATTTCGGAAATCGTTTAATGCGCAAAAGAAATCGTATTATTAATAAGTCGTACGTTTGTTTGTGGGGGATGTACGCATATACATTTATGTTGGTGTATCGGACACTCGGAGGATAGTAAAATGTTAGTTTTGATGTTGTAATGTTGTTTGGAAGTGTTGGTACCAAGTTGGGTTCGATTCGGTGTCCGTTCAAAATTTTTACTTTTCTGTCCAGCCAGTACCGATACTGTCTCTTGCCCAGTACCGGTACCCAGTGTCCAGAGCGTGGCCAAATCAACATTTTGAAGGCTCCAATACCAGTACTGGGAGTCGCCCAGTACCAGTACTGGGAGTCGCCCAGTACCAGTACCCGTTGTGTTTTTTCTGATATTTCAACACGCTTTTTGGACCACTATAAATACCCCATTTACCATTTTTCACACCCAAACACCACGAAATCAGATCTCAAAACCCTCTCTCACCCACCCCACTCCAATCTCACCTAAAACTCTTGATTTCAACCTCAAATCTTTAAGATCCAAGGGTTTCCAACCTCAAAAATCACTTGAATTTTGCATTTGAAGAACAAGGGGTAAGTTTTGTGTTCTTGCTCTCATCTTTGGGCTCTCACCCACGTTTTTCCCTCTCTCCTCTCAATCACTTGTTGATTTTTGTTCATTTATCTTGTTTTTGGGTTGTATTCACTCTAAATCTTGTATCTAAGCTTGGGTGGAGCTCGTTTTTTGGTGGATTCAAGCGTATAGCTCTCGGTAGACCTAGGGTTTTGCTCAAAACCCACTTTGGTAGGGATTTCTCTTTTTCTCTACATGTATTGTGGTGATTTCATGTGATATTTGTGTTTGAATGCTAAATATGGTTCGAGTGGAACACTTTGGAGTTTGAAAATTTCATATTTTTATATATGATGTGTCTTAGTCTAAATTCTTGTGATCCACGAGTTATTTGTGATGTGTTGGATGATGTTGTCATGCGTGGAATGAGTATATAGTGACGGTATTGATAGTGATGGTAATATGGATGTTGTTGTGAGATTGAACAGGAAGTTTATTGTGACGCAAGGGGTGGAAACACAAAATCGCAAGGGGTGGAAATTTGATGGAAGAAATATGTGTGTGTACGTATGCAAGTGTGCTTGATTCCAGTATATGGTGTTAGTACTTGTGGTTATTGGATTTGCCGTTACCTACCTATTCCTTAAATTCAAATGATCTTAAATCCTTAATAATCTACTCCTTGCTTAAGGGACTTGCCATTTAGCTTGATTCACTGTGTCCATGCTTATCATTCCATTACATATAGATTTTGTAGAGATTTTCCTACTGGGCTCGTGTAGCTCAACAAAATCCTTCTTTTTAGGTCCTAATGCTGGGCAATAAACTGCATGCTATGGTGTGCTTGGATACGAAGATTTTTGGAAGCTAATTTGATTAGTTACTTACTCATCTTTGTAATGGACTTACTTTTGATTGAAGATGGCTTTGTAACTAATTTTACTCTTGACTATCTTTTGACTAACGTTTGAAATATTCTAAACACTTTGTGCTTGTATTTAAGTTAATTTGGGCCGGTGTGCCAAAGTTGATTATCTAGAAACTTGGGGACTTGATTTGTAATTAAACAGGTGGGAAACGCATTTTGGGTATTATTTATTTTATGCGAGGATCTTTGATTGAAATGGTTTATTATTTATGTTGAAAATCGAGGGCAGGACAAATTGGTATCAGAGCGTCTAGGTTTGAATACTTTGAGACCGTGGGGAGACTTCTTGTCTCATGGGTTCAAAATGTCACATCTTCTTGCATGTCATATGTATGCTTGTGTGAAATGACAGTACTTGGCATTGCATTTCAATATTGTAGAGTGGTGTAGAGTTGCTTGACCCGTGTTAGGATAGTTGGGGGCTTAGACCTCACAAAATAATGTTGTCGTTGATGAGCTTCTCTTTTCTTATAACTTGTAGCTAGATGCCTCCGAGAATGCGTGCCAGAGCAGGTGAGGCCGAAAGTCGGGGTGGTCGTGGTCGTGGCCACGGTCGTGGCCGTGGTCGTGTCCGAGGGGTGCTAATTGAGGACGAGGTTAGTCAGCATGGGGAGAATCCGAATGCGAATCAGGGGGAAGGGGCCGGACATGGTCGAGGAGAGGAAGTACCGATTATTCAAAATCCCTTTGCTAGGGATTTCGTTGCGGCTCTTGCGGCCGCTAACCTTTTAAACCCTGCACCTAGGGAAGGTGCAGACAGTCGCGCCTTGTCGGCAATGAGAGAATTCAGTCGTAGGAATCCACCAATGGTCAATGGGTCGAGCAGTGACCCTCTTGTAGCCGATCATTGGCTAGCTCAAATTTGAAAGCTTTTCAGGGCTCTTGGGATTACGGAGGATGACTTGCAAGTCAACATTGTGGCCGTTCAACTTACTAGGGAAGCGAATGAGTGGTGGGAGTCGGTTTTAGAATTGAGGAAGGATGCAAGGAGGGCGGCAAGGATTACGGCTCAAATGAATGAGCCGGATGTGGAGAATTTAACTTGGGCCGAGTTTGAAGTGCTCTTTGAGGAACAATATTTTCTGGAAACTAGTCGAGACCAACTGAGAGAAGAGTTCGAGAAGTTGGAACAAGGGAATATGACCGTGTCGGAATACGCTTTAAAATTCCAATCATTGTCCCGTTTTGCGCCGGAATTAGTGGCAACTGAAGAAAGGAAATGTAGGCGGTTTGAAAGGGGTTTGCACGACACCATGAAGAAGTTTGTTGTGGCACAACGCAAGGGGAATTTTTCCGAGGTTGTAGAGTGTACGAGAAGTATTGAGACTCCTAAGGAAGCGCTGAGAAATCGTAAGGCTTGGGAACCGAGACAACCCGTAGGGGGCGTGAGTTCATCTTTGGGGAGTTTTGGTAGTCAGGGGAGGAAGAGGCAACGAGATCAGTTTTCGGCTTCTCAGGGTCCGTCAAACTTTAGACCTCCATATTCATCGTCATTTGGGACTCGGGGAGTTTCTAATAGGCCTCCGATTTTGTGTCACGAGTGTGGTCAAGCGGGGCACATTCGTGCTCAGTGTCCGCGGCTTTTGGGTACGTGCTTTACTTGTGGGAAAGCTGGTCATTTTGCTAGGTATTGTCCGCTTGGGGAAGGGACACGAAGCGAGTTCGGTTCGGTGCAGCAACCGAGGGGTGGTTAGAGTTCTGGTCGGCAATCATATCGAGGTACTCAGAGGTAGCAGCAGCCTCACTTTCGTCAGACTACGTCAGCTCAGGGATCTCAGGCTGAGAGAGGAGTGAGTTCTTCGACACCTACTCAGGGTTCTGGTCAGCGGGGTGGTCATGTTCAGAGTCAGATGACTCAGGGTAGAGCCTTTGCTATCACTTCTGCTATTCCGCCTCCACCACCTCCTGTCACTTCTCAAACCCCAAAGACATCTGTTGTGAGGGGTACATTTCTATTGTTTAACTCCTTTGCTAGAGTGTTATTTGATTCTGGAGCATCGCATTCATTCATTGTTGCATCTTTTGCTTGTGCTTTGGAATTGGAAATTGAGAATATTAGTCCTCCGTTGTTTGTTGAGACACCTATAGGAGGTAGGTCGCCATTAGATCGTATTTGCCGGGAATGTGAGCTTATTATTCGAGATCGTCGTTTTACCTTTGATTTCATTGTGTTGAATATGTCAGGGTTCGACCTTATTTTTGGGCATGGATTGGCTATCTGCGTTTCACGCTACCATAGATTGCTTCAAGCGTCGAGTCCGTATCTGTCCACCTGGGGGTTCTTGTTTTGACTTCTTTGGGGAGCGTCGGGAACCGTTAGAGCCATATTTGTGTGGGTCTCAGGAGCAGGAGTCGATGTATGCCTTATTAGCGAGTTTGGCCTTGGATGAGGATCTGTCCGCACGTGGGGAGTTGCCCCTCGTTGTTTGTGATTTTCCGGACGTGTTTCCAAAAGAGTTATCTGGTTTGCCATCCGAAAGGGAGATTGAGTTCACCATCGATTTACTTCCTGGTACCGCACCCATTTCTGTACCTCCTTATCGTTTCGTGCCCGCCAAGTTGAGAGAATTGAAGACTCAATTGCAAGAATTGGAGAATTTGGGATTTATCCGTCCGAGTACGTCGCCGTGGGGAGCACCGGCCTTGTTTGCTCAGAAGAAAGATGGGTCCCTTCGCCTTTGTATCGATTATCGTAAATTAAACCGTGTCACCATTAAGAATAAGTATCCAATGCCTAGAATCGACGATTTGTTTGACCAACTTCGAGGCGCAACTCGTTTTTTCCAAGATTGACTTGAGGTCCGGTTACCACTAATTGAGGGTTCGAAGGGAAGACATTCCTAAAACCACTTTTCAAACTCGTTATGGCCACTATGAATTCGTTGTTATGCCCTTTGGATTGACGAACGCACCGACGACTTTCATGGACTTAATGAACCGCATCTTTCGTGCCTATCTTGATCGCTTCGTAGTAGTCTTTGTGGATGATATCCTTATCTACTCACCTTCGGAGGAGGAACACCAATCTCACCTTTCCATCGTTCTTGAACTCTTGAGGGAGCACCGCTTGTATGCCAAGCTTAGCAAGTGCGAGTTTTGGTTGTCCGAAGTCAAGTTTTTGGGTCACGTCGTGTCGAAGGATGGGGTGTCCGTTGATCCGGGAAAGATAGAGTCCGTAATGAATTGGCAACGACCAAGAGTGTATTTGAGATTCGTAGTTTCTTGGGCTTGGCCGGATACTATCGCCGTTTCGTCCTTGACTTCTCTCGCTTAGCGGCTCCGATGAGTAAATTGACTCGTAAAGGAACTCGCATTGTTTGGAATGACGCATGTGAGAAGGCCTTTGAGGAATTGAAGAGAAGGTTGACTACCGCGCCGGTTTTGGTCATGCCCGAACGGGGAGTTGGTTACTCGGTGTATTGTGATGCTTTGAAGGAGGGGTTAGGGTGCGTATTGATGCAAGTAGGGCGAGTGGTGGCGTATGGATCGCGGCAATTGAAAACTCACGAGCGGAATTACCCTACCCATGACTTAGAACTTGTGGCCGTCGTTTTTGCTTCAAAGAGTTGGCGTCATTACTTATACGGTGAAAGGTTCGAAATCTTTTCCGATCATAAGAGTCTAAAATACTTATTTTCTCAAAAGGAGCTTAATTTGCGACAACGCCGTTGGATGGAGCACCTAGAAGATTATGATTTCGAGTTGCAATATCACCCGGGAAAGGCGAACGTGGTAGCAGACGCATTGAGTAGAAAATCGACACACCTTGCAAGTTTAGCTATCCATGAGTGGAAAACGATGAACGACTTGGGTTCGTATGCATTGCATTTCGAGGAAGTTCGAGAGGGAATCATGTTATGCAACTTAACCGTTCAATCAACATTGTCGACTCGAGTAATTGAGGCCCAACAACAAGATGAAGAAGTGGGAGAGTTTCGCGCCAAGTTTCTTAGCGGAAATGCTCGAGAGGGGTGGATGATTCATGCCGATCAAGGTTTGCAATACCAAGAAAAATTGTTCGTACCCATTTCGTGTCGGAAGGAAATATTGAGAGAATTTCACCATTCACCGTTAGCCGTGCATCCGGGGGGAACGAAAATGTATCATGACTTGCGTAGACAGTTTTGGTGGCCGGGAATGAAGAGAGATGTAGTTGTTTTTGTATCCAAATGCCTTACGTGCCAACAAGTTAAAGTCAAACATCAACGACCCGCCGGGGAGTTACAACCTTTACCAGTGGCCGAATGGAAGTGGGAGAACGTGATTATGGATTTCGTTACCAGATTACCAAGGTCGCCAAGGGGGCATGATGCCATTTGGGTGATAGTAGATCGATTGACCAAGTCAGCGCACTTCTTACATATTCAGGTTTCGGATTCGATTGATACGCTTAGTCGTTTGTACATCCGTGAGATTATCCGTCCTCATGGGATTCCCATTTCTATCGTGTCGGATCGAGATCCAAGGTTTACCGCGCGTTTTTGGCAAAGCTTGCAAGCCGCTCTTGGCACCAATCTCTTATTCAGCACTGCGTATCATCCGCAAATGGATGGGCAATCTGAGAAAATGATCTAAATTTTAGAAGATATGCTCCGGGCTTGTGTTATGGATTTCCAGGGGAGTTGGGAAGATCACCTACCGTTAGTCGAATTCGCGTACAACAATAGTTACCAATCTAGTATCGAGATGGCACCGTATGAAGCTTTGTATGGGAGACCGTGTCGATCACCCGTTTGTTGGACCGAATTGGGCAAAGCTACTTTAGTTGGGCCGGATTTGATCAAAGAAACCTTCGAGAGCATGAGAGCGATTCGTCAACGTCTTCTTGAAGCGCAAAGGAGAACCACCGAGCAAGTCAAAGTGATTCGTCAACGATTGTTAACCGCGCAAAGTAGGCAAAAGAGTTACGCCGATCTTCGTCGCCGACCGTTATCGTTTGAAGTGGGGGATCATGTTTTCCTTAAGGTGTCACCGCGTCGGGGACTATCTCGTTTTGGGCAAAAGGGCAAGCTTTCGCCACGTTTCATCGGACCGTTTGACATTATCGAGAAGATTGGGGAAGTCGCGTACCGATTCGCCTTACCACCGAAGTTATCGGGAGTTCATGATGTGTTTCACGTATCGATGTTGCGGAAGTACGAGCCGGATCCATCACATGTCCTAAAGTGGTCCGAATTGGAGTTGGAAGCCGATGCGTCTTATGGGGAGGAGCCAATACGTATCCTAGATTCACGTGACCAAGTTTTGAGGGGCAAGACCATTCCGTTGGTGCGAGTTCTTTGGAGTAATCTTGGAAAGGAAGAGTCGACGTGGGAAAGGGAAGACGAGGTTAGGGAGAAGTATCCGCATCTATTTTCAAATTGAATCAATGTGAGTTCCAAATTTCGGTTTTATGATGGTTAGCTTGATTGTTTCATGACATGTGTTGCGGTATGAGCATGATTACTTGATGCATGAGTATATTTGACTTGAATTGTAAATTTCGGAACGAAATTTCTGTAAGGAGGATAGAATGTAGAGACTCGCAAAATTATTTTAATTTCAAAAATCGTTTAATGCGCAAAAGAAATCGTATTATTAATAAAGTCGTACGTTTGTTTGTGGGGGATGTACGCATATACATTTACAGTGGTGTATCGGACACTCGAAGGATAGTAAAATGTTAGTTTTGATGTTATAATGTTGTTTGGAAGTGTTGGTACCAAGTTAGGTTCGATTCGGTGTCCGTTCAAAAATTTTACTTTTCTGTCCAGCCAGTACCGATACTGTCTCTTGCCTAGTACCGGTACCCAGTGTCCAGAGCGTGGCCAAATCAACATTTTGAAGGCTCCAATACCGGTACTGGGAGTCGCCCAGTACCGGTACCCGTTGTGTTTTTTCTGATATTTCAACACGCTTTTTGGACCACTATAAATACCCCCCTTTACCATTTTTCACACCCAAACACCACGAAATCAGATCTCAAAACCCTCTCTCACCCACCCCACTCCAATCTCACCCAAAACTCTTGATTTCAACCTCAAATCTTTAAGATCCAAGGGTTTCCAACCTCAAAAATAACTTGAATTTTGCATTTGAAGAACAAGAGGTAAGTTTTGTGTTCTTGCTCTCATCTTTGGGCTCTCACCCACGTTTTTCCCTCTCTCCTTTGGGTAAAACTTACACAAGGGGTAAGTTTTGTGTTCTTGCTCTCATCTTTGGGTAAATTCAAATGATCTTAAATCGTTAATAATCTACTCCTTGCATAATGGACTTGCCATTTAGCTTGATTCACTGTGTCCATGCTTATCATTCCATTACATATAGATTTTGTAGAGATTTGCCTACTAGGCTCATGTAGCTCAACAAAATCCTTCTTTTTAGGTCCTAATGCCGGGCAATAGACTACATGCTATGGTGTACTTGGATTGTAGACACCTCCCAAACGGGGCATCGCCATACAGATTGATCACGTTGTGTTTGCTCGATTGGTTGCTCACTTCGTAAACCAAAATCATGGATATTCCCATGGCTAGGAACATCGCCACATGATAACGGTTATCATCAAATAGAGTCGCCACCCAGTTTATTAAAACTGAGAAAATAGATAGAGATTCTGGATACGGGAGCCAAAAGTACAATAAGGGGAAGGTGTTAGGCACCCCTCTTTGCCCAGTCGTGAGACTGGCCCATAATCATTCAACATAAGACGTATAGATGCTTTGTTTAATTCCAACACATAGTCTGTTTAGTTATTCCTTTAAACAATAAGCAAGGTGAGCCAGTGCGATAAATAAGCATGCATCAGAAAGCAGAGAAAGCAAACAAAATGTCCCAGGGAGATGGATCTCGCGGCCGGTGAATAGATGTCACGGCCGAGGGATCCTCCTGGTTTGATGTACCGGCCGAGGGATCGAAGCCCCGGTCGGTGTTCTTCCTCACACCAGACAGAAAGATTGACAGAAAATCAAAACGTTACGATTAATAAAAAAGGACAGTAAATAAGGCAAATCAGAGGCCGTTGGGCCTCACCACCTTGATCCCTCAGTTGCTTGATTGCTTTGGATTGGGCGTGATTGATTGATTGCTTGATCGAGAACCCTAGAGTTAGGGTTTGAACTTCGGGGTTTGATCGCCGGATTGACGGCTACCTTCGGAAGGTTAGGGCTTTTGGAGTATGGGATTGAGGGAGTATTTGTGCAGAGCTTTGAGGCTTGATTGAGTGTGTAGGTATATCAATTTCGTGTGTTTATTTCGGAGCCCAAAGGCTCCTTTATATAGGCATAGGGATGACTCACTCCGGCCAATCAAATCACGAGGTGGCAATTGCAATTGCAATGCACCTCTAACTCTACGTCGTAATCTCTGAGCGTAGCCCGAATGCATCGGAAAGGTAGTGTAGTTGGATCAAACCAAACGTCTGACAGAATGTTCCAGAGTCTGGAAAAAGGTCGATCTGGCGGCCGAGCAAAGGATGTCGCGGCCGTGGAATGGATGTCTCGGCCGAAGGATAGATCTTGCGGCCGAGGAATTGATCTCTCAGGGAGATTTTGCTGGCAACAGGTTGCTCGGGTGAGGGATTGATGTTATGGCCGTTAGATCGATGTTACGCCCGTCAGATGGATTCTCCTAGGCTTCTGTATTTCTGTCTGAAAGGCTGTATGGCTTTGAATTGGGTCCTCTAAGTGGTTCAAAGTTCTCACCGAAAGTCCTAAGGTCCTCAAGGAAGCAATCAGCAATCAATGTGTCCATTTCATCATCGGGATTGTCCCAAGGTGGGACTTGAAATAATCGTTAGGCCAAATTGGGGTTTCTACATGGATACGAAGATTTTTGGAAGCTAATTTGATTAGTTACTTACTCATCTTTGTAATGGACTTACTTTTGATAAAAGATGGATTTGTAACTAATTTTACTCTTGACTATCTTTTGACTAACGTTTGAAATATTCTAAACACTTTGTGCTTGTATTTAAGTTAATTTGGGCCGGTGTGCCAAAGTTGATTATCTAGAAACTTGGGGACTTGATTTGTAATTAAACAGGTGGGAAACGCATTTTGGGTATTATTTATTTTATGCGAGGATCTTTTGATTGAAATGGTTTATTATTTATGTTGAAAATCGAGGGCGTGACAGTTTTTGATCCGCAATGGAAATTTCGGCCAAAGTGGTCTGTACCGTATATTATCAAAACCGTCCTCTTTGGAGGGGCTGCACAGCTTATCGATTTGGATGGAAATGAGTTCTCAACTCTGGTCAACTTGGATCAGCTCAAGCGCTACTATCCCTGAGAGAAGCTCGCTGGGCTGAAAACTGCAAGGGCGAGCAGTTCCAGGCAAAAATTAGAGCAAAAGCCTGCTAGGTTGAAAACCCGCAAGGGCACCTTTAGCAAAAGTCAAGGCATATGATAAAATAAAAAATAAAAAAGCTCGCTAGGCCGAAAACCCGAAAGAGCGGTGCTAGACAAAATTTAGAGCGCAAAAGGAGAGTATCAAAACCAGAGCAAACCCTACCTTGAACTACGTTATGACCTGATTCCTTTGCAAAAAGGATATGTAGGCAGCCTTACTTTGAGGCCTGGTCACAATCAATCAAAATAAAAATCCAAGTTGCGAAAACTCATAGTATAGAATCAAAGAGAGAGAAACCCTCCATAACTCATTTTATTAAAGTAACTGCTTCTAGTACATTAAGCTGAGCATGATTTTCGAAAATAAAAGTGCAACATCATAAAAGTGGGTCCATAATTTATTGCATGATCAGGGTAGTAGGATTGAGTCAGTTCCCTCGAGCTCTTGCCCTTGCGGCAATGTCCCTTCTCAGCAACTTCCGGTAGCTCCCGCATGCCACCATAGACGGGTAAGGGTGCGCATCAGTGACCTCGCGGGTCCCCCAGAACTACTGATAGTTGCAGAGAACGAAATGGCGAAAGAGAGGCAGAACAACATCTACCAGAACCTCTGCAGGCGCCTCTTGCCTCAGGCCGAGCTGACGCTGAATCCGATAGGGGATGTAGAAAGTGAAAGCCTCCAAGCCAGCAAGGACAACCCACTGGGGTCCCATAAAGTGCATTGTCATGGGAGGAAGGTCCCGCCAGGGGCATCTCTAGGAAATGGTCTCGGCTCCTAGGCGTTTGAAGAAGCTGACCCATTCAAAGACACGCCTATCCGCAAACTCAAAGCACCGTCAGGATAGCAGCCTAGCCTCGTATGCCCAATTGCCTGGGGGAATGGTCAGCACGTTCACCTTGTCACAGAGCCAAATCTGCGAAAAAGAGAGAAAAATAAGTAAGAAACCATAGAAAGCCAAGCCGAGCGTTGAGGTAAAATGAAAACGTGAGAAAAATTCGAAAAAGAAGAGCTGAATGAGAAGCCTACCTGCAGGAGAAGCGGGCTGCCCTCAAAAGTCTCAGTCTCTCCAGAACGAACATTGTCCGAACCCATCAAAGTCTCAGCCAAAAAACCATCAGAATCACGTCCTTTCGAGCCTCAATCTGAACAGCAACACTAACCAGTGTTGAGCTAGCATGGCCAGCGGAGGGAACCAAGAGATAAGCTGCAAGCAAGCACATGCAAAGGGCCGTCATGCGTCGAGATTGATAGGTCATGTCTGTAAGATCGCCAGAAGGGGAGAATATCTCGATGAGACGCATTGTGTTGAGATAACCATTGCTAACCAAGTAGCGAGCAGTGCCACCACTCAATCCAAGAACCGCAGCCAAGACCTTGTAAATGTCACGCCCTCGATTTTCAACACAGTTATAAAGAATTTCCATAAATAAAATCTCACAATAATCCGTACGATTTCCAAAATAACATAGTATTCCCATTTCCATAATCTCATTTCCAACGTCCAATAGTCTCCAAAATATTACAGCTTTGGCTTTGAGGCTCAAATTAACATAAGTATCGAGTATCAGACTAGATTTAAGAGTTTACAATATTCCTTAGTCAAAAGAGTTACGATTAAGGTTACAATGACATCTTCCAAAAGATAATATACAAAGATGGATGAGTAACTTCTCAAACATTAGTATTCAAAACAATAATCACATCCAAGCACTCCAAGCATGCAAGCTATTGTCCGGGTCCAGTACCTGAAATTGATATAAGGCTTGAGCTACACTAGCTCAATAGGAAAGTCTCTACAAACCTTGTATGCAAATGAGAAGATTTTGACATAAAAAGAATAAGGTTTTGGACAACAAAAGGAAATGCAAAGGAATGCCAACTTCATGCCAAAACTCAAGACTTAGGAAGTACTTCGCTTATTGATCGATCTAGTCAACCTTTACTCACCTTTCACACTTCCGCTTTCTACTCCAATTTTCATTCATACACTTCTACCTTATGTGTCTTACATTCCGGGTCTTGTGGACCCCGTACGTCTCTCGTTGATTTCCAATGTGAATTCAAAAAAAACTCTTCCTCCGTAACGCACCAAACGATTTGCTTAAGAAACTTTCCGGGTTTCAGGGCCCTATATACCCGCAATGCATTTCCGGGTGCTCAAGACCCCGTACATCCACTTTACATTCCGGGTGCTCTTGACCCCATACATCCGTTTTAAGTTCCGGGTATCAAGACCTCGTATGCCGACTACAATCCATTGGTGTTGCATTTCGTCATATGTATTCCTAAACTTAGATTTCACGATTTGAAGATAAAGAGAGAAATTGATATTAAGTAAACAGCCCACAAGCCAATCCATATTTCTATTTGTTTACAAGCTCATTGTCTCGATTCACTCCCCGTACTTCATGGCATCAAGTGTTCATGAATCTCGTACTTACATAATGTGTCGTTTCATCTCAATTGTAACTCAAGAGATTTAAGAAAAAGTTCACCGAATAAGGGCAAAGAAGCATAGATATCTAACGAACTCAACGGATACGATCAATCATGTTATGAGGTGATTTGGAAGTGTTTAGAACAAGTTAGAAGTAATCGGGGGTCAAAACGACGAAGTTTGGGGCAAAAGCTGAAAAACTGTCCATTATGATCGGGTGTCGATACAGCGTTTTGCTGTATCGATACGGGATTCAAATCAGGAATTTCTGAAGCTTCTGTTTTCAACGGGTATCGATACGGCAAAAACCCGTATTGATACGGGATGGTTACGAGCAGATTTTCTGCAGATTTCGAGGATTTCAACTACGACAACAATCACAACAACCATAGGCACGATTTCATGCACAAAACCAACTCAAGAACATTCAAAGAGTGAGAGAAATCCCTACCTCGAAGTTGGAGAGCAAACACGCGAAGAGATCGGGCCACACGAACCCTTGAACTCAAACTTTGTAATACGCCCAAAATACTCCTCTCCGAGCCAAACCGGGCGAGCTACGAACTCAATAGCACGTGAGGAAGATGGAGAGAGGGTTGGGTTCTTTGGGTTTTGAGTTTTGGTGGTGGAATGAGTGAGAGAGGGAGAGACCGAGAGAGAGAGATGGGGAACGGACGGGAGGAGAGGGAGGGAGATGGGAGATTTTTAATCTCCTACAACCAACACTTCCCTTATATACTAACATAAACACAAATTACACTTGCCTCCCTCTAATTGCAATTCCATCATTCAAACCCCAAATCAATTAAACTTAACAAATCCCATATATTCCTTCAATTTCCAACATCAAATAATCCTTTAAATGATTTCCGAAATTACGGGTCCTTACATTCTACCCTCCTTAAAGAAATTTCGTCCTCGAAATTTACTAAACCAAATCCAACCAACACACACCATACAGATACGCATCAGCCATAACACGTTTCATCATGCAACAATTTAGCAATCATGAAAATCTACGTCAAAACTCATGTCAATAAAGTCGAAACAATTACAGGCATTTCTTTGTAACCTTGTCCTCCTTATTTCCACGTAAATTCACACTAACGACATCATCTTACCCCTCAAAATTTAATCACGTAAATCTAGGATACGTATCGGATTCTCACCATGGGACACGTTGGCTTCTAACTCAAGTTCGAACCTCTCTATCACATGCAATGGATTCATTTCATACCTTCTCAACTTCCGTATATTTAACACATCATAAATACCCAAAAGTTTCGGTGGCAACAACAAACGGTACGCAATCTTAAGCTTCCCTTTATCACGAAACTCCTACATACAGTCACCTATCCCAACGCAGGAATCTTACCTCTAAACATTTATACGACCCGATAGTCCAATTGACTTCCCGAGACTTCCATTTAGAAAGTGCGGTGATCAATCGCCTCTTCCAACTGGATTTCGTCGGTTGTCGCCTGGGTATCCGAAAGACACACATCGAACCCGATACACCACCTATCTTTCTAGCGGTATAAGTTTCCCCTCTTTTTCTGCCTTAAACCAAACGAACCCCAACGCAGTGCTACTTTACGAAATACGCGAGTTCTCCCACTGCAATTGACAATGGATGACGTCGACAATCAACACAATCCTTCGGTTATCTCAAACGAAACATGTGAGCTCCAAAACTCAAATACCGATCAAGATCTTAGAGAACGGTGACGAGGCATCCGGAATTCAAAGAATACATGAAATCTTTAAAATCTCTAGGTAACAAACTCAACGTACCAATTCTGTAATGATATGAGGAACTTAGAAATAACCGATCGTAACCTTAGTATTGTGCTACCAGCCAAATGAGTCTGTGAATGACGTCTTGCAAAGGACATATTTCAATACTGAGAACAATCTCATAGTAACAAGGTAAGCCACTGTACAAACAAATTGATGCGAGACCAATAATTTGCCCATTACCAAGGATAAGCAAAGCTTTCAACAAATTGAAATTGAGCAACATAGAATGAGTTATGTACTTCCAGAGCTGAGAGACTACAACAAAGGCTACAATTCTGAACGTCATAGAGAACAACTACAACAAGTGAGATTGAATTGAACAACAACTATAAATCAATATCAATCAATATGTCACCATGAATTTTGGTCCCGGATACGTGAGTATTACGACACAAGAACTTGAATAGAATAGCAATTTTCAATACATAGACTAGTAGCTGCAACAATGGCATCGACACCAACCAATGAAGTCTAGATGAGCAAACCGGTACGAAGCAAAAGTAAGTTCAATTCACGTAACTTCAAGATTGAGGAGTCATAACAAACTGTGGCGCCAAAGTAGGCGAAAATGGCAAATCCACACCTAACGACACTAGTTAGTTTGTATAACGAGGAATACATGAGATTTTTAAAGTGGCCACAAACTCAATGCACCCACACATAACCACAAATCTAAGAATCTAGAATAGTTAGCTTCAATCTCCCCACCACTCCACGAGTCCAGAAACGAATGCATACATTTTAGCAAAAGAGTATCCTGACACGAGTGGTGAGTATGATGCCAAAAGATAAAGCCAAAACTGGCAAAAGACACACAACCGAGCTTAGACCGATACCAGATGGCGTAAGATTCTTGATAAGCCGGAACGAAACAGTATAGATCAAACCATGTACCTCTAAGGTTAAGGACAAAATCATCATCATTTTTTTTTAAACGCCCGAAAAAGGCCACAATTGCAACAAGATTCGAACTTGAAAACACAAGGGATACAATGTCACTGAAGACACCACTACTAGGTTGGCCTTAATAGATAGGTGTTGTAACAGCAGAGATCAAGTGAATGGCGACTACGAACTGAGAGAATCGTAACCACAACGACGGAATTCCAAATTGACTAGCGAGACTTTACACCACGAATCATAACGTAAGAAGTAGAACAAGAGTGCAAGACAAGAAATATTCATTGATTTCATTAACATGTATGTCAAATTCAATAGTAAACACACCACAAGATATCTCGTAACAAGGATCCGAATAGCATAAGGGAGCATTAGAAATAATTGTGTGGTAATCGATGCAAGTGTCAAAATCTATTCAACCCAATGAACAAACAACCTCATGGACAACCAACTTAGATACAAATTTCGATCAGAGTTCAACTAGACCATAGAGAAAGGTGTAATAAAAGAAAAACTTGGATGGGGACACACTTGACATATAGCAAATAATCACTGGTGTAACCAATCCTTTCCCAAGGCAGGACCAAACCTCGCCTTACACCCAATAGGGGAATCAAAGGCGAAAGGATAACTTAGAATAACCAACTCATAGTCTCAACAAATATGATCCGGGGGTATTACTCAACAAACAAGAAATAGATTTAAAAAAATTTCGATATTCCAATTCAAGTAAAAGGAAAGATGCAAATCATAGATCTTTGGCATGTTCTCGAATCAAAAGAATCTAGCAAAGGAATTTAAACAAGAGGGGAGAAATTACCCCATACATCCGATGTCTCTGGAACCTGAGAAATGGTAGGACTCGCTCCTTACTCAACGTGTGACCCCTGACCCGAAGTAGACTGAAACTGTGACTGATATCGAATAAAACACTGCCCTGGTCTTACTGAACTAGACCCACTATGCTTTCCCACTCTCTGAGGGCATCTTCTTGCAAGATGGTCAGGTGCACCGCAAATAAAACAGGATTTTTGTTGTTGTGAACATTGAGCACGAAAATGACCCGGCTGACCACACTTGTGACACACAATTTGAGGTTTAACGGAAACTCCATGACTTCCCGATGAAGTAGGTGATCCAAAACTCTGCTGAACTTGCAATGACTGTGATGGTTCTCGTCGTCTCTTCCTCCCTTGGCTCCTAGAACTTCCCGAAGGTAAACTTGCACTAGCGGACGGTTGCTTAGGTTCACACACTTCCACATCTCCCTGTACGCTCATTGGATTCTCAACACTCCTTGCACATTCGACAATCTCGGAAAACCTCCCGATGCGCTGGCTCACCACTAACAGCTTAATAGATGGGTGCAATCCCTTCTCAAAACGTCTACACTTCCTTTCCTCTAACGCCACTAATTCTGGTGCAAACCGTGATAAAGACTGAAATTTTATAGCGTAATCGGAGACGGTCATATTTCCTTGCACTAACTCCTCGAACTGTCCTCTAAGTTTCTCATGATACGTTTCTGGAAAATATTGATTCTCAAAGAGTTCTTCAAACTCAGCCCAAGTCAGGTTCTCTACATCTAGCTCATTTGTTCGATTAATCGCCCTTGCCATTCTCCTAGCATCCCTTCTTGCTCCTAAAACCGATTCCCACCACTCATTCGCCTCACCGATAAGTTGAATAGCCACAATATTTACTCGAAGGTCATCTTCCGTAATCTTAAGAGCGTTAAAGATTTTACGAATTTGTGATAGCCAATGGTCGGCCACAAGAGGATCACTACTCTCCCCATCGAACTGAGGTGGTTTCATACGGCAGAACGCCCTCATCGCTTCCATGGCACGGTCATTCGGATTAGCCCTAAATGCTGGATTCAAAAGGTTCGACTCTGCAAGTGCCGCTACAATCTCCCTAGCGAGGTTATTCTCACGTCTCGGTGGCATCGTGCTACAAGAATTGAAAGCATAACACAATTAACGACAATGACTACCAATGGCAACAACTATTCACAACATCCACGATTCCATCACGAGATTAGGTCTCCAACTCCCTCAACACGGGCCAATTATACCACAATACTCTATGTCACCGTAAATGCAATATTACGCCGATGCACTGACTCATTCATGCAAGCACACATGTCATGTAAAAATTTTGCTATAATTTTGAACCCATGAGACTAAAGTCTCCCCACGGTCTCTAGGTATTCTAAACCTATGCTCTGATACCAAGTTGTCACGCCCTCGATTTTCAACACAGTTATAAAGAATTTCCATAAATAAAATCTCACAATAATCCGTACGATTTCCAAAATAACATAGTATTCCCATTTCCATAATCTCATTTCCAACGTCCAATAGTCCCCAAAATATTACAGCTTTGGCTTCGAGGCTCAAATTAACATAAGTATCGAGTATCAGACTAGATTTAAGAGTTTACAATATTCCTTAGTCAAAAGAGTTACGATTAAGGTTACAATGACATCTTCCAAAAGATAATATACAAAGATGGATGAGTAACTTCTCAAACATTAGTATTCAAAACAATAATCACATCCAAGCACTCCAAGCATGCAAGCTATTGTCCGGGTCCAGTACCTGAAATTGATATAAGGCTTGAGCTACACTAGCTCAATAGGAAAGTCTCTACAAACCTTGTATGCAAATGAGAAGATTTTGACATAAAAAATAAGGTTTTGGACAACAAAAGGAAATGCAAAGGAATGCCAACTTCATGCCAAAACTCAAGACTTAGGAAGTACTTCGCTTATTGATCGATCTAGTCAACCTTTACTCACCTTTCACACTTCCGCTTTCTACTCCAATTTTCATTCATACACTTCTACCTTATGTGTCTTACATTCTGGGTCTTGTGGACCCCATACGTCTCTCGTTGATTTCCAATGTGAATTCAAAAAAAGCTCTTCCTCCGTAACGCACCAAACGATTTGCTTAAGAAACTTTCCGGGTTTCAGGGCCCCATATACCCACAATGCATTTCCGGGTGCTCAAGACCCCGTACATCCACTTTACATTCCGGGTGCTCTTGACCCCATACATCCGTTTTACATTCCGGGTGCTCTTGACCCCGTACATCCGTTTTAAGTTCCGGGTATCAAGACCCCGTATGCCGACTACAATCCATTGGTGTTGCATTTCGTCTTATGTATTCCTAAACTTAGATTTCTCGATTTGAAGATAAAGAGAGAAATTGATATTAAGTAAACGGCCCACAAGCCAATCCATATTTCTATTTGTTTACAAGCTCATTGTCTCGATTCACTCCCCGTACTTCATGGCATCAAGTGTTCATGAATCTCGTACTTACATAATGTGTCGTTTCGTCTCAATTGTAACTCAAGAGATTTAAGAAAAAGTTCACCGAATAAGGGCAAAGAAGCATAGATATCTAACGAACTCAACGGATACGATCAATCATGTTATGAGGTGATTTGGAAGTGTTTAGAACAAGTTAGAAGTAATCGGGGGTCAAAACAACGAAGTTTGGGGCAAAAGCTGAAAAACTGTCCATTATGATCGGGTGTTGATACAGCGTTTTGCTGTATCGATACGGGATTCAAATCAGGAATTTCTGAAGCTTCTGTTTTCAACGGGTATCGATACGGCAAAAACCCGTATCGATACGGGATGGTTACGAGCAGATTTTCTGCAGATTTCGAGGATTTCAACTACGACAACAATCACAACAACCATAGGCACGATTTCATGCACAAAACCAACTCAAGAACATTCAAAGAGTGAGAGAAATCCCTACCTCGAAGTTGGAGAGCAAACACGCGAAGAGATCGGGCCACACGAACCCTTGAACTCAAACTTTGTAATACGCCCAAAATACTCCTCTCCGAGCCAAACCGGGCGAGCTACGAACTCAATAGCACGTGAGGAAGATGGAGAGAGAGTTGGGTTCTTTGGGTTTTGAGTTTTGGTGGTGGAATGAGTGAGAGAGGGAGAGACCGAGAGAGAGAGAGAGATGGGGAACGGACGGGAGGAGAGGGAGGGAGATGGGAGATTTTTAATCTCCTACAACCAACACTTCCCTTATATACTAACATAAACACAAATTACACTTGCCTCCCCCTAATTGCAATTCCATCATTCAAACCCCAAATCAATTAAACTTAATAAATCCCATTTATTCCTTCAATTTCCAACATCAAATAATCCTTTAAATGATTTCCGAAATTACGGGTCCTTACAGTAAATGTTCTCACGCATAGGAGGAATGATGACCTCTCCCGAGCCAAAGCCGCCAAGGTATGCATGGAACTCCTCCACAGTTGGACAAAGCTCTTGCTCGCCAAAGCGGAACACATGGACCTTTGGATCCCAGAAGCTCGCCGCTGCCTCCAAGAGCTTGGGACGGAGGCGAATGTTGTGAAGATACCTCATGGAGTAGAGACCATGAGCCCAAAAGTTGAGCCAATCAATGCCCTCCATGGCAACCAACCAAGGGCGGAATGAACCGGCGGTGAGGGAAAGAGCCATTTGAAGGAAGAGAGAGTTTTGGAGAGGTGAAGGATGTTTGGGATGAGAAAGATTTGAAACTAAAGATCTGATTTATAGGAGGAATGGAGGGGACAACTTCAACTTTCAAAGAGCCTTGGGCTTCCAAAAGTGCAAATTTTCCATGAGTCTTGCATAGGAAAATGCTTGGTCATAGCATAGAGGCACAATGCAGACATGCATTGGCCTGGAAATACCATTGCATGGGTCAAACTTCAACCATCGTGCAATCTGCCTTGGGAAGGAACAAAACTGCAGACTGTCAGGAAAATAACCACGTACGGTGTATTGGAGCAATGTACGGCGTAACGAATCCCAAAAATCAACATGGCGTAACATTGTTATTCTGCACGGCATTTTGGCATAACGTACAGTGTTTTGCAACACTGCACGTTATTTCAATGTCTGCATTTCTGCAGTTTTTGGCAGCAGAGGTATGAAATGGATTTAGGGCCTTTTGGGGTGCTATCAACTGCCAAAACACACTCCAACAAGTATTTAGGACTTCGGGAATGTCTCGCTTCAAGCCAACACTCAAAATTCGAGGTCACGGTACGAAAAGTCAATAAAATCCTATTCCTAAGTCGAGTTGGAGTACCAAATCTCGTTTCAAGTTGTTTCTAATCGTTCTTTCGAGTCAGACAGGTCATAATGGTCGAAGGTGACTTAGTCCAAGTTCCGATTCGAGTCGTAGATCAAAATTTGAGGTCATCACCTTTCAAAGTCAATGTTTTCTTGGTTTTTCTTGGTTTTCAAGTATATTCAAAGCACAAGGTTGAATTTTGAAGTCATGAGTCATGGAGATCATTACATGAGATCGCGTTCAAGTCTGTAATAAGGTCGCTTGTACAAACATCCCAGATAAAGCGTTAGTTTCTCCAATGCTTCTTTGATTTCTTTTCCTTCGTCAATATGATCCTTATTATGGGCTAAGTATTGGACTCAGTTTTGTGATCAATGACTAGTTATGCATTCCGATGCATGTTTTAGTTACTCAATTTTCTTTGTACATCAATAATAAAGGAAATTGAATGACGGAAATAGTGAAGAAGCAATTTTATAAACCCAAATGGCATCCATGAGTCGAAGTACGTCGCAAAATGGGGGTATGCAAGCCCAATTATTAAAATCCTATCTACGAAGGGCAAACAGGCACCCCAAAAAGGAAGCACGCAGGCTCCACCAAAAGGCAAAAGCAAAAAGAAGAGGCTCAATCCTCATCACCCCCCTCACTCTCCTCCTCGTCTTCTTCCCCCTCAGAAGCGTCCTCCTCCGCCTCGGAGCTAACAACCTTATGTACGACCGCAGTCCTGCGCACTGAACTCTCAGAGGTATCCTCCAAGTCGATATCCTCTGGTTCTTCAGTCTCCTTTGAATCGGCACTAGGCTCCTCCTCAGTAGGGTGTGAGCGCCTTTGTCTCTTCAAGGGCCGCTCCTCATGATGGCTAGCAGCAGAAGCCTATTGCGCAGGCATGTGGACAGACTTCTGCCGCTGTCCTCGAGAAGTCCTTCTTCTAGCCTGCAAAAGCATAGCATTCATACAACATTTGCATCATAGTCATAAGTAAAGGTGGTAAAAGCTAAGTAAGAGACTAGAATACAAGGGTTTACCATCGTCCCTCCGTCGCGAGTCAGTACTAGCGGGGGGTGACCCATGGCGTACTGTCACACTAGCTGCTCCAAACCCATCATGGCAGCCGCCATCTCCCTAGCGTACTCCGGAGTCACCTGCACAATAGAAGGGTTAATCAGAATATGCAGCGAAAGTAGCAAGTATCTAAAGAAATTGAAGCAGGTCATACCTCAGCAAGGAATTCTGGAGGCTCGATTGTCGGACGTGGGACCTCCACCAAACTAGGGGCTCCCTGAGCAGTGACCACGTCCACTGTCCAGGAGAGTGCAGGCAACCTGGCCCTGCTCTGGCCTGCGCTGTCACCGCGGCCTACACCTCTTCCTCCATCTCCTCTTCTTCCACCTCCTCTACCACCTCTACCGCTTCTGCCACCTCGGCCACCCCTCGCCCCATTGCTCTGCTTCCCAAGCGGCACGAATCCCGAAGCACTTCATCAAGTACCGAGCCCGGTACTCCGCGTAGTCAGCACCTGCCTGAAAGAGCAGCTCCAACTGAGGGTCCGGCTGCGTGAACCGCTCGATCTCCCTCAGCGTGTACTGACCTGTCCTCTGCACGAGAGGAGGGAGCGGTCCAGGGACCAAGAAAGCATCCAGCCTCAGCGACTGACGTGACACCCGGTCACCCAAATACCACTGCCAACCGTAAGGGGACTTCAGAAGCACTCTCCCCCTTGTCACCTCACGACTCCGAGCGACGTATGGGATCTCGAAGCGGTCCCAGATACGCTAGTGAATCTGCAATTGAAAGCAAGCGACATCAACACATTATTCAAGACGAAATGCATGAAAATCATGAATTGAGTAAATAAAGGAGCATTGGTACCTGGTCGGGGCGCAGCTCGTCAAAGCAGAGGCGATAGGCGTTCAAGTCACCTTTTCCCTTCTTCACTCCCCGGTACTCCTTTGACCAACGAAGGGCCTGCGGAAGTATCGCGACATTGGGGCAGGAGGTCTCCGGATGGTACATATCTAGCACCTCGTATGTCCAAAGCTGCAAAGTTCAAGGCACAAAAGGTTAGCACAAGGTATACGAAAGCTAATACCCCCACCGGATGCTCCCTCCAAAAGGTCAATAGCTGGGTGTACTGTGCATCCTCCTTCTCCGTCCTCAGCACATACCCCCAAGAGAAGCTTCTGAAACTCCGCATTCCTCCCCATCACGGCATCATAGGGGATAGGGTCACCTCCGACCCTCAAATCGGTGATCGCCGAGAAGTCCAAGGGCATCACCGTCATCTCACCGAAAGTGAAGTGGAATGAGTTGGTCGTGTCCCACCACCTCTCGACGAGAGCCCTCACCACCTGGCGATCGTTACTCGCCCTCGTCAGCACCCAACGAACTCTCCAAAACCCGCCTCCCTCACTATCTCCCTCACCACCTCCGGGAGCCTCTCCCAAAACTTTGGCACATCGGCCGCACCACCGTAGCACGAGATTGTAGCACGAGATTGTTATCGCCTGTTGTAGTAAATAGCAGTATTCAATAAATAGGTACAATATTCTAAAGCAGGGAATTGAAAAGCATGGTACATTGTATTGAAATGCAAATATTAAAAATGTACCTCGTCTCATCGCTCGGACAAGTGCTGTTATGGGTCCCTCAGGACCAAGGTCTCATCGTACGTAGGCCTCTTCGACCTGTAAGCGTCTAGAAGTGAAGGCACCACTACGTGCTAGAAAGGGACGTAAGTTGCCTCGACGTAAGCCCCTCGACCCTTAAGGGCCGTCGTCGCCTCATTAACAATTGTCCTCCGAGGGACCTCCTCCTCACCCTCCACCTCAGCCTGAGGCTCGTCCCCTCGTCCGGCCTCAAGCTCAGCCTGAAGCTCCTACTCCTGGAGCTCAATCAAAGCCTCTGCTAACCCAAGCACACCCTGCAGGGTCGCAGCCAAGTCCGCAACAGTCGTCGTCTCCAAAAAGTCACCCATAGTAATATGGCATGACGACCCTGCACCCTCTCCACTACCGGAAAAGATCACCAGTGGCTCCTGCTCCTCCATTGGCTCTTCTTCGACCACCGGATCCTTTCCCAAATTGGATTGAGGCTGTCTCGTGGGAGAGGCCTCCGCTGCCCTCTCCGAACCGCCATTACCGTGGGCTTCCGTGGCCCTCTCCTCCGAACCACTCGCAACCCGTGATTGGCCTGTGGCCTTATCCCCATTCCTCGGTGCCATTGCACCCGAGCTCGTCGCAACCCGATCATCGCCGACCACTCCTCCATCACCACCAGCGCTGCCCATCGTGGCAGCCGAGGCCGGGATCTCCTCGGCCAAGGCTACCAAGTCCGAGACCCCCGGGGTCCCCAAAACCTCCTCGATCACCGCGACGCTCTCCGGGAGAACCGGAGGTGGTGTAAACTCAACCCTTGGTGGTTGATCACCACCGGGTGTATCGCTATGCTCCATGATTAGTGTATGTAAGAGAAATGAGAGAGAGAGAGAGAGCACCGAGAGAGAGAGATGACCGATAGAGAGAGAGATGACCGATAGAGAAAGAGAGGGCAGCGAGAGAGAGAGAGATGATCGAGAGAGAAAGAGGAGAGGAGAGGGCGCAAGCATTTGAAATGGTGGGACGCACTGTGTACGTCTCACCCCTTATACCCCTCGAACCGGTTCGCCTGGAGCCGATCCAGGACCAGGTTCAAACTTTGAAAGGCCGCACGGCATTCCCAGTTTAGCGCGCGGTATACTAAATTCTTGGGTCCTAAACCCTATTCAAAAGATGTATTGGAAGCCTAACATTCACTCTCAGGCCATGTGTCTATTAAATATTGCACAACTCGAGGTTTTTGGAAAAGTTATTGTCAATCTTAAACGTCATGCGTCGTTCCATAAGAACGCACGTGGTTCCATAACTTCGCACGGTGTATTTATTCTCTGACGATTTAAGTTCTGAAACTGGTTTTCGACATACGAAGCCATGGAACTACGTTTGATCGAGCATTGCATGCAGAAAAAATCTAGAAAACAGATGAATACATGAAGGAAGCATTGCATTCATTGAGAAAATCGGGATGACCCCGGGTGGTTCATTACATGCGATAAAAAAAAAGAAAGAGAAAGAAAGAAAGAACACTGATGACAAAAAAAAAGAGGGGGGAGTAGTCCTACGGCTTCCTTCCTTCTTCTTCTTCATCCTCCTTCTCAGTCACTCCCGCCTTCGGAAGCGTCGTTTGCGCCGTTTGAACGGTCAACGGACCCGTTCGGATTCCCCTCGCTATCCTCTGCAGTGCCATCGGACTCCCGCTCCGGCTCGAAGTCGGGGTCGAGCTTGTTGTCCTGGGCATCGAAAGCGAAGTCGTGAAGATTGGAAACCGCACGACGAAGAGTGCGAATGGTTGTGATCAGTCTTGCGATTTGTTCGTTGAGGCGTTCAATCTCCTCCCGATAGGAGGCCATTTCGGCCTCCAGAGCAATGACACGAGCAATGAGGCTGAATTTGGCCATAACAAACTGTTCTTGAAAGAAGGAAGCAACTTGTTCTTGAAAAGTTGGAAGAATATGGAGAGGGTTGTAGAGTTTTGATGGTGGTGCATGGAATGAGGCACCGCCATCCTTATAAAGTGACGTTAGCCATTGAAAGGGCACGCCTGTATTAATGAGCATCCTTAAAACAGTCAAGTATTCTTGGAAATCGAAGGGTTGCATGAGAAATTGAAATACCGCGCAACATCATGGTGCACCGCACGGCATTTTAGGCTCCATATTTTAACTATTTTTGTGGGTCCATTCGACTCACCCCTATATCATCCTTGGGAATGATATATTCCGGTCGTTTTGTATTAAAAACCTGGTAGAATGTTGTGCCTTGGTCAAAAAGGCTAATTTTCGTCCTCTAGGACTCGTCGCACTTTCGCCCTTCGAGGGCTCATCTCAAATTTTGCCCTTCGAGGGTTCGTCTCAAATTTTACCCTCCGAGGGCTCGCCCTTCGAGGGCTCATCTCAAATTTCGCCCTTCGAGGGCTCGTCTCGCTTGTTTTAGCCCTCTAAGGGCTCGTCCCATTTTTAGTCTCCCCGAGACTCGTCTCATTCGTTTTAGCCCTTCAAAGGGACTTATCTCGCTATTCGCACTCGCTTTAGTCCCCTGAGGGCTTGTCTCAAGAGATTTCATGACACTTAGCACTACATGCACTCAATCTTCTCAAGTTTATTGCATGATTTCATAATTTGCCCCCCGGGACTCGTTTTACTTGCATTGTCCCAATTGAACTACGTTGGTCTGATCCCTACAAACTGGGTACGTAGGCAGCTCCATGGGCGCGACCACCATCACCATTTGCTTGCACTTTGGTTTTCATGTGTTTTAGTCTCCGTTTAAAAACTTCAGAGCAACGGATTGGGATGCCTATTCTTTAAGCGTCACTCGTACCAACCAATGGTGTTCGAGTTTCGTTAAAGAGGGACTACTGTAGACACCCCAATCCGGACCTCAGAGGTTCTTTAAACGCTCAGAGGATGAAATAAAGGAAACAATACATTCGAGAGCTTGAATGAGGACTCCTAAAACCCAAAAAGCCTAGAAAGCCCAGGGCTGGACCTGGAATACACCGCATGGTGAAATAAAAATTAATACACCGCACGAGGTCATGAGGTGCACTGCACGGCATTTTGGGGAAAAGTTTTGACTGGCTCAGTAAGCTGTCGGCCACGCCCACTTGAGCCACAGCTAGAAAACAGCTTGGTAGAAAATACACTTCTAACCGGCCTAGAAAGCACCTCCCCCATTTGCATTGATAATCCTTGGCTCTTGCCTATAAATACACCCCTCCACTTAAATGAAAAGGGCTCTTACACTCACTTTCTATCCCCCAGTCTTGAGAAAGTTATCATTAACATTCTTAAGGCATTTCTCTCTCTACAAAACATTCCATTCATCTCCTCCTTCCAAGGCTTAGTACACAACTAGCTTTGGAACTCCCACCACTCAAAAGCCAAAACCCATACTCACCCACTCACATTCACATTCATCAAAGCTCGTCCATCATCTTCCACACTCATTCAAGCTCAACGCCAAAGGTAAAAAGCAAGTTTTCTTGGGCTAGGCTCTGTCCTGGCCCTGAGGGGACTTCCTGCTGTCATGCTTGCCCCTTTTGGTCAAGTATTGGCTTAAAAATCATTTTCAGAAACTAAAACAGTCATTGTGTTGACACACCACACCATGCGTTGTTGTGGTACACTGCACGACGTAGTGTGTTGCGACGTAAGATGTTTTGATGCTTGCTGTTTATTTATTCTGACCGTCTGGATCACACCCATTCACTGTTGGGTCTATTTATACTGCTTAGATATTGTTACAAATGTATTCCAGAATGAGACCATATCTACAAGCCATATCTTATTTTCCAAAAGAAGCTTTCTTAGTCATTTTAAATGACCAAGTGCATCAAAAAGGACTCATGAACTATTTTACAAGATCAAACAAGAAAGCTGCTTTGAACCAATGATCTAAAAGTATGGAATCATTCTGGGATAGGTCTAGAGTTGTACAATATGGTGTTTTGTGGGACATCGTACGGTATAACCAATGTAACATGCGAGTGTAGACACCTCCCTGGGGCGGGGCATCGCCATACAGATTGATCATTGTTGCTTGTTTGGTTGCTTGCTTCATTAAACCAAAATCGTGGATATTCCCATGGCTAGGAACATCGCCACACGATGGCAGTTATCATCAAAACAGAGTCGCCACCTAGTTTATTAAAACTAGGAAAATAGATAGAGATTCCGGGTACAGGAGCCAAAAGTACAGTAAGGGGAAGGTGTTAGGCACCCCTCTCTGCCCAACCGTGAGGCTGGCCCATAATTGTTCAACATAAGACATGTACTTGCTTTATTTAATTCTAACACGTAGTTTGTTTAATTAGCCTTTAAACAGTTAATGGTGAGCCGAGACTATAATTGAAAGCATGCATCAGAAAGCAGAATAAAACATAGCTGTCCCAGGAAATAGATTACTCGGTCGGTGAATAGATGTCACGGCCGAGTGATCTCACTGGTTCAATGTATCGGCCGAGGGATTGATTCCCCAGCCGATGTTCTTCCTCACACCAGACAGAATAGTTAGTAGACAATCAAAACGTTACGATTAAGCATAAAAGCATTAAATAAATTGAATCTGAGGCCCCTGGGCCTCACCACCTTGATCCCTCAGTAGCTTGATTGCTTCGGATTGATTGTGATTGACTGATTGCTTCTCGAAAACCCTAGGGTCAGGGTTTGAACTTCAGGGTTTGATCGTCGGATTAGCGGCTGCCTTCGGGAGGTTAGGGCTTTTGTAGAGGAGGTTTGAGAGTGTATATTGATAGAGTTTCGTGACTTGATAGGGTGTGAAAGTATATCAATTTCGGAGCCAAAGGCTCCTTTATATAGGCATGGGGATGACACAACTCGTCCAATCAAAGCACACGATTGGAATTGGAGTTAGAGAGTGATACAAACTCTTCATGGTGATCTCCTGACGTAGCCCGAACGCATCAGAATTTGGATGCTAGGGTTTTGTGATCGGATCAAACGTATAACAGAACATTTCAGAATCTGGAAAAATTATGATCTGGCGGCCGAGGAATGGATGTTGCGGCCAAAGGATAGATCTTGCAGCCGAGGGATTGATCTCTCAAGGAGATTTTCAGGCAACAGGTTGCTCGGGTGAAGAGTTGATGTTAAGGCCGTGAGATCAATGTCACGGCCGACAGATGGATTCTCCTAGGATTCTATATTTCTATCTGAAAGGCTATTTGGCTCTAGATTGGGTCCTCTAAGTGGCTCAAAGTTTTTACCATAAGTCCTAAGGTTCACAAGAAGTCAATCAGCAATCACTGTATCCATTTCATCATCGGGATGGTCCCCAAGGTGGGACTTGAAATAATTGTTAGGCCAAATTGGGGTCTATAGCGAGGTTCTGAGTAGTATTAACAGGCCCGATAGCAAGTCAGTACACTGCACGGTTTACCAGGCAACCGTGCGAGGTATGTTGTGTGTGACCAAGACAGTTTGTTGGTAATCTGTTATTTCATTTATATGCATCATTTACTTATCATCCCTATACAGTGAGCACCACGTGCATGCCAATGTGGGCAAATTTTCGTAGTCGTCCCTTTAGTTTTACGGTTGTCTCAATTTCATCCTTCTAGTTTCAATTGTCTCAATTTCGTCCCTGTAGTTTGTTTTACGTTCCAAATTGGTAAAATCGTTAACACCGTTAATGAAACTAACGGAAAAATATGATTAAAAAATTAAGTGCTCCAATTTTCAATCCGGTTGAACCGGTGCGAAGATCTTATTTTTTTGATCATTTTATCCTAGATGGTCGTAATGAATTTTTGGCTTTAAAACCTTTCAATGAGCACCTGAAGACTCCTTATTTAGTTTAAGGGCTCTCTTAGGGTGCTCATTGAAAGGCCTTAGAGCCAAAAATCCATTATGACCATTTAAGATAAAATGATTAGAAAAATAAGATTTTTGCACCGGTTCAAACAGATTAAAAATTGGAACATTTAATTTTTTAACTATATTTTTTAATATATAAATGGTGTAAAAAAATAAGTGTTCCAATTTTCAATCCGTTTAAACCGGTGCGAATATCTTATTTTTCTGATCATTTTTTCTTAAATTGTCATAATGGATTTTTGGCTCTAAGGCCTTTCAATGAGCACCCTAAGAGAGCCCTTAAACTAAATAAGGAGTCTTCAGGTGCTCGTTGAAAGGCTTTAGAGCCAAAAATTCATTATGACCATCTAGAATAAAATGATCAAAAAAATAAGATTTTCGCACCGGTTCAACCGGATTGAAAATTGGAGCACTTAACTTTTTAATCATATTTTTCCGTTAGTTTCATTAACGGTGTTAACGATTTTACCAATTTGGAACGTAAAACAAACTACAGGGACAAAATTGAGACAATTGAAACTAGAGGGACGAAATTGAGACAACCGTAAAACTAGAGGGATGACTACAAAAATTTGCCCTATATTTTATCCCATGTCCCTCTCCCGTATTTGTTTATTAAAAAGAGTTTGATCTTCTAAAAGATATTCAAAGTTTTCCCCTTGAAAATGCCAAGTAGAGACCAGCTTTTACCGGGCGAGTGGGGTGCTTTTTCATAAAACCTTCCCCATTCGTAACATGACTCCTGAACCCAAAATCTCAATGTTTTCGCTAGACCAAAAGCCTTTTTTTCGAACAAATTCTCGGTTTCTCGGATTATCCATCTCAAAAATCCGGGTGGCGACTCTCATGGGCGCGCCGGTCGAGGAGCCCACAGGTTCCAAGGTTAACCAAAGGTAGGTTCTGGAAAAATTTAGACAGAGTCTCCCCTGTTTTTGGTCCTAGCTTGACGTCTCGCGTCTCAGTCAGTACAACAAGAACAATAACAGGAATAGCAAAACAAAAATAGATAAGTAGGGTCATTCTCAACTATGCACAAGCCCACGCCGGACATTTCTCATTCTAAATCACCATTCACAAGCCAAATAAATAAGTAGGGTCATTCTCATGCTAATTATCATTCACATGCAAATAAATAAGCGTACATTCTCCTCTCTAATGGTTTAAACCTCATTTGCAAAACAAAAATAGATTATACTCCATTATTTTAATTGTAGGACAAATAGACCTAGTAATTACATCTCCATCTCCATTTTATTTGCTATCAAATGATTCTACTCTTCTTCGCCACCAATTGATTCAGCATCTTTGTTTGAGGTGCACGCAGACCATTCTAATGGATCTCTAATTCTCCACAATGCTGAGCACAACTTCTGACTTAATTGCTTAAACCACTGCCTCGGTTCTTTACCACTTGTAGTATGTTATCCCTTCTTGGTTCACACCTTCACTTAGTTTGGTAGAAAGACATACTAATGATCAATGCAGCAAGAGTTGATGTTATCATGGATCTGAGATCTTCTTCTGTCAAAGTCTTCCTCGAATATCCAAAAAAAGATACATTCTGCAGCCATGGAAAAGCAAAAGTGAGGCTTGGGATGGATAACTTGTAATCCAAAATGTCTAGCCCTCTAATACTTGAAAAGGCAAAATGTTCATTTGATTCATTATGAACAATGACGCAATGATTTGCCAAATGCCAATAGAAAAGTGACTGCAGATTAATTGACTGAATATTACAAAACTGTCCACGAAGTCTACCTCGGGTCAGAACTTTCTCCATGTAGCGGAGTTGTCTTTAGTGCCCCTTCATGCTGTGAACTTGTGTCTTTCAGTCCCTCAGCTGAGTCTGCAGTTCAACCAATCATGATATATGCCAAATCAGTGTGTTTGAGTGAGAAACTATAATGAAGAAACAATCGAAAAGAATACTTTTATAGGAAAAGAAAACACTCGAGCACCATATGGTTGTTTCATAGGAAAAGCAATAACTGTCCAACTCCGACTAGAACTAATTAGGAAGAACTAAAAATTGCAAAGGAAGCATACATAGGTGAAATATTAAGCAAATTAAGTGCCAACACAACCAAGTTACACAATCACACAAAGTCTCCATTCTTTCCCTGAAACCTGAAACTGAAATGCCATGTTCATATAATTACCAGACCAATACCTAGGTAATTGGGCTGGTTTCCCCTATTGTGCAAACGAGCTAAAGCTCAAGAAAACACGGATTTGTCATTTTCCCCATATACCTCAACTAAAAGCCCATTTAGCAGAAACAATTTGTCTAAAATCCCTAAGCTGTAAACAAACTTTTTAATGAAAACCCAACCTAAAAAAACAATGGGAATAAAAAGAGAGGCAATAAATCATCCTGAAAGAGACGTACTTTAACCACAGAAAAATCAAAGCAAGGATTTTTTTTAATCCATTTTCCATTCCAAATTTATTTCCTTTCAATTGCAATTTCCTAATCAACCAAACAGAAAAGTTAAAGAAAAATAGAGAGAAACCAAATAGATACCGTGAAGCTATAACCAAATACCGTGAAGCTATAGACTGGGGTTGCAGAGAGAGAAACCCTTGAAATGATCCGGCGACAAACCCATGTGGGTGGAGAGGGTATCAAATCCCTATTGAATTTCGATTTGTGTGACGATACAGGATAGAGAGATTAGACAAAGGAAAAGAAGCATGAAAAAGAGAGCGAGAGACCTTGGCAATGGAATTTGTCGTCGGTGCTCGTGGTGTCACGACTTTCGCGAAGGGTTGGTCGCCGGAGGTGGAGCCGGTGGTGGTGGTGATAGACGTTGGTGGTGGGAGTCACCGGTGGTGATGGGTGTCGCCGGTGATCCTCCTCTTCCTCCTCTTTCTCTCTCGTTGGTTTTCCAGATGGTCTGGTTTTGGGGGTTTGGGAGAAACGGCCTGATTTGGGGAAAAATCAAAATTTCAGCGTTTTGGTTTTTTTTTTTTAACTACTGACGTGGGGTCCACCGCCACGTCAACGTCGGGAAAGAAATCGGGAAAAAGAGTCGGGAAGTGTAGACTTTCTCTTTTAACATTTAAATCAAGGGAAATGATATTGACACTCCAAAAATTGATGGAGGCACTCCAAAAAATAAAGAAAAGCGGCTTTGAAATTACACTGATTTTAGAGTGTCTGTATCAATTTTTTGAGTGCCAATTTCATTTTCCTAAATCAAATTGACCCAAATTTTTGAACAAAATATTCTCTCTCTCTCTCACCTCGTCTCCCCACCCCCGACGGCCCCCACCTCCACCACTTTTGGACCGTCCGACCACCGACGCCTCCACCAACCACCACCTTCTCTCCCCATCATCCATCTCTCTCTCTCTCTCCCCGTCTCCGTCGTCGGAACTCAACTCACAATCTGTATTGTTGGAGATTTTTTTGAGATCCGGTAAGGCCGCTCGTCGTTGGTATTATTTCCGGCGAGTTATGGTTTGGGCTCGGATCTGGGTTTTGGCGTTTCCTTTGCAATCTGTCAACTTGAAAGTTTGGGTTTGGTTTTTTTTTTTTTTGTGTTCTATTTTTTCGCCAATTGGCGTCTAAATGCTTATCAAAACAGAAAAATAAAAAATAAAAAAATAAATTGGCGTCTGAATCTTTGATTGTAGGTGGAAAACGGGTTGGGTTGGGTATGGCTTGACCCATATCGACCCAACCCGTTTTAACCCATCTATTATTGACTCGTATTCAATCCGAGACCCATTTCAACCCATCCAAACCCGCCCGTTGCCCCCTCTAGTTTTTGGGTTTGAATTCGGCTTTGTGGCTGTGTAGCGGTGGTTCTTTGGTGGTGGAAGTTCGGCGGTGGTGGGTGTGATTTGGGATTGTGGAGACTGGGCGGTTTCAGGTGGTAATTGTCGATGGCTGCTGGCAGAGGTGGTGGCGGTCGGCGGAGGTGGGGGAGCGCCGGGGTTGGGTTGTGTGGTGGTGGGAAGTGGAATTGTGGTCGCCGGAGGTGGTGGGAGCCCATATCGCTCTCTTCTATTTTCTCTGTATTTTGATAGTCCTGTTGCTGTTTTTTTTTAAGCAAACGTCATCTATTGAGATGATGTCATGCTGACATCAGCACGTTGTGACTGGTGTTGTGTTCTTTCGTTGTGCACGTAGCATTTTTGTTTATTCAATTTGATTGTTGTTGTTTATCGCATTGATTTGTTCTTCCCTTACCATTGTTTTCCTAATTGTTTGGAAACTCCAAATGACATTCGATTTTTTCCCTTGTGTAATTCGTTGCTAATATTTATGCTTAAAAGGCTTTTCTCGTAGTGTAAAACCCACCAGTGTAGTACCTCTACTGGAACACCTGATCACCTTAATCCCCACCCAACACCTCCTAAACACTTCAATTACCTCTTATCTTTTGCTCTGTGTAACACGAAGTACTCTCATTGTGTTTAGGAGCAACCATGGCATTAAGAATGATAACGAAGAGTTTGAGAAGCAAACTGTTGCCTCTGTTCACTCCTGCTTCTATGTTACATTCTCATGCGACAAGCTTTGGTATCTCTCTCTCTCTCAAACTTGCTCCTGGTTTTTGCTTATTCTTTATCGGATGTCGTGTTTGCCTTTGACAGACGCTTAATTTTATGATTTTCTTGTGCTGCCATTTGAATCGCTGCCTTCTAATACTCGTGTTTATTTTGGGGTTGAAGATTAACTTTCTGGATGAAATACTACTAGGACCCTATGCTTTTGTTTTCAGGTAACCTAATTCCAATTTTGTATGAACATGGTAGCAAAACTTTAGCTCTCGTACCAAACTGATGCAGGACAGTAAGGAAATATTGGGGATTTGGTAGTGAATGGAGGGACTACTGTTAGGGTTTAGCTAAAAAGGTGAGACAAGATCAAAATAGGCGTTGTTCTTCTGGGCGATGTGAATGGTATCTGCAGACAGTGTTTGATGAAGTTAAAGATTGTTTTGATGTTTTAGGGCTGGAGAACTAAGTGGCTATGAGGTTAAAGCTGTAGAAGAGGATGTAATGGTTGCAAAACCCAATGGAAAGATATCAGGTTGGTCTGTAAAGTGGCAGGAAAATTAGAAAAACACTACCAAATATTCAAAGAGTAACTCTTGGAACAAGGCTCGAACCTAGATTCTGAAGGCATCAGACCTAATGCTAGAAATGCGTCACACCACTAACAATATCTGTTAAACAGAAACAAAACTTCCTTGGGACCCCATTTATAATTTTTTTTTAGTT
The DNA here is from genome assembly GCA_020567845.1 of Rhododendron henanense subsp. lingbaoense. Taxonomy (NCBI): domain Eukaryota; kingdom Viridiplantae; phylum Streptophyta; class Magnoliopsida; order Ericales; family Ericaceae; genus Rhododendron; species Rhododendron henanense. The sequence continues at coordinate 25,045,084 of CM036318.1, forward strand.
CTTTATAGCCTGCATCAAGCTACCAACCAAATTTCATAGAAGAAATAGAGTGTCCGGTATTTTATGAATGTGGCAGGGCTGCCATGTGTTAACTTTGAGGTTTGACCGTGATTTGGCTGACTTAGTCGACTCTTGCAAAATTCTATAAACTGGCTGGGACACGCCAACTGGTGGGGTTTTGCCAGAATGTCCTTCGATGGCCAAGTCAGCAATGGAGCAATGTACTTCGGGTGAGTAGAGCTCAGCCGAGCATAAGAGTGCCGAGAGAAGGGGCATAAAGGGAATGTAGTATATAATCGAGAGAGAGGGAGGGAGGGACCCCTCCACCTGCCTGCCCGGCTGTTGATATTTGAAGCCATGGATAGAGAGGTAACCAAATATGGGTTACCCATCAATTAACCTTGGTTAGGCGTAGTCATTTCTTCGTAGTGTGTAGATTTGGTTCTATTCAGGTGTCTGTTCTGCTGCAAGCCTCCTCGCCGATTAGTTGACAAGACGTGACACAATCATTCCAATGTGCACGCTCACCCAATGTCTGGTGGTCGGCATATTGCTTGTGTCTTGCATGGTTATGACAGGCTCTTCCTCGGCTGTTAACCCTCCTGTGAACTCTCCTGGTTGGATGCTCCTTGCTGTCTGGTTGTTTGCTTGGATATCCATTACGGATAGGGCATTTCTTCACTTACACTAGCCATGCCGAGTAATCCTCCACTCGGATGGTTGGTGCTGGTGGAATAATGAGGCGACATCCTTGGCAGCACTTCAGTGGATTGTTGCCACGTGTAATTTGCTCATTAATAGGTTTTGTCATCTATTCCTTAATTAGGTCTGGATCATTGCTAAATTACTGCTGTGATTAATTTCACCTCCTGCGATGAATATCGGACAAAATAATTTACTTGATGTTTTTATTTATGTATCGAAGTGAGATAAAAAGCCCTAATAGCTTACTTATAAATCTTAGGTATTCGTAAGTGATTAAGAAGCCATACAGATTTAGGATTTCAGATAGAAAGAGCTCAAACTAGAAATAACTATATTCCCACTTCTCTTTTTTGGTTAATTCTCTGCTTCCATTTAGTTTTCTCGAGCTTGTATCAAGACTCTACAGGTGTCTCAAACATACAAGTGTTGGTGTTGTCTGGACACAAATTGAACACGTGTAAGACTGTGTTATGCATGAAAGTAGCTACTCAGTTGGGTGGCCGTGCTTTTTGGGGCATCTATATTTATTAACCAGGTAAAATACAAACAAAATTGACGCAAGTTCGGGGATATTACTTATCGACGCCGGGGTATTGGTTCACATTAGTTTTATATGCTCAAAAGTCATCCCCTTTTTTTTTGGTTTTAGTTGAATAAATGAATGATGAATCAATTTTTTCTAGTGCAACAAGTTACAAGGTCACATCCCAAGTTACACTTTCAGGTTTTAAAGAAGTGCGGGAAGAAGAAAAAAGCCAAATGGTTGGCAATGTTTTCAGCAGCGTTGCTTCAAACTATGACCTCATGAATGATGTGATGAGTGGCGGATTACATCGTTTATGGAAGGATAGGTCAGACTTTGTGGTGATGCATCTTGGCAGTTTTACTGTTTGTACCATGTTACCCCTTGATTTCCTGCAATGCATTTATTATGCTTGAACTTTTCCCAGACTGGTTTCCAAACTAAATCCATTTCCTGGAATGAGGCATCTTGATGTGGCTGGTGGCACAGGTAAGCTCTTCTGTTCGCACATGCAATGTCATTTGGTTTTTATTACGGTATCTTATGTAGTAGGGTACAACTACAAGGGGGAGAAGGGTGACTTGGATGTGAAATAATCTTTGACAATGCTTTGATTGGTTTTTGAAAACATGTAAATGGACAAGAAAATTTTAGTTTTGCATTCTTAGAGGGACATGAAGACCAACCTCAACTTAATATAGCATTTCAAGTCTATTTTAGTTTCCCTGTATAAAAAAAGAGAGAATATTTTACTGGTCATATATATGCCTTCCATACTTCCAAAAATCAAAACTATGTATATATAATGCTCAAAATTTGTCTAGCGAATTGAGGTAATGGGGAAAAGTGAAAAGGTTTTTATTTCTAGACCGTAGGTTGGGATGTAAGAAATTTTGTAGAAGGCAGCGGTACACAATAGAAATCGTTAACGGCCTTTCCATGGGAAGGCTTGTGGTTTCATTTCTTTCGGATGCATCCTAACCAAAGGTTTACGAGGATTCAATATTGATGTTCTCGTATTTCAAGAAATGAATCAAATTTAGTAGTGTTCTAAAGGCGGCCGCCTAGGCGCTATGCAGTGGCCGACGCCTGGTCCCTACCTAGGTGCTAGGCGCCCCTTTATCACCCGACTAGAGCCTAGCGATTTATAGGACATTGAAATTTAGTTGTGGGAATAGTAGTTCCAAGGATGTCACTGTGCTTTTACAAATTTGGTGACTCTAAAGTCTAAACAGTTTGTGTACCTTATGAAGTGTGCTGTTGGATGCTTAAAGGTTATCGTTGCGAGTACCAGAATATATGGCATCACCCAGCATAATGGGTTGTTGATACTCAAGTTGCCTAAGTATTACTCCCTCTGTTGCTTAATGTTGCTTCCTTGTGGGATTTTTAATTTGTTAAGGAGACATATAATGATTGTACTTCAATTTAAATTTCAAGACATCATTTTCACCCTTACCTGTATATTTTATCTACTTTGCAAGACTTATCACTTATCTATACGACATGTTATGAAGGTATGTCTCTACAAAGTAGGACAGAGACATGTTGGGGATACACTGAACAATTTATATTCGCATATCTATTTCTGTGAATATAGGTGAAAGTTTAGGTCCCAATTAAACAATAGATAAGATACAATGGCCTTGTTCGTTTTGATGTTTTACTTTGTTTTAACTTTGTTTTCCAATCATTACCCTATTTCTCCAATTATTAATTTCATTTCTCTCTCTATCTCTCTCCACTCATTACCCCTCTCTCCAATCATTACCCTATTTCTCTCTCCACCCACTACCAAAACTAAAATACCCTTAGTTACCAAATGAACAAGGCCGCATGTCTTGGAAAATGTAGGTGATGCTATCCTTCATCTCAGGATTGTATCATATACAGCTAAGCTTGCATATCAAATCAGTTTATTTATCTTGAAAGATGTAACATAAATTATCACAAACTATTTTTGTTTTGCCTTCTTTTGAAACCTCTCTATCTGCATTGCACTTTTCTAGCTTGGTTAAAAATACTCTTACTTTACAGGGGATGTTGCTTTTAGGATCCTGCAAAGTCTAAATAGTGTCTCTCGTAGAGCGGTGCAAGATGTTCTTCAAGATAATCTACAGGAAGAAACTCAGATATACGTCTGTGACATTAACCCCAATATGTTGAATGTTGGCAAAAAACGGGCTCAAGAGAGAGGTAAATATTTGAAATGAAGTTGGCATTGAGAGGGTCATATATTACTCTCCTCAGGAGCGAGACTAATCTTCTGGATTATATATCCTGTTTCTATTCAGAACGACATTTTCTTTTGATGTCTTAGGTCTTGAAGATCTCCGATCCCTCAGATGGGTGGAAGAAGATGCAGAAGCTCTATGCTTTGAAGATGCTTCAATGGATGGTTACACAATTGCCTTTGGTATTAGGAATGTTACACACATAGAAAAAGTTCTTGCTGAAGCCTACAGGTAACATCCTACTTCTTGACCTAGTTGTTATTTGCTGTAGCAGCTTAAAATCAGTACATTGATTATATAGCTACAACGTAGAGAACCATTAAATAAATTGTGAAGCTAGATAAATGGAATGGCTCTCTTTGTCAGTCTTTTGCATGGCTATCTTGCTAGGGTTAGAGTGGTTTATAGTGACACTTGAAGGCTGAAACTTTGTACCTTCTCGCAAAATGATTGAGGTCTTGATCCACCATGCATGCTCTTTTACGATCATCTAGGGGTTCATCATGGTTCAGAGATTAGAATGTTGGCCCCTATGTACATATGGTCAATTTGGATAATTTAGAAGGAGAAAAGGAAAATGTAAAATTTTCTTTGCTGGTTACATTTGTTTTGGTGATTGGTTTTGTATTGTGTGGACAAGCTTGGAATCAGGTGCAGAGCCAAGAATTTTGGGCAGTGGGGTCCACGTCATATACTAAGCTGTATTTATAGTAAGAAAAAATTGGACAGGCGTGTTTGGCAATACATTAAAAACAGGGTAAAGGAGCTAATTTTATTGGAGTTCCTTGGGGCAGGTTTTTAATATCAATGGGGTCATAAGTGTAAATACAATTACAATCTATACCTCTTATTGAGAATTTGGCAAGTCAGTGGGGTTGAGCGAACCCACTTGCTAGAGTGGCTCTGACCTTAGTTGGAATGTGCACTGCATGTCTGCATGTGTTATGCATATTGGGACTAAGAGCGTAATAGATAGGTGTTTAAACTTAAGTAGGTTTCTCTACCTTTAATTATAGATAATGAATATACATGACATATGAACCTAACAAGGTGGTCTGCTGGAAGCCTGCTAATTTACATGTTATTCGGTTGTTTTGGATGTTGCGTTCATCAAATGGAAATCCACCAGCATACAACTTTTAACTGAGGTGGCAGATGGGTACATCGATGGGGATTGTTCTTCTTATGTTTTTTATACCTAATCTTGACTTCTAATTTATAAAGAGTAATCAATATTCAATAATAACTTTGTCTATTTGGAAACTACTAAGGCCCCGTTCCAGAACGCTTCTTAAAAAATAAGTACTTATTTTGCATTTTCTTTTTCAAAAATAAGAAGGGGCATTCCACAACACTCAAATAACAAGTTTCTTTCACATTTTCAAACTCAAAAATAATGTAAATGAAAAAAAAAAATTTTAATTTTTTTTCACCGTATTAAAGATCTCAATGAGATCTATCAAACAAGATCCATTGTGATAGGAAAATTATTTGCGTAAACACATGATTTTTGAGCTTCAAGTTGCGTAATACAAAAATAAGACTGTTGGTACTTATATGGGCGCCGGCGGAGGGAAATCGGTCCGGTGGCCGCACCGGGCCGTCTCCGGCCACCGGATGGCCGATCCGAGCCGTCCAAAAATTCTAAAAAATAAAACCAAGAGGGCCAGCGCGGGAATCAACGGCATCCGAGGTGTGTAGGGTGCTTGATCGTAACACCCTTTTTTCGTGTACAATCCATACTAATTTTCGTGTATATTATACACGAAAAAGAGGTGCTCCGATCAACCACCGTACACACCTCGGATGCCGTTGTTTCCCGCGTAGGGCCCCTTAGTTTTTTTTTTTAGAATTTTTGGACGGCTCGGATCGGCCGTCCGGTGGCCGGAGACGGCCCGGCGTGGCCACCGGACCGATTTCCGACCGCCGACCCTCATGGAACCTATATAAATTCTTCCAAGCCTTCTTATTTTGTGGAACACACCTTATTATTGAACAAAAAATAAGTTCTTTTTCACTTTGTGGAACACAGCCTAAGTACTCTAAGAGTTAGTTGCACAGAATTGGTTAGAAAAAAGCTTAGAATTAGTAAAAGAAACTTGCTGATTATGAGTCGGTAAGTTTTGGCTATCTGACTTGAAGTACATCTTGTTGTTACATCCACCGAGCTACATTACTTTCATTGCTTACAGTAAATGAAGTCTTAAGACATTTGAACAGTTATGAGGTTGATTTTGTTTTGTAGGGTCAGAGATAACATGACCCGGGTCATGCCTCAGGAAGTAATGATTCTGTGCTCGAATCTTCCTTCTTGTGTGCAACTGTATGAATTTATCTTTATAATTGCATAATACACAGTCGCACAGATGAGTTTGTTCTATGAATGCGGGTAAAACCTAACCGAGAACCACACACAACATGTTTTCTTGATCGATAACCTGAAGAAGAAAATTCTTTCAGGTCAGAAGATGTATTTTTTATTATAAATGACTCGATGATTTTGTTTGATTTAAAAAATGATGCATGATAATTTCATATACTATTAAATTTGTGTTTCTCGACATGCATAACCAAGCTATCATTCGTCCAGTAACTAGCCATAATATCGTGAAATCCGTGCTCCACAATCTTTATAGTAGAAAATGTCGTCTCTAACATGCTTTTGCAACATGGGAAATTAGTTGCAATGGCTGGAGTTTGTAATCCAATGGATATACTTCATAGAAATCCCAATCAGGGCTAGATCTCAAGAAGTAACAAACTCTCATCACCAAAGCTACAAGTTATTCAAGAGTCATAGACATGTAACTTCAAGAGCTCAATAATTGATTGAATTAGGTGGTGAAGTATGAGATGCTTGTTTCTGTTGCATTGTTAAATCAATCTGATTCATTTGATGCTTTTGAGCCCAACTTTTTCTTTCAAAACACTTTCCAGCCTTCAGGTGTAAGAGATTTTGACAATTCATGAAAATTGAGAATTTTCTCATGGTTTGCACAGGTATTACTAGAAAGTGATGTTACCCTTATGTTTACATCACCTTCTGAATATGAATTACTTACATTCTAAAACCGTAAATTCAACTATTTAAGAGATCGCTTTTGGTCAAGTTCTCTAAAAAATTCCTTTGGTCGGGAAATGTTCTAATTAACTGAATCAAGGGAGAGTGAAGCTTCACAACGATGAAAAATTTCCATATGCCCCTAGAAATGTGTTTTTGACATGATTAGTTTTAGTGATGCTATATTTTTTTTTGATAGCTAGATATGAAGATAAAATTGCTCCTGTTGTTACCATAAGTTCTTATATTGCGATCCATGACCACCACATTGTAGAGCATGCGGCAGACCATGTTTGTCCTTTCTATTCTATGCGATCCATGTTCCATGATCCAGCGGATGGTTTCCAATTCAAAAAGTATCAGTTAGTTAACTATTCGTTTTATTAGCACTCTGAAATATTTACTTCTATGAATTGTCATTTTGGGGGGAAAAAGTTGTCCCCAGTGGACAAAATATCCTAGCTCCACCACTCTGCATGGATCATAGTGGACATAGTGGTAATCTCTGTTATATGGAAGTATCAGGGACAACATGACACGGGCACCGGTGTGGTTTGGGATCTGTGTTGCATTGGACTCCCCTCTCTAAGACATGGCTGAAGCAAGGGGGTTGATGGTTGCGGATGAGTCTGATGCAGATTGAGGAAGACTTCGTTAGAGATTAGGGGTTTGATATTGACATTGACAAAGAAGATGAGTCCACAAAGATGTGGATTTGTTTCCAATCACACATGAGAGAGAGAGAGAGAGAGAGAGATGAGGGGTTTGATATTGACATTGACAAAGAAGATGAGTCCACAAAGGTGCGGATTTGTTTCCAATCACACATGCGTGTGTAGAGAGAGAGAGAGAGAGAGAGAGAGAGAGAGAGAGACCCCTGTCTTTATCAGATTTGCTCGACATCTGTTTGGTGGATGGTGAGAAAAAACCATGTGCGAACCCTTGTAAATAGGGAAGAACTTCTGCCAAAGTTTGGGTTACTACCAAATCACATAAATTGGTGTGCTAACCCAACTTCAACTTGTATTGCTCCATTTGTTGGCTACTCACTGACCTGAGCACCTTAATTTATTTGTACTCCATTTGGTTCCACCGAACACTTGCAATGTGGATTATAAACTTTTGACTTGATCATGTTTATTCAAAAGATGCTTCATGATGTGTACCCAAATTGTCAACCAAGCGCCCATATCCTGTAATTTGGGGGAGTAGTGAATCTCATTCCCAGATCCTTGTCTCCGTGTGTGTAGGTAGTAATAATAGGGGGAGAGAGGGACAGATATGCAGCACTTTCAGGTCTATTACACTGAATGTTGCACAATGAAAGGTAGTGCAGGCAGCATGGCATTCGTGTCAGTTTTCTTTTTTATCAACTGGGAAGGAAGAGACTTAGAATAGAGAAACAACAAAAGGCATTCTTGGTAACTGACACAAAGAGCTTTTATTTTTGAGCAACATGTACGATTCATGAGAACGTGTGGGTCCAGACAAAAATTGGGCACTTCTAATACTACTTCACCGTAAGTCAATAACTATTATTTTTTATTAGTGACAGTATTTAATACATGCATGCACAGTTAAGTTTCTTCATACATTATAATTTTATTTGCCTCTTGAAATATGTTCCTTGTTAATCTTATTATATAGTACATTATTAGGTCATACTTGTCCCTGTTTAATTCACATATGATGTTCAGTATTGACTGCTTCTGGTCCATTTTTAGGGTACTTAAACCCGGAGGGAGGTTTCTTTGCCTTGAACTGAGTCATGTAGAAGCACCAGGTTTTAAGCAGTTGTGAGTATCTTTAACACTTTGGCGCTGCTTATAGGCAAGAACTGCCGAATGATGTATTCCTTTCTAATTATTGGCAATTGATCATGTTTTCTATCGTATCATTGTCATTGTGTTCTTCTATGCTCTTAGGGGCCCAAAGGATCCGAGCACATTTGTTACATGCTAGGGATCTCCCAAAAGTCCTCGTGAATTTTATCCAGTCAGTGTCATATTCAATAGTTATTGCCTGTTCTTACTGGAGCAGAGTTTCTTATTCATTATGCAATTTCATTGTCTCTTTAGGTTTTCTTTTTTCCTGTTAATTGTATGTGTTACACTTACACATCTTTCTGCAGGTATGATTACTACTCATTCTCGGTAATTCCAGCCCTTGGGGAGCTTGTTGCAGGTGACCGGGAGTCTTACCAATATTTAGTTGAGAGTATTCGTCGCTTTCCCCCTCAGGTAATGATTCTTGGGATCCGTGACAATTTTTTTACTCTTCCAATCCTTTTTTTTCTTGTTCTTTCTGGATTGGGAAGGGCTTTAGCCCTCATCTTGCTGTTACTAAACTTACACACTTGCCACTGACATACAGCTTATGGTTAGTCTTTTTTTTAATTTCTTATAAGCAAACAAACTAGAATCCAGGGGTCAGAGCCCATACAATACAACTAACCAAGTCTACACTTGGTTTAGCAATCGGACAAAACAGCAAGCGACATTGCTGCACCAGAGCAAAAGAAAACCAACCATGACTGGAATAAGGAAACCAAACTAATTAAATTATGCCTGGTAGCCTCCACTTTCTAACCAATTGTCTATTATCATCTGTCAGCTTCACCTTCCAGAGCAAATGCTAGCTCTAATCTCATCCTCAATCAGAAAATTTAAGGCCTCTGTTGTTAGCTCTTTCCTCTGGAACTGCCTGCTATTCCTTTCCTTCCACAGCCAACAATTGGTAGCAGCTAATGACAGCTTATAAACAATATTAGAGCAAGAAAATTCCCTGGCCTGTGAGCACAAATGCATTCAATTTCTGTTGACAAATGCAGCAGTGGTCTGTCAACGCAATCTTCCTCAAAATGTTACCCCAAACCAGATTAGAATATCTGCAATAAAAAAGAGGTGTTTATGTTAGAGCTTTTATTCACAAATATCATTTATCTCAAAGATTATTAGAGCACGTAAAATACGAAAATACAACAAGCTAGAAATAAGACAATTCGAAAATAATAAGAGTAGGAAAGAGCTAGCCTGTGAGGTAGAGAGGCGTGCTAGGCACTACCTTAAGGCTAATATTCCTCCCCTCGTGAAGGTACAACCGGAGTCTACTAGCTCAAAGATTCAACACAAGCTTTCCTTATCTGATGTTCACGACAAGTCACGAACCGAGTTGCCCAAAGTATAGAAATTAGTTTATAAAACTCCTTCACCTTTTTAGCTCTCTCGTAGGGTATATACATCTTTGTTAGAAGCGTTAGTAGAATATGTGGTTTGTCCCACATCGCCTATCTAATGTACATGTAACTCTCCAGAGTAATATAAATATATGTGTGTGTGTTAGGGTGATCTATATACCCTATACACTTCTTTCTTCCTCTAATAACATGGTATCAGAGCTAGGGTTTCGGAGGCCGCGGTCGTGGCCGTGGTCCTCGGTTGTGTACTTACTGTGGGGGGACCAATCATTTGGTGGACACATGTTATGAGTTGTATGGCTTCCCTCAGGCTCATCAGGCCACTGTCTCTGAGGATATTGGACAGTTTGCTCAATCTACAGCTGATAGTGTGGTTGTTTCAGCTGATGAGTACCAGCGCTTATTGTCATTTCAGACAGCACCAGGATTTTCCACTGCTACGCTTGCTCAGACCGGTCCATCTCGTGCTTGTGTTGCTTCCTCTTCTTCCTCTCCTTGGGTTATTGACTCGGGAGCTACAGATCATATGACTGGTACACCTGCTTTCCTTTGTGATCGACAGCCGGTTGGTAGATCATCTCATGTTACCTTAGCTGATGGATCTACCACTGCTGTTACTGGTTTGGGTTCAGTTCCTGTCTCTTCCTCTCTTACATTGACATCTGTATTACATGTTCCTCGTTTTCCATTTAATCTTATGTCTGTGAGCCGTCTTACAAAATCTTTGAATTGTTCCGTTACATTTCTTCCTCATGGCTGTGTTTTTCAGGATCTCACGACGGGGAGGAAGATTGGTGGGGGCATTGAGCGAGGTGGCCTATATTACTTGGCAGTGTCCCAACCCGTTGCCCTTCAGGCATCAGAGTCTCCATATCAACAGCACTGTCGTCTTGGTCATCCCTCTCTTCAGAGTTTGAAGCGTCTTGTGCCCTCGTGTCGTTCCATTAATAAGTTGGTTTGTGAAATCTGTGAGTTTAGTAAACATCGTCGAGTCAGTTTTTATCCTAGAGTTGAGCGTCGTGCGTCTCGTCCTTTCCAGTTAGTTCATTCAGACATTTGGGGGCCTATTCATGTGCCCAGTATTTCTGGTTTTCAGTATTATGTTATATTTGTGGATGATTTTTCTCGTATCACATATCTTTATCTAATGAAAGAGCGATTTGAATTGAAATCTGTTTTTAAAACCTTTTACATGGAGATTAAGAATCAGTTTGATACCTGCATTAAGATATTTCGTTCAGATAATGCTCGTGAATATTTTCATAGTTCACTATCTCAATTTTTTGCTGATCATGGCATTATTCACCAATCGTCGTGTTCTCGGACTCCACAACAAAATGGAGTTGCTGAGCGCAAGATTCGGCACTTATCTGAGGTTATGCGTGCCTTACTATTTCAAATGCAGGTTCCTAAGTCATATTGGAGTGATGCCGTCCTCACTGCCTGTTACTTAGTCAATCGCATACCCTCTACGGTTCTAGGTGGTCAGGTTCCCCATAAGGTTTTATTTCCCGATCGGCCTCTCCATTCATTACCCCCTCGGGTTTTTGGGTGCACCTGCTATGTCCATGCTCTTGACCCTGATAGGAGTAAACTTGATCCTCGGTCTTTTCGGTGTATTTTTCTGGGATACTCACATACCCAGAAAGGGTATCGATGTTACTCTCCTACTTTACGTCGCCACTTTGTCTGTGCTGATGTCACGTTCAATGAGTCCTTGCCATATTATTCGAATCCTGTTACCACCAATGATCTCCTTACCCTAGAGTCTGTGTTACCTATGGCTGTTCCAACCGGCACTGTTCTACCGAACCCTTTGCAGGTTTATGTTCGGCGTTCCCACGCACCGACACCGCCCCAGCCTCCAGCACCAACCCAGTCTCCACCTACAGAGCCCTCCCAGCCTGTCGAACCATCTTCGCCAGCACCTCCGTCTTCCCCCCCGTCGCCAGATCCGCCTGCTCCTCGGTATCCAACTCGTGACAATCGCCACCCACCGGTAAAATATGGTTTTTCTACTTGTTCTCGCACTTTTCATCCTCTTTCTCGGGTTATCTCATATGATCATCTCTCTCCATCTCTCCGTGCTTTTACTACTACTGTCTCCTCTATTTTTGTTCCTAACACTGTTCAGGAGGCATTATCTCGGTCTGAGTGGCGTAAAGCAATGGAGGATGAAATGTCTGCTCTTCATAATAATGGCACGTGGGAGTTGGTTACTCTTCCTGCTGGTCAAACTACTGTCGGCTGTCGTTGGGTTTATACTGTCAAGTATCTTCCTGATGGTACTATTGAGCGTCACAAAGCTCGCCTGGTTGCCAAAGGTTACACCCAGACTTATGGTGTTGATTATTCAGAAACGTTCTCTCCCGTTGCCAAGCTTGGTTCAGTGCGGATTCTTATTTCTCTTGCCGCCAATCTGGGTTGGCCGTTGTTCCAGCTCGACGTCAAAAATGCCTTTCTCCATGGCGATCTCCAGGAGGAAGTCTACATGGAGCAACCACCTGGGTTTGTTGCTCAGGGGGAGCGTCATAAGGTATGCCGTCTTCGCAAAGCACTCTATGGTCTTAAGCAATCTCCTCGAGCATGGTTTAGCAAGTTTAGTGATGTCGTTATGAGATTTGGCATGCGTCGAAGTCAGTCAGACCACTCTTTATTCTCCCTTATGTCGGCTCGAGGGAAAATATTGCTCATTGTCTATGTAGATGACATTATTATTACTGGAGATGATCAGAAAGGGATTGATGAGTTGAAACAATTTTTACATAGTCAGTTCCATACTAAAGACTTGGGTAAGTTGCGATATTTCTTGGGTATTGAGGTAGCGAGGTCCAAGGATGGGATCAGTTTGTCTCAGAGGAAATATGTGTTGGATATTCTAGAGGAGACAGGTTTATTGGGAGCTAAACCTGTGGAAACTCCAATGGATCCTAATGTCAAACTCTGCATTGATCAGGGGGAGGTATTTCCTCATCCAGACCGGTATCGCCGCTTGGTTGGTAAGTTAAATTATCTTACCAACACACGTCCTGATATTTCATTTGCTGTTAGTTTGGTGAGTCAGTTTATGTCTGCTCCTCGTCTTCCACATTGGGAAGCTTGTATTCGCATTGTCAAGTATCTTAAAGCCCATCCTGGACGCGGTTTGTTTTATCGTTCTAATGGTCATTGTCGTATTGAGGCATTTACGGATGCAGATTGGGCAGGGTCACCTTCTGATAGACGTTCAACAACTGGTTATTGTGTTTTTGTTGGTGGCAATCTAGTTACCTGGAAGAGTAAGAAGCAAACTGTTGTTGCAAGATCTAGTGCAGAAGCTGAGTACCGTGCTATGGCTCATACTACATGTGAGGTTGTTTGGATGAGATCCTTTCTTGAGGAGTTGGGATTTCAGGTGCAGTTACCTATTCCTATGTATTGTGACAATCAGGCTGCGATACATATTGCCTCAAACCCGGTGTTTCATGAGAGAACAAAACATATTGAGGTAGACTGTCACATCGTTCGAGAGAAGATTGACAGTGGTGTGTTAGTTACGCCATTTGTATCCACAGGAGCTCAGATAGCAGATATTTTTACCAAATCACTGTTTAAACCTCGTTTAGAGTTTTTATGTAACAAGCTGGGATTTTGTGATATCTATTCTCCAGCTTGAGGGGGAGTGTTAGAAGCGTTAGTAGAATATGTGGTTTGTCCCACATCGCCTATCTAATGTACATGTAACTCTCCAGAGTAATATAAATATATGTGTGTGTGTTAGGGTGATCTATATACCCTATACACTTCTTTCTTCCTCTAATAACATTCTCTCATTTCACACACATTCCACCCTTGTCCAAAACCCTATATATAGAGGTCTTTATATTTAAGTCTCATTCATTATTGTATATAATGATAGGAATAAATCACTTTTATGTTTTTGTAACAGATAACAATTATGCACTAATATTCTAACAGAAAAATAATGATAGGTAATAAGTATTTTATTTTATTTTTATTAAAATGTTCCAACAAGAGGTGCTGATGGGATTCATCTCCATCATCACACAACACACACTTTACATCTGTGATCAGTCCCCAACAAAGAACTCTGTCCTTTGTCCCTAATCTTCCCAGAAATACCACTATACCAGACATTCAATGAAAGCCCATCTTGGAATATGCTGAGGAAACCAGATGCACTTGCTCAAGGGAATACTAGGAAAAACAATCCTTAAAGCTTGCCAAGCTGATTTAGCAGTCACACTATCTTGTTATGAGGAGTTAGGCTTAAAGTCTGAGGGGATATTAGTGATAATTTCCCTCATGATGACACTTCTATGCCTTGGCTCTTTCCAATTCCAATGATAAATAAAAGATTCAACTTTGACATTCAAGGATTTACCAATATTGTGAACTACTGCATCCCCAAACTTCTTGGAGAGAGAGGACCAACAATATCCCAATTCTTCCTAAAATTACTAAAATTGTATCCATTAGGACCTGGTGCTTTATCCCTTTTAATGGACCACATGGCAGCCTTGATTTCAGTAACAGGTTTTATTAGGGATTCCCTCATAGAATTGGAAACTCTATATTCCACTGCTGATCTTAAAGCTGGATATGCATCCTTTCTCTTATCAATAGGAGTTCCAAGTTAACCCACACAATGCCATAGAATCTTATCTTTTATCTCCTCTGGCTCTGTTTATCAAACACGGTTATTGTCAACCAGTCTTAGGATCTTGTTCCTCGAACAATGGGATCGCAATTTCTGGTGAAAGAACCTTGTATTCTGGTATCCCAAAGCCAACCACTGCTCTGGATTTCTGCTTATGTTGGTTTGAAGAACTTATAAAGGATTATGGGTGATGCGAGGCAGTTTGGGTTTCTGTCGTCTTCCACCTACAGAATGGATGGTAAATGATTACAGTTGACAATAAGGCAGTATTAATGTTCCTCGTGATTCTCTCTAGTCCTTCAGATATAATTAGCATATATTAAGCAAGTAACTTTTACCTCTATGTGGAAGTACGATGAAAAGTCCACATTTCCATTTACTTTTCACTCTTTTGGGTTTCCATCGTCCCCACTGTGTGAGGTTGTGAAGCTGAAGATGTTGGATTTCCGTTGTCGGTCCGGTGCCAGTTTGTGAAGCTGAAGAGGGGGTAGTAGAGTCCGTCCTCTTGCCGGTCTTCCTATTCCACATTTCTCTTACAACTTCTTTAGTTTTCATCTGTGGGCCACTGTGAAAGGCGATAAAGGGCGAAGACAAACCAGCAGGCCATCATTTGCCATCATCTCTCAAGTGTACGGTTCACAAGAGTATGATCAACGAGTTGGCTCCTACGTCATCCGCAACATTCACCAGTTCTCATGTTGATGACCTCTCTCATCTGTAGCAGTGTAGCCTCTGCGTACTGATGGAAAACCTTTTGAAATCAAAAGTTATATCCCCGATTCCCCATACATCCGAAACTAAGAAGAAGGGATATGGACAAGGAAGAAAAGATATAGGTATTACCTTTACGTGTTTTTAGTTGTAATTCTTATTAATATTGTACCCAAAACAACCAAAACTAGTAGGTACTAACACTACAAAAGACAAATTGCATGACATTGGACAAAAGATAAATTGTTAATATAATACCAACAACCAAACAAGGCTACTAAACATTGAAAGTAAGGTAAAAATCACTTAGACCCCCTCATCTTGTACTCGCTGTCACTTAAACCCTTTATCTTTGTAGCGGGCCGAACACAGATGTTCGCAATGGTGCGGACCTGACCTGCCATGAACCGATCGTTGGCTTCGTGCACGGCATGCCGACGATGACTCATCATTAATATTCGGTTTGCCTCAGGCTCGGCAGTGGACAAGCCTGCGCTCGGATTGTGCCGTCGGCAGAGTCCCCGACAACGTTACCTCCCTCGTTAAACGCATGGCCATGCTCGGCGTTGCCCGCGGTCGGCTACCTTCAGAGCACGGCATGCAGCCGACGGTGGCTAGCTGTGAAGCCACGCGTCCTGCCACGCGCAGAAGCGGTTATAACAGAAGGTGATCACGGGCGCACATGGGTGTGCCAGCTCAGCCCCAAAAACGGTTACCAGATCCATTCCGTGATGTCATTGTGACGTCACACGGCCCGTGGAAGGCACGCGATCGTACTTGGAGAGCAAGCCAGGAGGCACTATATATACCTAGTGATGGTAACCCTAACAGGTACACGCTACAATACACTCACACTTACTCTCTCTGAGCTCTCTGCTTCCTCTCTCTGCACTATACTCATCCTCTCGCCGGAGGGCCTTGCCGGAACAACCCCCGGCCAGGTCTTAGTCGTGCGTTCCCTGTGCAGGCTAGGAGAAGAAGGCTCAAGAACCATCGAACCACCAACGGAGGAGCAAGGATCTAGGATCTCGGGCCACACAATCTTTAAAACCGATCAACCACACCCCCTCATCTATCAATTGGTATCACTTAACACCCTTCCGTCCGCATTTTGGACGGAACTTTGCTACTTCCATTCAAATTAAATGTTTTATGTCACATTTACCCTTCATTTTGGAGGGAAAGTTCCCTCCCCCCCCCCCCCTCATCCCTGGCCTCCTAAAGCTTATTAAATACTACTCCTGACACCTAGCAGACATCTCCATCCCCCAGTTCCATACCTTCAGTTAGCTTTATGCGGATATTTGTTTGATCTATTTTTTGTAGTGTTTAATTTTCAAACCATCTTTTTGTATAAACACTTGTTTTTATTAATTATACGATGAAGTTACATATATAGTCACCAATATGTTATTTTACTGGTAGAAAATATATTATTTAAAGGCATTATAAATGTATGTGTTAAGTTTACGGCATTATAAAACCCTCCTCTTGAACTTCCCCTACAAGATGGAAGGTAAATGTGACATATAAAAATTAATGTGGATGGAAGGGTGTTAAGTGATACGGGTAGTAAACCACTCAAATATCCAACAATGAACATTAATCAAAGCAAGAAAAAGAAAAACAAAGGAGGAAAAAGAAAAATCATAAAGCCTCCTAATGTAGACCAGTGATGAGGAACAATGGAACATTAAGTATCACCCCACGAGCAATTCCTATTTGATGATCCCGGAGGGTATTTTATTTGTGGATGATTATTTAGTGATTGTTAGATTTATTTCTTACCCAAGACTTTATGGATTCAGAAATATAGTTAGGTTGTTCTTATCTTTGTTTTATTGTTGTGGTTCAGAGGAACCTATTTGTAGGACTATGGATATTATTTGGATTAGCTTATGAAATAGAATGATATTACCTCTCCTAGATGCGGATTTTTGGGTTCTTTAGGTATGAATCTTTACGAAAAGATTCTCATTGTGCTAGTCCCACTCTTGCCTTGTTCCTGATCTCATTGGGCTACCTCTTGAAGGAAAAATCGTATTGCCCCTCAAATAGCCAATATGTTTGTGTTTCCAATATATTGGACCTTAATGCATGCTTACTTGATTTCTCATCGGATATAGGTGTTGATCTCAATTTTCTGTTGGAGAATGTTTCCTACCCGGCGGAGCTTAGTCCTCTTTTGTTATAAGCAGGATTTCGAACTGCTGTGATTGACTCTCCGCCTGCATCAATAGACGTTTCTTCACAATTTTCTTTGCTGTCATTGTTCAGACTTTGGATATTCTTGATTTTAGAGCTGGACCACTATTCTAACTTGTCACAGTTGAGTTCTTCTATAAAGTGTATAATATATGATAAGGAACAAGAAGGATCACCCCCACATGCTATTCGTGCTTGATCCTGGTGAATAGTTAGTTGTTACACTAGGATTCATCTGTTCAGACGGTTCCGTTTATTGTAGAAAATGATTTGGTAGATTTGTTTGTTACTCTAGGATTTATCTTTTAGGAGACATAGCTAGATTGGTCTTATCTTTATCTTGTTATGGTTTGGAGGAGCCTAGTTAAAGGACTCTAGATATTGTTTGAACTATGAATTAATTTAAGAAATGGAATGAATTGGTTTTCCTTTAGTATTGGTGTGGATGCCTTTACTTTCCTCCTAGAAGTGAATTTTTATTAAGTCTGGATTCCTAAGGTTCAATGGTTTTATTTAATCCTCTTAGATCACTGAGCTAAAACATACCTGTTCAGGTCCCTTGTTGTATCTCTATAAACCATGCGTGTCAGAGAAGTGTCCAACTGTCATGTGTACAACAGATTTAGCAACTAGTTCGGTGTGTCGGTGTTACATAGTTCCCAAATTATTCGAGGCTAGATGAAAACTTAGAGTCAACAGAGCTGAGTATTAGTGTGTTGGTTTTTGCTAAAATTGCATGTATTAGCTGGTATGTAAGGGTATTGCGTCCTAGACTCGCAGTACCAAATGTGATTCACCCCTTAATATTTACTGGAGATAAACCCACAAGTGTCTATCCTTCCTTATGAAATGAATCGGACTATGGAACTTAGCTATCTGGAACAAGATGGCCTCGACAGAACTCAATGGAGAAAGCGAATTCATGTAACTGAATCCAATTGATTGGGAGTTAAGGCTCGGTTTTGTTTGGTTGGGCTGTGCTTTGTTTCCTGTGTACAAGAGCCTGAGTGTACTATTGAGAGCAATGATTCATCTATAAGTTGTGGAATGTCAAATCTATATTCTGACCACTCCTGGTACACTCATCACTGTGTTAGACAGACCTAGGTGAGCTTGCTTAGGCGCATCTAAGTAACGGGACATAACGGTCCTATGTGGCTATGTCTAAAACCCTTAGGAAAGTTTGCCTTCTGTGTAAAATGCCTGAACTATGAAAATACACTGGTATGCTCGGATAGAATCTGGCTCCATTATTACTTCAACTACTTTACTGATAATTTGCAGAAACAGTGAGAGACCGATATTTTCTCCTCAATTATTATGGAGTTTCAAATCTTGCACTAACCATGTATAATTTGTGTGGTTGACGATTGCAGGATATGTTTGCTTCAATGATTGCAGATGCTGGATTTCAGAAGGTTGAATATGAAAATCTTGTTGGAGGGGTGGTGGCCATTCATTCTGGGTTGAAGTTTTAGAGTCTCCATCACGAAGGATGTTCTCGGAGTTTGTCTATTTCCTCTTGTTCCTAACCCTTTTTCAGGCTTCAAGTTTGGTAATTAGCTTGGGGGTAATTTTGTAGAAGCAAATTATGGGGAAAATCATTTTGTAGGTTCCAATGTTTGATGCACTCTCTCTTCTTTTCTTGCTTTCTCAATACCTATATATGGTACTTGATGGGCATTCTCGTCTATTGCTTTAATAAAATATTACATTATCTGGTAGACTCTCTCTCTCTCTCTCTCTCTCTCTCTCTCTCTCCGAGTGTGTGTGTGTGTGTGTGTATCAAATGTTGGCATATGAACTGTAGAAACTTGAAATAGTAAAAAAAAAAAAGGAGATAAAAGAATGCAAATGCAGCCATTGGAGTAGAGCAAAAGAATGCAGAGAACAGGTACACTGATTGAGTTTCAGAACCAAGTTTAGAAATCCTCTTAAGTTGACATTGGTCACTGAGTCTTCTTCAGCTACTCTTGATATTGTAAACTGTTTCGTGTCAGTGCAGGACCTGGGAGAATTGCAGGGTTTTCCAAAGCTCCCATTTTGATTCCTGACATCTGATCGTATGATATGTTCATAAAAATAAAAACTGGGGGATGAAGTACAGTGTAGGCACATGGAAACTCTGATTTATTTTCTTATGGGTAAGCAGAATTTCTGGTACTTAAAAGTAGATGTATAATATTCCCTACAAAAAACAATGATGTTGCTTTGCATGTTTGATGGTGCAGTGCATTAGACATAGTAATTTCGAAGTTTTTTTGTTTGCAGTATATTGCTTAGGGAAAAGTCACTGTCTGATTTTTCCACACTTCTTACCGATCCAGGTTTAAGTGCTTCCATGTTTGTGCAGCATTGAGTAGATGTTAAACTGCGGCCTCGTTAATGTTAATTGATTTTGGATCTCTCTGTCTTGATGTCAAAACTGCCTCAGTATCCTATACGAGGCCTGCTTAATACATTTCTTTAGGCTGTTTCAATTACGACTGACAACCAGACCTCCGAATACTTGTCATTGTCAAGAGACCTAATTGTTGAGAGAACCGTGGGTGCAATATCTCAATGACTGGTAATGTCTGACTGCTATTGTTATACTAACAAACTAGTATCGTGTTGGGCAAAATGACAGAAAATATACGTATAATAGACCATGCTACTCTTCACAGAAGTAGCTACACATGCTTGATATTCAATGTTGTCCATAAACACATCCATTGATTTTTTTTCTTAAGAAAATGCTTCTCCGCATATCCAAATAATTTGTTCAATTTGACAGGTAATTAGCCTTTTTCTGGGTTGCTGTAACTGGAGTCTTTCCTGTACATCCTAGCTCTACGCTGCCTCCTCCCTTTGGTAAAAGACATGGCATCGGGACAAAGGATCTGGTGGTGCCGGCCATTGGCCACAAGTGTCTCCCGGTATTACAGACCTTCAACAGTTGCAGTGATGGTTAGCATTCCTGGCTCGTCTTTAGGGTTTCATGTTCACAAGTTTATATCCCAGATAAGCAATTTTCATTGCTCGTTCATGCCATTGATGAGCAGTGGCTGTCTGGAAAGGATAGTGATGTCCGAGATGCAACATTCAACTAGTTCATGATGAATCTAAGGAGCACGTGCATTTTCTACGGAGTTGGCCTGTGGTCTCGGATACCAGCACTCATCGGACACTCTTAAAAGCGTATTGGACATGTCTTCTACTGGTTTTAATTGAAAATTTTATAGATTCTGTGATAGAAGACAACTCGCTTTTTCTTTTCTTTTTTTGACAAGCAAGATAGAGGACAACACTTCAACCGATACTTCGGCTACACTTCTTAAGCCCTTGAATACGTGCTTATGTATTGAAACTCTCCATACTAGGAGTATTCTCTTCATAACGCAACTTATGTACCTGAATCAAACATAGATTAACTTGTAGGAGGAATAAATGGAACCATTCTACACTTGACAATCTAACTGATCGTGTTCTCTACCTTCATGGTTCTTTTCATGGCTTCGAGTTGTATATATAGAGTGCCTGTAAAGGATGCCTAGCTACCGGGGCTGAGTAGTGCTGGAATTGGATGGACGGTGAGTCCCCTCGAAACTGGCGAACGAAGTCTCTTTGATTCATTGCTCCACCACCATCCAACACTTAATTCTGACTCATGGGAAAGCAGAATACCCCAAAGGTTCTATCGTGGTTAGAATCCCTTCATTAAGCTCATGAATGAAGAACTCTGCTCTTTGAAAAGATTTACCCAAAAAACCAACTCTCCTCTTTGAAAAAAACATTTGTCATGTTAACAAACCTAGTTCATCACGCCTTCCCCATGGATTTGGATTTGCTCAAATTTTGGATCCAAAGAACACTTGCAGAACACCAAACGCAGAGAAGACAGGAAAAAAAAAATACATTTCACTCTTTCTTGTAGGAGAAGCCACGAAAGCTAACAATTTAATAGGGACTATGTGATGTGGAAGGTTTATGTTCGTAGATTCAGATACAGATGTGTCCGGAACGTGGTGATACATTCGTGTTCCTCATTATTGAGTTGAACCCACGTGCATCAGATAGATGCAAATACAAATGTGTATGAATTTGTGCACGAAAGTCTGTACACACATAGATTCACATGGACCCCTCGTTATGCGAGATGGCTCAGTGATCTTGATCTTCTCTTAGAACTCTGTCGACAGTGGAAACATCCATCCTCAATGATTCTTGCTTGACCCATTTGACCACCCTCTCAGCCTCCTTCACCGCCTTCTCTTCCTCCTCCGCCGCCGCCTTCAACCTTCTCTCTTGTTCTTCCACCGAAAACGTGCTCATATCCGATAGCATCTCCTCCCTCTTTTCCCAATCTCTTCTATTCTTGGTCTGATCTGCTCTTCCGGAAATACCCTTACTCCTTGTGGTCTTCTTCTTCCCGTTGGAAAAGCAAAAGCAACAAGTTGCAGCATCCATATCAAGAAAAGACTCTTACATACATTTGATCTCTTGGGTTTAAGAGAAAATTAGGTAAGACTTTTCATTGAGGAAGATATATAGAAGATTCAACTCCTTCAGAGGAAAACCTATTTTAGTTGCGACTTCTTGTTCAATTATAACGTTGAAAACTTGAAATATATGGATTGGTAAGATTATTGAATCACGCTTATTTTGGGCTGAATGATCTCTCTCTTACGTAATAAAGGAAGGATACGAAGTAGGGAAAAAAAGTTCAGAACAGTGTTAATGATTCAAAATTATACTGAAAAGATAGTCTCGAACTTTGAAATATTCATTTCTATGGTAAGATAGAAAACTAATCTCAATGGTCATGCATGGAAAGGAATATGGGAGGGAAAACATGACCAATTTAGTCCTCCCTCTGCTCGGTGGCGACTTCAAGAAGTTATGAGCATGTATTTTGTTGTTGGTTTGATGGTCAGGAGTGTTTGAGTCATCTTACTCGCATCTCAACTAATCTATCCTCACCCAATGGCGACTCCAGGCAATTGCGCGCATGAGGTCATTCTAATAACTTAGAGTGTTCGGACGCTTACCCGCATCTCGATTAATGGTGCAAGAAAGACAAAAGAGGTAGAGAGCAAGTACTAGTGAGAGAGATAGAGGGTGAGGAACAAATGAGAGGAGAGAGTGACGATAGGGAGCCATCTCCAACCTTGACTTCAAATTTGGGGATTTGATTTTTTTTTTTTTAAAGATTTATGTGGCAATTTAACATATCAAATTTTGACATCTTTAAAATGTCCACTCCAATCAATATGTCAAATTCATTATTTTAGTAAGCTTCTAAAGGGTAATGTAATTAAAGAAAAATTTTGACATCTCATATCAATTTTGACATGAGAGAGTAGATGTCAACTGACTCCTAGGCAATTAACATCTTGGTTGGAGTTGATTCAAGTGTTAAGTTTTACGTCTTGGTTGGAGATGCTCAATATTTTGTTGGGGTCAATTGTTAATCACATAAATTATTTCACCATACTTGTGGCAAAAAAAAAAACCTTCCCATGGGGTCTCCTGACCCCATAGTAATGTACTTTCTATCGCCATTGTCCATGCCGATACTGGGAAATTCACAATAATTTAATTTCTTGCTGCCTAGCACAAAAATTCGAACTCTAGTCAATTGCGTGGTGAGCAAATCTACCAACCAACCGGAGTTACCCTTGGGTCTGAGCATGTAGTTATTCGAAAGCTTACATATATAAACACTATTTTCTTGATAACTTGGAGTGTTTGGAACATCATTTCAAAATAAAAAGTTTTTGGGGTAGCTACGCGCATCTCGACTAAATAATACAAGAGAAAAAAAGAGAGATAGAGAGTGACAACTGGATGGAGAGAGAGAGAGAGAGAGAGAGAGAGAGAGAGAGAGAGAGAGAGAGAGAGAGAGAGAGAGGAACAAATGATCGAATATGATAGGTTTGGTGGTTGGGTACAGAGAGATAGAGAGAGAAAAAAAATTAAGAATACGATTGGTGTACATGCAGAAACTTTTGGAAGTATATTGTGATATTTTTGTTATTGAGAGGTGAAATGCATTAGCGACTTCAGAATTTTCATTCAGTGGAGACAAAAACGTGAAGTAAATTTTTGTATGCAAAGCTCTATGTGAAATAAACACATTTACTTAGGTTGAAAATTTGCTGGGCCTAATTTTTTTTGTTTTAATTGTTGAGCTATATTATCTTCTTACTCACAAATTTAAATAAATTTCATTTGCTTTGGTTATGTATGAGTACTTTAGTGTCGACAATATCAAAGAAAAATTAAAATATATAGTGTATAAAAAAGTTTCGAAGTTTAATGTATTTTTTTATCCCAGGGGTTTGTTTGAACCCCTCAACTTAGAGTGCAGCGGGCCACGGTGAAATGTCTAATTAGTTTAAGGTATCCATGTTAATGATATTGTTTTCATATGTCGTCATGTAGATGAAGTTTTAAAATTTGATGATGCCAAGAAGCCGATAATTTCTTTGGGAAGATGTTATACATGACAATAGTGGGGGCCATGCAACTTGCAATCGGCATAAAAAAAAATTTATTTCCCCTAATAAGTACTCCCTCCGTCTCTTTTTTAGTGTCTCGTTTCGTAACTTCAACTTATTAAGAAAACATCATTATTACACTTTTCATATCAATTTTTACCTCCACTATTCCTACTTACCCTCTATAGAGACATCATCATCATATTTTACTCACTAACTTTTCAAAATGGAATTTACTTTCAGGGGCAAAATGGAAAATATACCAACTTTTATCCACTAACTTTACAAAATAGACACTTATTAAAGAACAACCCAAAATAAAATACTAGACTTTAAAAAGAGGACGGAGAGAGTAGTTAAGTCTAAGCTGTGATGGGGCCCATTTGAAAAAAAAAAGTAGTAGGAAAAAAGGAAAGTTTGAAATAGTAGTATGTGAAAACAAACAAATTGCATGCTTTTTGGGAAAAGTGGTTGTGACATCAAGATGGTGGCGGACAAAATATTAAGAGTAGTTGTAGTGTAACATCAACGGACAATAAATCATTATTGAGTACTCAAATTAATTTCTCTTAGGTAAGAATTCGAAGTGATGAAATTAATTTTCAATTTGCATGTGGAAATTGAAAATTCTGAATGTAGATAAGTTCGTCGTGACTTTAGTAAGGATTTAATACATATTTATATTTTTCAATGGGAAGGAAAAAAATTACTTACTGCACGAAGAAACAAAAAATAAATAGGAATTTTTTTTAAAAAGCACTTGAACTTATACCTCAATGTCCTATAAGCATCCTGAACTTTCTTTTATTTCAATGAAACACCTGAACTAATCTGCCATTATTAAATTGGGCACCCGTTGTAAATTTTCGTTCATTTGCTAACGGAAATTGCACATGTGGCATGTTTGAATGTTAAGATAGCAATTTTTTTTTTTTGGCTTTTTCAGAGGAAAAACAAATGCCACATGACAAAAAATGTGACTGCAATCGTTATCTAACACCATGTCTTCTCTTTTTTTCCCGCACTTCTCTACAATCATCATCAGCATCAACACCCCCCACCACCTCTCACTACCCCCTCCATCGTTCCACCACCATAACGTCTCTTTCCTCTTTCGCCTTTCCCACCCACCTTCTCACACCTCTTAAATCCATGGGCCTTAATTTTTTGGGTAAGCTCCATAAAGGTGAGTAAGGTTTCATCAGCGGCGGTGCAAATCAACCCAAACCCGCCGTCATGTGGGGTGGGGTGGGGCTTATGGAGGTTTGACAATGACGTTTCTGCCATCGTAGAGATGACCTAAGTAGACCAGCCCAAACCCACCGTCGTCAACTTTGCAATTTGGGTCAAAAAAAATTGGAGGGACGTGTTTACATCCTAAAATATACCATCCAACAAGAAAATTACACGTGGCACTAAACAATGTATCATCCAATCAAAACACATCGTGGTTAAGCCTAAGATATAGAGGATCAAAGGGTTTAATTACAATGTTATTTTAGTACTATACGGTATCATTTAGATTGGAAACGACCACTTTTGGTCATCGAATGATAGCTATTAAGATGATAGTTAAACACAACCGTGGATTAACTCTTAAAACCATCAAACGGTGTCATTAAAGTCTCGTTTCATGAAAGAAATCAGTCATGCTTGTAATGAATCATCTGAATAATTTATATCGAAACACTAATCCATGTTGCATAAAAACAGGAACCCACTACCCAGAAGTTAACCATGATCAACACCAACGAACGTGGAAGGAGAAGAGTTTTTCTGAGAAGACCAAGTCAAGCAACAGTTCGAAGGCCTTTGCAATCGTTTTTGGAGGGAATGAAGGATGTTTTGAATCAAATTTGAACGAAGACGTGGGCATCAAAAGAAAACGTGAAGAATGCAGGCTAAAGATAGACTCATCGTTTATAAATAGAAGAGACAATTGAAAAGAGAAACCCCCCCCAACAAAAATTCATCATCTGACAATTCATACAAAATGGTTGCTCAGAGATCTAGAGTAATTTAGGACTTAGAGTAATTTAGTTAGTTTAGTATTTTGTAAGTTTGGAGACTTATTTGAATGTAAGCTTACTTTCGATTAAATTCAAGTTATCTTACATCTTTCTATCTTTTTCTTGCCAAAGAGTAGTCGAGTATAGGTTTGCTTTCGATTCAATTCAAGTGCGCCTATATTTCTGTATTATTCTTGTCGAAATCTTAAGAGTAATTGTATATAAACTTGCTTTTAATTAAATTCAAGCTTGTTTTTATTCAGTTATCTTTTCTTATTGAAGAGCGTCAATCTATTGTTGATTGATACCTTTAGGAAAATCCTCTTAATTGAGGTAATCGAACGGATAACACAATTGCCTGATTAAATTAGCTATTTTGAGTTAATAAAAAAAAAAAAAAAACTCTATTCTGGCACGCCCGCACACAATCATTTTGCCATAGATTGAGCTAATTTAGCCTAAACAGGACGGTAATAGTCGGGGGAGAAGAGTAGATAACGGTGATGGCAGAGGTAGAGAATTGCCGGGTCTTTTTTTATTAACGATGGCGAGATACACATCCGGGGATTATTTTTAACTAGGTTTTTTTATGAATTCACATTCCCAATGGCCAATGGATGAAATTTGAGAGATTTAGAGGTGGGCATGGCCGCATGGTTTGAGAACAGGGAGGTGAGAGCAAGACCAATTGGAGACCCGAAATAAAGTTCTGAAGAAATTGATGGGTTTATTTGGGATCCAGAGAAATGGGGATTTGGAGAAACTGATGGGTTGATGGCCAAAATAGGGAGGAAGAAGAAATTGGGCGGTGGGCCAAAGGCATTTGGAGAGAAAAATGGGAGGAAAAATTGTTGGGTAATGGAGAAAGAATAGGTTTCTACCAACAGGGTTTAATTCAAACCCAAAACTTTGATTCGAGCCATTAAATCCACCATTGAATTTGAATTCCGCCACCGTAGAACCACCGCCACACACCGGTTTGAGAGGTCGTAGTTTGGGTGAAAGGAAGGATGTAAGAGAGTGTGTGTGAAAGGAAGGATGTGGCCCTTTTTGCCCCAAAAAATGCCATTTCAAAGTGTATTTCGCCATCTCAGCATCTAAACATGCCACATGCGCAATTTTCGTTAGTAAATGGACGAAGATTGACACTGGGTGCCCAATTTAGTAACGACAGATTAGTTCAGATGTTTCATTGAAATAAGAGAAAGTTTAGGTGTTTATAAGACATTGATGTGTAAATTCAGATGCTTTTTTGAAATTTGCCCAAATAAATACTAGGTCCTTCTAGAACACCGTCAACTTAACATGCAAAATTAATCCTAAGGGATTGACATCATAGTCAAGACTTGAGACTTATGAATTTGCTCGCTCATAAGGTCTTAGCTTGAGTTTCTGTAAATTTTTGTCTAAAACTTTTTCCGTAGCTTTTTGTTGAATTTTTCGGATTAATCAATCGTCTCGACAAGAGTAAACAAGAAAATATAAAAATATGGACCGATGATGAAAAAAGTTCATAAAAGACCACATTTTAGACACACAAAAAAACAATTATTTGAGTCTTTTTTGTTTGTAGTGAACTTTTTTTTTTTTGCTTTTGGTCATAAATTTTTACTACTTTTTAGACTCCTCTCATTGAATACAAAAATGTTAATTTTGTTTTTATCCTCTAAACTATTTATATTTTTGCTACTTCATCCCTAAACTGTAACGTGACCACCAAATAAAAAAACTATGGGCAAAGACGAGGCCTATTTCAGGTCCAACAAAAACTTTTCGAAACATTTATTAAATTCAAAATAATTGTTTGAGTAGCATTGCAAAAAATTAGCTCAATCATAAATTTAATGAACATTACGGATGGTTTGTGTGGGATCCGAAAGTGGGCCTCACAAGTTGTCTATGAGCATAGTATTTTTGTTTTGTGCCCCCATGAACTTTTTCCCAATCAAGATTCGAACTTTGGTTATCTATTAGACCAAATGGGTGGCAATTGAAAAGTTGAGGGATGAAATAAATCATTTTCATAATTTGGGCTGGGTTCTTGTAAACCTTTTTTTTTTCGTTTTATGTATTTTGTTCGTCTTTTCAGAATTTTTGTTAGATTCACGAGATATTTTTTGAATTAATCATCCGTATCGACGAGAGAAGTCTAAAAGTACAAAATTATGACCAAGGGCAAAAAAAAATTCAGGCAAAGACGAAAAAAGTATCAAACAACTTTATTATTTGTCCAAAGTACCGTCTTAATTGAATTTTTTCAACATCGGTCCATATTTTCATACTTTTTCAACATCGGTCCATATTAATCCTAAAAATTACAACGAAAAGATAAAAAAAATTACAAAAAATAAAAAATACCGAAATAAAATTTTAAAACTTTATAAGTTTACAAGAACACAGCCTTAGGAATGAAGTAGCAAAAAATGTGAATAACTTAGGGGATAAAAATAAAATTAACTATAGAATACAATAACTGATGCACTCTGGATATACACTCCTACGAGTGACGAAAACATGTAACGATGGATATTCGGTAAAATTGGAGTATTATTTTTTCTACAGAAGGCTCGCCCGTCTAAATTTTTTATTGGAAAAATGCCTTTCCAAATTCCTTATTGGCCGCGTGGGTCCCATATTCAGCGCCAGCGGGTCCCAAAAGCCTACCTCGGAAACCAAAAGGCGACAAAACAATGACATAACCGTTACACCGCCATTTCAGTGAAGAAAAATGTTGTGTTTGGTATTGTATTTGGGATTGTTGTATGAATAGTATTATTGTTCCATGAAGTGCTCGACAACCACGGGAAGAAAAGAAGAAAACCCAGCTTCAACAAAACCCTATTATTCGTAATTCCTTCTCTTCTCTGTCAAAAGAAAGAAAGAAAGAAATGGCAGATTTCTCCTTCGTGTCAGATAGCAGCAGCGACGACGGTGCAGTCGAAGAGCTCCTCAACCAAGCAATGGACCACTCCGTTCTCCAACAAATCGCTGCCATAAACCTCTCCTCCTTCGCTTCCGACTCGGTCCTCCCAACTCACCTCGAGACTCGGTTCCGCTCCCTCAAATCCTTCCCTTCCACAAACCCCAGGGCTTCTACTCTGTCCACTAACAAGAATTCTTCTTCAAGCTTCAATTCAAAGTTACCTTCTCTTAGACCTCTCACTCCCAAATCCAACAAGAACTCGCTTTCTGATGATGAAAACGAAAACCCATTTGAGGGAAACGGTTTGGAGTCGAAATCGGGATCTGGGTCTGGCTCTTCCCATTCTAAAGCACGATGTGAAGAAGAGCCAGAGCCAGATGGGAAAAGGGGTTCGAATTCGAAAGCACGATCTGGGTCGTTCTTATCTCCTTCGGATTCTTCGAATTCGTCGATGAATTCTCCATCGCCGCCTAAGAAAACTGGGTGTTTCTGGTGTTCTCCGAAGAGGGTTTCTAAGAAAAAAAGCATGGAAGATAGGGAAATGGGGTTTGGAGATTACTGGCGGGGGAATAACAAGGAGATTCTGTCGGATTTGAGTGTGTTTTCGGCGAAAGAGCAGCAGAAAATGCTGAAGATGGCGATGAAGGAGGAGCAGAAGGTCAATCGTGAAGCTGAGAAAATTGTTAAGTGGGCTAAGCAGGCTTCTGCGAGGATGAATGTATCTGACATTGAAGATGAGCTCAGTGAGAGTGAGAATCATAAGTGAACTTGCCTTATACATGGTAGAGTTTGGTTCAACTTCATTATTGTTCATATTAATTGGTATATGTTTTTTTCTTGTTACAAAATTCATACCATGCCATCTATGTTATCAAATGTAGAAAGTTATACTTAAATGTTATTAGTAGTTGTCTCAATATGCCAATATAGGTAGGTATATTGGAATAGATTTTTTGTTCAAGTGTCCAATGTAAGGGTATTAGGTATCAGGTAGGGATAATCTCATATGCAATGTATGTTCTTGGTGCCACAGATTTGCAGAGTGTGACCGTTCCCCATTTCCTTTCTTTTTCCTTGTCAGCAAATTGCAAATTTATCAACCTAGTATCTTTTTTTACAGTCCGTATGTAAAGGATCAGTTTGTTGGATTCTAGAATCTGGAGTCTAGAGCTCCCTCCATTCATGTTAGAAATCCTGTGAGACATACATTTGACTATTTGAGTTGTAAAACCTTTCCCTTTATCGAATGGCGATGCAAGGATCAATGTCGTCATTGTTCTTGCAAGTTTCGGAGCCCATTCTGAGTTGGGAATAGGGTTTTGAGTCAGATCAAGCGGAGGTCAAGCAGTTGCCACTCTTGAGTTGCTTAGAGATTTAGGTCTGTGAAAAATTGCTCGAGCAGAGTTGATCGACCTCTGTTGGAGCTTGCAGCGTCTGTGCGCAGTTTGGGATTTTGCATTCCAGTCAGCTCTAGGCTCTAGCTGTTGTGGCCGGTCCAACAATTCCATAAATAGTGTTGTACTTTCTTTCTGACCTAAGAATAGTGCGTACTTTTTTTTGATAAGTAAATAATTATATTAGAAAGAATGCATAAAGGGCATGCAACCCATATACAGAAGAAGGCCACAGAACAAAAAAGCCCTATACATTGCCAAGAGAATGGAAAAGCTCGAACCAATCTAAAATTTGGTCAAGGGATGGATAACACTCTCCCTTATCCCAACTGTACAAGCTATTCAGCAAAAAAGATTTTATCCTAGACAGAAGTTTTTCCACCCCTTCAAAAACTCTCGAATTTCTCTCATGCCATAAGACCCACATCAAACAAAGCGGGATCATGGCCCACAAACTCTTCCTTCTCCTACCCATTCTAACTCCCCTTCAAGCAATTAGAAGTTCCATGACATTTTTAGACACAGCCCACTGTATCCCAAACCAAGAAAGCACCAAAGCCCAAAGTTCCCACGCCACCGGACGATGGATAAGCAAATGGTCAACCATCTCCGCATCCTGTTTACACATACAACATCAATTGACAATGATCTTCCCCCTTCCAAGAACAAAAATCATCTGCCAGGCCTTTGGTGGCAACTTGTACTTGAGAGACATTCAGTGATTGATGGATAGAGAAGCTTGAAGATCATCTCTCAAGGCCCAAGGGTTTGATTTCTTATTCTCTTTGTTGAGCAAGTCCTTTGAAGCTTGGTGAGCCTAAGGAAGACTCCTAGGCTAGGTTCATTCTTGAGGCTTTGACTCGGTACTGATTCAAGTCCTTGGTGGACCTATGGAGAATTGGAGTGCCCAATAATTCAAGGGGGCAATCGTGCACAGAAGTAAAAATCGTGGACTCGGCATGGGAAGATTAGATTCTTGGGGAGTTGATTCATGGACTGATTGCAAGATATCTTGTAACTGCCGATTGTGTCAAGTGCTTGTCTTTCTCTCGGGTTTTTTTTTCCCAAATGCAATGGGGATTTACTTACATTATCCTTGTGTTTCTTGCCTGCTTGCTATTAGCTCTTATCGCCACTTTCTATAAATGAATAGGACTTATCGAGTTGAGTGAATTAGTTATTGGATTTGCTTAGGTGAGTTTGTTTAAACTACTGATCAGATTGTAGTTGGTGGTTGATTTCTTGTAGAATTACTAACTGCATAGGGAATCCTTATTCTACGTAAGGGTTCTATGAAGCACGGACATGCCTACATTGTCATCATTTCTATGTCAAACTCGCCATGGACACGCCAGGATACATATGGGACACGCCAAGTTGCTCGTGCAATTAATGTTATTGCATTCTTATCAAGGACGTGTCTGGGACACTTGTGTCTTAAGTGAGACATGTATGAGGACACGATGGAGTGTCACTTCATAATTGCCAAACGAATTTTTGGGGGTTTTACTAGTACCAAATAGGCCTGTCAATGGATCGGATCCGATCCGGATCCGATCCGAAAAATCCGATCCGGATCCGAATCCGAATCCGATAACGTCGATTCGATAATCCGATAATCCGAATCCGATAACGGATTCGGATCCGGATCGGATCGGATTAAATCCGTTATCAATCCGAATCCGAACTTTATTTTTTTAAACTTTTTTTAAATTTTTTAAATTTTTTTTTAAAAAAACAGTAAATTTTTTATTTTGAAAAAAAAATGTTTAAGAAGTTGTATTTTTATTTTCAATTTTTTCTTTTATTTTTTTTTGGAAAATAATTTTTTTAAAAAAAAAATTGTATTTTTTTAAAAAAATATATATATTTTTTCCCTAAAATTTTTGAAGTAAAAAAGTTTTCGGATCGGATTCGGATTTCCGGATCGGATCCAAATTTTTCGGATCGGATCCGGATTTCCACTATCGGATCTGAGTCTTATCGGATTCGGATCGGATCCAGTCTTATCGGATCCGGATTCGGATCCGGATCTGTCGGATTCGGATCGGATCCGATCCGGTTGACAGGCCTAGTACCAAACTTGTCACTTTTGCATTTTTGTTTGTTTTCTAATGGATCATCTATTAAGGATGTAGAAGTAGTGTTGGTTTCATTCTTTTCTAAGTTAGTGTCAGTTTCTATTAGTTTTAATTATTCATGGATAATATTCATATTAACGACCGCTTAAGATATATGTGTGGGTACTACTCCATACGTTCCATATTCTTGGTTATTTATGTGATTTTAAACTTTATAGAAGGATATGCATTACTGTAGTTGTAATTTTGTAGCTATTTATAATGGATAGTAGCAAACTTTCTACCTTAACTTTCAAAATTGACATATTCAGGGACATCCCAAAATGAAATACAAGACCTGTAATTTGGGATGGAGGGGGTATAATTAGTCTTCTTTTCGTGTCTTCCGTCGTTTCTGTTTTTCCTTTCTTTCAGAATTGCCATGTCTGTATCATCATGTATTGTCTGTTTGTGTCTGTATCTTGTGTGACCGTGTCTGGTGCTTTTTAGTGAGGGGTGATTTCTTGCACAGATTTGCTCTGGCCTCTACATAACAGGTGGTCTTATAGTCTGTTATGGGCATCAAATACTGTTTATAAGATTCAAGCATTTTTTACTCTATGAAGTAAAGCTGCATTATTACGCGGAAGCTGAATAGGTAATTGAAAATTCATGAACTACTAATACATTGAAGCTTTGTAGTGTACGTATACATATCTTGAAATGTCCGGATCAGTCCAAGTGTAATTAGTGTAATTGACAGCTTAAGACGGTTATCGCTCATGTGTGCTAAAATGTTGCAGAACTTTTTCCTCTAATTCCCCTCTCCCAAAATAAATGAAAAGGAAAAAGAACAATAAAATTAGAGGGAAAGAAAAGAGAAGTAATCGAAATTAGAAAACCTATACTTTTCTCTCTCATTTTCTTCAGAGCGCATAGATTGGTATTGAAATTAGGAATTTCTGTTCAGATTCATGTAAATGAGTCTTTGTTCTAGTAGTTTTTAGTTGTTCAAAACTTCAGATTGTTTCACACTGTGTATTCATACCATCGAGTAATCAAATTGTTTAGCTACCCTGATGTGCAGCATCTCTTATCAGGGTTCGTTGTTGTGCAATAGTTTTTGCAATTATGTTAGGATGAGCATGTTCTCTAATTCAGCGGTGGCTCCACTAGTGTTTGAGGGGGTGCAAGCGAACTCCCAGGGTTCAAAAAATGTACTAAAATTTTGTATATTTTTGCGTATAATTCTATATTTCTTTTCTATTATCAGCACTGAATGAGTTGTGCAAAGCAGAGTAAATGAAAATTTACTAAAATTTATGAGTAAATAGATCATATAGCTCAACAAAATAGAATAAATTAGGCTCGATAAGTCTTCAAACAAAGTAATTATAGTTATCTTATATAGGTTTTGTATGCAAAAAAAAATTGTATACATTTTTGTCACCGTTGAGTTAAAATCAGCCGCTGCTATTCTAATTGACTTATGTTTTTAAGGGAATTGATTTTGCCACTCCATTTTTTTGTTAATGGCACTCCCTTTCTCTCACAAAATAAATAATCTAATCAAGATACAAAGAGGAGTGGCAAAATCACTCCTCGTTTTTAATATATATATAGAGTCCACTTCACCTAAGGGATCCCTTACATAAGCTATGTGCGAACTTTTGTTTGAGGCTGTTGGATCGTGTATTCAATGGTTCAGATCCGCTAATGGTAATAAACCATTTATGACCTTAGGTGAAGACTATAACATATATATATATCGACACACATGATTTACTAATTCCCTCTTTGTAAATTGAGTTGATACAAGTTCCAAATTTGAAAATGACAAGGAATTTGGTGTACCGGTAGACTTGCTAAAACTAATGTATTATTTTACTTATATATATCGACACACATGATTTACTAATTCCCTCTTTGTAAATTGAGTTGATATAAGTTCCAATATATCTGTATGTACTTAATTTATATTTCTAAAAATGGAGTAATTTCCGCTGTGAAAACTAAAATAATACATTAGTTTTAGCAAGTCTACCGTACACCAAATTCCTTGTCATTGTCAAATTTTAACAATAAAAAATTAAAAATATGGCAAGAGGCTCTTCATCCCTTGGTCAAACTTGCTGCCAAAATGGATTAAAAAAAAAAACTTGCTGCCAAAAATTCGATAAATTGGTTTCTTGTGCTGATTTTTTACAGCAAGTTTGGCTTTGTCGAACTTTGCCACCTCACTCAACTCAACCTATTTTTATGTCACTTCTCATCCTTCAAAGTAAAAAAGAAAACGAAAAAACCACAAGGGGAGTGATTTTGCCACTCCTCTTTTTATTAATGTCACTCCTCTTAGTTCTTTATTAGATGATTTGTTTTGTGAGAGAAGGGGAGTGGCATTAACAAAAATGGGAGTAGCAAAATCAATTCCCAACCACAATTGTTAGATATTTTGCCTTGGTCAATTTTCACTAGCGTACATGTATCAAACCCGTTCTCACTTGAGAAATCCATAATTATCGCCAACAAGAACGATCTCTTTCCCTCAAAAAAGAAAAAGAACAATCTCTCTCTTCTCCCTTTTCTTCAACCTCAATTCCCATCTCAATAATTATGTGTATGAAAAAATAAAGGAAAATTATATATTCCTTATATATTTTGGATAAGACAAAAATAAAATACGGTTGAAGATGCTCTTTAACAACCATATTTGTGGCAGTCTACTTGTTTGTTTAGTGTGGTATTGGAGTTCATCTATCTGTCACCAATTAAATTAACTCACCCGCCATCTCTCAACAACTGTTGAGAATATACTTACTTACATTTGTTTTTTTATTACATGAGATCGAAGAATACAAATATTCAATTAAATCAAATTAGACATAAGAGCGATTGATGGCCCCATTTAGGGGAATTAGTAAGCAAAGAATCTCTGGAAGAAATAATCGAATCTTTGCTTATAACAAAGATTCACACCCTAAATTTTCTTTCATTCGAAAGTATATAAAAATGGTCAATTGAGCTAACATCACTTACATCAGTTGGTACTTATATATATATATACATACATTTTTTATATATACTGTACATTTTTTTCAAAAGGGACTCATCTATTTTATACTATCTACTTACAAAATATAACAATACATTTCAGTGACACCACCTGAAGTTTGTCTTAGTGATGGATATCCTTCTCACATATGAGAAATAACAATGAATCCCATGTGGTTTCTATGTGCGTAAGGATGGGACCAGGGGATATAGTGGCGGAAGTCACCACGACAAGAATTTTAGAAAATGTAATTATTATATGTGAAAAAAAATAAAATTATACCCAACTTATATATAGTCTCGCCACTGCTAGTTTTTTTTTTCTTATTTTTTATTATATACTAGTCATAAATCTTCTTCTTCTTTTTTCAAGAAATGAGACCCAAAAAAGTATTCTAAAACTAAATTCAATGGGCCAAAGTGAAATAATATAAATGATGATGTGTAATTAAGAAAAAAAAAACTCCACATTCTAACCCTAAAAACTTATAACCTAAAAAATTAAGGGAATTTAATTATAATGTCACTCTCCAAATTTATAATGTCACTCCCAAAAGGGAGTGCGGTTATCAATTTGGGAAATCCATATAGGGATCTGGGGAGTGACATTATAAATTTGGGGAGTGGCATTATCTTTGTGCATACCGATACTATGGACTATCAATAAAGGAAGCATGGTAATGTGCACATAAATTGAATTGGGTCTCTTGGCTTTGATTTGGGGGCATGGTTCCGTAACAAACATAGGGGGGGGGGGGGTTTACTGTTTAAGTGGTATTCTGAGAACAGCCACTTTGTGCATTGTGCATATTGCCAAAGGTTAGATATGTCTCCAATCCTCCTCCGCCCATACCCCTAATGATTGGGGACTACATGGGTTCTGCTGCTATTGTTGTTGTTGGAGTGACATTATCGATGCCCAAAATTAAAGTTAGTCTTTTTTCATATTCCATGTGCAAATGAAAAACATCATTTACTATAGTTTTTGTTATGTTATTTTAATTTTTTCTGGAGCCAATAACTATTAATATTGTTATGCATCTTTTTATTTTTTTAGTATACATTTCGCTACTGCTAGGGTAAAAATCTTAGTTCTGTCCCTGTATGTGCGTTTTAAAGACACCCCCAATTGACAATTGTATTTCTAAACACGTAATGAAATGAGGCAAAAGTAAAAATTCACCCTTGTGGATAATAAAAACTAAAAAAAAAATATCTATGAACTCACTTTTTTTAATAAAAAAGGATCTTTTTAACTCATTGGAGGAGCTGTTTTGATTAAAAAAAAAAGTAATTTATTATAACCATTTATTTTTTAACACTCAGAAGAATCATTTTTTTTTTTGGTCAAGAAGGACAAACTTACTACCTTCGAGTCAAAAAATCGTGAATTAAGAGCTTTTATTATTTAATTAAAACAATAATTTTTTTAATATAAAACGCTTTTGGCTAATCCTATTACGTGATTTTTTTTTGTCAAATAGTTGTTTGTTGAATGTTAAAACTACATAGGATTTACTATAATCATTATTATTCGTGACGGCGTATTTGTCATGAAGACAAACCTTTGGGGTGTCAATTAAATTTTATCCAAAATTTGTACTAACTCCGTCTCATTTTGTTTATCCAATATTTCTTTTGTGTCTTTTGTATCTATTGTCTATATCTTTCCATCGATAATGTTTTTCATGATTTCGACAACTTTGTATTATAGAATAAATTGAAATCTATCAAATAAAATCTATATTGTATATTTTTCAAGATTCACATTAAAAGAGATAGACAATAAATATAAAAAAAAATTAACGGACACACAAAATTGAACGGAATACTAAGGTCATGTTTGGTAGCCATTCTGTTTTCTGTTTTCATTTTCAAAATTTTCAAAAGTTAACTTCGA
This sequence comes from Rhododendron henanense subsp. lingbaoense, assembly GCA_020567845.1. Lineage (NCBI taxonomy): Eukaryota > Viridiplantae > Streptophyta > Magnoliopsida > Ericales > Ericaceae > Rhododendron > Rhododendron henanense. The sequence goes on from CM036318.1 coordinate 25,082,198, forward strand.
AAGTTTGTTTGGTGCACTACTTCCACTTTCAAATTCTAGAAATCACTTTCACTATTTTCGTAATTTGAGAAAGTAACAAAACTCAACTTTCACTATTTTCAGAAACAAAAAACAGGCTGCTCCGCTACAATTTCTTGGAGGTCTTTTTTCATTTCCTCTTCTTCTCTCTCTCAAACCCAGGCATTGAAGATTCTCTCTCTCTCCTTAATGCATGCATGTATTTGTTTTTTTTTTTCTTATGCAGGGCCAGTACCGGCCATATACCCGTACTTATAGAAGGAGAAAAACCTTATAGTCAATAAAGGACCGACTTTGGAATTAGAAAATTTCATGTATATTTCATCTATATATATACTCTCTTAACTTAGAGATGAGAGGAGGCCGGAAGGGATACGTTGGGATTACGAAGCCATCATTTTATGAAAGTTGATACTATAACTTCGGCCTAGGAAAGAAGAACCCAATCACCGAACTCAGTGTCGGCTCAAAGATATTTGGGCCCGAAGCGAAAGTCGTAATAGGGGGGCCATTTATCTCCTCATCTTTGAACAAAATTTTGCAAAATGTTGAGGAAAACTAAGGGGTGGAGATTCGAATCTAGTTTTTAAAGCATCCAAAGAGCCTAAGCTACCACATAACCAGAAAGTTGTTACTAAAAGCAAGGCAATTGAAACTTCTTATTATTTAAAACTAAAAAATTGTATTTTTTGGAGCCCTCTTCGGGCTAAAAAAATCGGGGGCCAGAAGCAACGCTTCTTCGGCTTCCCCTCTAAGCCGGCTATGCCTAGTCTATCTACCCGCGGCCCTTTCAATTCTTTCAGAATATCAAGTATGGAATTTGTTTCTAACATTATTGCAAAGGCTAGGATAATTCTCTCTCTCTCTCTCTCTCTCTCTCTCTCTCTCTCTCTCTCATGTATAGTTTGGGAACTAGGGGAGAAATTGCAAGAAAGACCATTTTAGAAAAAGTAAAAACTGGTTTCAAAATTTGATTTAAAAAAAAAAAAAAATAGGTTGACACAAACATGTTTTCTGCTTTCACTTTTTTTTTAGGAAAAGTAAAAACTCATTTCAGCAAATAAAAAACAGAAAATAGAAAAGTGGTAGTGTTACCAAACATAGCCAAATAATTTAGGCCTGGAGAAAAGTCAATGCCGGCCCCTCAGACCTCTCACCCTCTCTGTCTCTCACTCTCACACAAACGACATCGTGAATCTTCTTTGATCCCAAAACCAGGCGCTCAAATTACTACTAAGGCTCCGTTCCAGAAACGGAATAAGAACTTATTTTTTGTTCAATAATAAGGCTTGTTCCTCAAAAATAAGAAGCAGGTACTTATTTTTTCAGAATTTATATAGGTACCAATGGGCGCCGGGGAGGGAAATCGTACCGACGGCCGCACCACACACGGAAAAGGGGTGCTCGGATCAAGCACCCTACACACCTCGGATGCCGTTGATTCTCGGGAAGGCCCCCTCGGTTTTTTTTTATACGGAGTAGAATTTTTGGACGGCTCGGATCGGCCATCCAGTGGCCGGAGACGGCCCGGTGCGGCCGTCGGTACGATTTCCCTCCCCGGCGCCCATTACTCATAGCAGTTCTCGGTTTTTTAAGCTTAGGCAACTTCAAGCTCAAAAATCATGTGTTTACGCAAATAATTTTCTTATTACTATGGATCTTATTTGATAGATTTCATTGAGATCTTTAATATGGTGCAAAAAAAAATAAAATTCATTTACATTATTTTTGAGTTTGAAAATGTAAAATAAACTTTTTGTTTGGTTTTTGTGGAACAAAGCTTCTTATTTTTGAAAAAGAAGTTGCCAAATAAGAACTTATAAAATAAGAAGGGTTGTGGAACACAGCCTAATCCCCTCCCAATTTGTTACGGAGTAGTATTTTTTTGAGCATTTGGGTCACTTTCAAATTACTTATACTTATCTTTTAATAATTTTTAAAATCTCACTTAATCAAATTAATTAAGGTTTTGTTATAAAAGATTAAATTGCAGAGGGAAAAATTTACTCCATCAATTCAAAAATTGAATACCACTAAAAAAAAATTCAAAAATAGAAAAAAAAAGTGTTCCTCAGGAATTTTTCGAAGATATAATTTGAAAGATACAAATAATTTTGTTTTATGTTCCTCATAGCCTCTGTGGAAATAGAACATGTAAAATAAAAAAAATAAAAACCAACAACAACTACAGGAGAACCAAATTTAGCGGATCAAAAAAGAAAAAGAACCAAATTAGGACCTATAGGAGTTTTTGGTTTCGATTTCATGTCCCCTCTCTCTCTCTGTCTCTCTCTGTCTCTCACGGCATGTCCTCCTCTCACTCTCCCCATCTTCTCTCTCCTCTCCCCCCCCACACTCATGCCCTCCTCCCAGTCCCACCACCACCACTTCGACCTCAACACCACCACCAGCAACCACAGCGGCACAGCCACATATCAACCAACGGCAACAAAACCCCAACCCCCACTCCAATCACCGACTCGGACCTCCGGTCCGAGTTCGCCCACCACGACCCCTCCGTCGCCCGGCTCAACAACGGCAGCTTCGGGTCTTGCCCGGCATCCATCTCCGCCGCCCAACGACAGTGGCAGCTCAGATGGCTCCAACAGCCCGACGAATTTTACTACAACCAGCTCAAACCCTCGATTCTCCGTACTAGAAATGTAATAAAAGATCTGATCAACGCCGACGACGTCGAGGAGATCTCCATGGTTGATAACGCCACCACGGCCGCCGCCATTGTGCTCCAGCACACTAGCTGGGCCTTCGCCGAGGGCAGGTAGATATACATTACAACTATTTTTCTAAAAGCCTTTACTCATATTCTTCCTCGAATTCAAGTAATAGCTTCATTTGTTTGGTATGAAGCAGTCTAATGGGCAAACCCAAATTTAAGCACGAATTTGAGTTAAAGCCTCATTAAATTAATGGCATGATTGTAAACGTGGAAGGGAAAAATAGCCGTAAATTTGGGTAAAAGACTGATTAATGGCATGATTGTAAATTTGGGAGGGAAAAATAGCCTTACGAAATTTGAGTAAATTTCTGAGTCTTCTTTGAATTTGAGTAAAACCCAATTTGATATAGATTTGAGTCAAGGAGTAGAGTGGATTTTAGGGGGGGTTTACTCGAATTTTAAGTTTGAGTGGAAAAAAGGGGTAAGAGCATCTCCAACCCAATGTCCTCTAACTCTATAACTCTATTTGGAAGGATCAAAATAAAGTTTTATATTCAAAAAGTGATTTAAGAGGAATTCACCATTCATGTTCACTTCAACCATGAATCTCTATATCTCTATTTTTCATCTTTATTTCAAATTTTATCTCACTTTGAGTCCAATAATTGTGTACTTCAATGTCAACTTCAATTATTTCTCTAGTTTTATATTCAAAAAGTGATTTTGAAGGATCCTCTATTTTCTTTCCTCATACTCCAAATATGGAGGATGGAAATCAATCCTCCAAAATGGAGGCAAATATGGAGGATGGGTTGGAGTGCATAATTCCTCCAAAATGGAGGAATGGAGGAAGATTTGGAGTTATGGAGTATGCATTGGAGTCTGGAGATGCTCTAAGCGATGGAGATGCTGTAACATGCTTTATGGTTCAGGTTCATAATTCAATTTCATCAATAGAAGTTTTTGTCTTACAAGAAGAAATTAGGTTATAATAATTATGTATTAAATGGTTATGAAGATAATAAAGAGTAGGAGAAATTTGATGTCCGAGACCCTGTGAGAGCAATCTCTAATGGTAACAATTTCTAAAGCCGAAGCCATCATTTGACATGATACCTCAAAAATGGACCTCGAATGGTCCAAGATATGGCTTTGCTGTTTGTCAATCCAAACTTGGCTCGATGTATGACAAAATGATTCAATCGATGCAACAATAAAATATGGCTTTAGCACCATTGGAGCAATTTTGCCAAATTTTGCCAAAATCCTAAGAGCATCTCCAGCCTTCACCCATTTTTTCCTCCAAATTTGAGTCAAATTTTGGCCTTTTGGGTAAAAACCCATTTTGGGAAGGTGCATCTCCAACCATTAAACCCAAATTCACTCTCCCTCAGACCCAAATCTCTTTCTCTCTCGACACCCTCTCTCTTCCTCTTCTAACCCACCACCGCCGACCCACCCCCACCGCACCCCTCCGTCTCCCTCCGACCCACCACCACCTCTACTATGACGACACTCCGGTGACTCCGATTGCACTCTAGCGATGACCCCTACTCCGACTCAGTGACGAATCCGAGAAATCAGAGTGAGAAATCGAAGTGAATGTTCTGTTTCTTGCCTTCTTATTGAAGTTCAAGAAGACGGGTGAAGGTGGTCGCCAGAGCAAAAGTCGAGTCGTGTGGAAACAATGGCTGCAATGCTAGAAATGGTGAAAAGGTAAATAATAAATGAAGTCAATATAGCCGTTGGAAAAATGGGGAAGGGTTTGAGTTGTCCCAAATTTGGGAAAATAAATGGGTAAAACCCAAAATGGGGAAGCGTTTGGGTAAAGGATTGGAGAGAGATTTTTGAAGATTTTGCCCAAATTTTAAATTTGGGGGAGGGTTTGGGTCAAAATTGGAGATGCTCTAATGTAGTCAAAAAATAGCTTTTGGTTAAAAAGTGACTCGAACTATCGGAGATGCTCTGATGTACGCTATTCTTTTAACTTCAATTGTGCTGACTCCCGATTGTGCTGAAAGTGGGGGAAAAATTCAATGCTCATAGGACACCAAATGAAAGTTTCATGTAGGATTCAGGATTATGTGAGTGTACAAAATTGTAAGTGAGTGCACAATCGAGGTTTAGGTTATGTAGGTGAGTGTATGATTGAAGTTGGGGTTGAATAGGCTTAGGATGTAGAGTACAACAAGGAGGAGAAAGACGAAGACAAGGCAAAAATGATTTTATCATTTTTCTGAATAGGAGAGGATAAAGTCGCACCACGTCCAAACCATGTGGGGCAAAGTAATGGTTGATCTATAAATTTTGCTCGATAGATAGGCGATGTTTAAACTTCATATAATCTTTAAAAAAAATCCAGAAACGTCAAAACTTAAGGTTTAACACATATTTCCTAAATTTTTACAAACTTTTATTGCTTTAAAACAAAATCATACACTTTCACCATCTTAACTATGTAAACATCGGAAAATAAAAAACCAGGAAGTTAGCATTATTCCTCCTGCAACAAATAAATTATAGAAGCAAATTATTCTAACTTATGGAAATATTCCAACAGATTCAACAAGGGAGACACTGCCGTCATGCTCCACTATGCCTATGGCGCCATCAAGAAATCCATCCATGCCTACGTTTCCCGCGCCGGCGGCCGAGTCATTGAGGTCCATATGCCCTTCCCTATATCCTCCAACGAACAAATCATCTCGGAATTCAGAAGAGCCCTAGAAAACGGAAAATCCAACGGTCACAAAGTTAGGTTAGCTGTAATAGATCACATCACCTCAATGCCGAGTGTAGTAATTCCAGTCAAGGAATTGGTTGAAATTTGCAGAAATGAGGGGGTGGATCATATCTTCGTTGATGCAGCCCACGGAATTGGGTGTACTAAAGTAGACATGAAAGAAATTGGGGCTGATTTCTACACTAGCAATTTACACAAATGGTTTTTTTGTCCTCCGGCTGTTGCTTTTTTGTACTGTCGAAAATCAGACAAGTTTTCCAATTTGCATCACCCTGTGGTTTCACACGAGTACGGGAATGGATTGGCTATGGAGAGCACTTGGATTGGAACTAGGGATTACAGTGCACAGCTTGTAGTTCCAGAGGTGTTGGAGTTTGTTAACAGATTTGAAGGTGGAATTGAGGGGATAAGGGAGAGGAATCACCAAAAAGTTGTGGAGATGGGGGAAATGTTGGTAAAAGCATGGGGGACAAATCTGGGGTCACCACCGGAGATGTGTTCGAGTATGGCTATGGTTGGGTTGCCATCTTGTTTGGGGATTTTGAGTGATTCAGATGGGTTGAAGTTGAGGACCCATTTGAGGGATTCTTTTGGCGTCGAAGTGCCAATTTATTATCTGGTGCCGAAAGATGGGGAGGTTGATCCAATAACTGGGTATGCACGGATATCTCATCAGGTGTATAATAAAGTTGAGGATTATTACAAGTTCAGGGATGCAGTTAGCAAGCTCGTTAAGGATGGATTTACTTGTGTACTTCTCTCAGATTGAAAAAAGGTACTCTTTTCGTTCCTAAATCTTGATCTCCTTTTGAGAATTTTAAATCAGACATGAAATAGTTGCACTTACAATTCAAATTTGAAGATGGTCTATCATTGCCTCTATATTAACTATCTTGGAACTCTCAGTCATCTATAAGTGCACTCATAAACATCCATAAGTGATGGTCTTTTTTGAAAAGCTACTCCCTCCGTCCCAATTTGTTCCGCCCTTATTCCTTTTTGGGATGTCCCAAAATGATACGCTTGTTTCAAAACTTTCCATTTTTAGATGTCCAGATTACCATTTTACCCCTCATTTAGGGAGAAATTTTCTCCCTCCCAAATTCAAATTTTAAACATGGTTAAAGGAAAAGGGAGCAATGGCCGGCAAAACATTGAATTAATTTGGCTCCATTCTTTTCATGACATGACACTTGACAGGAGAGTACTTTTAAATTTGTGGGTTCAATTTTTTTTTTACAAAATTTTAGTAATATTTCTCAAAAGGGTAAAATGGTAAAATTGATCAAAAGTCAATGTAAGTACAACATTTCCTTAAATTTTGTGAAAGTCAAAGTAGGCGGAACAAATTGGGACGGAGGGAGTATCAAATTGCTACCATTTTGAAACATCTCAAAATGGAATGATCTACCTACAGTCAGATACACAGTACCTTTTCGTTCACTGAAGCTGTTTATAAGATGCTAGAGGGTGTGTGCGTGTGCAATCCCAATGATATTTAGGTCTTTACAAATTGTTCCACACAAAAAGAAATGATGAAAACGTAGTAGACCACTGCTCTCTGAATTTGTCACTGATATTGGAAAAAACTCAAAAAATGAACTCCACAATTCAAAATTAAGGATTCCCGAAACATTTCGTTAAGAAAATAGAGCAAGAAAAGTAAAAGAGAGAAGGAAATTCTTACGCTAATCACATGTGTGCTCCACACAATGCACCTCAATCCATGGACAAATGCTGTCCATCAATGTCAAGCTTTTCAGGGGTGATTGGTATGCTTTGCCACACCTTACCCACTTGTTCTCCCTCTGTTTTGTTTTCCACAATGCTCTTTACGAATCAGACAAAGGTTGATATGTGGTTGGAGAGTAGTATACAGATAAAAGCAAAGCAATCCCTTTGTTTTCCTAAACCGGAAGACTGAATCTAACAGAGACAGTTATTCAGTAACTGCTGCTTTCCATGTATTGCCCCCGCAGTTAGTGAAAGTGGAAGTCTTCTAATGCGGTAAAACGATGACTTCCAAATGACAATGTTGGCTAATAAAAAATTTACGCCACTGTAAAATCTGAAATGCCGTATCCTTTTTTATATCAGTATAGCTGTATAAGACAATTTCATCTTTCCGATTTTTAGGCCGCAGATAAGATTTGATGGCCTATTGGTGGTTAATGAACAACGGCGTCCTGTTGAAGTTAGGTTCCTCAGTAGTGCTTGCAACTGAAGTGATATTGCCTTTGACAAATGCAAACTCTAATTTAGCAAATATTGCGGAACACAAATTGCTTTTATGAGCCCCATCTTGAAAAAACTTGCTTTCTAAATCAATGCCCAGTCTGGTGGGCAATTCACTTGACATTGTGCCATTTGCACTGTTGTAGGGTTTTTAGTGGACTTCTGGTAGTTTCTTCATTTCCACTTGTGTTCGAGATCTGGTTTCAATAATTAGGAAGCTTCTTGGTTTCTGAACCTTTTACTAATGATTTGAAAGGTTATATGTCATAGAACTTGTGTGCAATGGAACATAGATTTACGCATAGATTTAAGGTGTAAAACTAATGAACATGTAGATTGCTAGCGTGTCTTTGTACAATCTGGTGATTTGCGACCTCCATAACTATCCAATATCCATTTTCTTGCAGCTGTAGGAGAACTATATTCTGTCAGCATAAAATATATTTGAAATACACACAGCACTGCCCTGCTACTTGCGACATGTTCCGTTGTAAAAAATTGGCATTTGCACCTCTCCAAATCATTATCCCTGCAACCTGGTCAAGTAAAGTGTGATTCTGAACGTAAAAGAAATGTTAGATGTCTATGGCATGTATCTTTCCCCCACACTAGGTATAACGTTTATTGGTACGCTTTTGAGATGGAATGGTCTCAAGTTAGTTGAAGTATTACTCAATTGGAAATTTGGAAGAGCGCACCCAAGTTCCTTTATGATCTTGGAATTGTTTCAACTTTCAAACTCTTTTTGCATTAGAAAATACTACTACTATCTTTGAGATTGCCAACCTTTTACAGGTGGACTGAAAATTATTGTAAAATGTGCTGTTAAAAGATATGTGTCTCCCGTTGTATCTATTCATGTACGCATACAGGTACGAAGGTAGAGGGGGGCCAAGGGGGGCCATGGGCCCCTCAACATTTAAACAATGATGGAGATTTTATGATTTTTATGGAATGGCGTCCTATGTTTTTGGAGCTTCTTTTTGTTGCCCTCTGTGTCATTAGTATTCCTCCAGAACAGGACGCGACTCTACTTGCTCACATATTACACATTAGCTTCAATTCCAATTGTTAATAATCTTCATCACGCGATAATCGTCTCTAGAAGCTCACTTCATTTGTTTTTATGTCTGTTACACTTACATTGGTCCCCCCAAATTACATTTCTAGCTTTTGGTCCCTTCATACACATACAAATGTTGGGTAGTGTTATAAAAGGCGTTCACCGAACAAACAACACAACAAACAGGTTTTCGTTAGGTTTTGTCCATAGAAAAGGAAACCACATCTGTTATCCATCCATCATCTTATTCTATTAGTATAGTAACCTATCCAGAATTTGTTTTCATGCTTTAACCAGAATGCGTATCACAAACAAACCAGTATATTATGATGTATTGTTTGTTCTAGAAATGCCTTACATATGTCACTAGACAGGCATTCTTGGAGGGCTACCTTCTTATGGTACCTTTTACAAGATTCAGTTAGGGAAGCATTATTGCCTTTTGTTCTACAATGTGTGATGTTGATAGCTATTGAAGTGCAGCTCTGTGTTGGTACATTTTAATTTGATTTGATTTTCTTTCTTTGTAGCTCTGTGGAAGATTGTACGCGTTTTCTGATAAATAAAATCCGTGCTTCCCAACTTAGCTGTTGTTTGAAGCATGTCTAAGCGCTGAAGGGAGGTGTCATCTACACTTCAACCGCAAATCCCTTGTGGAAATGTCTTAAATTGCCCCTCAGTTGCCATGGGAGCATTCTCTGGCTAATGGTGCCAATTTTACTTTGCAAGTTGCATGATTTTACTCAAGTAGAATCAGCCACCACACCTATGAGTCAACGTTTCCACTTGACAATTAGGTTTGTAACCAGATTGAATCAGCATTTTTAGAAGAATAATGAAACATTTCATACCATCTGTTATTCCTTGGAAAAAATCCCAGTTCATGCATCAGCATATTTTGGAGAAGTATGGACCATATCATGTTGTATCTTTTGGAGTAGTTATTTGTGCCATCTTGATAGGATATTGTCATATTGATGTGCTTTTTGTTAGCATACAGAAGGTAGAGTGGTTGCGTAAATTTGCAATAATGCTTAACTAGAAGTTTTAACCAAAAAAGGTACACAAAATGGAACCACTGGACCAGATTCATTGCCGGCAACACAACTTTGAATCTATACCAAACGCCTTACTTTCTGACTACCTTCTTTGTTTGATTTCTGGTTGCTAGGTACTGCTGTGTCTTTGTACCTCTGGGAATTTGTGTGTACATTCTTCAAATACTAGAATTTAGTGAACGCATATGTTCGGTGCTTTCATGACGTCTATAGTTTGATAATAGGGTATCTAGGTTGCCTCACGCACTCTTTGACTAATTTCAAGGCCCAGACCAGATAGGGATGACAACGGTTTGGTTCGGCTATTGGTAAAACTAAAACCGAAACTTATTACTAAAAACAAAACCGTAACCAAAACAGGTGATTTTCTTTTTATCTAAAACATCATAGTAATTAAAACTGTTGATTACCGGTTTGGTTTGTTTTTTCATCAAACCGGTGGTCAACATTTAACGACCCAACCAAAATCAACCCAAATATTGGAAGGGGCAGAAAGAAAACAAGAACAATGTAAATAATAAGTGCAATTAACACGAAGTGAGAGGGAAACGTGGAAGAGGGAAGGAGAGAGATGTGGGGGTTGAATATGGAGGAAAAATATTCTATGCCCCAGGGACGTGGTATTCCAAATTTATTTTTCATACGTCTTTCGGTGCTAGCGTGCATCGAACACGAGACCGGAAAAAATATTAAACTATCTTTTAATCAACTAGCGTTGTGCCCGTTTGATGAATGAGACTGAAAAAAATCAATGTAGTTTTTTTTTATCCCGTGTATCGAACGGACACAAACGCTAGTAAGAGGAAAGGTAACATTAACAAAATTGCACTCGCATGAGACTCAGCAAAAGGATTCTCCTGGCGAGTTCCGCAAGAGACTTTGTACCTTCCCTTCCAACTCTTTTGATTCAAGCTACAACAGACCCGGCACAAACCATTACCCTAGACGCTCAGCCAACTCTTTTGATTCAAGCTACAACAGACCCGGCACAAACCATTACCCTAGACGCTCCACGGGCTGAGGTGGGGAACAATCTTAGATGCCCGCCCGACCCACGAGATAAAAAGTTTCTTATTTCTTACACAAAACATGCCAGTTAATATACCATTTACTTGGTCTTGCCCTCCTTGCCGAGAGGTATCAAGTCCAACTCTTCAGTTCCACACCATCGAGTTGAGTTTTGTTCACCCTCCACTTAAGAGGGTGAACATTACCCTCCTTCCTATTTGTTGAAATGATGTGGATCCCACCACAAAGTAATGTCATGCTTACCAAAAAGTGTATTGCATGGTAAGCATGATATCACTTTGTGGTGGGATCCACCACATTCCAACCAATAGGAAGGAGGGTAATGTTCACCCTCTTTTAAGGAGGATGAACAAAATTGCACTCAAAAAAGTACCACTACTACAAGTACAAAATGTGAATTTTAAGGGGATAACAAAATATGCTGAGAGAATGCTAATATTTTTTTATTTTATTTATAAGAATGCTAATCAATCTAAAATCAAACAACACTGTCAAACTTTCTAGAATGTCTTGGTAGATTCCAACCAATTAGATGTCACGGGACGGGACTAAGAATCTTGTTCCAGCCTTACCCCATTACATTTCATGTTACAGTCAAACAAACATGTACACCAACAAAAAAAATAATTCAATTTCCACTCACCATACGGATCCGTAATGTGAATGTACAACTGATTATCTACAACCACAAGACTATTACGACGGTCTCCAAGGTGAGAAGGCAATGGGAAGCTTCCGAACTGTTCTTCCTCGATATCGAAATAGGAAATGGTCATTGGTCTCTTATAGCCTATCCAGTGAAGAGCCCCATTCAGAAAAACTAATGTCGTGACATAAAAAATAGCGGGTGGCTCTGCAGTGTATCGAAGGCTCCTCCATTCTTTGTCAATCCCAAGGGTATAAATGTCAAATTCCATTGATCCAGTATATGTATGAATATATCTTAACACCTTGTATTGACGAGTATCCGATAAGATGACCATATGTCGACTTTGGTGCCAACCTCTGAGGTTTAGGAAGAATAAAACGCTGTGCCCTAAAGTGGGTTACACACAATAACAAGGCCTTCGAAATTCGACAACAAAACTAACCCATCACATGAGGTACTACTCGAATATGCATATGAGGGAAGTAGATTTCAGTATTGAATTTCATTTGGGCGATGCGGTAACCAGAAATAGGGGGATCGTGGAGTTGTAAGATTTCGAAGTGAGAGGAGGAGGAGTTATCACTATTGTTATTATCTTTATTATTATTACCGTTGCGGTAGAAGATGAGGCTGAGAGGAGACCTTGAGAGATGCAATTCGGCGAAGTAGGGTTCCAGAATGATGTTTCGCCAGACCTTGCATACTCGCTTGCATCTGAAGAGTGATTTGAGAGGGAGTCGAGATAGAATGTCGGACATTATGTCATTTGGGAGTTCTGACATGGGAGCGGCGGCGTTCTTTGATCTTCTCGTCTTCTTCTTTGGGAGGGCGACGATGACGGCGGCGATGTTCTGAGTTGCCAACCTCTTTGATCTTCTCATGTTGTCTTCTTCGTCTACCCTGACCCAAAACCCTAGATTTGAATTTGAAGAGAAGAAAAAGTAGAAACGCTGAAAACGGATGTGAAAGTAGTCCGGTAAATGAAGGCCGGTTGGGAGGTAAATGGTGGGATTGTGCATTTTTCAAGTGTGGAACTGAGGAGGGAGGCGACGCTCTGTTGCCATTTCTGCAAGAGAGAGAGAGAGAGAGAGAGAGAGAGAGAGATGGATAGAGGAAGGCCGTCTGCGTTAACAACTGATACTGGACCCATTTATGCACACACACAAAAAGGCCCAACGAATGGGTTTTGATTTGGTTGGGCTAACCCAATACGCGTATCCGGACCCACGGCCTTTTACTACTTAAATGCAACCCTAGTATGCTGCGTTTGGGCCTTGGGGCACAAGGGTAATTTTTTTTTGATTTTGCTAACCTCCGCCCATTAGGCGAAGGATAATATACACATAATTTGAAACAAATTCGGATATCAATGGATATCTCACAGATTTCTCGAATGTCAATTCACATTTTTACCTATTACCCTACCCTTTTGGGCGGATGTTCGAATGATCTTTTTGTGTGTGGTAAGTATGGAGCACAAGGTTTGGTTCTTATTCCAATGCTATAGCTTAATTTGTCATCCCAAACTTTGAAACAATTTCAAAATATTGTCATTGGCCAATTGCTCGTCGAATGGTTACATTTATTTTCAGGTTCTCCTCCCCTGGTTTTAACCAAAATAAACGTATAAAATGTTACACCTATCCTATGCATATCGTTGTTACGTGCTCGGGGTGGATTCGAAACCCTAGATTTCCTCTCCACCAGTTCACACACTTTTAATTTAATTGCTTTTCTACTTTGGCTTCTTCTGTTGGTGATGGATCTAGTAGTAGTTTGAATGTAGTAGACTGTGGAGAGTTGGTGTCTGCTGTTGGCGATGGATTGGATTTGATATCGTCTTTTTGTGATCATGGAAGCAAGGGTTGAAGTCGGCTAATTGGCGTAATGCGATCAAGGGAGTTGATCAGGTTTTCGTTGGTGGTGGTGGTGCTGTTTTCCGAGATTCTTTATATATGCAAGTATTCTTTATTTCATGGGTTTAAGTTCGTTTATGCCAAGAATGATTCTAAGACGGTTAAGGCACATTGTCGATGTAACGACCCGTAATTTCTGAAAAATATTTAAGGGTTTATATAATATTGGAAATTGAGGAAAATACGTTTTTTGTTAAGTTTATGTGAAATTGGGGTTAATGTGAAATTTGTGGAGTTGATTTGATTTGGGTCTTAAATGATGGAATTGAAATTGGAGGGAGTGCTAGTGTAATTTGTTGGGTGTGTGAGTATATATAGAGGAGTGTGTGTGTGTAGGGGATTAAAATCCCAACATATATCTCTCTCTCCTCACGCCTCTCTCTCGGCTCTCTCCCCTTCTCTTCGGCTCTCTCTCTCTCTTGCTCCTTTGAGCTTGAAAACTCACTAATCGACCACAATACCTTCATACCTTGACCTTCAATTCGTCTCCTACGCGTGATTCGAACCTTGGATCGTGTGGGTTCGTGCTAGAACTCGTTCTTGGAGGTTTTGGAGCTTGGAAAGCTAGGGCTCGCTTATTTGGGTTGGATCTTCGATCTTTGATCATTGAGGTAGGGATTCTTGCTCTTGTTATGTGTTTCTGAGTTGATTTCATGTGGTAATCGTGCCATAGGGTGTTGATTATTGTGTTGTGTTGTCCTTGAGTTTTCTGCACGAAATCGCCACTCGTAATGTCCCCGTATCGATACAATTGTTTGCGTATCGATACGCTGAGAGGATCTGCATTCCAGTAGCATCAGAAATCTGTCGTAGCGTAGCCGTATCGATACTCCATCTCCGTATCGATACTCCAGACTCAGCCGTATCGATACTCCGATTTCCGTATCGATACTCCAGACTCTGCCGTATCAATACTCCGATTTCTGCATCAATACTCCTTGGTTTTCTGGGCAGTTTTGCCATGTTGCTCCGATTCGACCGTTTTGATTCCTGATCAGTTCTAGACCCTTGTGGACACCTCCAAACCTATTCCAAGCATGTCTAATTGAATACCTTGGGTTAATCTAAGTTACCCTCGTCTCGTTGGTCTCTCGTTAGTAAAGAAAGAGTAGTATCGTAGTTGGTTAATACTTGATCGGGATGCTTCTAATGAACTTGACCATACTTGGGGATGATTGTGGCATGACGTGGTCAACGATATTGACACTTTAGTTGCCGTGACATGAATTGGTGATTGGTGAATTGGAAAACGTATAGTAGAGGGGTTATCGAGTATCGTAGATTATAGGGTATAACGTAGAATGCTTAGTTCGTCGAGAGGGACATACCTAGAGGTCCGGATGGAAGTGGAGCCTTCTAAATTCCTTGGGTGTTCGTTCTAAGAGATTCTAGGATAGAACCTAGCGAGTGGTGTGTCATAGAGCCAATGTTGGGTCCGGTGCATGACAAAGAATATCATGACAGACATAGAGGAATAACTTAGATTTGAGTAGTTGCTAATGAACATTGTGACATGTTTATTTGGTTGTATTGCCCTACGTGAGGATAAATGAAAGAATGTGAACTACGGAGAACTGTCTGCTTGTATATCGATTGTTGATGTGTGTGTGTATGCCTAAATTGAGAACTTGAATAGAGGGTCCCGCAACGCAAGGGGTGGAAATGCGAGGACTCTAGAGGGTCCGTTACGCGAAGTGTAGTAATGCGGAAACTCAGGTGAAGAGAATTCAATGTGACGCAAGGGGTGGTAACACAGTTGAATGTCTCGCATGATGAAGAGAATTCAATGTGACGCAAGGGGTGGTAACACAGTTGAATGTCTCATACGATGAAAAGACTTGTGATTGACTTAGAAGTTTGTGTTGATATTTGTACTGTGGGATTACTTGAGATTGTAGTTGTTGAAAATGAGAATGAAAGGTTGGTTCTATCAAAGTTTTATTAAAGAATGAAATTTGATTTTGATAAAAATCCTCCGGTATTCTTGAGCGAATCAACGGATCCGGTATTTGGGTACAAATCAACGGACTCCGGCATTCAAGCTCGAATCAATGGAGCTTGACCTGTAATGGTCTAGAGTTTTCTCTAAATTGTTTTGGGAATCAAAAAGAAAGGTTTCATGAACTAAGACTCTATGGTGAATGGTATGAAATGAGGAAGTTGCTTGCGACACTCATTCGACAAGTCGGTTGATGGTTGAACAGTTGTTGTAGTTTGCTAGTTTGGTGTGTTTTATGCTACCCCTAGTCTAATGTACGAATGGTAAGGGATATCTTTAAGATGTAAAGAATTCTGTGGTCGTAGTCCGTCGATTCTTGTGGTATCCCCTGTTGTATCTCTTGTTCGATGATTGGAAATCACTAACTCTTATTGCATGTTTCATCGCATTTTCGTATAACTTGAGTATAGATTTTTCTACTGGGCTAGTGTAGCTCAACCTATTATTTTCAGGTAAACAGCAAGGAAGTTGGCATGGCGTGCATCTCGTGCTTGTAATCACGTGTCTCGGAGGTATAAATGAGGAGTTTAATTTGCATTTTATTTGAAAGTAGTATTCAGAAGGATGAATAACGAAAACTGTAATATTATTTTGGTATTTGTATAACTTGGGGCTTCGAGCCAGGACAGTAACTTTTGAACTAAGTTTTGAAATCTGGGGAAATTATGTCATTTGGGTATTATCGGTGCTTCAATATTGGTTGTATTTATTGTAATTGATTATTAATTATGTTGAAAATCGAGGTCGTGACAGTCGAATAATGAATTTAATTGCACGTGGTGTGTGAGAAGGCCAAGCTAGAGAAGCCTAGTGGTTTGTTTAGGATAAAATAAAAATAAAAAGAGTTCATGAATGAGCACTCTTGTGGGGCTAAGGCATTGTCTACTAGCAGTTCTCGGAGTACTTCTCGTTTGGTAGGCAGATTATTTTATGAATCTATACGATTTGAGTCCAAACGTCCAGTGGAGGTAAGGAAGGAGATGAAGAAAGATTATGGGGTTGATGTCAGTTACCATAGAGCATGGATGGTCATTAATTGAGAAGGCTAGAAGTTATGTACATGGGGATTATATATACAAATCTAGTTTTGTAGTATATATACAAATCTAATTTGATCACGAGCAACATGAATTTCGCAAGGATATTCCTACTCTATAATTATTCAAGCGTAGCTTGTGTGGGAAGTGTTTCTGGTCCTTTTGGCAGGGATTCTCCTTTGTTTTTTTCTGGTCTATCCAAGTGTAGCTTGAGGGTTAGTCTAGGTGGTTGGTGGGTAGCTTACTCCCACACAATTGTGCAGGATTTGACTCTTGAGGCCATGTCGCAAGAGCATATTTTTTTCTATGAATTTTATAGTCCATGGGTGGATGGTCTGCCTTTGACCAGACCGAGAAGAGAATTGAACAGTCAAGTGAAAGTTTGTTCAAGACTTTTTAGTGATTTTGAGCCAAAATTAGTGGGATCCAAAATATTTGTGAGGTGGATCAAAGTGGGAGATATATCTATGTAAGGAATTTAAACCATTGAAATAATGAATATAATCAATTAATGAGTATCATACAAGTTATCAATTTCTGGAGAGAAATTTCGAGGTATCTTCCAAACCTTCTTACTTTAGTCTTTATACATAATTGTACCAAATGCATGTTGCCAGTAACGTTCACATGCCTAGTTCTCACCAGCCTCCTACCCTGTCGACAAGCGCGCCTGCGATTTTTTTAATAATCGGATGTTTGAACCAATTTGCACGCACTTATATTAATTTTGGGATCCTGAAAGTAACGACCTGGTATAACCCCTAATGACTCAAAGATTTAAAATTTTTAGCCTCCGTGGGAATGGATCATGTGATCACCTCATGGAGAAGCACATATTCGCCTTCAATTATCTTTGAAAAGAAAAAAAAAGAAACTATTCTGGGCTGAAGAAAAAGAGGAAGTAAAGGCAAGGGTTCTATATAATGCGTTGCCTTTATAATGCATTACACCGGTTTTATTCCGTGATCAAATATTGGAAAAAGTTTTCGTCAAATCACATTTGTCTAAAGAGAAATGAATAGTTTCAGAAAAAAGAGAGAGAAATGAATAGTGTAGTTTGGCCGTTCATCTGAGTCGCAATCATGTGAGTCGTATTTTATGATAAGATCACACGATGGATTATCACATCAAAGGATAATTTTTTTTTTTTGTCAAACAGAAAGTACATCAAAGGTTCATCAAGCTCTTATCGATATATTAATTAATTTCTTTTTTTTTAATGAGCTAATTTTTTGCAATAACCCTCAAAAGAACGTATTGCACAAATTAAACAAAATGGAGTATTTGTGCAAGACGTATCTCAGGGTTCCAGTGTACATTTTGTGTACTCAAAAGTCCGGCTCTATGAATTTGTAGTAGGCCGAACATAACGGCTCGGATCGCACTTCCTCAGGCACGGTCCGAGCTCAAGACGGTGTTTAGATCCAACATCGCAGAAGGGCACGCTCGGCAGTGGTCCAAGCTCGGAGAAGGATCTCATTCCATCAACCCGATGCCTCGGCCACGAGGGGATCTATCCGGCTCGGCCAAGATCGGGGCTTGTACAGGTGGCCCCATCACTTCTCCGTCTCTCCGAGCCTTCCGTCTGTGAGCTTGGCTAACGACAGGGCCCGACCCCACTTCAGCACCACGCTCCACCTCACGCGTGGGAGCGGTTACGTCAAGAGATAATGATTGGCGCACACGGGGGTGACAGCTCATCCCAGAAAACGGTTACCAGATCTTATCGGTGACGTCACAATGACGCCAGCCAACCCGTGCAAGGCACATGCCCGTACTTGGAGAGCAAGCCAAGCAAACCCTATAAATACCAAGTGAAGCAACCCTAAAGAGGTACACACCAAATCTCATACGAAAACCCTAGTCTTTTGCTTTACTCTCTACATATTTTCATCCTTTCGCCGGAGGGTTGCCGGACAAACCCCCGATCAGATCTTAATCGTGTGTTCACTATGCAAGTTAGAGTGAGAAGACTAGGCAATTCAAGAACCCATTGAAAAGGAATCCAGACCAAGGATCGATCAACGGGCCACACATAATTTTTTACCGTTTTTACAAATATGCTTATTTGGGCGTTTCACTTTTGTATTCCTTTTACAATTCTCTTTACCGTAACATTCACTTGCCCAAATGCGCGTGGCTTTGCAGTAAAAGAAGGCGCATGTTTCCACTGCTACCAATTTATTTGGTTGAAGACAAAAAAAGTAGGAGTATTTAATACGTACTATATATGCTGTATCTCCTTCTCAATAAATATCTCAATTCGATAACTCTCTTCCTCTGGACTCAACCCTCCACTAGCACAGCCTTCATTCAGCTGATCACCAAAGGTTTGACCTCTCAACATATCTCTTCTACTACTATCCTCTCAACAATCCATACTAGTTTGTTTGTGTTCAAAATATCAGTTTTAACTGTGGGTTACGATTTGTTCTTCACCCATGTTGTAGTTTTCCTTTTTTCCAATTTCCCTCTTTAGCTTCTAATTAAGATGTTGCTTCTTTTAATTTTGCTCCCTAATACCAGGTTTGGGTTGATCATCGTATCCAGATTTACTAGGTTTTTGCTTGTTCGTAATACTATATCTATATCATCATGATATATATGAGGTGTCTCTGTGTTTGTATGTGTTAATGGAAGAAAAGAAGTGCTCGATCTGTGATTGAACTAGTTTCACTCTCAGTCTCAGATGAGGGTCTTTACATACTTTTGTGTATTATTGGTTCACCATACGTCCGAATGGAAAGGCTTTTGGCGCTATTCTGTCACAGTCAGACTGTCTTGCATCTGGTCTCAGCATTCAATTCGCAATAGTATATTCTTTGGTCGGATTGTATTTGCAACATATAATTACAGGTAAGATAAGTATATGCAGAGAGCAGTTCATGTAATCCCAGCGGTCGAATAGTGTTTTTAATGGATCAGATTTATGGAAATAATCTTACAGGTAAGATAAGTATGTCTTGCCTATAAGATACTTTCACAAATCTGAACTATTGATTCTAGAGATGAATGACCCAGACCGATTGGACTGCACCATCTTCTCTATTATTGGTTTTCCATTCTGATATTGGTTGTTTCCCCGCCCCCCGTCTCTCTCTCAACCATAGTAAGCGGTACATGAATTTCACAAGGATATTCCTACTCTATAATTATTCAGCTTTTGCTCTTTTCAACTTGTCTTTTGAGGAGTTCCCCCCCCCCACCACCACTGGGTTACCCTCATGTGTGGATTCTGGACAGCTGCGAAAATCAGATCAAACAGAAAAGTTTCCATTTCCTTGCTGCTCACCAGAATTTATGTGCATCTTTGTGTGATAAATGAACAAAATGAGAGTGATTTCTCAACTGATGGTTTTGTGACAATTGGGGAGACTAACCTTGAGGTTGTTGTAAATTTAGTGTTGCAAATTTGGATTAATTTGTTTCTTGAAGATGGGGCGATTTGTTAAGCTGTTGTAATCTTTAAGCTTGCTGTTACTTAGTAATTAAACCTTTTGTGAAGTTGGCATGTGACTGGGGCTGTCAAGAATTTGATTCAATCTTGGGTTGTTTGGTAAAGGTTTTGAGGAAGGTTTTTGGGGTATTGAGGGGAGAGAGATAGAAAAATTGTGGTAATAAATAGAGAGTACTTACTGAAAACCATGCATCTTTCTTTTCAAGTTGCTAATATTTACTTTGGGCAATGATTTTGGCACTCCACTTTTTGATAACCACTCTCCACTATTTGTCTTTTAGTGCTCTTGCCATGTGTATTTTAAACATTAAAAGACAAATATTGGAGTGTAGTTATCAAAAAGTGGAGTGCCAAAATCAATTACCATTTACCTTTTATTTTTCAAGTGTAGCTTGCGTGTGAAGTGTTTCTGGTCCTTTTGGCAGGGATTCACCTTTGTTTCCTTCTTGTCTATCCAATAGGCGCTTATCCTCTTGTTTGTAATTAGAGGAGTGTTTTGTTCTAGCCTAGCAAGAATAGCTAATCATTGCTGTAAGATACGGTTTTTGGTTAACTAAATAATAGTTGATTTGTTTGTGGTCTAGCACCGATAGATAGGCCATCTCTATCTCTTTCTCCTGTGATTGTCCAAAATCGCTTGCTTTGCATAGACGTTGTCACGTTGATCTCCCCTTAAGCTAATTACCTATTGTTTTGTTATTGTACCAGGGAATTCTCTAAAATGAGACTCAATCATCTTTTGGTGACTGTGTGCTTACTAATTTCGACATGCTCTTTAGTTCCTGCTTCCTCTGATGATTTAGTGAGAATTGGTTTGAAGAAGCGACCCTTGGATCTTCATGGCCTTAAGGCTGCCAGGATGTCAAGAATGCGAGGAAAAAATGGGAAGAGTTTGAACGCCTTGCATCCTCATGACTCGGATGTTGACATAATTTCTCTAAAGAACTACATGGATGCTCAGTATTATGGAGAGATTGGCATTGGTTCTCCCCCGCAGAAATTCACAGTCATATTTGATACTGGCAGTTCCAATCTCTGGGTTCCCTCATCAAAATGCATATTGTCTGTGAGTTCTGGAATTAATTTTGCAAGTTCGTAATGTTCTTCTTAAAAGAATTACCTATAAATCGATATTACGTGCAGATCGCTTGCTTATTCCATCACAAGTACAAGCATACAAAGTCCAAATCATACGAGGAAAATGGTATACTTATTAGTCTTATCTTTGGTAGTTGGAATGTTGATATGTACTTGATCTGATTGTAATTGAGTCTTGATTCACAAATTGATTGCGTAAGAAACAGTTTTCGCATTGAGAAACATTGGAAGATGTGTGCTCAAATAGCTTTTGTTGATTTTGATTCAGGGAATTCTTGCGCAATACACTACGGGTCTGGATCAGTTTCTGGCATCCTTAGTCAAGATAATGTTAAAGTTGGCGATCTTGTGGTTGAAAAGCAAGTAAGTTCACTTGTTTAAAAAAAATGATAAATGGAATTGGTGTTCGGCACTTCCTTTGGTGATAGATACAAATGCTTTATTTGTCAGGTTTTCATGGAGGCTACTAAAGAAGGGAGTCTTACATTCGTAGTGGCACATTTTGACGGGATACTTGGGCTTGGGTTCCAGGAAATTTCAGTTGGGGATGTAGTGCCAGTCTGGTAGTATTATGTTAAACTTTGTTTTAATGTGTTCCACGAATTATTCGTCTTTATAGCGAAGAAAATCTGTATTTCGATCCCTTCTGTTGTGCACTTCTGATGTCTTAATACACTGATTCGTGATGGAAGTGCAGGTACAATATGTTGGAACAAGGTCTTGTAAAGGAAAAAGTCTTCTCTTTCTGGCTAAATCGAAACACGGATGCAAAAGACGGTGGTGAGCTTGTTTTTGGTGGAGTGGATCCAAACCACTTCAAGGGGAAGCATACTTATGTTCCCATCACTCAAAAGGGTTACTGGCAGGTGTGTAAAGATTAAAATTTAATGTTTCCAAGATTGACACACTTAATTCTGGTTCGATTTGGTTGATTTTTTCTTTATGCTTTTACGTGGGAAACTAAATTTAAGTGTGCCTTGTTTATTTCTCAGTTTGAAATGGAGGACTTTATGATTGGAAACCATTCAACAGGTAACTTGAGCACTTATATAGACTGTGCGTTAATGGTGGCTTATTTAATTCTAGCCAGGAATTAACTTCTATGTCGAATCAGTTAAAAAAAAAACAAAAAAAAACTTTTACGTCAAAGATTGACACTTACGAAGTGATGATTGGAAACCTATAAAACCGAGAAAATAATAGATTGGCGAGAATATACTAATACCAGTTGTGCTACTGGCCTTTACTGAGGCAAGGGTTGATTATTACTGCCACCTAATCTCTCGTTTATACAAAAGGAGTTTATTATTAAACACTATCAAACTTCGGAAAATTTTGTTCTAACCCTACTAATTTTAAAATAGTTTTACCTTTTAAAATTGTCTCCTTGTTATGGAACCAATATGCTAATCACCTAATCTTTTGCTTTTTGCTACAAAAGTCAAAGAAAGGAAGGTTTGTATGTAGGGTAAATTACAGTTAACCCCCTCTAACTATGCCTCGGTAACACTTAACCCCCTCTAACTATTATTTTTGGCACTTAATCCCCTCTAACTAACTGAAATTCAAACGGTCATAACTTCAAACGGTCATAACTTCTTCGTCCGAAATCGAAAACATGCAAATTATATATCGATTTCGAGGTCTTGAAGTCAGCTTTCTAATGACACCAAAATCACATCACGATTCAAAGCACACAGAAAGTTATGATCAAAACGGTCTTTCTGTCTACCAGCCCTTACTCTTTTGATCATAACTTTCTGTGTGCTTTGAATCGTGATATGATTTTGGTGTCATTAGAAAGCTGACTTCAAGATCTCAAAATCGATATATAATTTGCATGTTTTCGATTTCGGACGAAGAAGTTATGACTGTTTGAAGTTATGACCGTTTGAATTTTAGTTAGTTAGAGGGGGTTAAGTGCCAAAAATAATAGTTAGAGGGGGTTAAGTGTCACCGAGGCATAGTTAGAGGGGGTTAACTGTAATTTACCCTTGTATGTATAGTATATGAAAATTCGAAGGAGCCAAATGGCCTCTAGATTTGCAAAGGAATTCGGGGGTGTTTGGGAGCCAACTTTTTGGCTTTTCATTTTTCACTTTTTGCCTTTTTGGCTTTTGGGATTATGATCAGAATGTATTTTGTATTTGGTAGAGTGTTTGGATGATATGTGCAGAATGCATTTTGTAATAGGAGTAGTGTTTGGAAGATATGGAATGAAAATGAATTGTGGATTGGTTTTTTACTATGTTGCCCCCGGTTATTAATAATAGTGTATAATGTATATAAATAATGTTTGGGCTCAATTTATTTAAAATTTAATTCCGAAATTCTGCTATGTACATGAACTGGTGTCCCCCGAAATTTAATTCCGAAATTCAGTTGACAGAGATAACGTTCAAAGCCATGGCAAAGTGGGAATTATCTGAAAAGAGAGAGGGTAGCCTTGTCTTTTTGGCATGGCTGGATTCAAAAATGAAAAAATGGGAATTGGAAAAGCTCCTTTTTCCAGATTCTCGGTTTTGTTTTAGAAACTTGAAATTGCAAAATCCATTTTACCCAAAATCCATTTTCCCTCTTCCTACCAAACACCCAAAATCCAAAAATGGAAATTGGAAAATGTAAAACCAGACCGAAATATGGGACAGTAGTCTTTGATGTGTCATGCAAACACCTAGCTTGAATCCTGTTTTGCCACTCTTTTTTATCAAGGGCCATAACTCTGTAAAACCACCACATATGATGCAAGTTCTTGCATCCACGATTTTGCCGTGTTCACTGTTCAGTATGGTTGATGACAATTGGCTCGCGTCCATCCCTTTTTCAAACCATTTACATTCAAGAGGACAAACATTGTTGAATATCTTGGAAATCTGTGAGGTTTTTCTCACCCTTTTTCGCTTCAGGTTATTGCAAGGGTGGATGTGCTGCTATTGTGGACTCTGGAACATCCTTGCTTGCTGGCCCAACTGTGCGTACTTCTATCTCTTGGACAATAAAGAAAAAGGAATTAAAAAATATCACTTAATTGTCAAAAAGATCCTCAGGATTGGTTAATCATCTCTGGCGCTGAAGGTTAATCATCTCTTCTACTTTCAGCACTTATTTATTATGTGTCTAATTAGCCCATCTTTTCAGGGTGTTATCACTCAAGTGAACCATGCAATTGGAGCAGAAGGTGTAGTGAGCATTGAATGTAAGCAAGTAATTTCCGATTATGGAGAGCAGATCTGGGATCTCTTAGTTGCAGGGGTTTGTTCTCTTTGTAGTCTTTTTACCATCTTTATCCATCGCTTAGTAGTTAGTATGGTTCCAAGGTCTCAACATATTTCCATTGTGATCTGCAGGTACAACCTGACAAAGTTTGTTTACAGATTAGTTTATGTGCTCCCAAGGGGGATCGGTCTGCCAGGCAAGGAAGTCTGTTTTTTCCTAACAAAAAATGCATTTTTCGGTAGTAAATGCTTTAGGCTGTCTTTTCTCTTCTTTCACTTTCCAGTGGCATGCTTCCTTGCAAAGCGTTTGTGTTGGGAAATTTAAAAGGAATGACTTAGTTTCTCTATTGCTCTATTTGGTGAACAACAATTACTGGGTATTGATCACTCACCAATTCTCAATTTCATTTAGTGTATTGTTACATGATTAGGTATTTGTTTTCTTGGAGAACTTACTTCCAGTACCTGAAGCTAGGTGGTTTTAAGGAAATTGTGGCCAAACGCTAACTTGAGTTGACATTTGATCCAAACCATTTTTGCAGTGCTAATATCAAGCAAGTAGTCGAAGAAAACAAGGAGCATATTTCTGCGGGGGATGATCTTGTCTGCACTGCTTGTGAGATGCTCGTGTATTGGGTCCAGAACCAGCTGAAAGAAAAGGATACCAAGGATCAGGTGTTTGATTATGTAAATCAGGTGATTTATGAACGAAATCTAATATCTGCTCATAACACCAATATGACATTTCTCTTTATGTAAAACCTTAATTTTCATTATTATTTTTAATCTTTAAAGCTTTGTGAGAGCCTGCCAAGTCCAATGGGAGAATCAGCAATCGACTGCAACGCCTTGTCGAAGATGCCAAATGTTACATTCACCATTGGAAGTAAAAATTTCACCCTCACTCCTGAACAGGTTTGATTTCATTACATGTCTTTCTAAGCCTTTTATTTACCTGCGCATTTTGTCCTCTCATGTCTTATAGTTTATCCTAAACTTAATATTTACATGTGAGGGTTTCAATTGCCATGGGAGCTTGGTTCTTGCATACTTATTTAGTAGTGGTTGTTTTGATATTTCCGTAATGTGAACATTATTTGCGTTCTTTTTTATTGCTCATTATGGAACAGTACTCTCTATTTTTATGTAGGTTACTAATGTAGCATGTGTTCTATTGCTCGATTATGTAACGTGCCCACAACTTGCTCGTCTTCCAACTTGTAGAAAAATAAGGTGACCGAGTGTCCTATCCGTGCTTCTTAGGTCATGTAGGGTAAAATGGAATATAAGTAAACTGAATGATACAAGATTTATCGCAAAATGGAATATAAGTAAACTGAATGATACAAGATTTATCCTTCATGGTTAGAAACTGCTTTCATCTCCATTGCCTGGAATTATTTCTAACTCTTCTCTTATCAATGCTTGCCTTTTGTGTCAGTATGTTCTAAAAACTGGTGAGGGACCTGCTACTCTCTGCGTCAGTGGGTTTATTGCTTTGGATGTGCCTCCACCTCGTGGTCCTCTGTGGTATGTGTTCTTGGACTATGACAACATTCTTGCCCATAATCACAAAAAATGGAAATTGAAAATAAAAAAGAAAGAACAAGGAGCCATCCCTTCATGTGCTTGCACAAGAAGTTAATAGGCTCTGTTTGGATCATGGTTTGTGGAGGGATGTATTGAAGGAAAGGAAATGGAAGAGTATGGGACAAGATAAGATGATCTAAAGGCGCATAAATTTATTTCTTCGGCTTCCTATGGCACCAACAAAATGTTTTCCAAATTTTAAAATTGTTCTCCTGAAAACATAGTATGATGTAAAAACGATATGTTACTCTTTACTTTTTTATTTTTTCCTTTCCATGAAAAGAAGCAATTACGAAGAAAATGGAAACAATTACTACATCATACTTGCAGGATTTTTGGAGATGTTTTCATGGGGGTGTATCATACTGTGTTTGACTATGGCAATGTACAACTGGGCTTTGCCGAAGCTACTTGATAGATGCAACACATCTTTTATCCTCTCAAGTATCGTCCTGAAATCATCATCAGTCGCTTCTAAGAAAGCTAGAAATGTTGTAAAATAGTAATGAACATAAAAATGCTACATGAATTGGGTGATGTGTTGATTTTCTATGTAATAATATGTTGCTTAGAGATGAATGCTGTTTGATTAATTGCCAATGTACTTAGCAGAACATTTCCATTTCCTTCATATATATATATGTATATATATATATACTAGTGTAATTCCGCGTGCTTTGCACAGTGTTGTGTGCTCATTAGTGTAATTGTTTATGTATGTACGATAGTTCAAATTAAGATTTAGTTATGGAAATAAAAAAGTCGTAAGAGTAAGTAATTGAATGAAAGGTCATTTTTACCAACAAAAAAAAAAGATAGTATTTTATAAGTAATGCAAAAGGAGTTCTTGTACGGAAAAAATAACATAAAGAACACTATTTTGGAGTACGAAAATATTTTTAATTTTGTAGACTCAAATAATTAATTAAGGCTACTGTAATTTCATAGATCATGCAAGTGATTTAATCCAACATATACACTAAAATTGAAGAGAGTCACAAATAGCTCAACCTTGTTAAAAAAAGGATTATAAGGAACGGTATTTCTAATTTCATCAGGACAAATTAAACATTGCCTAAACATAGATCAAAGAAATAGGTATTTGTTCCTTCTCAAACAATAGCAACAATAATCAAGATAATGTCATGGATTAGATTCTAAAATTGTGCAAATAATTAGACTTTTTCGTCCGTGTGTTTTGAAAAAAAACTGTAAAACCTTGACGCAAGAGAGCCTTTTTCCAAATATCGTACAAAATTAGAGCTCGATTTGCTGAGAGCAAATACACAACAAACTATCATGCTAAAAAAGACAGAACCATAAAAGTAAAGCAATTAGAAAACTCCAAAAAGAAGAGATCACTCAAAATACTTAGTCTAGGGTTATGAAATCTAAGAGAATCTGACCACGTAGTTACATCATTCTTTGTGTGTAAGAATTTATGATTGAGAAATTGATACGTCTATCTTCGTTTGAATTATAGAGGGATCGGTGAGAGAGAGATCGGGGGAGATCTAGGAGGAACGAGGAGAGAGAGAGATCGACAATGATTTCTTTCTTTCTAAAATGGTTAGATTTAGAAGATATATAAAGCTTTTTCTTCTCAACAAAGCAAAATGGGGCCTAAAATACCTAAAATACCCATGAAATTCCTTTTCTTCTTGATTAAGCAAAGTAGGACCTAAAATACCTAAAACACCCCCAAAAAGTATTTTCTTATTGACCTAAAAGAGGACCTCAAATACCTAAAATACTCTCGAAAAGCCTTTTCTTCTTAATTAAGTAAAGTATGACCTAAAATACCCCCAAAAAGACTTTTCTTCTTCAGTAAGCAAAAGAGGACCCAAAATATCTAAAATACCCTCGAAAAGCTTTTTTTCCTTGACTAAGCAAAGTAGGACCTAAAATAACATCAACTCAAGACATTCAAAAGAAATTTGAAAGACGAAATCTACAAGGGTAATTTTGTCTTTTAACATGGTAGCTTGGCTTGCCTTAAATTAGGGAAAAGAAAGATTTTTTTTTTTACCTATAAAAAATAATTTCCCTTAAACTAGGGAAAAGAAAGATTTTTTTGTACCTCTTTTTTTTCTTGACTAAGCAAAAGACCTAACACTGAAATGCCTAAAATACCCCCATATCTTAACACCACCATTGACAAACTACAAGGACAAATCGGTAATTTCACGGTGTGGCTTGGCTTGCCATCCTACATTCTTTTAGATATTTCAAACAAGGTGAAATGACAACTATATTCTTCAACTCAAACTACAAGGGTAATCCTACGAGGGGTAATTTCGTATTTCACGGTGTGCCTTGGCTTACCATCTTATTTTCTTTTATTACAAGTGTATTGATTGATAGGTTGATGGTATGGTTAGAGATCCACATGTTAGGTATTTATTACGTTCGTTTTCGAACATCATTTTGATTTTTGCACCCCTTTTTCGTATCCCCTTCTATTTCTTTTTCATTTTATAAGTTTATTATTACGTCACTCCTCCAGTTTTGGAAAAATAAATCAATAAAAGAAGGATAGTAAATGTAAAATTCATGAATAAGAAAACAAAGGGCACGAATATATGGTAAATACCCACCAGAAATGGTCTATGCTGCTTCTAATTGAAGAAAAGGATTGCACGTATGTAAGTGCAGAAAAACCGAAAGGGGTTTAAGCAGCACAAGAACTTAACGGCTATTTCGTGATTCCCGTCGGAACCCTAATACGTCGCCGGAATCCTTATCTGCAAAACAGACAAGGGGTGAGCATACCTTTGCCTCTCGTGGCAAAGGCCCTCCGATGCCTAAATTAGTATCACGTACTAGCAGAAAACCTTAATTCAAAGTAGGAGAATATGTATAACTGTAATGTATTGTGTACCTTTTCCCTCTAGGTTTGCCTCGTATTTATAGGTTTATAGATGCTTGCTGCCCAAGTATCCACGTTTCCCTAGGTTTCTTATCTCGTATAGGAAACCCAAAATATCTTGGATTCTCGTTCCCTTATCAGTTCATTACCTTAGTCCGTTTAGGACTCCTTTCCACAGCTGGCCGAACTTCCCATTCCCGTTGGGTATCTCTCCAAGATCCTACTTTATTGAGATCTCATAGTCCTCACGGAATGTTCCTGTTTCTAGAACCTTCTGGAACGTTTCCTGCATCTGAGACTGCTTTTCGTACAAATCCCCTCCTGTTCGGCTCTTTTGTTGCCGAACAAACTACTTGGACCAGTGACTTCACATGTCACTGCTCCTTCGTTAATCTCTTGGTCCAATACTCTCTCGTGTTACTGGACTTTGACCCAGCACAGACTCTCAGGACCAATGATCCCTCATATCGCTGGTCCTTGTCGCCGATCACCGTATTGCACGGCGACTGTCTTCGTCGTAATTATACCATGGTCCCGCGTACCACGTGTTCGGGCCTTATTTGTGCCTGTTCGGGATTTACTCCCTACAATTGCTCCCCAGCTTTACTCGTTATTTTCACTTAATATGACGAGCAAAGCTCCCAGGAGTCAGAACGAAGACTTCTGCTATTTGCACCCTATATCTTGCGTTTGGTGCAACTCTCATCATTAGTCCAGGCAAAACGTCTAATCGTTTGGGTTCTCCAAGACTCTTTCTGCCCCTTACTTTACACATGGCACTTCATCGTACCGTCCGAATTAAATGCGAGTGGACTTCTCTTCGGAAAACGGAACGCCCAAACGGTGCTTGGAATGACGTCTCGCTTACGCCTTCCACTTAATAGGGTACATTTGGGTTTTCACTTCATTTCGAAACTCCGTCCCCCGTCTAGATTCCCTCTGCAACCAGAGTTTCAAGCGTACCCGCCATTGGAGCCCTGTTCACCATCTCGAAGTTTCTCTCTCGTGCATCTAGAAACTCCGATCGTCACTCTCGTAAGTCTTCGCTCCCCATTTGCCCCATTTCTTCTCGCTGATTTAGGGTTTCCTGCATCGTTCTTAGGGTTTTCTCGTACCCATCGTTTCCGTCTGCAAAAACACACTTTTATTGAATGGGGAGATTCCGTCGCCATTGTAACACAACTCAGGCCATGGCGACATTCAGGTCTCGTTATGAGATTCCTGACGATGTCGCCACTTCATTGGCCCATGAGGACGCTCTTCGGGAGAGCCCAGATAATAACACCCTTCACATTCCCGTAGTGGCCGTCGTTGAGGGCGGTGTTAGGTTCCCCCTGGCTCCATTACTCCGACAGGTTCTAGCTTTCTATAGGTTATCACCAATGCAAGTGTCTGCCAATTTCTTTCGCGTTGTCATGGGTATCAACGCCCTAAACCAGATGTTAGGCACATCCCTAGGTTTGCACGATATTCATCACTTGTACAGCATCTCTCGGACTAAGGATGCCTTAACCTACTATTTAAAGAGTAGAGATTCCACGAGACGTCTCGTGCTCGAATTGCCTAACTCCGCTCGTGGAGATGACGACGATTTTCTTATCGTTACTGGGAACTTCGAGCCCAGGAATGAGGATGGCCGAGTGATAGGATTCCATGCCCCTCACAGATTTGGGCAACCACGTTAGTTCTTTTTTCCTCGTAGAATTACTTAAGCAATTTTTCGTATTGCGTTTTGATCACTTATTTTCTAACTGTCAACTTCTCGTGTTGCAGCCGAAAACGTTAACCAAGGGTACGCCATCATCACTCCCCAAGTTCATGTAGCAGACATTAATCAGCCCTAAATTTCAACGGACAGGGCACTTATCTGGCTGGCCGAGCAAGAGCAGCACAGGTGCTCTTGAGTTACAGGGCATCATACGGGGGTTTTATTGACCGGCGCATCCGAGCAGCCGACATCCCACCAGTTCCTGGACCCCCTGCTGCACAGCCCGAGCAGGTAGAAGAGGAAAGGCGTTCTCAGACACCTCCATTCCGCAGCGTTTCTGTAGAAATTGTCGAGGAAGCATCCACATCATCCGACGGCTATTCTTCCATCCCCTCCTTCTCAAGAGATGAACCAACCCATCGATCTCGGAACCTCCTCACAATCCCTGGAGCTGGCCGAGGAAGAGGCTGCGGCATTGCTCGTGGCCGAGGTCGCTCCCAGAGTCCGGTGCCCTCGCATGGCCGCCGAGGAGCAACACGACCTGACGCCCTTCCTGGATTCTCTCCTGAGGAAATCGAAGCTAGCCACAGGGACAAACGCCAACGTTTGGAAGCACTTGAGGGGCCTTCGACTCAGACACCCATAATCCCAACTCCAATCTGGGCTCCCCAATTCACTCATGGTGGGCGCCCAGTCACTGTTCGAGATAGTATAGAGTCCGAGGGGACAGCTCTTGCCTTGTCCCAGGCTTTCATGCTACCCGGAGATATGCAAAAGGTGGTAACTAGCTCCCCAGACAGCCTCCTCGGGTCCTTCATGACTAGCAGTGCTCAGGTAAACCCTTTTATACTTACTAAACCACCAATTCCAGACTGTTGTTCCCTGGCCGTATTTAATTTCTCTTTAACATGTTCTAGGCCATGCAAAGAATGGTAGCTCTGGCGCAGAAGCTAGGCCAGTCCGAGCCTCAGCGGGCGAGGCTGGCCAGTGAGAACGCCAAGCTCCAGAGTACCATCCTCAGGCTTGAGAGGGAAAGAAACCAGGCTCGACATGCGATGAACGAGTTAAAAAGCAAACTGGACGGCGCTGAAGACAGTCTGAACCAAACCCTGACGGAGCTGGAATCAAGCAAGAATGAAGCAAAGGAGGCCTACCAGCAGGGGTACAACGAAGGGATCAATGTAGCCACTGAAAGCTACAAAAATCAAATGCCCAAGATCCAAGACCAAGTCTGGACTGCTGGTTGGACCGCCTGCCTCAGAAAATTGGGAACAACTGAGTCTTCTTTTCTCTGGACATAAATTGATCTCCCCAGCAGCATGGCAGCCCAAGACGAGGAAGAGTTGGTCGAGGAAGAAGATAATCTGGATGAGGGGCTTAATACTGATGTCTCCGAGCATCATGGTGCAGAAGCTGACCAAATCGTTGAAGAGACCCACCCTGGCCAAAAGGAAGCCAGTGGTGGTCCAGCTGATGGGAGCATAACCACAGAGGCTACCCCTGCACAAGTTTCTTCTTCCACCATTGAGAACCCTACTGTTGACCAGCAGGTATGAATTCCCTTCCCTTTGGAACACTCCCAATTTGTTTTGAATATTGTGGTGGCCCTGCGTGGCTGTAAAACTTGCCCTGCGTGGCACAAATACATTTCCAGTACTTCTAACACAGGTATTTTGGCCCTTCGTGGCGTTTAACTTTGTTTTGCTCGGCCCTTCTTGGCCTTTTAACATTGTTGGTGGCCTTTTCGTGGCCAATTGTTTAATTTCAACTGCACAAGTATCTTGTACTTTGGTAATTTGAGTACTTCGTTCTCTAACCTAGTTGAGGTGTATCCCTACACTTCCCAAGTTTATTCATACCTGGATATCTAGCTAAGTTTGGTTCATACTTTAGCTATTGATCAACATGTTTTCGTATGCTCCCTAAGCTTTCCTCGTAATTGGAAATAGTTCTAAGTGTATTCGTATTTAGACAATTTTGCATGTGTTCGTATGCTGCCCAAGTTCCTCTTACTTGGAGATAATTCTAAGTGTATTCGTACTTTAGACAATTTTGCATGTATTCGTATGCTGCCCAAGTTTTCCTCGTACTTGGAGATAATTCTAAGTGTATTCGTACTTAGATATTTTTGCATGTATTCGTATGCTGCCCAAGTTTTCCTCGTACTTGGAGATAATTCTAAGTGTATTCGTACTTAGACATTTTTGCATATATTCGTATGCTCCCCGAGTTTCACGTACTCAGAATTTTTTTCAAAGTGTGCTCGTACTTTGGTTACCCAAAGACATTTGTATTTGGTAACGACATGCAATTGTCCGTATGTATTCCAGGTTTATTCATACTTGGACAAAATGTTATTTCGTAATGCACCCTCTGCTCCCCAATACGAAGGGAGGACACGACATAGTGCCTGGCTTCGTATTCCAGTGCCCAAGACAAAAAAAGAAAATTTTGCAGAAACAAAATATCATTCTAAAAGCTGAGAATTTTATTCATAATTCAAAACTCAAGGGGGCGTTACGCGTACCCCTTGCAACTAACAAATCAATTAAAAGACAAATGAATTTTATTCGTAATTTCCACACAATCACGATGTGCATCCTAAAAAACAGAATAAAAAATAAACTGAAGTTCTTTTAAACAAAAAACTTCCTTAAGTTGTGGACATTCCAAGGCCTCGGCACTGGGTTCCCGTCCAGATTCGCCAAACGATAAGCCCCAATGCCCACAACCTCTGTAACTCGATATGGGCCTTCCCAGTTTGCCCCCAACTTGCCCTCGTTGGCCACTTTGGTATTGCCGAACACTTTTCGAAGCACAAGGTCCCCTACACCAAAC
Source organism: Rhododendron henanense subsp. lingbaoense (assembly GCA_020567845.1). Classification (NCBI taxonomy): domain Eukaryota; kingdom Viridiplantae; phylum Streptophyta; class Magnoliopsida; order Ericales; family Ericaceae; genus Rhododendron; species Rhododendron henanense. The sequence goes on from CM036318.1 coordinate 25,115,397, forward strand.
TCTCGTGAATGGACAGTTTTGTTATAGCTTTTCATCAGCTGCTCCTAATAAGAAGCCAAATGCACCAGCGCCCTTTCTCTACGTTCCTCGGCAAGGTCCAATTCAATCTCTAGGGCTCTGTCATTGCCTCCACTTTCAACCAAAGTGGTCCTGTTGGTCGGCAAATCAACCTCCAATGGGATTACAGCTTCTGTCCCATATGCCAATGAGTAGGGGGTCTCTCCCGTAGACCTCCTAGGCGTTGTTCGGTGCGCCCATAAAACCAGTGGCAGTTCGTCGGGCCATTTTCCCTTTGCCTTGTCCAACCTCTTTTTGATCCCGTCAAGTATGGTTTTGTTGGACGCCTCCGCCTGCCCATTACTCTGGGGGTAGGTTGGGGTGGAGTAATAGTTCCTTATTCCGTACTGGGCACAGAAAGCCTTGAACTTTTTCTGGAATTGGGACCCATTATCCGTAATCAGTGAATAGGGGACCCCAAATCGAGTAATTATGCTTTTCCATACGAACCTTTCTATCATAGGCTCAGTGATCTTAGCCAATGGTTCTGCCTCAATCCATTTGGTGAAATAATCTGTTGCTACCAACAAAAATTTTCTATTTCCTGTTGCCTTGTGAAGTGGACCCACGATGTCCATCCCCCATTGTGCGAAGGGCCAAGGACTAGTCAATGGCACCAGATCCTCGGCTGGTATTCGGATCATTGGTGAGAATTTCTGGCACTTCTCACAAATTTTAACATACACATTTGCATCTTCCTGCATGTGAGGCCACCAGTACCCTTGGGGTTATTGCTCGGTGGGCAATGGACCTACCCCCAGCATGACTTCCACATGTTCCCTCGTGGATCTCGTGGAGAAATTTCTGCACCATCTCGGGATGCACACAAAGTAAGTAGGGACCAGTAAAGGATTTTCTGTACAATTTTCCTTCAGGTGACAGCCAAAATCGTGCAGATTTTGTCTTTATCTTGTGAGCTTCCTTTTTATCTGTGGGGAGTGCCACGTCTCGTAGGAACTCCATTATTGGATCCATCCAACTTGGTCCTTGGTTCACGTCCAAGACCAATTCCACAATTCTTCTGATGCTCGGCTCAGCAAGATAATCTACTGCCACCCGTCTCTTGAATTCTGTTGGTACAGCTGCAGCCAACCAGGCAAGTGAATCAGCATGGGCATTCTGCCCGGAGCTTATTTGCTCAATGTACACCTTCTCGAAAGTGTCAAGCAGATCTTTGGCGGCCATCACGTAGGCAGCCATCTTTTCGTTCCGGGCCTCATATTCCCCGGACAACTGGTTCACCACAAGTTGTGAATCACAGTGTACTCGTATCCTTTTTACCTTCAAGGTCCTCGCACTTCTTAACCCTGCCAAGAGTGCCTCATACTCTGCCACGTTATTCGAAGCACTGAAACCCAATCGAAGGGATAGCTCCATCATTGCTCCTTCAGGAGGGAAAAGTACCACCCCAATTCCTGATCCCGTATTACACGCAGAGCCATCAACAAATAATTTCCACTCCATGGGATCCTGTTCGGCCGGAGCTTTCTTTTTTCTCGTTGTTTGCTCCTTCCTCTGTTCCTTTCTCTGCTCCTGTCTCATAGGAGGCTGGGGAGCCACCGTAGGCAAAAACTCGGCTACAAAGTCTGCCAGCACTTGCCCCTTTATTGTGGTGCGCGGCTGGTAGTCTATGTCGTACTGACTCAACTCGACCGACCAAGTTGAGATACGTCTTGAGAAGTCCGCCTTTCGTAGCAAAGACTTTAACGGGAATTCAGTATACACCACAACCCTGTGACTCTGGAAATAATGGGGCAACTTTCTTGCCGCCGTCCTTAACGCCAGGACCAACTTTTCGAGGGGCAGATATCTCGTTTCTGCGTCCAATAATGTCTTGCTCACATAATAGACAGGGACTTGCTCGGATCCCTTGTCCCTCAGTAGCACTGCGCTCACAGCATGTTCAGATACCGCTAAATACAAAGTTAAAGACTCATCTTGTTCAGGTGTGGACAATAGGGGGGCTGCTGCCAAGTACTTCTTCAGGTCTTGGAACGCCTGCTCACATTCTGCTTCCCATTCGTATCACTCTCTTTTTCAGCAACTGAAAGAAAGGTCTACATTTGTCACTAGATCTGCTGATGAATCTGTTTAGAGCCGCGGCCATCCCCGTTAACCGTTGGACCTCTTTCGTGGTCCTAGAACTTTGGAGCTTTTGCAACGCTGTAATTTGGTCGGGATTTGCCTCTATCCCTCTTATGGTCACCAGATGCCCCAGGAACTTTCTTGAGTTCACCCCGAACGCACACTTCGAGGCGTTGAGTTTCAGCTTATACTCCCTCAATATCTCAAAAGCTTCCTTTAAATCAACAATGTGGTTTTCCTTCTCCTTGCTTTTGACCACCATGTCATCTATGTAAACCTCCATGGTTTTGCCGAGCAACTTCTTTAGCATAATCGTTGCTAACCTCTGGTATGTTGCACCTGCATTCCTTAAACCAAAGGGCATGACGCTATAACAGTACAGCCCCCTTGGTGTGATAAAGGAAGTCTTCTCTTGATCGGGACCGTACATGGCTATCTGGTGATACCCTCGATAAGCATCAAGGAAGCTCATCCGCCCATACCCAGCCGTTGCATCAACAAGTTGGTTTATCCTGGGAAGGAGGAAGCTATCCTTGGGACACGCCTTGTTCAAGTCGGTGAAATCGACACAGACTCGCCACTTCCCATTCTTCTTCTTTACCACCACAGTGTTGGACATCCATTCTGGGTAGTATACTTCTCGTATAGCTTTTGCTTCGAGTAACCGGTCCACCTCCTCGATAACAGCGTCCACGTGCTGTACGACAGATCGTCTCTTCTTTTGCATCACATGCTTATGTTGTGGATCCACATTCAAGTGGTGACAAATCACGTTTGCATCCACTCCAGGCATCTCTTCGGGCACCCAAGCAAACACATCAACATGCTCCTTGAGGAACCCCACCAACTCTTTCTCCTTTGTTTCATTCAGGTTCTCCCCAATCAGGAAATACCTCTCTGGATTATTCTCGTTGATCTGGATCTTTTTCAAGCCTTCCACCACTTTCTCGGTGGGGTCTCCTCCGACATCCTCAATGGTCGGCTGGTCCGGGACCTCGATTGCTTGGACTAACTTCGCCTTGGGTGCCTTCTTGATTATAGAAACCAAGTACTGCTGGGCAACTTTCTGATTTCTCCTGATCCTCTCAATACCATTCGATCCTGGGAATTTCACCATCTGGTGGTAAGTGGAGGAAACCGCCTTCATCTTGTGCAGCCATGTTCTTCCAATAATCGCGTTATAATAAGATGGTACATCTACCACTAGGAAATCGGTTCTCAACACGACTGTTCCTGCCCGAACAGGAAGAGTTACTTTGCCCAAGGGCCAGACTGCTCCTGCACTGAATCCGACCAAAGGGGTTATTGACTGCACCAAGTCCGCTTGTGTCAGCCCTAACTTTTTGAACGCGTCATAGTACAGTATCTCTGTGCAGCTTCCTGAGTCCACCAGGATTCTTTCCATGTTATACTCCCCAATTCGTAGGGTTATGACTAAGGCATCATTATGTGGCACCTGGATTCCTCTCAGGTCCTCATCCATGAAGACTATGCCTCCATTGCATTCTTCTCCCTCACGTCCTCGTTTCTTTCCCAACTGCATCACATGCTGGTCGTGCTTTACTTGTCTCTGGAGCAATCTCACCTCATTTCTCGTATAAGGCGCGGCCAATCCATGTATCATATGGATTACGCCCCTTGGATTTTGCTCCTAATCCAATTCCAAGGCTTTCTTTGCACCCTTGTGCTCTTCCTGAATAAACTCTTTCAAGTAACCACGTGAGACCAGATCATCGAGGTGTTGCTTGAACATCTCACAATCCTCCGTCATGTGCCCCCAGTCTTTGTGATAACTGCAATGCTGACTCGTAGCCCTCTTTGCGTCTTTATCCCCTTCCAGCCTTGGGGGCCACTTGAAATATGGACGATTCTTTATTTTATAAAGAATCCGATAGATTGGTTCTTTCCAAACCGTTGTCACCGAAAAGAAAGACTTGGGGTCTGGAGCATATTTCTCTTTGAGCGGCTCTTTCTTGACCTGCCCGTATTCCTTCCTCTCTTTGTAGATTTTGGGCTCCGGCTTGTCTGCCCTCTTTGGCAGACCCTTCGCCTGTTCGGCAACCATCCTGCTGTCCTCTCGCAGTATGTCATCCTCGTTCCTGGCATGCTGCTCGATTCGTTCCATCAGCCTTGCTAATGTACCTACCGGGGTCATGTTCAGGGACTTACGTAGTTCTCCCCGAACAGGTAACCCTGTCTTGAAGGTGGCTATCGCATATTCCTCACTGCAACCTTCAATCTTGTTGAAAGTCTCCCAGTACTTCTTAGCGTAGTCCCTGATCGGCTCGTTCTCACCTTGTTTCATGACAGAAAGGCTCTCAAAGGTTTTTGGTGCTTTCCTGCTCGTCAGAAATCGAGCAGTAAATTCTTCGACTAACTGTCTCCATCCTTGTATGGTGTTCGGCCCTAGTTTATGGAACCATGACAAGACCACCTTCCCCAAACTCGATGGGAACATCTTGCACATGATCGCATCATCCCCGTCGTGCATGAACATTGCCTGCCGGTAATGCTGTATGTGCGCAACGGGATCAGTATTTGTTTCGTAAAGGACGAACGCCCCATGCTTCACCCTGCTCGGGAGCTTTGCCTCTTGCAATCTTCTTGCAAAGGGGGAAGAAACTATATTGCTGAGGGCTTTCCGTGCTGCTTCCCGTGCAGACATGGTTCCCTCCTCTTGTTCTTTCGCTTTCTTGGGAATATTCTTTTCCCAATCGGAATCAGGCCTCTCGTACCTATCCCTGTGATGTCTTCTAATCTCCCCATCTTCGGGGGTGAGGCTTCTGCTTCTTCTTTTTCGTGAAGAAGCCCTTTTCTTTCTCGGAGTGGGGCTCCTGGACCTGTTCATCTCTTCTCGTGAAGGAACCTTCTTGTATTTCACCATAGCCAACCTATCTCCTCTGGAATTTCTTCGTGACAGTCCAGAATTCTCCGGATGTTCTCGTATCCGTTGCAATTCCTGGATCTCGTACTCTCGCTTTTTGATTAAACGAGCATACTCTTCGATTTCTTGTCTCTTCTTGTCCAAGATATCCTCCTGGTTGTGCACACTCCTTGAATGTGCAACTGATTCTCCCTCACGACGGGACTTACTCCTTCTCGTGGATTCCGTAGCCGTCCTGCCCTCCCTGTTCTTGGAGTCGTCGTGAATAGTCAGGGGGTTACCCTTGCTTGTGGGCTTTTTGGCATGCCCACCATCGGGTTTCCTGGGAGGATCTGGTGGGGACTTATCACCTCCCCCACCTGACTGGTGTTTTGGATCATGTGGTGTCTTTGGGTCTTCTTCCATCATGGTCGCTTTTCAGAGGGATCTCTTTCGTTTCCCACAGACGGCGCCAATTGTAAGTGCAGAAAAACCGAAAGGGGTTTAAGCAGCACAAGAACTTAACGGCTACTTCGTGATTCCCGCCAGAACCCTAATACGTCGCCGGAATCCTTATCTGTAAAACAGACAAGGGGTGAGCGCACCTTTGCCTCTCGTGGCAAAGGCCCTCCGATGCCTAAATTAGTATCACGTACTAGCAGAAAACCTTAATTCAAAGTAGGAGAATATGTATAACTGTAATGTATTGTGTACCTTTTCCCTCTAGGTTTGCCTCGTATTTATAGGTTTATGGATGCTTGCTGCCTAAGTATCCACTTTTATCTTTTTTCTTTTTTTTTTAATCTTCTATCTAGCTACGTACAACTATAATAATTACTATAACAAGAGAATGTCGATCATTATTAGTAAAAAGATGTATTTAACAACATATATCATCATTTGACTTCCCATAAAAAGTGAGAAATAAATAGGGTCTTTTGATAATACGTGACGCATGGAAAATAATTCTATTTATCTTGTACGCAAGTGTCGTTGCTTAAATTTCCATGGTAATCTGGTTAGAAATCCAAAGTCCAACCTTTTTTCCCCAAAAATTATTGTTAATTATTTGAAACAAGAAATTAGTTATAGCAGGTAATACTGTTGCATTCGTTTTCTTGTTCAACACCATGTAGGATCGAGTTGGTCAGTCAAATAAAATTGACAAGGAGGTGCGAATTAATTCCATCATATTTGATCAGATTAATTTTTATGGATGCTTGCTGCCTAAGTATCCACGTTTCCCTAGGTTTCTTATCTCGTATAGGAAATCCAGAATATCTTGGATTCTTGTTCCTTTATCAGTTCATTACCTTAGTCCGTTTAGGACTCATTTCCACAGCTGGCCGAACTTCCCATTCCCGTTGGGTATCTCTCCAAGATCCTACTTTATTGGGATCTCATAGTCCTCACGGAATGTTCCTGTTTCTAGAACCTTCTGGAACGTTTCCTGCATCTGAGACTGCTTTTCGTACAAATCCCCTCCTGTTCGGCTCTTTTGTTGCCGAACAAACTACTTGGACCAGTGACTTCACATGTCACTGCTCATTCGTTAATCTCTTGGTCCAATACTCTCTCGTGTTACTGGACTTTGACCCAGCACAGACTCTCAGGACCAATGATCCCTCATATCGCTGGTCCCTGTCGCCGATCACCGTATTGCACGGCGACTGTCTTCGTCGTAATTATACCATGGTCCCGTGTACCACGTGTTCGGACCCTATTTGTGCCTGTTCGGGATTTACTCCCTACAACGTACGTACCTAGTGAACAAGCCTAGAACTTAACTGTAAGTGGGTATAAGGCTACAAGCCTTTGTAACCAGGGGCAATCAGTGGCACTGCTCATGTACGCTCCTAGTTATAAGCTTTGGTCCGACCACAAAAACGAGAGTTGCTAGGGGTACATACACTCATGTACATACATCGCGTATAAAAAAAAGATTCGAGCCCAAAAAAAAGATCCGAGCCGCTCATTTTGTTCAGAATAGTTTGTTTATGATCTCTGTAAAAAATTAACTCAACCTGATATCGGGTTGAGTTAATTTTTTACAGAGATCATAAACAAATTATTCTGAACAAAATGAGCGGCTCGGATCTTTTTTGTAGGACTTGATATGAATTTAAAGTGCGTATGTACGCATGTATGTACATGAGTGTATGTATCCCTAGACTTTCCGCACAAAAACGCGATTTGTATTCGGACAAAATAAAACAGTCTTGTTTTTTGAACAAAATTATGAAGTGTGCTACTATTTTAAAATTGTACTTGCCGCTCATTTTTTTTTGATCTGCAATTTTTTTTTTTTGATCCGCTCATTTGCTACTATTTTTACTTGCCGCTCATTTATTCAAGAGACTTGATTTGTTGACCAAGCGACTTATGTATTGATAATTTGCATACAGGCCAGGCTCCTCACATACAGGTGGGGTTGGATCCCTGGCCCCTTCAATTTTTAACACAACAATTTTAGAACCTGTAGAAAAAAAGGCTTTGAACAATGCTTGCAAGGCTTGAACTCGCAACTTGAGGTACTAAAGAGGTGGTATAACCATTTTGCCACCGAACAACAAGGCTATCTTGTTCCCTGTATCGAAAAACTAATTAATATACTTAGAAAAAAAAAGAAGCCCCATTTTCGAACCCGGCCTAGGACCTCGGAAATCTCAAGACCGGACCTGTTTGCATGACTGTTCTAGGCATCGAGATTTATAAAGTGAACAGTGCAGATTACATTTTCGGGCTCGGTATATGTGGCCTATTTGGAGGGCACAGCTGCCACAGCAATTTGTAATCACAGTTTCATGCAAACAAAAAAGACTACTACCTCTGAACAAGAAATTAAATATAGTGTGTGATTAAGAAAGTAATAATAACAGTTTCAGAATTGGGTCGCAAGTTCCTATATATAGTTGGAGCAAGTCTTACTCTTCGGCCGGTCATGTGAACAATTATTGGTGCCAAACTAGTATTTAATATTGTCTCTACAAGTCTAAAAGTAAGTACCCTTTTTCTTTTTCTTTTTCGATCATAGTAAGTACCCATTTGTTAAAAGCTCTTTTCTTGTGTAGTAACGTTCTTCACGAATCTTTAGGTACTTATACGAATCTTTAGGTACTTATAGGCACAATTTGAAAAAAAAAATATACAAAGAAAGCTAACTAACATCAAGAATCAAAATAAAGTATAAACAAACAATATTATATTAATGTCGAATTCAACAAACTTAAGTACTACCATAAAGATAGTATTTCCACACATTTATGTGAGTGTTGTGCATTTGTTTGTGTAAAAGAAAATCTTTTTAATGGTGGAGCCGTGAATAGTTGTTTACGGAATATTCAATCGCAATCGTCCAAAGACTCCAAACGGTCCGGATGTTAATGAAACTTTTTCGGGGAGGAGTTAAACTTTTCATTAAATCCGGAATGTCCAGAACACTTTTGGACGATCGCGATTGGTTGCTACAATAAAGAACTTGTTTACGGCTGAGCCGTGAATAAGTTTCTCTCTTGTGTAAATAGTTTGTGGTTCTAGAATTTTCCATATTCAAATGTATGAGATAAACTTCTGTGGTGGCTGGCTTTCTCCGGTTAGACCTTGTGGCTTGGATGATTGAGACTTGGACGTGGACGGACCAGACCTGCGCACGAAACAACCGCGTTAGTGCCCAAACCCGGAGCGTGGTGTCCGGGGCAGGCACTCCGACGCTCTAGTCAGTAAACAGGAGATATCGAGGTATAGTTTAGGGTTTGAGAGAGTATTCTGGACGTACCTTATTCTAGAGGTGAATACCTCCTTATATAGCAAAAGGGAATGCAGAGTCCAAATCCCATTAGGATACTTATTCGTTGTATGACGAGCCCGCCTATCTCGGATCTAGATAGACATCTCAATCCTGAACTTATCCAATCTCCTATACTCCGCTCCTGAATATAAGGGATTGGATAAGACGCGAGGTTGCCTCCCCCTGCCCAACTCTTCCTAACTTTCTCTCCAAGCTAGGGGACAGGGGGCTCGGCGAGCGTAGGTCCTGCCGGACCGTTTGGTACGGCAGTGATGACTTCAACAGGGCAATCTCCAACCCGTTCGGCGGGGAACTGCCGAACTAGATCTTATCGATTAATACACACGCCGAACCAGACCGTTCCCTTCCGTGGATCGACACCACGGTTTATCCTTATCCAGGCCCGGCCGGACTCGGATCGGCTACCGACCCAGACCGCCGACCCATGGGTAGTAGATTCACTGCCCCGGCTAATTGGTGCAACGTGGCCACCGTCCTGGTCCCTCCGCCGGACCACGCCCTCCACAATAGCCCCTCAACCTCTTCCTCCTTTGCAAAAGGTGGGAGGGGTTGACCACACAAGGAAAACTTGCTACCGAGGGCGTCCTGAGGCAAACGTGCCGAGCGTATACCGCCGGTCCAAAGTGGGCTAGTGAAAGAGCCTTCTCGAAACTTGGGGTAATGATGCATCCGTAGCAACCGAGGGCTGATGGGACCGCTGAGGGTCAGAGATCGAACGGTCCATCAGGAAACCCAAACGGCGTGGGGTGCTACGTGGCGGAAGGGGAAACGACGCCGGTACGAAACGGTGCAGGCTTTCCACGTGGCACGAAGAGAGTGGGCGGAGCGGCGACGCTTCGGTTCTCGCGTTCGACGCTTAGGGTTCCCCCCAGCCTTTCATCCGCTATATAAGAGGGGAGGCGGGACAGAAGAATACTTTCTCTTCTCGCCTCTCGCTCTGCAACTTTCAACAGCTGCTGCTACTCTGATCGCCTCCGTTGCTCCGCCATTCGCCGCCATCCAGTTCCAGTTTTTCTCAGGTAACTCCGCTACCCCTTCTGATTCCTTCTAAGCATTTCAAAGTGCAACACCCCACGCACGTCCCCACATTTGCACAAAAAATTGTTTTATATGAATAGTGTCGTTCTCCCACGGCCGCCCGCAACCGTGGGCCGCCGTCTGGACTGCCAACAACGGCGGTCCTCCACCGAGCCAATCCCAACACTTGATAAGAAACCATGGCTTCCGCCGAGGAGGATCCTAAAGGGCCCCCCTCGGCAAGGATCTAGATGCACATGAGTAGCCATGCTGAAGTAGGAATTCTCATCACCCCTTTCTTCTCTTATTCTGTTCCCAACTCATTCTTGCCGAGCATCGATCCTGAAGATTACCCAGACCTCCAAGAGACCATCCAGGCGCTCGGCAGAGGGTATAGGAGCTTCAATGAAAGCTCCAGCAACTTTGCCCAGCGGTCCGGTGGTCCAATCATCCCCGGCATCCACATCCCCCTCCAAATCGACGACAGGTCCTCCAGGGACATTCTCTATGGGAGGAGTGACTCCCCCGGCGAATCCGCCGAGGAGGACACTCATGGCTCCGTCCCAAAGGAGGCCAACAAGGAACGAACGGCCACCGGGGCCCAGGCCATCACATCGACGTCAGCTGGTGCGCCGCCGAGCACTTCTGATACAGCAGGAGGCGCCGAAGCACCCCCGCCGAGGGACGTCAACCTCATCCCTCCGCTACCGACGGGCCTTGGACCCATGCCATACAGCCACTTCTTCGGCGATGGTCCAGGTGGCTTCACACAGGCCTTCCGGACCAAATACTCAATCCCAGATGATGTTCTTGTCGAAAGGGTGACCACCGAACGGATTCCCTTCGGCGAAGACTTCATCGTCCTTCCCTTATACGCGATCATTGAGGGAGGGGTAAGGTTCCCCATGAAACCCTTCCTCCGCTCCTTCCTGTCAGATTACAACCTTGCACCGATCCAGGTTGCAGTCAACAGCTGGCGCATCCTGAGCTCGGCGGTAAGATTGGCAGAGATCAACGAACTGCCGTTCACACTTGGGGACCTGATGCTGATGTATGTGGTATCAAGGATCCCCAAGTACGACAAGTACTACCTCACCACCCGCCAACACTTTGACCACCTGGTGGACCGCCTCTACGACACTGAAAAGTGGTGGATGGTCCTGGTCAAGGTGTCCGGCAACTTTGAGTGGGGTCCCATTAACCCCCAACTCGACTACCCCTTCCCAACCAGGAGAGGTTCGGAGATTGAGAGACCTCACAAAATCCCTCGAGTGCGAGGGTTCCCCGGCCACGGGGATAAGCCCGGTATACATCTCTCTCTATGCATTATCTTCTACATTGACTTGTATCCTTCATACTGATCTTCTTTTTACTTGCAGATTGCTCGGCACCGAACAAGGGACTCCTCATTACGGGCAAGTGGACGAACCTGATTGCCCTGCTTCGGTGCCCTAACCGAGACGCGCCGACCCTCCTTGGTTATAAGCCTTTCTACCACGGGTACGTAAGCCGAAAGAATAAAGAAAATATGGTGAGGAAGAAAGTCGATCTTGGTTCTTTTGCCGGGGAGGCACTGAAATTGCAGTACCTGGCCCAAGACCTCTCTACCTCCGGGCTGCCCAAAAGGGAGGAGAAGGTACAAGCTCCTGTCAGCAAGCCGGAGCCCCAGGGTCCGCCCACCGAAGCTGCTGCTGTGGTACCACCACGTCCCTCTCGCCGAAGAGAGAAGAGCTCGACCGCCGAGGGGGAGGGCCCCCATATTTCTAAGAAGGCCAGAGTTTCAAAAGAGGATGCAGAGATCCTCAACACCGGCCATCTTGAAGGTGCATCCTCGGAGCCCTTTGTTCCGAGCCTGGTCTGTCCTGACGGGCACGTGATCTCTACCGGCGACAGCCTGGGGGAGATCCCCCATCTGGCCATGACCCTTCTAAAGGGCCTGGTCCTCCCAAAGGACATGGAGAAGCTGCTGTAGACACCCCAATCTAGGTCTCCCAATCGTTTTACTTATTTTTACGATTTTCTTGTTTCCCCGATGATGAAATTGGATCAAACAGAGCTTGGATTGGGAATGGATTAGGCTTGGAACGCTTAGAAACCTTGCCCGAACCTTTCAAACCCTCCTAAAACTTCAGTCAAACCCCAGAGCCAGAGTTGACCCTCGCGCGAGCCTTTGTGTTCCTCGCGCGATACTCAGTCTGCCACGTGTAGTCAAAGTCAAACTGTTGACTGTTTGACCCTCGCGCGACGGTTCTCTCCTGTCCCTATCACAGAATCCAGCTGGACTTGTGATGATTGCTTGGCACATGGGTTCCCATGGGCTGGAACCCCGTTCTCCTCAGCTGAACGGCGTGCTGGCAGGCTCTAGCCCCATGCAAACTCCCAAACACTCTCTCACCTTGTTGGCTAGCCTCACAACCAAGTTGTGACCAGCCTTAGTGGCTGGTCCTAAGGGCTTGTTTGGCCCCTAACTAAGCCTTACTCTCCCCCTATAAATACCCCCATTGGTCTTCCATGTTTTTGGGTTCCAAAATTTGCTTAAAGAATTCATTAGTCATTCTACAAGCCCCACACTAGTTAAGCACAAAGCTCCTAACTCTCAAACCACTTCCTAAACTTCTGAACTCAGGGTGTTCATACACTCTTAGTAGCAAGGTCACACCAATCCATCCAATCTACTCCCAAATCCTTTCCAAGCAAAGGTATAATCTTTAAGCCTGTTTCTGTTTTGATCCCTGAGGGGGGCTGACAGGACCAAGGCTGGTAATCAATACCATGCCCTGGTCCTAAAGCCAGCAAAGTTACAAGAAATCGTGGCAGCCACACCCTCGCGCGACGGTCTCCTTTACTCGCGCGACACTTGTGTCAGCAAGAGAATGGACCTTGTGGGGAAGGGAAGCTAGCCCCTTTTTGTTTTGCAGTGTATTTATGTTTGTTGTATCTTACTTTGATTTTTAGATCACTGTTATGCATGCAAAACAAAATACAGTAGCTTGTTTATTTGCTTTAAACAGTTTGGAATGCCTTTGGGATCCCCTGAACCTGTCTCAGGATCCCAAATGTGCAAAGCAATTCCTGGAAGTCCAGTCAGGAGTGTCGCGCGAGATTCACTCTCTGTCGCGCGACAGTTCTCTGATTTCCATGGGTGGCCCTTGCATGGGCAACTAGGCCCTTGGCCTCTGTTTTGATACCCCCACTGTTTAGGGGTTGTATTTTATCTTATTTGGCTCCTGTTTGGAGTATGGTGTAATAATTAGTATTTTCAGCCTTCCCATAAACTGCTTGGTTTGCTTCCTGGGTGTGCACTGGTCCTTCCAGAGCCCAGAAGGGGATGATTTAGGGGCGGTGGTGAGATGACATACTCGCGCAAGAGTCAGTGTGTCTCGCGCGATGGTTGACTTGCATGCAGATCTGTCCAGGCATGCAAGTTGGTCATCGTGCAAGACAAATCTGCCCTGAGCCTGGTTTTGGCATCTGATCGCTGTCTCAAGGTCATTCCATTTATTATTCGTCAATACTATCCATCCATGCCATTATTTGATCACATCTTGCAAAGTGTTACAGTTTTAATCCCCGATTAACTGTTCCCCCGCCCTAATTGGCTAAAATCAATTAAAAGAGGAAGAATCACAAATGTTTTCATAAAAACGCCTAAGTAGAGACCGATCTCCGGATTGGGCGAGAGGGGTGCCATAAAACCCTTCCCCTCTCGTAACCTGGCTCCCGAACCCAGATATGGTTATGACGGGCTGGTTTCCTTCACTTTTTCAAACAAAGCGCGGCAGGTGCTTCGAAATACGGTTCCTTGAGTGTCGGACCTTCAAAAACTCAAGTGGCGACTCTGTATTTTTGAGCGCTTGCCACCTGCGCTCGCGCTCCCTCGATTATCAAAAAAGGGCCGCAATGGCGAAAAGGAACGAAATCCTTTCTCTCCAAGGGCATGCTGCCCACAGTGGCGACTCCGCTGGGGAGAAATCGAACCAATATTAATTCACACTTAGGATTTAATACGCTTGGGAACAATCCCTTAAAAGCTTGTCAAAACGGTGAGCTTCGCGCTACCGAAGGTTGGAACGGTGATTTAACAGGACCTCGTGTCCGGCCATTCTAATCTGGGGCTTTTTCGATTGTTCACTTGCGTAGTTTCTTCTAAAGATGGACTAAATAAAGTGAGCCAAATTTGAAAAGGCGCTTTTACGACTCTGTGATTCTTCCACTTTTAAACAAAATTTTAGCATCTCATTTGCATCGATGTGGGATAAGCCTCGTTGGATCGTTTTGGCAATCCGGCACGGTTTACCGGAGCCCGGGGACCCCGAATGACCGACAACCTTCGACGATGATGGGTCATGCTACCGTTCGACTGTTATTCTGCGAAAAACGCGGGTAACGGGAGGTATATCTGTGGCCCTAGTCCGAGGAACCTGTTACAAACCAAAACCGGCCTATTGCATATACAAAGCATTAGAACTCTCCCAATTAGGACAGGTACCCACAGGTTAAGATCTACTTGCATCTAACCCTCTAAATGCCTATGTGTTACTGCTTTCCTTATCGCATGAACTGTACATACATTCTCGTTCGGCGTAGAAGCATGTCTAGGATGGCTCCTAGGTTCTCAATCTGTTCCGAGTCTGTCTTCAGGCTTAGTAGGACATTGTTATGGCCCGATGAGGAGTCGTGTACCTCGATGGTGCACGTTATCATCTTTTAAAGTCCTTTACAGCGGGACTTTAGGAAATCAGAAGCTTTTCTACACCTTTGCCTGTCTACCTGTTTAGGGTTTCAAACAAAACGAAGAACCACGGAGTAAAATGCCATGATGCTTACACCAAAAGGTAACAAGTGCCTCGTCACTTACACCGCCCGGCTAATAGCACAGCGCTGCTTACGCCAACCTGGTTATGGCAACATGATATTCATACCGAGTCGTTCTGGCTTCAAAAACTTGAGACCCCGAACATCGAAACAGACAAAGGTTTAGACCCCTTTTGGCATCCTTTAGGACCGTTCGTTCCAAACAAGGATACATCTTCAAAAAAAGATTCTGAGGGCCTAGAAGCAGCATCCAAAACGTTGTGAGACAGACTTGTCTTCCGGTTCTAGAGTCTAGGGTGACACTCTCGACGTTGGCTGCATCCGCTTTAGTCTTTTATTTAGATTAAAGTTACTGCAGGACCCTTATTAAAACCTCATTTTCCCTTGCAAGCAAAGATCCGAATCATTGCACCACCGAGGAAAGTATCGAGGCCAGTTGCCAAACCCGCTTGGGAACGTCTGCATCTGAGTCCGGTTCAAAGGCTTGTCAGGTTACGGTCCCAGTCAGTCATCACGGAAGACTCTTCGCGCTCACCTCCAGCAGTGCAGCACTCAGAATCCCAGTCAGGTTCTCAGTCAAGTTCACCATAGGCTTCACAGGAAGGACGTCCGACTACCCCGGTATCCGCCTCAAGCAGCTCTAAAACGCCCGTCATAATGGAACAACCACAACCAGAACCCCTTACCCTGGAAACCATGCTCATGAACCTCCAGGACAGCATCACCGCTATGCAGCAGAGGGCAGCTCAGACCGACACTAACATCGCTCGCCTGAATGACCTCATCCACACTCGCCTTCCACCCCCTCTCGAGGAAGAAGGTGGGGACGATGAGTCTGACCAGGAGCAGCCCATCTTGGTTCCGGACCCGCTTCACGCAGGACGTCTCATAGTGATGAACCCGAGGGAAGCTCGCAGGCCCGCTGCAAATCTCGCAGGCGGTAGATTGCCTCCAAACCCAGAAGGACCAGCTCCGAATCCAGAGATGGTCGCACTCATGGCCAAGATGGCCAAGCTGGAGGAATCCATTGCCAAAACAGAAAAAATCAGTGCCGGAGGGATCGACCTGGATCGCCTTTGCTTGTATCCCAACGCCAGGCTTCCCGAGAAGTTCAAAATGCCAGACTTAGCTAAGTTCGATGGGAGCGGCGACCCCAGGACCCATCTCTACAGCTACCATGCCGCCATGAAACTTCTTTCTGTTGAGCCGGAGGCCATGTCACAGCTCTTTCCTCAGACCCTCTCGGGCCCTGCTTTCCATTGGTTCTTGTCACTCGACATTGCCAAGAGGAGGACTTGGGAAGACATTGGGACTGCGTTTATTTCACAGTACAATTACAACTCCCAGCTAAAAATGACTACTCGAGAACTCGAATCCACCAAGATGGAGGCTAAGGAGACCTTCGCAGACTTTGTCAAAAGGTGGAGGGCTAAGGCTGCGCAGATGACTGATCGCCCAAGCGAGAAGGACCAGCTCCGCATCATCTCCCGCAACCTTCAACCAGACTATGCTAGGCACCTGGTTCTCGCTCAGGCCTCCGCTAACTTTGAAACTTTCTTCGACTCTGGCCTGGCCATCGAAGACGCTCTGCAGAGTGGAATTCTCTCAAAAGGCGAATCTTCGCATGCCCCAAAATCAAAACCACGGGCTTATTCTGGAAACACCAATGCACTGTTCGGAACAGGGACTTACTCCAGCACGGCCACTGCCGGTACTAATGCCGCTTCCTCCAGCGCTGCTAATCACGTCGTGGATGTCAACCAAGTTCAGAGTCCGCAGAATAACCGACCTCGGAACCAACCTCGCAGCTTTTCCGCCATCGAGGCACCTCTGTCCTCGGTCTTGGAAAAATTGGTCAAGTCAGGGCATCTGAAGCCCCTGGATCCAACTCCTCTACCCAAGAACCCTTCACCAGGCTTCAAAGCCAACCTTTACTGTGCTTACCATCAAGGAGCGGGTCACCTCACTGACTCCTGCTTTCGCCTCCGTCATGCGATCCAGGATCTCATCGACGATGGCACGCTGGAGACTCCTCCACCACCTCAAAAGCCCAACATCATTGCCAACTCTCTCCCTAAGCACAACGCTGTACCCCACATCAGCCAGATATCTCTCAGCTCCACTTATATCAACCCTAGCTCTACCATATTTAACCCCACTGACTATATAGCCTCAACCGATCGACCCAGGCCCATCGTGCCTTTCCCGCTCGAGCCATCCACCGAGGTTTCTTATGTACAATTGGTCGAAGGCCAAATTGTTGATGCCGATGCACCTTCGGAAATTTCGCAAGCTGCTTCGCCTGTCTCCGAAGAATCTGTCAGCTCCCTTTTCCATCAGTCAATCCCTGCTGTGCAAATCAACTCAGCCTCGTCGCTTGACAGCCCGTATGCAACCGTCGGTGGCCCATTTCCTGATCCCTATCAGCCTTGGGTGCCTCCCTCAGATAATAACATGCAAGCCACTGGTTGGGCTATAGCAGACCATTGGGACTATGCCGCTCCTCTCCTCAACGAGTGGTCCACCCTTGGAATGGACGGGATTCCTCCACAGCCCGGAAATGTCCCCTTCGATCAAGCCTGGTATGACGGCTGGTTGGCCGGTTATGAAGCGGCTTTGCTTGACCCTTTGGACGGTTTCTCCTTGAACATGCTATTCAACCCGATCGAACCTCCAGTTCCCGAAGCGGAATATTATTGGGACCCTGAGCCAACCTGGTTTGCTCCCATGGATATCGACCCTAACCCTCTACAAGGCTATACCACGCCAGACTACATGCTTCACTACGCAGAGGATGAATTTGTCCAGGATGATCCACGGGCTTTGGGAGACCACATTTCCCTCTTTGGTTCGGTCTTTGATTCGGTTTGTGATACTAACCCCGACACTGACCATGACCCCTGTTCCTACATCGTCGATGAAGAAAATCCGCGCCCTCAGGTGCCTTACCCCAACAACAGGGATTGCAGTATCATGGTTATGGACCGCGCTACGCCCGCTAATCTGTGGGAAGATAACGACATAGTGGATGTCCAAGTTGGGAATGAAGTCTGGGCTGTCAATCGTACCCTGGCTGACACTGGTCTCTGGGACGTCCCTTTCATCGCAAATCCAGAGCCTGTTGCTGAAGTGGCTGCCGTAAAAGACTTAAGCTTCTGGGACTCCTTATTGATGAAGGATCTGGCTGAAGATCTGGGCTTGGACATGAAAGTGCCCGTCTCTACACTGACTACTGACAAGGGGAAGCGCAAACTGGGAGATGTCCCTGCTGATCTCTGGGATGTAAAGGAAAGTCCTCAACTCGTGCCCTCTTTGGGAAACGTTTACAATGTTACAAGGAGTGGACGGATTTTTCAGCCTGCTAATCTGCAGGCCGGGAATTCCTCCAATCCTGCTAATCAAAGGAACGAGCCTGTTTCTTTCCCAAAGTCTGCACCTCTTGAGGTACCAGCCGGCAATCCGGTTCCTGATCTAGTTCAGCGGCAGCTTGAGTGGATTCCTACCGCTATTTCCATCTGGGGACTGATCTGTTCGTCCAAGGAGCATCGTCAGAGGCTGTGTCATGCCCTGTCCCGCCTTGAAGTCCAGGCCGACGTTACGCCAGAGGCAATGATATCTCTCATCCTCCCTCCAACCTCCAAGCATACGGTGATCTTCACGGACAAGGATCTGCCAGTTGAAGGAGTCGACCACAATCGCCCTCTGCACATCACCGTCAAGTGTCGAGGACTCTGGGTCCCGACCGTCCTCATTGATAACGGCTCTGCCATCAATGTCTGCCCTCTGAGGGTTGCTTATCATCTAGGGCTCACCAAGAAGGATCTGACACCTTCCAATCTGGCTGTCAAGGCATATGACGGCACCCGTCGCGTGGTCGAAGGTATCTTGAAGCTCAAACTCGACGCTGAGGGTTTTGAGATGGACGTGGAGTTCCACGTCGTGGATATTCCTGCAACTTTCAATCTTCTGTTGGGCAGGCCATGGCTTCATCGATCTGACATCATGGCTGTGCCATCCACCCTCCACCAAAAGGTTATTCTGGGACTACCCACTGGTACTTTAACCATCTGCGGGGATTCAGGCATCCGCCCGCTCAAGGAGGACGGGACTCCTGTTCTGGGAATTCAACACGGCGAAGAAGACGTCAATCTTGGGGGTTTTTCTTTCGATACTTTCGGCATAGTGATGGCCATCAATGTGGACGGGAATTTCCTCATAAGCTCTGTCGCGCTGGATATTATGAGAAGAATGTCTCATTTTCCGGGCATTGGACTAGGCTCTCGCCATCAAGGGGTCCCGGAGTTCCCTACTTTTCCTTTCAACGAGGGCCGCTTCGGTTTGGGGTATATCGCCTCTGCCAAAGATGCCAAACGGAGGAAATATATGGGAAAACCTCGGACCCTCTGCAGCGGTCCCAAATTCGTACGTGAAGTCGGAAATGCCGCTTACGCTGGGCAGGCTGAGCCCTTCGTTCATTCCGAAACCGGGGAGCTGCTGCCTGGCTTTGAGATTTTCGCTGATGACACCTGGTCAAGCAGCGATGACGAACCAGCAAAGGAAGAATTCAAGAGGAAGCTTAATCAGCTGAGGATCCGGACTGACTGGCTCGAATCCATCGATCAGGGAAATTTGGAGCTGCTATTCCAGGAATTCTCCCAAGTGGGTTTGGCTGGGGAAGCTGAAGAAGCCGAAGTGCTCATGCTCGGGCCCGACGCCCTCGAGGACCCCACCTCCCTCATTGTGAAAGCCAAGGGCTCTTTGAATAATTGCATTTTCAAGCCACGCCTGGCTTGCATTGACGACACGTCTGAGTCTGAGTCTGAGTCTAGGTCTGAGTCTGAGTCAGAGTCTGTCCCGTCCTCTAAGTCTAGCTCTGAGTCGGAGTTTGTGCCTCTGGGCCCTCCACGTCATAGCTTTTATTTTGAGTTCGACTCTCTTGTACTTGGTGACCCTTCAGGGGCTTGTGAAATGAACGAAGCATCTTCTGACTATTTCAATGATCTTTATATAAACTGTGTCGACCCTGACGATGAGGGGATAGATTTCGATGGGGACATTCCCAAGGAAATCCGTGCCTTCATCGAAAGGGAAGACGAAAGGCATGCTCAGCCATTAAAAGAAGAAATAGTTTCTATAAATTTGAAAGATGAAAATGATCCCCGAATGGTTCAAGTGGGCTCCACACTTTCCCCAGAGGAACATCGCGACTTCAAAGAGCTGCTCACCGAGTTCAGTGACGTTTTTGCATGGTCTCATCGAGATATGCCCGGAATCGATCCCGAGATCGTGGAGCATCACATTCCTTTGTTCCCGGATGCCAAGCCTGTGAAACAGAAACTCCGGCGGATGAGGCCAGATTGGGTTCAGAAGATTAAGGAGGAGGTCACCAAGCAGATTGACGCTGGTTTTCTCATGGTCTCTCAGTATCCCACGTGGGTTGCCAACATCGTCCCTGTTCCTAAGAAGAATGGCCAAATTCGAGTCTGCGTTGACTTTCGGGACTTGAACAAAGCGAGCCCCAAAGACGATTTTCCCTTGCCACACATCGATGTGCTTGTGGACAACACTGCGGGGCACGCTTTGCTCTCGTTCATGGATGGCTTCTCTGGCTACAACCAAATTCTCATGGCGCCCGAGGACCGCGAGAAAACCACGTTCATCACTGAATGGGGAACTTATTGCTACCTGGTCATGCCGTTTGGGTTAAAGAATGCTGGGCCCACTTATCAGCGAGCTGCTACCACTATCCTGCACGATATGATGCACAAAGAAGTCGAGGTCTACGTCGATGACATGATCGCCAAATCCAAAACTCGAGAAGGTCATCTTCCTGTACTTAGGAAGTTCTTCGGGAGATTACGGAAGTTCCGTATGCGTCTAAATCCTCAGAAATGCACCTTCGGGGTTACGGCTGGTAAGATGCTCGGTTTCATGATCACTTCTCGTGGGATTGAGGTCGACCCGTCCAAAATCAAAGCGGTCCTCGAGATGAAGCCACCGGATTCTGAAAAGGGAGTGCGAAGCTTTTTGGGAAAGGTACAATTCATCAGCAGATTCATCGCCAAGTTGACACTAACTTGCGAGCCGATGTTTCGTTTATTGAAGAAGAATACTCCATTCGTTTGGACGGACAAGTGCCAGGCAGCCTTCACCTCCATTCAAACCTATCTGCAGAACCCTCCGGTTTTGATGCCACCAGTGCCAGGGAAACCCTTGATACTTTACTTGTCCGTGAATCCTTCGTCTATGGGGTGTTTGCTGGCTCAAGAGGAAGGAAAAGGAATCGAAAAGGCCATTTACTACCTGAGCAAGAAGATGGTTGGCGCTGAAGAACGCTATACTGCTCTCGAAAAGACATGTTGGGCTCTAGTTTGGGCGTCCAAGAAATTAAGACACTACATGCTGGCTTACCCAGTGAAGTTGATTTCTCGAATGGATCCTCTCAAGTATCTGTTTGAGAAACCTGCGCTTACTGGTAAGTTAGCACGTTGGTTGCTATTGCTCGCAGAGTTCGATCTCGAATATGTCACTAGGAAATCCGTCAAGGGGCGCGCAGTCGTCGAATTCCTGGCTGATCATCCCGTCGAGGGGCCAGAGGACTCAGATTTTACATTTCCGGATGAAGGAGTGATGGCAGTAGTCGAAGACACCTGGACTCTTTACTTTGATGGGGCAGCCAATCGGAAGGGATACGGGATTGGGGTTTTGCTTATAACCCCCGATGGTGCTCATATTCCGCTTGCATTCAAACTCAATTTCGATGTCACGAACAACCAAGCTGAATATGAGGCCTGCATCGTTGGCATGGAAGCAGCTCTTACGCTCGGCGTTGAAAAGCTAGAGGTTATTGGTGATTCCAACCTTGTCGTTTCTCAGGCTAACGGGGACTGGAAAGTTCGGGAGGACAGATTGAAGCCTTATCACCAAGACCTGGAGGATCTCATTCCTCGTTTCGACAAGGTCACGTTCACGCACATCCCTCGGATGAAGAACCAGTTCGCCGATGCTCTAGCAACTCTGGCTTCCATGATCGAGCTTCCGGTTGGCATCAAGCTTCGTCCTATTCTAATTGAACAGCGAGACTTGCCTGCTTATCAATATGTCAACGCCGTCGATGATGTTGATGACGGCCTACCCTGGTATCACGATATCTGGAACTTCGTCGAAAGTGGTCAGTTTCCGGCCGACGCCACCAAAAAGGATTGGACGGCACTCCGGAGAATGGCCGCTCAGTATATTATCTGTGGCGGGAGACTGTATCGGAGATCTCACTGCGGAATGCATAAGCTCTGTGTCAACGGCACTGAGGCCATCAAAATCATGGAAGAAATTCACGAAGGAATTTGTGGCCCCCACATGAGCGGGGTCATGCTTGCCAGGAAAATCTTACGACAGGGATACTTTTGGTCTACCATGGAGTCCCAGTGTGTGGATTATGTACGCCGTTGCCATAGGTGTCAAATCCATGCCAATCTCATGCATGTCCCTCCTTCTAAACTATTTGGCATGACGTCGCCTTGGCCCTTCTCTGTCTGGGGTATTGACGTCATCGGCATGATCAAGCCTTCTGCTTCGAACGGGCATCGGTTCATTTTGGTGGCAATAGATTACTTCACCAAGTGGGTCGAGGCTGAATCTTACAAGACCCTGACGGCGGTTCAGGTTGCTCAGTTTATCCGAAAGAACATCATCTATCGATACGGGGTTCCACAGGCGTTCGTTTCTGACAATGGGGTCCATTTCAAAGGCAGGGTGCTGGAGCTTTTCGAAGAATTCCAGATCCAAGTTCATCACTCAACGGTCTATCGCCCTCAGACGAACGGGGCGGTTGAAGTGGCTAACAAGAACATCGAGACTATCATCAAGAAATCCGCGGAGTCCGCCAGGGACTGGCACGAGCAGCTGCCTCTAGCTCTTTGGGGGTACCGCACGTCGGTTCGAACATCAACGGGGGCAACCCCTTTTTCCCTGGTTTACGGAATGGAAGCTGTCCTTCCCATCGAGCTGGAAGTGCCAACTTTGAGGATCATGGCTGAATGTGAACTCGCGGAGTCCGAATGGCTTAGCGGGAGGTTTGTCGAACTCATGCTCTTTGACGAGAGAAGGCTCCGTGCCTTGTATCACGTTCAGGGATATCAGCGCAGGTTTGCTCGCGCATTCAACAAGAAAGTGAAGTCTCGTGACTTGGCTGAAGGGGACATGGTTACAAAGGAAATCCGAGCTCCCATCTTCGATCTACGTGGCAAGTTCCGCCCGAAGCGCGCAGGACCTTACATTATCAAGACCATCCTCTCGGGTGGAGCGGCTCAGCTCATCGATCTCGACGGCAACGAGTTCAACACTCTGGTCAACCTGGATCAACTTAAACGTTACTACCCTTGAGAGAAGCTCGTTGGGCCGAAAACCACAAGGGTGGGCGGTCCCAAACAAAAATTAGAGCAAGCCTGCTAGACTGAAAATCCAAGGGGGCAGTTTAGGCAAAAATAAATAGGCATTCAATCAAAGCTCGCTAGGCTGGAAACCTGCAAAGGCAGCCCTAGGCAAAATTTAGAGCGCAAAAGGAGAGCCCAAAACACACGAGCGAACCTTAGCCTGAACTACGTTTTGACCTGATTCCCTAGCCTGGGATACGTAGGCAGTCTCTCTTTGGGACTCGGTCATACTCTATCGAACCGTAGCCTGAACTACGTTTTGACCTGATTCCCTAGCTTGGGATACGTAGGCAATCTCTCTGTGAGATTCGGTCACGATCAATCAACTCGATCCAGGTTTTCCGTTCCGGAGCGTGCCTCAACTTGCGGGCAGCGTGGCGTTCAACACTTGGACCAAAGAGGGGAAAATTCTTAATATTTCACCTTTATTCAAAACTATTATTTCTATTACATAGGCTGAGCAGAGCCCCAAGAAAAACAGTAAAGCATCAAAAACAGAACGAAATGCTAAGAAGCCCTCACGGGCTCACAGTTTATTCTAGATCATTGGATTCGGGTCAGGAGTCAGTCTGCGTTTTGTCTGCTTTCGACCTCTGCTCTTAACCATGCTACATAGCGATGTTTGAGTCTTGTGCTGAAGTCGTCTTCTGCTCCTCCGAGTTCTCTCAAACCCCAGTTGTGTTCATACCCTGCCAGATGTTGGGCTGTAAAAGCTGGAATGTGGAAGTCTTCTATCCCAGCTCGATGAAAGCCTTGGCTCATGCCCAGTTGCCGCAGGATGCGACCTGGAATGTAGAACGTGAAACTGGACAGCCCAGCAATCACCATTCTCTCAAAACCTGCAGAGTGCAGAGCCATATCCGGAATGTTCAAGACCCTGTGCCACCAGATGATCTCGTGCGGAGACATCTCTCTCATGAAGGTGTGCCACTCCTCCTCAAACATTTCTGGATACAGCATTCCCCTTTGGTGCATCCGCCCGGGCAGACGGGGCCAGTCCGCTTCGGGAGCCGAGATTAGTCCAAGCTTGTCACATAGCCATAACTACATGAGCGAAAAGACAAGTAAGGAGCCACATAAGCCTGAGCGAAAGAAAACAAGTAAGAAGCTACCATACAGCCTTAAGCCGAGAGTCGAGGTAAAAACAGACTGTGCGAAAACCGGAAAAAGGTGAGCTGAGTGAGAATTTACCTGTAACAGGATTGGACTGCCACTGAATGTGTTTGTCTGACCTGCGACTACCAAATCCAAGCCAATGAGTGTCTCAGCGAGTACCAGAGGTACCACGTTCTTCCGAGCGCCCATCTCCGCAGCCACGTGTACCAACGAGGGGTCAGGCCGTCCATACGGAGACACCAGCAGGTATGCGGCCAGTATGCCAACTGACATGGCGAATCGACGTCGAGACTGCAGAACCATATCCGCTGGGTCGCCGTCAGGCCCGTACCATTCCATTAGGCGCGCAATGTTTATTTGTCCGCCAATCAACAGGCCTTCCGCTGCACCCTGGGAAATGTTCAGACACGTCTTCAACAGCTTTGACATGCTTTGCCTATAAGGTGGCACGACAATTACGCCCGAAGCAAAGCCTTGGAGATACGCTTGGAATTCTTCAACGGTCGGGCACAACTCGTTGTCCCCAAATCGGAACACATGGACGTCCCGGTCCCAAAACTGCAGGGCTGCTCTCAGAATTTCGGGGCGGAGCCTTACGCTTTTTAAGAAGCGAAACGCCGCCAACCCGTGGGAACGGAAGCATAGCCAATCACTCGCGACAAATTCTTCGAGCCACGAGCTGATTAAGGTAGGGAGATGGTTTGCCATTTGGGGAATAGTGCTAGAGATTTCCCACGGAGGCACACCCTTCATTCAGGGGCTCATCCCTCTTTATAAGCCAAGGAAGGAAGCATACCTTTCCTATTTGATGAGGTGGCCTTGCAAGGTGTCTCTCCACTTGCTAAAAATCCAGGGAACATCTCTGGGGAAAGCCAGGAACCCCTGCAACGCCCAGGCCTGCTGACAAAGCCTGCCACCCTTCTTTTATCCGAATGAGTCAAAGCTGGCTACTGCAACAGGGATTCTCCATCGCGCGAGGGTCATGGAGTCTCGCGCGACTGTTCTTATTCGCGCGATGGTTTTGAGTGCTCGCGCGAGTGTTCAGTTTAATTCGACACAGCAGGACAGGCTACTGCCTTTTTGGGGTTATTTTTCGGATTTTGACTCGTGCCAGATTTTGAAATTCTGATGCTTCCAGTAGGTCATTATGAGTATTTATGACTATGTCGAAGCATTGTTTCTTCAAATTACGTGTTCAATGACAAGTTCGGTCCCTCGAAGGAATAATGGCCGGATAAATTCAAAGGTTTTATTTAACCGATCAAGCCGGGCAAAGTGGCATACAATTTACAGAGCAAGTGCTGAAAAGCGGAGCCTAATGGCCTTACTAATTACAATTTGTTCTCCCACGGGATTCAGAAATATCCCCTCAGTCTTGCCTCAACTTCAACACGGAGCCATCTTACGTAACGCTTTTCCAGCCACGTTCTGAAATCTGGAACTGATTCCTTCAACGTCCTATCGCCCCAGTTGTCTCTGTGGCAGCGCAAATCCCAGGAAGTGAACGCGGGAATGTCGAAGTCTTCCGCTCCGTATCGCTTGTATCCTTGGCTTCTTCCGAGCTGGCGGAGCGTGCGCCCAGGAATGTAAAATGTGAAACTTGACAGGCCGGCAAGTATTACTCTCTTGTATCCCGCTGATTTGAGCGTCATTGCTGGGAGGTTTAACCAGAGGCATCTCCAGACTATATCTTCAGAATGCAGATCATTCAGGAAGGCAAACCATATCTCCACCGGCAAGTCAGGGAATATCATCGGTCTCGCGACCAACAATCTGGGAAACTCTTCAAAGCCAGCCTCTGGCTCTTCCAAGACCCCGATTTTGTCTGCCAGCCAGAGCTGCATGAGAACGGAGAACGAGTCAGAAATCAAATACAGCCAAAGCGTTTGGATTAAAACCGAAAATGCGAGAAATTATGTCGAACGGGGATTTACCTGGAGCAAGATAGGACATCCGCTGAAAGAGTCGGCTTGCCCAAGTTTCAGCATGTCCAAACCTAAGAGCGTCTCCGCTAGGACCACGGGCATAATGTTTTTCCCGTTATCCATTTGCAAAGCAATACTCACCAGCTTGGGATTTACCCCTCCATCAACGGGAACCAGGATATACGCGGCCAGTGCGCATATGGACAGGACGAAGCGTCGTTGAGCTTCCCCGACATAGTCTCCCAGACCAGCCTCCGGGCCGTACAGCTCGATTAGGCGAAGAATGTTGAGCTCGCCGTTTCGAATGATGCTGGTTGTCACCGCCGCCGGAATGTTGAGTTTTTCCCGCAGAATTTGCCCCATATCTTCATGGACGGGCGGCACGGCAAGAACGTCTAGATTGGCAAACCCTGGGGCGTATGCCTGGAACTCTTCTATCGTGGGGCACATTTCGTCTTCACGGAACCGGAAGACGTGCACAACGGGATCCCAGAAAGGCAACGCGGATTGGATGAGTTCGACGCATGGTCGAGCAAACCGGAGATCCCGGATTGAGAATAAACAGCGAGACCTGGGACTTGCCCAATTTATGGTTTCCTCTCATTAGCCAAGGATCAAGGGCTTCCATTAGTGAATCTCCCATCTTAGATAAGTTGAGAAAGGGTGTACACTTCATTATGTCTAAAAATCTTGCTTCAAATAGCCAAGGAGTTGGTGAGACCAAGGCATAGGTGTCCTACCACCTTGCATGGCAGAACAGCCTTCCTTCTGCAAGCCCAGAACAACTTTCAAGACGTGGAAGTTATGAACAGCTCCATGCCAATAATTTGGTCAAACAAAGACTGCTCAGCAGGAGTTGACTCTCGCGCGACATTCAAATATCATCGCGCGACACATGTTTCTCGCGCGACAGTTCCAAACCATCGCGCGATGGTTTATCTGCAGTTTTGACAGATTTCAGCAGCCACTGATCTGTTTTGGTCACTTTTCATTCCTGGGGTCTTTTTGGACTTTTAGTGTTTCCAACAAGTCATTATGAGCTTATGTGACTGTATCCAAGCATCGGATCCCGAATGCCGTGCTCGACGAAGTTTTTGGACACTCGGGGGCCCATTCCAAGTTCAAACCGAGGTTTCGGAAGTCTGAAACTCGTTCCGGAGATTCTAGCCTATTTTGGTCATGCCATACGGGTCATTTGGACCTTAAGTGACTGTATGGAGGTGTCGGTTTCAGTCCGGGGCATAATCGAGTCATCTTTCGACGTTTTATACCATTTTTGCATTATTTCGAGCATTCTTCGGTATAAGTCCATTATTGAGACGTTTCATTCGAGTCCGTCAATTGGCGCAGGCCATGTTGGCCACCATTTATCGTTTGAAAGTGTCGTTTTCATCCCTTTCAAGGTGTCGTGAGTTTTGGCGTATAATACCCAAAATTTCATTGTTTCCCGTATCCTCGTATCCTGATTGTGTCTTAGGGTACATCGTCTCTTTTCTTTCAGAGCTAGGCTGTGTTATACACTCATATGTGTCTGTGTTTAGTCTCGACGTGTTGTCAATGCAAGTTTGGTATTAGTGGCGAGTTTTACTAATTCTTATGCACAATAAGGAGTTAAAACTTTGGAATGCAACTTTTATATACTAAAATGCGATCTTTCCATGTCGAAAGTGAAAGGACTGTTGTACCTATGGCCCTCGGCCGATCAAAGCTACCAAGTCAAAACAGGGCACATGCGCCCGCCAATCAAAAAGAGGCACACAGGCTCTCAAAATGTCTATCAAAAGCTGTCTACTTGGGCACGCAGGCCCTAAATCAAAAGCAAAAAGGGTAACGGAGGCCTCGTCAATGCTCCTCAAGCCCGTCACCACTGTCTGAAGTATCGTGCAGCTCTCGGGGATCATCTCTATACCTCGGATCGTCAACAGAGTCGTCAGAGCCACTGCTGGTGGACGAGTGCTCCTCGCCCTCTCCCTCTGCCTCTTCTTCTTCTCCCTCTTCTTCCTCATCCTCAGAATTTGGGCTCATGATCAGTTTCGGCCTGCGAGCCGGGCCCGGCTTCTCCAAAGTCGGCTTCTCGCGCCTCTTCACTTGATACCGAAGCTCAGCTTGCCTCACGGCCTGCTTGGCCTCCTCCTCGCGTGCACGCGCCGTCTGCAAACCCCTCGTCTGTCGCCGTGTGGTGGTAACCAGAGGCGTGGATTTCTGTGCCACCACCTTCTTCGGTGGCGGATCTCGCACACTCTTCCTCCTAGGGTTCCTCTTCCCATCCACCTGCATTATCATTACATTTCAAAAGCATGAGCATCTATTGCACATATTGTATTTCTGTATTGAAAACAGGTACACTCTATCAAGCTATAAAAGCAGGAATGTATCGAAAGCGGGATGTATCGAAAGCTGGAATGTATCGTTTCATACCTGAGTCCTCTGAACAACGGCTGGCTGAGTCGGCTGTGACGTCGGTGCCTGGTACTGCAACTCCAGTGGCGTGTCGCTCGCTGCCTTTCTCACTGCATTCTCCAGCGCCAGCATGCGTCGAACGGCTTCGTTCACCCATTCAATTGGCACCTGCATGCAGTTCAAGTTCATCAGACTGTTCAGCAGATAATTCAAGCATTTAAAGTTCAAAAGTAATATTGGAAGCTGATTCTTACCGACACGGTCACAGGAGCAGGCTCCGTCCTCGCAGGCGCTAACTGAAACTCTGCAGGATTCCCCTGACTGTCAACAACGGGAATCCTCCACGGCAACGCAGGAAGACCGCCAACTGCTGGTCCGCTCGGGGCTCGCCTGGCCCGGCTCTCACCTCCTCTCCGTCCCTCCCCGGCTGCTCTCCTCTCCTCAGCGGCCCCTGCAGCCTGGCCTCGCGCCTCTCTCCGACCACGGATCCCCAATGGACCCGCCAGGAAGTCTCGCTGGTAGACTGCATAGTCCCTACCAGGACGCAGGTATCGCTCAAGCTCAGTATCCGGCCTCGTGTACCTCTCCAGCTCAGCCCGCGTGTACTCTCCTGTGTGTGAAGCTCGAGCTGGTAGCGGCCCTGGCACCCAGAACTCAGGATAACCAAGCGACTGGCGCGTCACTCGGTCTCCTAAGTACCACTGCCAACCAAAGGCAGACTCTAACAACGCCCTGCTGGCCGTGACAACTCTACTCCTGGCCAAGTACTCTGGCTCTGGCTCCGCCCTTCTCCAGGGATCCCAATTGACCTGCAAGTCAAAGCAAACAGGCAATGCAAGCAATTGATCAGCGACAGCATTAAGGCAGGGAAATGGATGCATGCCTAAGGCTTACAGTTACGTATTCATACCTGTGAGGCCCTGAGCTCGTCTAGGTACAGCCTGAAGGCGTTGAGCTCGCCTCTCCCCTCCTTCTTCCCGGTGTTCTCCTTGCTCCACTTCAACGCGCGAGGGAGAGTGCTCAGGTCTGGATGCTTGCATTCTGGCGGATACATCCGCAAAACCTCGTAAGCCCAAAGCTGCAGGGTTTAGACAGGTTCAAACGTCAGTCAGGGCATACAGCATTGGAAATCAAAAACAGACAAGCAAGGTAAACAATGGATGAGCATTTTCAAATTGTGCTTAAAGGGATTGGGATCGTACCTCCCAGACCCTCCAGTAGCCGGCCGTGCTCTTGCCCGTCCTCGACGAGTCGCCAAAAAAGAGGTAGGCCGTCCCAAGAGCCGCTCCACCCCAGTCAAAGCGCGAGGCTGTCCTCAAGTCCTTCAACGCTGGCAAGTAGGACAGGTGCACGTTGCTTTGCCTGTTCGGGTACAACGTGGCGCCAAACAGGTATAGCAGGAACGCCCGGGCCATCTGCTCCGCCTCCCGTTCATTCGACACCTCCTTTCTCAGGTAGCCCTTGAACTGGTCGTACCTTGCCATTCCCCCCTCTACCTTGGGCACTCTGCCCAGAAACCACTCCAGAGCAGCTCGATCCTCCTGGATCCCTGAGTCAAACGGGATGGGCTCGCCCCCGACCCTCAGCCCGGTGATCGCTGCAAAGTCAGCAGGCGTCACTGTCATCTCCCCAGGAGGTAGGTGGAAGGTGTTGGTCGTATCCCTCCACCTCTCAGCAAGTGCAACGAGGACGGCATGGTCAATCCTCGCTGGGGTCAAGGTCCGCACAAACTCCCCAAAGCCCGCCTCGTCTACCAGCCGCCTCACTCTCTCTGGCAGCCCCTCGTACAGCTGCAAAGACATGCACGCGCCCCCAAAGCCGCGAAGGTCCCTCTGTTCAGCTCCAGCCTGTTTCAGATACAAAGACAAGCAGCAAATGGTTCGTCAGTACTTGGGAAGTTCATTCTCAAGTTCTAGGTAATCAATGAAGCCTACGACAGACGGTTGGTTCAAGTTATTACGTATTGGGCCTTTACTACAGAAATACGTGGCTTTGGCATGCTTTGGGTCATAATATCATTCGTGCAAATTCTGAGTTCAAGTATGTTTTAAGCAAGCGTCAAATATGAACTATCCAAGCAATAACATCGATATCAAATTACAAAGGGCGTTTTCTGGGAATATACCTCCATCCATGTCGCCGCAAGGTGGACCCGGGGATCCCTCAACACTAACTCGTCATCGTAATCCCTCCGCGACGGTGCACGGGCTGCAACGCCCGACGGCACAAAAAGGTGCGGCGTGGGAAACTCGTATGCCTCCACTGAAAAGCCCGGCCGACTCGTGTTCTTCACCTCCTCCACGGCCGTCACCCTAGGCCCCTGCGCCTCAACTCGGGCTCTCTCCTCAGCCTCTGCGTCTCTCAAAAGCTCCTCTCTCTCCAGTCTCTCTCTCTCGGCCTTCTCAATGGCCTCCGACGCCTCAATGGCCCGTGCACGGTCCTCTCTGGCCTTCAGGACCAATTCCCCAACCAGGGGGTTGTCCTCTAAAAGTCTCGCCAGTGCCTCGTCAGTCAAGTACTCGGCAACGTCATGTCTAGTGATCGGCACGTGTCTCGACGATGTGGCCGCGGTCGACTCCGGCCTGAACAACACATCCTCCTCCCGGATTGGCATCTCCGCGGTCTCTTCCTCAACAACAGCCCCTTTACCTTTCGCCGAATCCCTCGGCGGAGACCCGGATGGCTCAACGGTGTCATCTCCTCCCATACTGCCACTGCCTCCTCTAGCATCGACCATCGCGCGAGGCTCCTCCTCGGTCGCGCGATGGTGCTCGTCAACACCAGCCTCTCCTGTGTCCAATGGACTCACTCCGGTCACCACTGACCCTTCTACGGCCGTACTCGAGCCCAACTGCTCGACAACAGCCCCCACGGCCCCAGCACCAGCCGTCGCGCGAGCCTCCGGCTCTGTCGCGCGACACTCATCGCCGCCGCCAGTCACCTGCTCGTGGCCCTCTTCGCCGTCTCCGCCGCCTGCGACCACTGCACCGGCCCCTGCGGAGGCCTCCGTCGGTGCCTGATCCCTTGTTTCGATGCTCGTTGGACCTCCTCGATCCTCCAGTTGATCAACGACTTCTCCTCCGCCTTCCCCACTACCGTGGTCTGCCATAAGTGGACGATCAAGGGTGGGTTCGCAGGGTTTTATGAGTGGAATCAAGATTTGAGAAGGTTTGAGAGGGATTTGAGAAGAGAGATGAGAGTTTGAGAGTGTTTCGAAACTTCGGAACTGTTTTGGCACTGTTTCTGTAACGTCCCCGCGATGTTTAAACGATTGAAACGGGTTTGGGCCGGGTCTGGGCCTATTTAGACCCAAGCCCTAACTTCAGACCCTCGCGCGATGGTCTTTCAGTGTCGCGCGACGCTTTGTTTTGGGCCTCAGGCCCAATCCAGATTTTGGGTCCGGCCCGATCTCAGTTAATTCCCCTTTAAGGCCCATAACATGTTGGTATGTTGCCAATAAATTTGAGGGTCATTTTGGAGATTTGGTCTTCGAAACCCAAAGATTGTTGTATCCCCAGCAGTGGTCCGCCCACAATCAACAGCGACGATCTATCCGTCCGATCAATCAACACCGACGATCTATCCGTCCGATCAATCCACAGCGACGATCTATCCGTCCGATCAATCAACACCGACGATCTATCCGTCCGATCAATCAACACCGACGATCTATCCGTCCGATCAATCAACACCGACGATCTATCCGTCCGATCAATCCACAGCGACGATCTATCCGTCCGATCAATCCACAGCGACGATCTATCCGTCCGATCAATCAACAGCGACGATCTATCCGTCCGATCAATCAACACCGACGATCTATCCGTTCGATCAATCCACAGCGACGATCTATCCGTCCGATCAATCAACAGCGACGATCTATCCGTCCGATCAATCAACACCGACGATCTATCCGTCCGATCAATCCACAGCGACGATCTATCCGTTCGATAAATCCACAGCGACGATCTATCCGTCCGATCAATCAACACCGACGATCTATCCGTCCGATCAATCAACACCGACGATCTATCCGTCCGATCAATCCACAGCGACGATCTATCCGTCCGATCAATCAACAGCGACGATCTATCCGTCCGATCAATCAACACCGACGATCTATCCGTCCGATCAATCAACACCGACGATCTATCCGTCCGATCAATCCACAGCGACGATCTATCCGTCCGACCATCAATCAGCGACGATCTATCCGTCCGATCTTCAATTCCCCCTTGGTGCACGGTATTTTTATATATACTCGTCTGCACTTTCCATTTAATCAGCTTTTGGGCAGATTTGGTGGGTGTCTAGAAATCTTTGACGTTACCCGTACCAGTCAATGGTGCTCCGCGTGCCGTCAAAGAGGGACTACTGTAGACACCCCAATCTAGGTCTCCCAATCGTTTTACTTATTTTTACGATTTTCTTGTTCCCCGATGATGAAATTGGATCAAACAGAGCTTGGATTGGGAATGGATTAGGCTTGGAACGCTTAGAAACCTTGCCCGAACCTTTCAAACCCTCCTAAAACTTCAGTCAAACCCCAGAGCCAGAGTTGACCCTCGCGCGAGCCTTTGTGTTCCTCGCGCGATACTCAGTCTGCCACGTGTAGTCAAAGTCAAACTGTTGACTGTTTGACCCTCGCGCGACACTCATGGACCCTCGCGCGACGGTTCTCTCCTGTCCCTATCACAGAATCCAGCTGGACTTGTGATGATTGCTTGGCACATGGGTTCCCATGGGCTGGAACCCCGTTCTCCTCAGCTGAACGGCGTGCTGGCAGGCTCTAGCCCCATGCAAACTCCCAAACACTCTCTCACCTTGTTGGCTAGCCTCACAACCAAGTTGTGACCAGCCTTAGTGGCTGGTCCTAAGGGCTTGTTTGGCCCCTAACTAAGCCTTACTCTCCCCCTATAAATACCCCCATTGGTCTTCCATGTTTTTGGGTTCCAAAATTTGCTTAAAGAATTCATTAGTCATTCTACAAGCCCCACACTAGTTAAGCACAAAGCTCCTAACTCTCAAACCACTTCCTAAACTTCTGAACTCAGGGTGTTCATACACTCTTAGTAGCAAGGTCACACCAATCCATCCAATCTACTCCCAAATCCTTTCCAAGCAAAGGTATAATCTTTAAGCCTGTTTCTATTTTGATCCCTGAGGGGGGCTGACAGGACCAAGGCTGGTAATCAATACCATGCCCTGGTCCTAAAGCCAGCAAAGTTACAAGAAATCGTGGCAGCCACACCCTCGCGCGACGGTCCCCTTTACTCGCGCGACACTTGTGTCAGCAAGAGAATGGACCTTGTGGGGAAGGGAAGCTAGCCCCTTTCTGTTTTGCAGTGTATTTATGTTTGTTGTATCTTACTTTGATTTTTAGATCACTGTTATGCATGCAAAACAAAATACAGTAGCTTGTTTATTTGCTTTAAACAGTTTGGAATGCCTTTGGGATCCCCTGAACCTGTCTCAGGATCCCAAATATGCAAAGCAATTCCTGGAAGTCCAGTCAGGAGTGTCGCGCGAGATTCACTCTCTGTCGCGCGACAGTTCTCTGATTTCCATGGGTGGCCCTTGCATGGGCAACTAGGCCCTTGGCCTCTGTTTTGATACCCCCACTGTTTAGGGGTTGTATTTTATCTTATTTGGCTCCTGTTTGGAGTATGGTGTAATAATTAGTATTTTCAGCCTTCCCATAAACTGCTTGGTTTGCTTCCTGGGTGTGCACTGGTCCTTCCAGAGCCCAGAAGGGGATGATTTAGGGGCGGTGGTGAGATGACATACTCGCGCGAGAGTCAGTGTGTCTCGCGCGATGGTTGACTTGCATGCAGATCTGTCCAGGCATGCAAGTTGGTCATCGTGCAAGACAAATCTGCCCTGAGCCTGGTTTTGGCATCTGATCGCTGTCTCAAGGTCATTCCATTTATTATTCGTCAATACTATCCATCCATGCCATTATTTGATCACATCTTGCAAAGTGTTACAGTTTTAATCCCCGATTAACTGTTCCCCCGCCCTAATTGGCTAAAATCAATTAAAAGAGGAAGAATCACAAATGTTTTCATAAAAACGCCTAAGTAGAGATCGATCTCCGGATTGGGCGAGAGGGGTGCCATAAAACTCTTCCCCTCTCGTAACCTGGCTTCCGAACCCAGATATGGTTATGACGGGCTGGTTTCCTTCACTTTTTCAAACAAAGCGCGGCAGGTGCTTCGAAATACGGTTCCTTGAGTGTCGGACCTTCAAAAACTCAAGTGGCGACTCTGTATTTTTGAGCGCTTGCCACCTGCGCTCGCGCTCCCTCGATTATCAAAAAAGGGCCGCAATGGCGAAAAGGAACGAAATCCTTTCTCTCCAAGGGCATGCTGCCCACAGCTGCCTTCAGGGAAGGCCGACAATATGACCGAACTGTGCCTTCACCTTGCCAAGGTATGGATTCCCAACCTTAACCTCAAAGTTGAATATCCCTTTTCAAATGCTAACTTTTTCTTTTCTTTTCGCAGGCCGGGCAATGCGCCAGTAAAGCCTTTAACGACATGGAGGTCCTCCTTGCTGCTAGGAAGACCCAGCGGGGGGACCTTCAGGCAGTGAGGAAAGAGGTGAAGGAGGCCAACGACCAAATCGAGGCGTTGGAGGCTCAAGTTGCCGAGGCCAAGGCTGGCCTGGAGGAGAGGGACCGCTTGGTGCTGAAGCTCAAGGAGATTGAAGCCGAGCGGGACCAACTCAAGGAGGAGATGAAGCGGCAGGAGGATGAGCTGCCGGCCAAGCTGGAGGAGGCCGCCGATGCTGGTTTCAACGAGGCCGGCGACTACTACGGGGATCAGGTGAAAGTCCTTGTCACAAAGGCTTTCAAGGAAGGAGAGCGGAAGGGTTTTGAAGACACTCATGCCTCCTCTTTCCTCCGTGGATTCCACGTCGGCCTAGACTATGCCGAGGTCTCCAAGGATGACCACCGAAGGGAGAACCCAGTGGTGCCATCCGTGGATCTGCCGAGGCACCTGCTTCTAGCCGAAGAGGCCAACCCAGCCGCTGACGTGCCACCGAGCCCCGTTGGTCAGCCCAATCCAACGGTTAACAAGCCGCTGAGTCCTGCCGCGGCATCCAACCCTGCTGAGAACCCAGAGTCTACCTCGGCCAAGCCCGTCAACCCCACCGAGCAGCCTAACCCCACTCCTGTGGAGCTGCCGAAGCCAACGGAAGCCCCCACCGTAGTGTAGAACTTTCCTTTCCTTTGTATGTCGTGGAGTCTAGGGTCGGCAAAATGCATTTTGTTCAGCCGAGCCCCAGTTTTTGTAATGGACCAATTTTATTATAATGAAAGTGTCAAGTTTTCTGTCTATGTTTCATACTTTTTGCACTTCATGCATGTTAAGACTCATGTATTGCACTTCATGCACATGGTTTAACAAAAATCTCTCTAATAAGTATCCGTCCCAGCTCGCCGTACCCAGCCCCTGATTCGGAGGAAACCTACCACCGAGGTTGGTTCCGCCGGATCAAAAGGAACGGCCGAAGCTGGGAATGCCCCCTTCAGGATATGGCATGCAAAGTCTTTGCCGAACAGAATCTGAAAAAGCGTGCCTCGGCACACCGAGCATAACAATACCACCGAGGCTAACAAAACACATATGAAAACAGAAACAAACCAATCTTTATTGAAACAACTCTTTGGAAAAAACTGAAGGCTTAAACAAATAGCCGAGGCGAAAAGCCAAAAGAAAACTAAGCGTAAAATTTCCGAAGCAGCTGTGCGTTCCAGTGGTTTGGTATCGCCGCACCATCCATCTCGGCGAGTTCATACGAACCATAGCCAACTTTCTTAATCACCCGGAAAGGACCTTCCCATTTTGGCATGAATTTCTTCAAATGTTTCTTCTGGACTATCTGCCGAAGGACAAGATCATCCATATTGAAGGGGCGGCTCCGCACATTCTTGTTATAACTCCGAGCCAACTGCTGCTGATAAGCTGCATACTTAATGTGGGCATTGTCTCGAAGCTCATCTGCTCGATCTGCTTCGGCGGCTAGCATTGCATCGTTTGTTGGAACGTCAAACGTTGCAGTTCGAGACGTGGGCCGAGTAACAGCCACAGGGAGCACGGCCTCGATGCCGAACGCCATGGAGTAAGGAGTACGGCCAGTGCCGCGCCGTGGAGTGGTTCGGTAGCCCCAAAGAACATCAGGCAACTCTTCCGCCCACTTGCCGCGCTTGTTTTTGAGTCGGCGTTTTAGGCCGGCAGAGATAGCCTTGTTGGCAGCTTCGGCCTGTCCATTCCCTTGAGGATAGGAGACGGAAGCTGTCTTCATCTGTATGCCGCGCCTTTTGTATAAGGCTTGAATTGCGTCGGCGACAAACTGGGTACCGTTGTCTGACACAATGGCGTATGGCACGCCGAACCTGGTAAAAATATGCTTCCAAAGGAAACTCTCCACATCGGCGGCCGTGATCGTTATGAGTGCTTTGGCTTCCACCCACTTGGTATAATAGTCTGTAGCAGTAATGATGTGGGTAAAGCCGCCAGTAGCCTTCGGCAGCTTGCCAATAATGTCCACCCCCCATTGAGCAAAGGGCCAAGGACTAGAGACCGGTTGCAACGGTAGGGTCGGCTGGTTGATGAGAGGAGAATGCTTTTGACAAGACTTGCATTGCTTGGCAAACTCTGTAGCCGTATGTACCATTCTCTTCCACCAATAACCCTGGGAAAGGGCACGATCAGCTAAGGACCGGCCGCCGGTGTGACAACCAGCACTTCCACCATGCAACTCTTCGAGAATGCCGGGCACCTCCTGCTCGTGCACCACGCGGAGATCTGGACCAGTGTATGATCGGCGGTACAGTGTGCCGGAGGGATCGAGGAAATAGGAAGCAGATTGACAACGGATCTTATGGGCTTCCTTGCGGTCGTTCGGAAGCACGGCGTGTTTTAAATAGGAGACAAGGGGGTCCATCCAACTAGGTGCCCAGTGGATGTCCATGACCTCCTGTGGCTCCTTCTCGAAGCTCGGTGATGGGACTTCGCCGAGGACTATCGTTCTTTCCCCTCCCTGATCGGCACATATGGCTCCCAGTCCGGCAAGAGCATCGGCATGAGAGTTGAGATCCCTTCCAACATGGTCAAAAAATACGTTTTTGAATGAACCAGCAAGAGCAACAACTTGGCTCACGTATTTGTTCATGCGTGCATCCTTAGCTTCATAGTCATCATTGAGCTGATTAACCACGAGCTGTGAATCGCTGTAAACCTGAACTTCTTCAGCACCCATATGCCGAGCTAAATTGAGTCCGGCAATGAGGGCCTCATACTCCGCTTCGTTATTGGTTGCTGGAAACCCAATGCTCAATGAATGCTCGTGCAAGGTCCCGCTCGGTGATACCAGAACAATCCCGGCACCAGCCCCTCGGTTATTAGATGCTCCGTCTACATGGAGTCTCCAAGCGTGCCCGGTGAATAAGCTTGCTCGGCGTGAGGGGATGGGCCGCTTTGTGATATATTCTTCGTGAGCTGGATGGCTCGACCGAGGTCCAGGGGCTGGCCCGGTGGACTCTCTGGCCAGATCCTCTTCACTGCTTCTGCCGTCTTCCACCCCAGGGGAGAACTCGGCGAAAAAATCAGCCAACACCTGACCTTTGATTGCCGTTCTAGCCTGATAACGGATATCAAAGTTTGCCAACTCCAGGGACCACTTGCACAATCTGTTGGAGAGATCTGCCTTGCATAACACCGCTCTTAAAGGGTACTCGGTAACGACCACAATGGTGAAGCTCTGGAAGTACGGCAGGAGCTTCCTCTTCGCCATTACCAATGCCAAAGCCAGTTTTTCTATTGGGAGGTAACGGGTCTCGGCAGGGAGAAGCGCCTTGCTAATGTAGTAAACTGGCTTCTGGTTCGTGCCCGTTACACTCTTTGAGGTTTCCTGCCGAACCAGGACAGCACTAACAGCATGCTCGGAAACTGCAAGGTAGAGGTGAAGCTCGTCCCCTTCCTTTGGCACAACCAGCAAAGGAGTTTGAGATAGACATCTCTTTAGTTCGGCGAGCGCATCATCGCATTCCGGCGTCCATACGAAGCTCCTTCGGCTGTTGCCTTTTATTGATTGGAAGAAAGGTCGGCAGATATCCGAAGACTTGCTGATGAAGCGATTAAGGGCGGCGGCCATGCCGGCGAGGCGCTGAACCTCCCTCACCGTGGCCGGAGCCCTGATTTGTTGTATGGCCTTGATCTGACTTGGGTCGGCCTCAATTCCTTGGCGAGTAACTAAATGTCCAAGGAATTTGCCAGAACCAACGCCGAATGCACATTTTTCAGCATTCAGCTTCAAGCCGAACCTCTTTAGTACACCAAAAATTTCGCCGAGGTGGAGAAGATGATCGGCTGCTTCCTTACTTTTGGCGACCATATCGTCAATGTAAGCCTCCATTATTCTGCCGAGGATCCCTTTGAACAACAGGGCTACCATACGTTGGAACGTAGCCCCGGCGTTTTTTAAGCCGAATGGCATCACCAGGTAACAGTAAGTGCCACTGGGGGTGATGAATGCCGTCTTCTCCTGATCCTCCTCATCCATAGCAATTTGGTGGTATCCCCTGTATGCGTCCATAAAACTGAGCCGAGCATACCCAGCGGTAGCATCCACCAACTGATTGATCCAAGGGCAAGGGAAACAGTCCTTTGGGCATGCGTCGTTCAGATCGGTGAAGTCGACACAGACGCGCCACTTGCCGTTCTTCTTCCGGACCACCACCGGATTTGCTAGCCATGTTGGATATTGGACCTCTCGAATAGCCCCGGCGTTAAGGAGGCGTTCTACCTCTTCGTTAACTGCGTCGGCATGTAGGGCCGAGGATCGCCGAGGCTTCTGCACAACGGGCCTCCTAGCCGGATCAACATTCAAAGAATGTTTTATCACGTCGGGACTAACGCCCGGCATTTCATATGGAGTCCAAGCAAAGACTTCCATGTTTTCTTTGAGGAACTCGACCATCTGTGTTTTCTCGACCTCATCAAGAGCCGAGCCAATAAGAAAAGAGCGGGTCCCATCTTCATTGACAGCAACCCGAACCAAGTCCTCCACAGCCCTGTCGCTTGCCGGTCTTCCAACTTCTTCAGGCCCTTGCAGCGCCTCTCTTGTTTTTTCTTCGGCGGTGGTCTCATCCAGCAATTCAGGTACCTCTATACTTTGTACCTCTTTTGCTTTGCCCTTCCCGCGGACAGAGTTGACGAAACACTTTTTTGAGGCCACCTGGTCCCCCTTGATGGTCTCCTGTCTCCCAGACTCTCCAATGAATCTAACACATTGGTGAAGCGTGGATGCCACGGCCCTCATGCCGTGCAACCAGTTTCTTCCCAAGATTGCGTTGTAGGGGCTCGGCGAACTGACCACTATGAATTCCATATCCAACTTCACCGAACCAGCATATACTGGGAGTACGACTTTGCCGAGCGGGTAGACCGGAATTCCAGTAAAGCCAATCAAAGGGGCTTCCACCGGGGTCAATTGCTCTTTCAAGAGACCTAGAGCTTTGAACGCTGAATAGAATAGGATCTCCGTCGAGCTACCCTGATCGACCAATATCCTCCGGACAAGTTTCCGCTGGAATTGTAAAGAGAGGACCAAAGCATCATTGTGGGGTAAAGATAACCCCTCCAAATCTTGCTCGGTGAACCTGATCTCCCACGTGCTACGAGCGTCCATCTTTCGCTTCGAGGAATTTTGAACCACCATCACCCCTGGCGGGGAAGTGCGATACAGTTTTTCGTGGAGCTCGTTGGCCTCGGCCTTGTTCATTGGTCCGTGTATGCAATGCACCACGCCGTCGAGATCTTGGGCTCTCGGCGGGATCCCTGCATTCGGTGACTTGGTTCGGTCGATCCACCGATCCATCTTTCCCTGCTGGACTAACTCCTCGAGGTAGACTTTGTAAGGCTGGCATGCTGTCGTATAGTGCCCTAGTTCGTTGTGGAATGAGCAGTACACCCTCTGGTTCGGTTCCCGACCATCGGCAGTTCCCATTTTCTCCGCCGCTCCTGTTGGCCATTGGAAACCAGGAAGCCGTCCACACTCCCGAAGCATACAGAAGATTGGCTCCTTGAAGTAGGTCGTGATGGCAAGGTGGTCCCGCCCATCGCTCGGCGGGCGGTCCCATGCCTTTCCGCTTCCTTTATTTTCGCCGAACCCTGGGCCTTCCTTCTTGGACACTACGTTAACCTGCTTCTTTACTTCCTTAGCCGCCGTTTTACTCTGCTCGGCAACCGGTGCTACATCGGATCCACCGATGTACTCCTCAAGCTCTATATACCGAGCAACGGTATGCATGAGCTCTGTCATATTGTTCGGCGGCCGAAGCATCAATTCCTTGGATAGGTCAGAATTCCTATCCAGTCCACGTTTGAACGACGTAGCTGCAGTCTTTTGGTCACAGCTCTCAACCATGTTGTATACATTGTAGAAGCGCTCAGAATAATCTTTCAAGGACTCGCCGGTCTTCCGCCGAAGGTCCGTTAAGGCTTCTATTGTTTTTGGCCTCCGGTTACTTGCTACAAACCGTGCTGTAAACGAACGCTCCAGTTCGCCGAAGCTGCTTATCGAACCTGGTTTTAGCTGTGTATACCACAACATGGCAGTGTCCGGGAGGCTCAGGGAGAACGTTCGGCACATCATTGCCTCGCTCAATCCGCAGAGCGCAGCCATGGACTTGAACTGCTGCACATGGGTCGGCGCATCCGACTTCGCGTTGTATATGGTGAATTTGGGGACTTTGAAATGGGGAGGGAGAGGCTCATCCGCTATAGCCTTGGAAAAGGGGGAGACACCTTTCGCCGAGGTTGCTGTAATCCCTTCCTTCGGCGGGACTACTGCCGAAGGGGCTGAGCTTTTCTCTCGAGTATCATCCCTTGTCCTTTTATTGATTGGTGGGGTCCGAGCCCTTCGGCCACCGATACTTGGCTCTGGGGTTCGGCGCTTTGACCCCGAGGCCCTCCTGTTTCCCACTACCGGGGGTTCTTCCTGATGCCGGATGGGCCGGTAAGTGGTTCTCTCGCCGCCGGCGCTGATCTCGCACCTCTCCTCCGGTAGCAGCCCCTGGCTGTTCTCTTCTTGAAGTCTGGATTGTCCGGTAGATCGACCCGGCAGTCGCCGGTGGCGTCCCTGGTCAGACTGCCGGTGTTGGGAGCGACTAGTAGAATGGGCCGGCGACCTCTGACGGTGCCGAGTGCTTGTTTCCCTTTCCTCCTCTTCGTACCGCCGCCCCTCAGACATGTCCGCTCGGTGGTTACCCTGGTGACCTCGCGACCCAAAAGGGTGATCAAGAGGGTCTCCCGCGTTATCTCTTGTGTCGCCGAGCCGGGGAAGTCCTTGAGTCTGGTCCGGCCTTCCCCTTGATTTCGAACGAGCGCTTGATGCCGTGGCGCTTGTTGTGGGAAATAATGCTCGGCGAACGTTATCGTTTCCGGACGCATCGGTTCGGTGTCCGGGTTCCAGGTGGACAATGCCACTAGTATCAATGCGACACAGTGGGCCGAGCCTTGCAAAGGCAGAGGCCCTAACAGTGTCAGCCGTTCGAAGAGCATTCCTCCTACGTCGCCGTTCCTGCGACCTGGAAACGGGTGGGGCGCTGTGAAGCGCCTGGATCTCTTGTACTTGTGTTCTTAGTCGCATTAACTCCTCCGCCATGCTCACCGGGAGCACTGCTGGGGGGGGAGGAGGAACCGTGAGGCTTGTTGCAGAGCGATGCATACCATCTATGTGGAACGCCGCTGCTCCTAAATCCTGGTTGCTAGGATCAGGGATGTTTGAACCCACCACCCTGGGGTCGCCGGGACCCCCAATGGGGATGCCATCCCGCCCTACCACCGTCCGCTGAGAGGAGTGGTGGCCCAGATTTGGATTAAAGTTATCAAGACCGAGAGGTCGTCCGTCCGGGGTTGTCATCCTGAACTGGGAAAAGGAAGAATGGAAAGAAAGCTGCACCACAAGATGTGTTTGTTAATCTTGATCCCCAGCAGAGTCGCCAATTGTGGTGGCTGGCTTTCTCCGGTTAGACCTTGTGGCTTGGATGATTGAGACTTGGACGTGGACGGACCAGAC
Source organism: Rhododendron henanense subsp. lingbaoense (assembly GCA_020567845.1). Lineage (NCBI taxonomy): Eukaryota > Viridiplantae > Streptophyta > Magnoliopsida > Ericales > Ericaceae > Rhododendron > Rhododendron henanense. Next base: position 25,158,003 of record CM036318.1, read on the forward strand.
CTGCGCACGAAACAACCGTGTTAGTGCCCAAACCCGGAGCGTGGTGTCCGGGGCAGGCACTCCGACGCTCTAGTCAGTAAACAGGAGATATCGAGGTATAGTTTAGGGTTTGAGAGAGTATTCTGGACGTACCTTATTCTAGAGGTGAATACCTCCTTATATAGCCAAAGGGAATGCAGAGTCCAAATCCCATTAGGATACTTATTCGTTGTATGACGAGCCCGCCTATCTCGGATCTAGATAGACATCTCAATCCTGAACTTATCCAATCTCCTATACTCCGCTCCTGAATATAAGGGATTGGATAAGACGCGAGGTTGCCTCCCCCTGCCCAACTCTTCCTAACTTTCTCTCCAAGCTAGGGGACAGGGGGCTCGGCGAGCGTAGGTCCTGCCGGACCGTTTGGTACGGCAGTGATGACTTCAACAGGGCAATCTCCAACCCGTTCGGCGGGGAACTGCCGAACTAGATCTTATCGATTAATACACACGCCGAACCAGACCGTTCCCTTCCGTGGATCGACACCACGGTTTATCCTTATCCAGGCCCGGCCGGACTCGGATCGGCTACCGACCCAGACCGCCGACCCATGGGTAGTAGATTCACTGCCCCGGCTAATTGGTGCAACGTGGCCACCGTCCTGGTCCCTCCGCTGGACCACGCCCTCCACAACTTCTTTCAAGGCTGTTCCGTGAAGAAGCTGTTTACAGCAACCCAAAAAAGGCCATTGTTTGGGGTAGGAAAAAGATGAAAAAGTGAAAACAGTCTGCACGTGTCCCACAACCCACAGCTATTTAAATATTAAAAAATATCATCAAAAAATTAAGTTTTCCAATTTTTAATCCATTTGAACCGGTGCTACGATATTAATTCTATGATTATTTTATCCTAAAGGATCATAATTAATTTTTGACTCTAGGACTTTTGTAATTAAGTATTTGCTTATCCTTTGGTTCTATAGCTATCTTAGGGCTCTCGATCATATGTAAGTCTTAGAGTTAAAAATTAATAATGACCCTCTAGGATAAAATGATCAGAAAAATAAGATCTTTGCACCGGTTCAAACGGATTGAAAATTGGAGCATTTAATTTTTTAACCATATTTTTTAATATATAAATCGTCTAAAAAATTAAGTACTCCAATATTTAATCCGTTTGAACCGGTGCAAAGATCTTATTTTTCTGATCATTTTATCCTAAAGGGTCATTATTAATTTTTGACTCTAGAACTCTCATATATAACTGTAGAACCAAATGAAAAGCAGATACTTAATTACGAAAGCCTTAGAGTAAAAAACTAAGAGATAAACTTCTTCACGGCTGTTCCGGGAAGAAGTTGTTTACAACAACCCAAAAAACACCGTCGTTTGGGGCAGGAAAAGATGAAAAAGTTGAAAATGGTCTGCACGTGTCCCGCAACCCACAGCCATTTAAATATTAAAAAATATGATCAAAAAATTAAGTTCTTCAATTTTTAATTCGTTTGAACTAGTACAAAGATCTTATTTTTCTGTTTATTTTATCCTAAAGGATCATGATTAGTTGTTTACTCTTGTTTACTCTAGGGTTTTTGAAATTAAGTACTCCCTCCGTCCCTTTTTAAATGTCCTGCTTCGTAACTCCAACTTATTAAAAAGACATCATCATTATACCTTTCACATCAACTTTTTCCTCCACTTTTCCTACTTACCCATCATCATTACACTTTTACTCACTAACTTTTCAAAATGGAATCTACTTTTAGGGACAAAATAGACAATTCACCAACTTTTACCCACTAACTTTACAAAATGGACATTTATTAAGGGACAGCTCAAAATAGAATACTGGACTGTAATAAAGGGACGGAGAGAGTATCTGCTTTTCATTTGGTTTTACAATTATCCTAGGACTCTCCAAATGTATACCGCAAAATGCTTGTGTAGGATATTGAAAAGTTCACGCGCGTGTATGTGTTTGCATGTTAGTAGGTATAAAACAAAGAATGTTCTTTAGAAAGAATTTTCAAAGAGAACAACTTTTACGGCCTGATTTTTGACCCAAAAATAGCAAGTAAACGGAGAATCGATCAAAGTTAAACTAAAGCATTGATCGATATATACCACAATTTTAAGCAACTTGAAAGACCTGAAATATTCAAGTGTGGGTTAAGGGTTAAGGCTTGGCTATTTGGTAATGGTGTTACTTAATTTGAGACTGGGGAAGGTGTTGCGCAGCCCCGTGTTGTGCACGACAAAACGCCGCCGTCCCGGTCTCACTCCGACGATCGAAATTTCACAAAGGATTCCATCGTTTATGGACACAATTTCACATTTTGCGAACAAAGGATTTTGAAGGGTCTTTTTTGACCCCAAAATAGCAAGTAATGGAGAATCGATCAAAGTTAAACTAGCATATGCATCAAGAATCAAACTAAAGCATTGATCGATATATACCACAATTTTAAGCAACTTTTTTTTTTGGGCCAAAAGTTTAGAAAATTTCATTGATAACCAAGAGAGTACATCAAAGGGCATATTCTTCCTTGGACAAAAAGAGAATAGCCAACCAGGCGGATAGGCTCCAATGAGGAAAGACCTACACCCCAAACTCCTTACGAAGGCCACCGAGGTACAATACCTCACACAAATTAAACTCACACCACCAATATCAAAGAAAAAAACACACTACACCCAAAAGGATTAGGAAGACCCCCGAAGGGGAGAAACACCCGCAAGCGGGATATTACAACAGAAAACTAGAAAGAAAAAAGAAAACCACTTGTGGTGCCGGATCAGACAACCCAACCTTCCCTTCTTCAAATCAACTCCAGATCGGACCCTGTTCTCCAACCTCTTGACTCCGGACTCTGCAATCCGACCCCTTGGTCACCGGAACATTTATAGGGCAGATGGATTTGGACGGGGTTCCGGTTGCGGACGACTTCGAGCCAATCGAGGCAATCTCGGAGCTTCGGGGTGTCAGGGAAGAAGTTGCGCACAAGGATCTATTCGATGGAGGCGGCCAGAGGGAGGTGAGACAGAGAGGAAGCGGTGAAAAGAGGACGATAGAAGAGATCGACGGAGATGTAAAAGGAGAGCGGAGAGCGCACCCTTCCCCCCTCCCCCCATAGGGTGGAAACCCTAGGGGGAGGGAGGGAAGGAGGGAGGCGACTAGGGATGAGAAGTTCTCAAATGGGCACCTTAGATATTTCCTCCCGCTAATTTTAAGCAACTTGAAAGACCTGAATTAATTCAAGTGTGGGTTAAGGCTTGGCTATTTGGTAATGGTAGTACTTAATTTGTACCATTTCGCAAAGGATTCCATCGTTAATGGACACACATGCAATTCCACATTTTACGAAACCAAGGATTTTGAATGGTCCTTTTTTCTTTTTTCTTTTTTCTTTTAATCTTCTATCTAGCTACGTACAACTATAATAATTACTATAACAAGAGAATGTCGATCATTATTAGTAAAAAGATGTATTTAACAACATATATCATCATTTGACTTCCCATAAAAAGTGAGAAATAAATAGGGTCTTTTGATAATACGTGACGCATGGAAAATAATTCTATTTATCTTGTACGCAAGTGTCGTTGCTTAAATTTCCATGGTAATCTGGTTAGAAATCCAAAGTCCAACTTTTTTCCCCAAAAATTATTGTTAATTATTTGAAACAAGAAATTAGTTATAGCAGGTAATACTGTTGCATTCGTTTTCTTGTTCAACACCATGTAGGATCGAGTTGGTCAGTCAAATAAAATTGACAAGGAGGTGCGAATTAATTCCATCATATTTGATCAGATTAATTTTTTTTTGCCAATCGATTGGAGAGATCAATATACATCATGTATAAATTAGAAAGTACAAATCATGGGACACTACATCAATTGTGTGAGAGTCCACGAGATAATCAAGCCCAACAAATCAACCGACAAGATAAATTAATAAGCCCATCAAATGAATCACAATCACTATAAACCCAACCCAATACAAGCGGCGCCCCAATAGGGAGATAAATAATCCCAACGAATACAAAGGGAAGAATATTCACACGCAGGTGAAAAAACTTGAATTCCGATCCTTATTTATAATGAGATGCAAGAGTCCTATCCAATTGAGCTAATTGATTCAGAGTTGGTAATAATGAAAGGTACCTTTATTCATGCCTCGGATACTTCTCATCAAACAAGCTCTAGGGGATTAATTAATCTGCAATGTGAATACAGCATGAAACTTCTATGAGAAAAGTCACTAAAGGCAAAAATAAAATAAGGTTTTGCCGCAGTTTGAAAAGGCAGAAGGTGGGCAGACCAACCTCTGGCTTTGATGAGGGTTTTTGCGAATCGATCCTAAAAGATAGACAGCTAGTTGCACTCAAGTAATGTTGTTGGTAGGGAAGAGGTGTAGGCTTTATAATGACAGATTTTTTTTTTTTTTTTTGACAAGTGGCTTTATAATGACAGATTATTCTCTGATTTTTTTTGTTTAATTAAATAGTTCAGTTTGAACTAGACATGCAAAAACCAATGGGCTTGTAGCCCAGTTGGTAACTCCTGGCTCTCCTTGCGGGAGACCAGGATTTGAGTCCCGCTGTAAACGGTTTGTGGGTTCAGGGCTAGCCCAGTTGGTAACTCCTGGCTCTCCTTGTGGGAGACCAGGATTTGAGTCCCGCTGTAAACGGTTTGAGGGTTCAGGGCTATAGATAGTTTCTGAACTCCTTGTGGACTAACTCACTCCCCCACTAATCCTGGCTGATGTATACCATATTGGCAAAAAAAAAAAAAAACTAGACATGCACAGGGCTGGCCCCGGGGTAAGCCCCACAAGCCCCTGAGCTTGGGCAACCCCCCACCACGGGGCAACCAAAAAAAAAAAAAAAAAACCCGCAAATATGTAACAAAATTTTAATTTGGCGCTATAACTACATGTAGTTTCTTTATCCCAGTAGAAAGGATTTTTGTGTCCACAGAGAGTGTGCAGGTTCGAGTGACAACATGGGCAGAGTCCCTATTTGTCTTTTTTATCCTCTCAAGTCCCAATGGAGCTCCCCCCCCCCATCGTTTTGGTCAACAAACTATAGAACATCTCTATTTTTTTTTTCCATACGCCTCATATAATCCTACTATTACTTCTTTTCCTTTTATATTTTCATGTGACATCTACTATAAAAAGTTAAAGGGTTCAATTATTTGGTAAATAAACTTTCCTATAATATATCTTCTTTTGTTCTGGTCAAACTATTTTACTTTTATATTTCTTTTGATTACAATAACTGATATAGACGTTAAAATATTTATATTGGTAAATATTACTCACTTAATTTTAACCTTATATAGTAGGGTGTTTTTAGCTAAAAAGGATTTGTAAAAACAATTGCTTCGGCGAAGAGCAGTTTTCCTTAGTTGAAGTCACATAAAAATTTACCTTCGGACTACTATGTCACACGAGAGATTAAGTGGATCGGCTATGATCTCAATTGAAAATGAGTACATCATTAAGCTAAAGTACAATAACTTAATTGAAGATTTTACTTCAAGAGATGCAAGAAGAAGTTGTCTTCTTTAAATTAGATTGTGGTAATCAAAAAATAATATAACCGTGGTTACATTTTTTTTTAATTTTTTGATCTAATTCAAGCTAAAATTACAATGTAACATTGATCATTTTTTTTTTACTTATACATTTTTTTATTTGTTTTTCACTGACTTAATAGTATGCGGGCAACCTAGCTTGGAGTCGGGCTTGGACAATCCAAACATCGGAACTGACCCTGGACATGCAAAGGAAAAGATCACCAACAGTACAATAGCGAATTCATGCACTCAAGTTCAAAACTCAAAAAGAGCCCTAAAGGGTTCTTTTGATTGTGTTCACCCAAAAAATTGTGTTCACCCAAAAAATTTTCCAAGTAGAATGGTTGGTTAGTTGTAAAGGCACATATACCTGAAACTGAACCGTTAAAATTAGTAAAACGTTCTAGTAGTCTGAAACGTTTCGTCCCTGAGCTGAAAGTCAAACGCCCTATTAGCAGTCTGTCGTTGTCCCTGCTCGCTGCCACCATTACTTGGCTGCCGCTGCCCATGAATGACTGAGAAACACCCAAAGCAAAAAAAAAAACTAGACTAACTATCTATAAGAGAGAGAGGGGAGGGGGCCGGAGAGATCTGAGGAGAAAACTAGACTAACTATCTAACCAATGTGAACAAAGTTTTTAGAGAGTGAGAGAGAGGGAAAAGAATTAAAACTCCTCTCAAGTTTACAATCGTGTACAAATGGCTATACACAAGATCCTAGACAAGGGCAACGGCACACGCTGCCAGTTGATTTACATTTGTGTGTTAATAGCATGATGATTATATTTAGGGGTGTTCACGAAAACCGCCCGAACCGTAAAACCTGTCCGATCCGGACCGAACCGTCCTATTTGGTCCGGTTCTGCGGTTCTACGGTCAGGTTATGGTTCCAAAAAAATAAAAACCGTTAATTTTGGTTCGGTTACTGGTTCTCAATTAATGAACCGTGGTTAGAACCGAACTGGACCGTTTAAAACTAAGATAAATATAGAAATACATATGTGTGTGTAATTAAATATATATTTGAATTTGGTAGATTAATCTTTCCTTGCTAAACTTAATTTATTTAGAGATGAAATCTCATTTGTTAGGAAAGCTTTTATTTTCTTCCTTCATTTCATATTCCAGTAAATTATCTTCCTATTTCTTTAATTTTATGAGTTCATATTTTGTGAATAAGTGTTTGGATACTTATTGGGTAGAACCGGAACCGAACCAAAACCGGACCAGTCTTGCGGTTTGGTTCTGGTTAGGTTCCATGCATATATTAGTTAGGTTCTGGTTCCCAATTTTCTAGAACCGTTTGAAATGGTCCGGTTACTGGTTTTCTAGAGAACCGGACCAATCCGGACCATGTACACCCCTAATTATATTAATGAGTTTTGTTACAATCACACATAAGTTGTATACACATTTAACAAGCATTCACATGTAGTGCAGTGTTTGTGAACCCTTCTTCTAATTATTTGAATATAAGTCTTTACACAACTTATGTGTGATTGTAGAATTTTCTTGAACAATATGTGTGTGTATATATATATATATATTTTTTTTTGCAGGGTAAGTTCACTAGTAGTGAAACCTTTTTTTACATTCCACTTTAATTACACCTATGAAGTGTGGCAAAAATATTAAAAATTTTAATTTGATAAACATCACATCCTGAGACTGTAAGATTGGAACTGACATGCAAGGTGGAGAATTTTCCAAACAACCATGAAAGTTGAAAACCTATGAGAATTTCAGCCCCCCTACAACCACTATCATTGTCTCTAAATATTCAGAAAAAGTATTTTCAGTACTGCATGTACTTAAAGACTGTGCGTAGCCTAGATTCGCTCTTTTGTACACGAGTGATTATTTAGTGTTCTTGGAACACGTACTGTTACGTGATGTTTTATGAATTTTTTCCATCACACATGCATTTATATGAAAGTCACATATATATATATATTTGGTGGTGAAACCCGCACAAATGAATAGTGAGGAAGGTTGTTGAAGTATCACGTTTTTTTTAGTAATGTGTATGGCAGTGCTTCAGGAGCAAGTAATAATTTTCCTAATATATATATATATATATATATATATATCTATATAATATGGAAGAGCGGTACATATTTTTCACCGTTGGATTGGTACATATTTTTCAACCGTTGGATTGGAAATACATGCCTTTGAATCCTTTTACATGACTTTGAATTAATCATGCCTAATATTTCGGAAATTAGTGACTAATTATGGTAATCTACAACTAATGAAGTTATCCTAATCCTAATGCTATATTCCGGAAATTAAATCAATCATGCCTTTCTTTTATTGACTAATCCTAATCCTAACTCTTTCTTTTATTGACTAATAATAATATTCCGAAAATTAGTGACTAATTATGGTAATCTATAACTAAAGAAGTTATAGATTTCCTAATGCTATAATCAGCCAAAATTTGAAATAAAAATAATGAAAATCTATATAATTTGTTAGAGTGTGTTTGAATCCCTATATTTTGGACCCTAGGATCGGTACATATTTTTTCTACGACTAAAATTTACGGACAGTATAGCCAGCGACATATTTGAAAATAATTGTACAAATATTTATCACACCTCTAATTTCCCGAAATCAAGGGTAAACAAAACAAAAATCATGTCTACAAGATCCTGCTCATTTGAACGTAATTGAATTCTTATATTTATGGTAGAAGTAAATACCCCATGTAACATGACCTTACCTAATATATTAAATTTTAAGAAGGAAATAGTTGATTGATATTCTAGATCCAATTCGTCAACCTTCTCCAAAATTTGGGCTACCTCTAAAAGGATCGGTACATATTTTTTCAACGGTTGAGATGTACGTGTAGTAGGGGAAATGATTGTACAAATATTTATCACACTAATTATTGTACAAATAATTCCTTTAATTCTGTAACTCATAACTCGAGTTATGAGTTACAGAATTAAAGGAATTATTTGGCTTATTTACCTTTTTGGTCCCCAAAGTATTAGCGAGTGACCAATTTCGTCCCCAATCTAAACATTTGTCCAATTTCATCCCCAACGTTAAAAATGTGTGTCAATTTGGTCCCCATTCCTAACACCGTCCCTCTTGTCCGTTAAAATGGAGGGCAACATTGGTATTTCACCCTAAACACTACAACAAATGGAAAAAAAAACAAAAACACAAAAAATTACTCCAATTTCTCTCCTATATGCTGTAAATAGTCAAATAAATTGGGAAAAAAAAGAAAGAGATACTACAAAACAGTAGAAAAGAATAGGACGAGAACTAGCGGCTGCGGTGAACATGGGGAAAACAGGGAGAGACAGGACACAGATCTAGGCAATCTACGGCATGGACGACTGGCAAACCCCAGTGTTCCTCCTCCTCCACGACATCCTCTTCTCTCTCCTCTCCCTTCTCTTCCTCCTCTACTTCACCTCGATCTGCGCCTCCCTCTCCCTCCTCCTCCCGCCCTCCGTCGCCAAATTTGCCGCTGGCTTCACCGGCTCCGTCACCGCCCTCTCCGCCGTCTGCCTCTTCTTCACCGCCGCCAACATCTTCTGATCGTTGATTGGTCCGCCGTCAAGCACGCCCTCGACGTCGGCTGAGGCCGCGGCCTCCTCCTGAACGCCGTCGCGCTGCAATTGAAAAAAGAAGGAAGCTCGGGTGGACCGGAAGAAAAAGACAACCGTTTCCACGCTCAAGACAGCCGGCATTGAAGGGGTGCAGGAGTACGTTACGTGCAGAGAAGGCGACGTGAGGAGGCTTCCTTTTACTGGTAACTACTTCGACGTGGTGGTGTCGGCGGTGTTCTTGCACATGGTGGGGAAGGAGTTCGGGGGGAAGACGGCGGCGGCGGCGGAGAGGATGAGAGGGTTGGGGGAGGTGGTTAGGGTATTGATGTCGGGCGGGTTAGGGGAGGTTCTATGGGTGACTGGTTGAGAGCTTTCAGAGAAAGAGTTGGAGTTTGGGTTGTCGTAGTTGAGTTTGGCCGTGGACGGGGCGGCGGAGTGGTGGTGGTTGTGTCGCTGATGGTTTGGTTGGGTTTTGGCAGTGGAGAGCACATAGGAGGGAAATTGGAGCAATTTTTTGTTTTGGTTTTTTTTGATTTTTTTGATTTGTTGCAGTGTTTGGGGTGAAATACCAATGTTGCCCTATATTTTAACGGACAAGAGGGACGGCGTTAGGAATGGGGACCAAATTGACACACATTTTAAACGTTGGGGACGAAATTGGACAAATGTTTAGATTGGGGACGAAATTGGCCACTCGCTAATACTTTGGGGACCAAAAAGGTAAATAAGCCGAATTATTCATACTTTCCGTTTAAAGTTTTCGGCCTTCTATTCATACTTTCCTTTTTGCATTTGTTTATACCTTCTATAAGGAATTATTGTCGAGATTTTGGGTTAAGAATTAAAGGAAACCTCTTATTGTTTGTCTTCTGCCGAAAGTTTGTTTGTCTTCTGCTTGATTTCAACCTCTGATTCTGAACCATAAGGACCATTGCAGACATCACCGAGACACCAATAGTGAGGTAAGTTCTATTCTGATGTGCTACTTCAATGATTTTTTTCAATTCTCATGCACGGGACTCAATCCCCTCCCAAGTTCTATCTTTACCTTCTCATTCACTCTTCATCTGTACGCATATCCTTTATGAATTCCTTCCCATTTGAACCATGTGTGCTAAGCAGACAAAAACATTCTTAATAACTCACTTTCCTCTAATGCCGTTAAAAATACTCATGGCAGTGCATGTGACAAGTGCTAACCTCTCTTTCTCTAATATGTGCGCCACTTTGATAATTTTTCCTCCATCATCTTTTCCAGTGACCGAAATAGTCGAGACGCATGAAGATGCTCAAGTAACAATTGAGGAGCAGAATATGAAAATTGACCCACTAATTTATAAGCCTTCTAATTACAAATACTAAATTTACCATATAACTAGAAATGCCCAACACATGAGGAATGAACCTGTAGTTATTTGGTTTTTATAGTAGTAGACTATTTTTTATTCAATTGTATGTGTTTTGTATTTAGTCATAAGATCAGTTCATGTTAATAGATGCGAGTGTTTCATCTCTTTTTTTATTTCCGGTATAAGGCTGCATAAACCAAGAACAGCAAATTAGAAGGGTAATAATTTTTGTCCCTTTTCAACCGTTGGATTGGAAATTAGTCACTAATATATACGTACAGAAGGAATGGTAAGGTAGTAATCCTACTTAAGGAAGTCAATTACGGATCCGGTCAAACTATAAAGTAGTAATCCTACTTAAGGAAATCAAAGGAATTACTGATTCATTAGTTCTCACGATATAGCCCCATGCACTGCCAAAGGAATTATGGATTCAACTTCCATTTTTGAATTCTAAAATTGAAATCATAAATTACTGAGATCATTTTTTTTGGTAAGTACATAAATAGATTTAATGCCAATATATTTGTCCCAATTATTTTACTACCATGATGAATTTTTTTCTTTGTCGTTCCTTGCTTTCTTTTTTTTTACGTTTACTTGGTGTTCCCCAGAGATTTAAACATGGACCATGCGGTGCTCGAAATCCGCATGCAGCTTGCATGGAAAAAGAAAAATGCACTAAGAGGTACCCTCACGACTTTGTAGAAACAACCACCATGGACGAAAATGGATATCCCATCTATCGTCGTCGTGATGATGGGAAAGTGTATACTGTCAGGGGGCACGAAGTTGATAACAGAGATGTCGTGCCATATAATCCTCATCTATCCAAAATGTTCAATTGTCATATTAATGTTGAAGTTTGTGCAGGAATGAGATGTGTAAAATACATTCACAAGTACATTTACAAGGGTTACGATCGAACAACGATGGTGTTAGGATCGGCTAATGAAATTAAGCAATATCTTGATGGGAGGTATATTGGACCGCCAGAAGCTGCTTGGCATATATTCGGTCATCATATGCATGAAGAGGTTCCAACAGTTACTCGACTCGCTCTCCATTTACCTGGAATGCATCGCATTAATTTCAATCCCAGAGAGTCATTGGAAGACATTATTGCTAGAGCTGCAGTAGAAAAGTCGACTCTAACTGGGTTTTTTGCATGGTATGCTGCCAACCCTAATTCTACCCCCTATACCTACCAAGAATTTCCACAATACTTTGTTTGGAACAAGACAAATAATGTGTGGACACCAAGAAAGTTTGGGTTCGCAATTGGGAGGATGTACTTTGCCAGCCCTAATTGTGGTGAGAAATTTTACCTACGTTTGCTATTGACTATTGTTAAAGGGCCAAAATCTTATAAAGACTTACGCATAGTAGACAATGTTGTTTATGATACTTTTAAGTCGGCATGTGTTGCTAGAGGGCTTTTGGAAGATGATGATGAATGGGTTCAATGTCTTGAAGAGGCTGCAATAATGCAGACTGGGTATCAGTTGAAGAGATTGTTTTGTGTTATTCTTACACAATGCTCACCACTGCAACCGTTGGAATTGTGGAAGCAATTTTTTATAAATATATGTGATGACCTCCCGCACAAAATTCGCACATTATTTGGCATTCTTAACCCAACCGATGCTCAAATTGAAGATTATGGTCTGTATCTTCTCAATCAGATGCTTGAAGAAACAAGTAAGAGTTTACTTGACTTCCCACCTATGCCGCAACCTATCGAAAATTGGAGCACAGTTGTTGGTAACAGATTGATTTTAGAGCATCGACAACTTCAGATCCAAGCACAACAAGCAAATACAGAGACTAATATTGGTCGCCTTAACATTGACCAACGCAATGCTTATGATGCCATTATCTGCTCTGTCTTTGGAAATAAAGGAACTACCTTCTTTTTGAATGGGGGTGCCGGCACAGGAAAGACGTTTTTGTACAACACAACTGCACAAAAATGTCGTAGTCTCAATCATATAGTGGTTACTGTTGCTTCATCCGGAATTGCTTCTCTGTTGTTGGAAGGAGGTCTCACAGCACATTCAACTTTTGCCATCCCATTGGATGTGTTAGAAAATTCTATCTGCGGTTTACCAAGCAATCTCTTCAAGTAGAGTTATTTAGAGAAACAAAATTGATAATATGGGATGAAGTTCCTATGCAACATAAATATTGCGTTGAAGCAGTTGATTGCACATTACGTGATATCCGTGACAATCCTAAACCATTTGGGGGTATCACCGTAGTGCTTGGTGGAGATTTTTGTCAAATTTTGCCAGTTGTACCCAAAGGAGTTCGTGAGGAAATTGTTAACGCATCACTTAGGCGTTCTGATCTGTGGGATGATATATGTGTCTTGACATTAAATTTGAACATGCGATTGAATACAACAGATCCTGCAAATGCTGCTTTTGCAGATTTTTTGATGGAGGTAATATTGCATAATAATTTTGATTACTATTGACATTGATTATTTTTTTAATGAATCAGTTATTCTTAGCACTTTTGTTTGATTATTGATTATTGATTTTTACTTCAATATTTTTTTAGGTTGGAACAAACCCTCAAGAAGTGGTGCAGCTTCCATCGACAATAGGTAGATGTCAAAATCTAAATGAATTATTGTTGAGAGTTTATCCCCAACTGGATGCGATAAATACATCAACCCCAACATTTTTAACTGAACGCACGATTCTCTCTGCTCGAAATGATGACGTGAATGCTATAAATGGAACTGCACTAAATATTTTCCCAGGAAATAGATACACTTATCTAGCTGCAGATAAAATATCTGAGGATGACGGAATGGATAGAAGCATCAGTAACCGGTATCCCAACGAGTATCTTAACTCATTAGATCCTACTGGGCTACCGCCTTTTAAGCTAGAATTGAAAGTGGGTTGTCCTATAATATTGTTAAGAAATATTGCACCAAAGGATGGACTTTGTAATGGCACAAGGATGATGGTTGTCAGGTGCGGCTCCCGTATTATTGAAGTTAAGATTTTAACAGGAGAAAAATTTGACAAATTGGCCTTCATACCAAGAATATCTTTATCACCGTCATCTTCAGATTTTCCTTTTCATATGACCAGACGTCAATTTCCAGTTCGATTGGCATATGCTATGACTATTAACAAATCACAAGGACAATCAGTGAAATTCGTTGGGGTTGATTTGCGCACACCTGTGTTTAGTCATGGGCAACTATATGTAGCATTATCAAGGTGCACGTCTTTTGACCGTATAACAATCCTTCTCCCAGAAGAAGAAACAGATTCCACTACCAATATTGTTTACCCTGAAATTCTGCTGTAGTTTACTTTATCATACCAGGTACAACGAGTTGCAGAGTATTATACTTTAATTGACATATCCTCCCTTAAACAAATGACTTGGCATACTAACTGGGTTTCTGTTGACATATCATTTTTTTCTAGGATTAGGATCGAGAAGCCTTGAAGCACAAAAGGATCAATAGTCTTCAAGATTTTTAGCCTTCACATGTTTCTATGTTTTCATTTTAGAAGTCTCATCGAGGCAGACATTTTCATTAATGCGTATCATTTTTTAGTTTCATCGGTGTTTTGGATAGTATTTTTTGATTTGATCAAGTTTTAAGTGTTCAAGTTTGTTCTATGCGTTTTAATTGGTTCAATATTTAATTATGTGCGCTGAATGTTTAAACCATGCCTTCAGGCACGGGCATTCCCTCTTTAGTTTTTTCCCTCTTCATTTTGTATATGATAGGTTGTTGCTTTTAGAGTAGTTGAATTTATTGGACAGGAGTTGATATATTGAACGCGAGTTCAGTATTTATTTGCACGTGCTGATTGTTCGAACCGTACACACGAGTTCAGTATTTATTTGCGTGTGCTATTTGTGTGCGTTGATTGTTTGAGCCGTGCCTTCAGGCATGGGCATGCGCTAGTATATATATATATATCGGGACGGTTCCAGGGACATTTAAAAAAACATCTAAAAAAACACTCCAAATCTCAATCTCATAGTTCCCGATCAAATTTTGATGATTCGAGCCGCTCAATGTGTGCAGAATGTGATTTTAAGGGTACCCGCGAGAAATCGGCAAAAAAAATTACCGGGAAGTACTTGTTTTGAGCAGTTTTTAATTGAACCGTTCAATAAAAAACTGTTTAGAACTGTTCGGATAAAGCCCTTCCCAGTCATTTTTTTTGCTGATTTCTCACGGTTTCCCTTAAAATCACGTTTTGATCACATTGAGTGGCTCGGATTATTAAAATTTGATCGGGAATTATGAAGTGTTTTTTTAGATGTTTTTATAGATGTCTCCGGAACCGCCCCGTATATATATTGATCCGCAATTTTTCCCAATATACACTCACCTTTTGTTAAGTTGAACGACAAATTGATTAATGTACACTTACTTAGAAGTTTCCTGTGGAGGTAAACCAACTTTATTGTACTTCAAAAGAATCAAAGAAACATGGAAAAGGGAGTCCTTGTTCTTCTGTTTTTTTATGCAAAAGAAGGTCCAAAAGAAAATACCAGAAAGTTTGAATATTGATCGATCGAACACCCAACCAAGCATGTTTGGGTCAATTATGGTGCACTTTTATTTAATATTCACCAAAGTTAGCTTTAATTAGTGCGGTTAGTTCTTAGACTATACGTAACTGGGTCTTTGACGCTAGGTCGTCCCTAAGTCTTTTTTTTTTTTTAACGCAAAAGTGTCTTCGAGTCAGCTTGCGTATACACGGGACTAAATCTCTACGGCCTCCACCAGCCTTTGCTAACCCAAAGGGATTTTACGCATGTGTGACCCCAAGGATTTTTTCGCACTGCAGGAGAGTCGAACCTGGGACCTCGGGATGGTAAACCCCTCCATCCTGGCCGATCACCAACTGCACTACCCATCGGAGTTAACTCGTCCCTAAGTTTGAACACCAAAAACTTTTCCCTTGAATCAAAACAAGCGGTAACGAACCACTTTAAAATTGTCGATGAAAAAACAAGCCAGTACGTTTTACCACCATTGTGCCTTATTATCGTTCTGTAACATTATAATGTTGTAGACTAATTAAATCAAAGATGGTAATAAAAAAAAATTTGACACATCGACAAGCAATGGCCTACCCATTGGATCACTACTATTGGAGTATTATACACTGCCATGTTTCGGAAGTGTCATTTTTAGCAAAAGTTGTTTTTTTAGAAATAATATACTACAGTATTAATGATCACGTTTTCTCCACTAATACATTTTTACTTCAAAAGAAAAGACTAATTAATATGTGGTTAATTCTAATTACTTCTTAATTAGATTAGATTACGAATGCTTGTTCTTGTACATGCATATTACCAATAGAGCCACATGTCTCAAGTTAACGGCGCAACATTTACTGAAATACCCTTCCTCCAACCCTCAATCAAAGGGTACCTGCATGCTTCCACTATAAATTCAAGTATAACCCCTCTCTCCTTATCATTAGAAACACACAAGAGTAATACAGTACTACAACTACTTTGCCACCTCTCTCTCTCTCTCTCTCTCTCTCTCTCTCTCTCTCTCTCTCTCTCTCTCTCTCTCTCTCTCTCTCTCTCTCTCTCTCTCTCTCTCTCTGTGTGTGAGATACATAGCTAGCCATGGGAAACAATATATTCAAAGCTAAGGGGCCTCGAAAGGGGGATTCAGAGGGGTCATGGGATGACTCAACGAGGTATTACAAAGTGTGGCCAAGCGACTTTGATAGAGCTGGGCGTTGTGTGGCTCAACCAGGCATTGATAGGAAAGCTTCTGCTTACATTGACAAGATCAAAGCTGCTTCTTCGTCTTCTGGCAATCAATACGAATGAACAATAATAAGACTGTGATCGAGTTCAAAGAAAAAAAAATCAAATTAAGAAGAAAGCAACATACGTACCCCGCCCAGTTTCCAACTAGCTAGTTAATTACAGAATTCTGCGATTGGCAATAAACGTACCATATATGTGAATCCGATTCCCTTCATCATCAGTTGTTATAATAGTAATTAGTAGCTAGCATTGTATGCTTCTTTGTAGTAGTGTAATTTGTGTTGCGTAACTTTCTTTCCAGTTTGTAAAATGTGATTTACCAACGATGGAATTAGTAACAAAGTACTATATATTGATCACTCTAGCTCGCTCGCTTTTATTCGTTGGCTTAATTTATTGTTAAGTGTTAACGTACGTCGCCTTTCTACCAAAAATTTTGGGTTGAGAAGATGGGTTGGACGAGTGGAAGATTAATTTATTTTCAACGAGTTGGTTTGAGTGTAATTAAGTAAACTTAATTAGCAACACACCGTAACCCAATCCGCCTCGATCCGGCTTATCACGAAGGCTAAACCAGCTCCATGCACCATATGTAATAATTTCATGCACCCATAAAAAAAATGGAGACCATTACAGTTTTTTGACATTTGCTTTTGGGAAAGGGAGACAGATCGAGAAGTGATTTCTTTTAATCTTTTGTCCCCTGAGGCAATAGTTTAGGCGCAATTAAGTCTATGAGTTATATTTATGGGGTACTCACAAAGCATCACTTTTCATCACTAATTTTTAAACTAGCTAGCCATAAATATTTGTAGTAGTATTTCTTTTGTAATGATAATATTACACCATCATTTCCTTTTAGAAATTAGGTAGCTAGCTAGCTAGGTAAAAGGTATTCAATACAAATATAGTACAGTGAAGCCATGGAGAAAGATTAAATAATTTTTCTTCCGTTGTTCCTCTAACATGTTTAATTTCCAGACAAAACCAAAAAAGGATTTTTCTAGTTTAATTGATTCAATAGTGTCAATGTAGCGCAAAAAAAAAAAAGGTAAAAAAAACTAACTAACTAACAAACAAAACCTAACTGAAAGGCCTCCTTCTTTGTGCATAGTACGTCTTCCCTTCACGATGACAAAAGAAGTCTCATTTTTTTACTTCTTCATTTTTTGTGACGAAACGACCTTTTCAGATGGCAAAACCATATCTATTTGCATAATTTTTGTAAAAAATGAAGGGCTAGCTCTTCTTCACTAAGAAAACATTGTCCCAAAAAAAGGGTGAAAGTCATTTTTCACTATATTGTTCCTCTCTTCGACACTTTCACGGAATTCTATATTATCGTCTTCTAAGCTCATCCAATTAGTCAAAACTATTTCTTCTTTTCATTGTGTTTAACTTAGACTCCAAACATTCATCATCCATTCGATCTCCTACATATTTAAATACCATTGTTTTCTATTAAAATAGCACGGAAAAATGTTTCCAAGTAACTCTAAAAAGGGTATGGAGATGTGGAAGAAAAAATTCATACATTAATATAAAACGGATTAATTCGTTTGGATTGATAGCAGGTGGCACAGGTGGAATTCGTTTGGATTGATAGCAGGCATATGAAGTTAAGTTCTTGGTTGAACCTCAATATATAAGTGTTGTTGAAGTATCAAAGAAAATAAAAGTGGCAGGTTTTATTTTAAAGATAGAGGAAGATGAAGAGTTATGATCATTTTTGTCATTCAAAATACTTTTGAACTTCTTTTGATTGAATGATTTGTATTCTCAATATGGTTATTAATAGATCTTGGGGGTGGGTATAACAAAATGCAATTAATGTACTTAAACTTGTGCCCTGCCCACCATTTAGAATTCGCCTTTAAGAAAAATGAGCGGTTTGGATCGTCTTTGTAGGATCCGAATTGAGCCTAAGACCGATTATTAGTACCGAATGAAGGAAGTACCAAAAATGTACAACGGCTTGTGGGGCCCACTTTTGGGTCCCCCACATCCGAACCATTCATTAATTTCAAAATAAATTTTCAAATGGCTTGCAAAAAATCAGGTCCATTGGATGTGTGTAAGTAATTGATCCAATCTTTTAAGTTTCATTCAGAATTCAGGATAATGGCCGGTTCGGATTATGCATGTGGGACCAAAAATGGACCCTGCAAACCGTTAATTCATTTTTGGTACTCTCTTTATTCCATACCCCTAGAATTTTTGAGTGAGCCTCACAAAAATCTGAGTAAGATCTGTGTGAATAGCAGAATTCTTTAAAAATTAAACAATCCACTGATTTTGATGGTGGATGGTTCGACAACAGGAGGAGAAAATTTGAACCCTTCAACAATGAGTTAGTAGTTGATAAATATGGTCCCAACCCAAAAAGGTAGGGAAAAAAAAGAAAAAAAAACCCCACCCAATCAATCTAATCCAACCAATCTATAATCTATAATACAAATCACGACGGTGTGGTGACCCACATATTTATCCTCCACCGTTGGATTTGTAACACATTTTTCTGCATAAATCTTCACCATTTATTCATTTCCATTCTAATACCCCATTAATTAATCGGTTCCTAAACCATATATAGACTATATATGGCAATAATTGGCACGGGCAAACATTATGTAGACTATATTGGCACGGGCAAATAATTATTAATCGGCACGGGCCAATCACTACCAAGTTTGCTAGTCCTATTCCTAAACCATACCATATATTGACAATAATTGCACTTAATTTATGGTAAGAAGACAAATCAATATACGATTTTGTATTTCATTGTTTTACTCTCTCTCCCTCTCTCCTCCCCCATCCCTCCCTACTCTGCTTTCGAAACGACAAAATTGAGGTGAGTGTATTTCATTGTTTTCTTTTAGTTTACCCCCAACGTAAGGTTCCATCTTGCTTCCCTTTTTTTCAGTTCTTTTTTTGTATTTCATTCTCTCTCTCTTTTTGCGAATACAACTATTCACATACGGTTTTGTATTTCACATACGTATAGACTTTTGTATTTTAGTTTTATTTTTTTCCTGAGATTCTTATTGTGGCTTTTCAGAGCATACATTGAAGGCTTTATTTTGGGGTGCTTGGCTTTTGTTCGGTTAGATATATATTTTGGGGAGTTTGGCTTTTGTTCGGTTTTGTTGGCGACGTTGTCGATAACCAGGCTGGGAAAGATAAACTTTGCCATGAGAAATAGGAGTATTGGCAGCTTTGTTTAATTGATTTGATCATTTATTTTGTGTTTGTTGCATCTTGAACCACATATATGCAAGTCTTTGTAAAGCATCCTGAGTATGAAAGTTTTTGTAAAGCATGTTGTGTCTGGGTTAGTAATTGATGATGTTCATTTTCTAAAATGTGGTCAGTTTGCTAGCTAGCCCTTTGCCCTAACATTAGGGAAGAAAGAGAGTTGTAAAACATGGGAAGAAAATGCCTATTAGGTGTTTGACAGAATGCCCTACTAGGTGACCGACAGAAAATGCTTATTTTGCTAGCACTTGAATGTGTTGTATTTTACTGTGGTGTATATATTTTGTGTGTCTGCCATCTCTCTTTCATTTTCAGGTTTGGCATAGTACACACTCTTTGCGCGGGTTTTTATTCTTTTCCAGTATGCATTTTTAAACAATGACTAAATCTGGTGCAGTTGAATGCAAAACACCATCATTGATATTGCAAATTGAAGCCAAATACATAAGTATTTAACAAAGGGAAATGATTTTGCCACTCCCTTTTTTGTTAACGCCACTCCCCTGCAAGTGTATTTTTGCACCAAAAGAGACGTTAACAAAAAAGGGAATGGCAAAATCAGCAGCCTTAACAAAATTTGGTAATTGAAGATGCATGGAATGAGCACACAAAATTTTAAAACATGAAAGGCAGAAGACGGAGGAATACAAAAAAAAGACATCTGCAAGTGAAACCTGATTTAGGTTATTTTCACTGGAATCCAAAGGGATGATTTGGTTATTATCATTGCCATCTATTTTGACGGCAAACAATTGCATTTATTCCTGGATTTTATTTCGAGAAGGAAGTGTTCAAAGGGATAAGAGGGCAAGTAGTTTTCAAGTGGGGAAAATTGAACGACGATTTTAGTTTTGTGATATTTCTGTGTATGCCGTTAGGATTTAATGAAGATTCAAACTTTTAATTGGGAAAAACTTTTCTTAAGGTGGTCAAATTTGAAAAGAAAAAAGAATGACAGGGCTTCATAAAAAGGAATACACCAAACTGGTTGTCTTTATTTTTTCTTTTGGGCTTTTCGAAGGACTGGTCAATCCTTTTAATTAATGGATGATGATGTATAAAATCCCCAATCCAGTGGTCATCTTTAGAGGTGTCAAACGTGCGTGCCGTGCCGTGCCGTGCCATTCAACTTCCGTGCCAACCGTGTTACGTGCCGTGTCGTGCCGTGCCCATTTACTTAAATCGTGCCGTGCCATTTTCAATCGTGTCGTACCGTGCCGTGCCCATTTACTTAAATCGTGTCGTGTCGGGCCGGGCCGGGCCCATTTAC
Organism: Rhododendron henanense subsp. lingbaoense; assembly: GCA_020567845.1. Taxonomy (NCBI): domain Eukaryota; kingdom Viridiplantae; phylum Streptophyta; class Magnoliopsida; order Ericales; family Ericaceae; genus Rhododendron; species Rhododendron henanense. Next base: position 25,178,806 of record CM036318.1, read on the forward strand.
TTAAATCGTGTCGGGCCGGGCCGTGCCTTTTTTAAATCGTGTCGTGTCGGGCCGTGCCCGATTAATTAATCGTGCCCCGTCGTGCCGTGCCTTTTTTGTCGGGTCGGATCGTGCCGTGCCTTTTTGTCGGGTCGTGCCGTGCCTTTTGTCGGGTCGGGCCGTGCCGTGCCTTTTGCCGGGTCGGGCTTGTCGGGTTGTGTCGTGCTGTGCTTTTTTGTCGTGCCGTGCCGGTCCTTATTCGTGTGTCGTGCCGTGGGTTTTTTAATTTCTCGGTAGATCTAGGGATATCCGGATATACGACTCTTGCACATTTCCTTTCGTATTAAATTACTCTTGCACCATAAATATTTGATAAGTTTTTATAATTTTACTTGTTATCTTGTAATGTTAAATTTATAAACCAATTGTCCAAAGCCTATTCACTAACAAAAACAAAATAAATATTTGTTACCGAATAAAAATTGATAATTTTTTAAAGGTAAAATGATTTTTTAAAAACATGATTTTTTTTAAGAAATAGTTTTTTTTATAACTAAATATCTTAGTTGTAAAGGTAATCAAATATTTTTTACCGAATAGAAATTGTTTAGTTTTTTTTTATAAATTCAAAAAAGTCATTTGGCTTATTTAATTTTTTTTTTCCTGTGCCCGACTAGAATCGTGTCGTGCCGTTCCCGTCCACATTCCGTGCCCGTGTCGTGCCCGTCAAACCCGTGCCGTGCCCGTTCAACTACCGTGTCGTGCCCGTGCCCGGCTAAAACCGTGCCGTGTCGTGCCGTGCCCGTCAAACCCGTGTCGTGCTGTACCGTGCCCGTTCAACTACCGTGTCGTGCCCGTGCCCGGTTAAAACCGTGCCGTGTCGTGCCGTGCCAGGCCAACTTCCGTGTCGTGCCCGCCCACGTCCGTGCCCCGTGCCAGTCCACGTGCCCACTAAAATCGTGTCGTGCCGTGCCGTGCCCGGCCAAGACCGTACCCGTGCCCGTCCACGTGCTCACTAAGACCGTGTCGTATCGTGCCGTGCCAGGGGCATGACCGTGCCCTTGCCCGTTCCGTGCCACATTTAACCGTGTCGTGCCCGTGCGTGCTGTGCCGACCCGGCCCGTTTGACACCCCTAGTCATCTTACATATGATTTGAGTCCCAAATCTCAATTGACATACTCTTAAAAGAAAAAATCCCAAGTGACCAAAGCAATTGATAAACCTCAACCGTCACAATAACCTAGCCTAATGATATTAACTTATGAATGGGGAATGACTTATGACTTCGTAACTACAATAAAGTTGTATTATAGATTTCACTACTGATAATTGGTTGTTAATTAGGTGTTTAGATTTTATGAAACTTTAATTGAGAGTTGCCGGGTTTGATTTTATTTCATCTCCAAACCAAGGGTTTTCTTATCCCATGAACGATGATTTCTACTTTGTTTTTGTTTTTTTTTTATCATCACTACTATGTTGATTGGGTGTTTATCTAGATTTTCTGAAACTTTAATTTGGAATTGGTTTTCGCAGAGTTGGAATCGTTGGACAGGAGTTGAGATATTGCATAATTGATTTGCGTGTGCTAATTACTCGAGCCGTGCCTGCTAGATAAAATGGTTTCTGCTTTGTCGATTTTTAAAAAAAGATTCATGTTTGATTTAAGGGAGATACTTAATTTTTGGTTTTTTAGTGTTTGTAGGTAGTTTTTAATGTACAAGTGGCAAGATTACTGAAATACAATAGACATTTATAGTTTTCCTTACCTGTGTGTTTTCCGTTGAGTTAATGAACAACGATGCTATGTATTTTATTTTCTAATATGTGGTCGAGTTGTCTTTTTTCTCCTTATCTTTGGTTGTTGGGCGACTGCTTAATTGATTATTTTGGTGGTATTTTTTATTTGTTTCATGAAGGATTATTTTTATCTTAATTAAATAGTATCAAGATCAGTTTCCCCACGGGGCTACAAGGGAAAATTCGGCCTTAGTCCGGTAGGAAAAATCGGTCTTAGTTTATTTTTTCGAAGAAGTCGGGTTCATTAATGGTAGAGATGGTTAATAATAGAGAATATGGTAGAGGTGGTTAATAATAGAGAATGGTAGTCATTTAGGTTGCGCTCAGAATCTGTTGCTCCGTGCCTTTAGGCCCGGGCAATTTCTAGTCTATAATACAAATCGCGACGGTGTGGTGGTCCACACATTTCTCCTACATAAATCTTCACCATTGGCTTAACACACATTTTCCTGCACAAATCTCCACCCTTCATTCAACCCTTGGCATTGGATGGCTTAGATTTATTTCATCCGACGGTTGAGAGTGATTTTTTTAGTTTTTGGAAATGATTTTTTCAGTTTGAATGTTGAATTTTTAGAAATGTTGAGTCATTATATTCAGTCACCTACTTTACGGGAAGCTTGATTGGCATGGCTAATACATATAATGACACATTTTTTTGTAATGACTTAATTCACGGTCTTGATTGGCAAAGACTTGATTGGGTGAAAAGAATATAATGACAGATTTTGGAGTTCGACTGAACGCTTGATTGGGTAATGATTTTTGGAGTATGCAATAGAGAAGCGTTGATTTAAAATCGGGTTTTGATTCTCATTTTCAATTTTGCTAAATGCATTTTTGGTAAGTTTGGACAAGTAAATTGGGAGGGATATTGCTGAACGAATTTGTGTTTCCTATTCTCTCTCTCTCTCCTCCCTAAACGTTTTCTTTCAAGTTCTCTTTCCCGTCTCCCTGACTCTCGCCCTCTCTCCAATTCTCTCTCCACATGTATGTCTCTTTAGTTCTTCGTTCTCCATCCACGGTAAATTCTCTTTTTTTCCGGTTCGTCACCTCTTTTTTTTTTGGTACAGTTTTCTTTGTTCAGTCCAACTCCAAAAATTTTAGATTACGCTGGGTTCAAATTGGAGTGACGGGTGTTCAGTCCAACTCCAAAATGATTGACTTATTCTAAGATAATGGTTTCCGAGCATAATAATACTTAAGGAGTCAATTGCATGTCATGTGCCTTATAGAGTGACTGTTAACATACTCAAGATTTTTGGCTTTGAAGTTTAATTTGATAGACTTTCTAGAAAACCTGTTCATTACTTTTTTGTTTACTAATCTTTGAATGAGATTTTTTCTTCAATAAAGAACATTGGTTAACGGCAAAAGCTTGAAACTTATCTCGAGCACTCCTCGCTTCTGTTATGATTGTGTACGCTTCTCAAAGATGGTTCTTAGTCGGCTTTTGTTTTTCTATAATGGAGGCAAAAAGCAATGACCAATTCTTTGGAGTACTCTTACGATTGTGGTTCCTAATTACACTTTTGCTTAAGTTGAATAAAATGTTCATTACAAATGGAATGGTCATTTGCCAACTCCATTGGGACTCAAGTTGGGAGGAAAGGCCATCTATTTGTCGATCCCATTGCGAGGCCAAGGAAAGGCCATTTTATTCCTTGCTGAATGGTCCAGCAAACCAAACAATTTTGGGTTAAAGCAGGAGGAGGTTAGAGTATTGTTGGCTCAAAAGGTACTGTGCTCTTTAGTTTTGAGAGATCATAAAGAAGGAGCTATATGTTGTTGCCTCCTAATTTTCGGACACTTTACGCTATCTCTTTCATAAGCTGGGTTTTCCTGATGTTTTATATTCTTGCAGCTATGTCATCAGTTTGGGGTTCTTGCTATAACTGAAGGTATACATTTTTCCTTTCTTCATGGAGTTGAAGGCAACGTGGAGTTGTGCGCCGACAAGGTGAACAATAAGGGACTTATTTGGTGAACAACATGGACTTATTTGCTATCACGCCCTCGATTTTCAACATAAATAGATAAATCATTCAAAGGAAATTCTCGCGTTTAACTAGCATAATACCCAAAGAGAGTTCCCACCTGTTTAATTTACAAATCAAGTCCCCAAGATTAAACGAAATACAACTTGGCACTCTGGCCCAAAATTAAACTTAAGTACAAATACGAACAAGTTATTGGATTACAAACGGTTTAGTCAAAGAAATTCAAAAGTTTTTAGTTACAAAGCCATCTTTAACAAAATGGTGATCATTACAAGATGATTAAGTAACTAATGAAGCTAGCTTCCAAAAAGCATTCTTCTTCATCCAAGCACTCAATGCATGCGAGCTATTGACCGAAATTTGAACCTGAAAAGAAGGATTTTGTTGAGCTATACTAGCCCAGTAGGTAATTCTATACTCAAGTTATATGAAAATGCGATGAAGCATGCAACTAGAGTGAATGAACTTCAACAAAATGAACGTGAGACACAAGAGCTGATAAGCACCCGAGAATGCAATGTAGGGTGCGCTAGTATCTAGTTTTAGTTAATTTTATCGCGTAATTAGTTGCTTTTAATCTCTTGTGCTCGTAAGGTATTCTAGTTTTGTTTTGTAGAGAAACCATTTAATTCAGGAGTTTTAAAGACCAAAGCGGGCCAAAGATATTCAAAGTTCAAAAGAATGATCAAGATGGAATAATCAAGTCCCAAGAGCAAAGAGTTAAGAGCCGAAGGTGACCCGACGCCAAGGCATCCCAAGCAAAGCAAGGCAGCCAAGGCATCCCAAGACAAGGGCGGCAAGGCAAGGCATAGATCGAGTGGTTCAAGGAACAATCCAAGTAGCTTCGGCATCGATGGAGAAGATTTGATTCAATCGGTACCGAAGTACCTAAAGGCTTTTGCACCAGCATTACAAGTCTCGGCATCAATGGGAAACAATTATTCCTATCGGTACCGAGCTTCTCTCGTGAAGCCAAGGCACTAATCAACTTCGGCATCGGTACAAGGTTTTAATATCCATCGGTACCGAGATTTTATTGATCAGCCTTCACAGCAACCTCAAGTTGCTTCGATATTGATACCACGTTTTCACTCCTATCGGTATCGAGCCCTTATCAAGCAACGTACCTTGTGTTGTATCGGTACCGAGGGACTTCAAGGGTATTTTTGGAGGATCGTTGAGGAATATTCCGTGCGCGTACTCAGGCCTATATATAGGAATGATGTCATATTGTACAAACAAGTAGCAATTAGATTTGAATACGTTTTTTAGATCAAAATTAGATTTCTCTTAGCTTGTTGCTTACTCCTTTAGTGTTCTTGAGTATTTTTCATTTCTAAACTCTTACTTTTTTATTTTCTGCCTTATTTAGTTAGTTTTTTGTATTGTCCCCTTCATTAAAGTTGTTTATTATCTCCCGATCTATCTTTCTATCTTAATTTCTTTTAGTGTTGTGTTTACATTTATGCTTCCTAGATTTTTACTTGCTCTTATCTCCATAGATATGTGTGAGTAGTTTTCAAGGTTGGGTCATGGGGTGATTAGCACCCCATGGCTTGAGTAAAAATTACATTTTTCACCAAAAAGTTTGAAACTTTGGTTCGAAAATCGATGTGTAGTTCGGGTTTGTTTATCAAATAGTTAAGGTGTTAACCTCCTTGATCATGTGTAGGTAAGAGCTCCGCCTACTTACCACACATGATGCTTGGAGCTCTGTTGCTCGAGGCATTTGCTAAATAAATTCTAGAGCTAGCTTGGTGATCAAACCATTCTATCTTCCGGGATTAAGAGCCTTAGTTGAGCATCTTAAACCGTGTATTTAGGTGAAAAAAATGTAGTTTTGCTTGAGTCGTGGGTGTTAGTGATTCCTAGACCTAACCTGCTTTTTATCCTAGTTTATTCCCGTTTAATTTAGCCTTTTTACTTTCCACCGCATACGTAAAACAAAGTTGGCTGCCTAAAAGCCAAAAACCTTACTTACATCTACCAATCCAGCAAAGCCGTATTAATTATCCCTGTGGGTACGATCCCAGACTTCCGGATTATTATACTTCAATTGGACGCTTATACCCTACGCTTGGGGGTGATCTATTGGATATATCGACGAACGAAGCAAGAGCTACCACAATGAACATACGGATTAAGACTGGAGAATCGTGGACGTCCTACAGATGTTCCTAACCATTCATACGTCAACTAGAAGCAACATTTAAACTCATACCATTCACCATAGAGCCTCATTTCATAAAACTTTCATTTTTGATTTCCAAAACAATTTAGAAAAAACTCAAGACCGTTACGGGTCAAACTCCATTGATTCGAACTTGAATACCGGAGTCCGTTGATTTTTGTCCAAATACCGGATCCGTTGATTCGCTCAAGAATATCAAAAATCCTATTTTCAAAATCCAAATTTATTTCTTTAATAAAACCTTGATAAAACCAACCGTTCATTTCTCTTTTTCGACAACCACAATCCCAAGCAACAAGCAATCCAAACATCAACATAGATTTCTAAAGTCAATCAAAATTCTCTTCATCATGCGAGACATTCAACTGTGTTACCACCCCTTGCGTCACATTGAATTCTCTCCACCTGGGTTTTCGCATTACCACACCTTGCGTTGCAGGTTCCTCAATTCAGAATTCACAACTCACATAAATATAAAAGCATTATCAATCCGTATATAAGCAGACATCACTTTCCAAGCTCATAGTCATTCTTACATCATTAACCATGTATACAAACTCATAAGCACACCCCATTGCACATTGATAAATACTTTAAGCCCACGTTATTCCTCTAAGTCTATCACGATACCCTATGTCACATATCGAACCCACAATGACTCTACGACACACCACCCACTAGGTTCTAAATGAAAATCATATAGAACGAGGACACGAGTCACAATACTACCCATCGGATCACTAGACAAACTCATGTCTACTCATAACATTCACTATTTATCCCCTTATAGCCCACAGTACTCTTATCAACCTTACGGTATATTCTCCAACCAATGACACTAGTATTATACTCTAACGAGTGTCAAGAGACAAGATCGAACAACGAGCCATTAGGTCACAAACAATCATACTCGAGAGTGACTTAAACATATTCTAATCATATAGAGAATCATAACACAGAACAATAACAACCTTAGGAGTAGCCACAGACATTGACAGACCGACATACCTCCACTCAAATGATCATAACTTTCTGTGTACTACGAGTTTTAAGGCAAATCCGGTGGCAATGGATTTGACTTCAAGACCTTCGATTCAATATAAAGTTTGCATGAAACGGACATCGGACGAGAAATTTATGGCCGTTTGAAGTTGGGCTGAAACTCAAAAACGGACAGAATTTGCAGATTCGACCAAAATACAAAACCCAACCTCAAGCACGAAACAAAGCACGATCTAGGTACATAAACATCATATATACGTATAATAAGAGTAAGAAATCCCTACCACAATGGATTTTGAGCAAAATCTTAAGTACACCAAGTGCTATATGCTTGAATCCACAAAAAACAAACTCCACCCAAGCTTGGCTACAAGATCTAGGGTGAATACAACCCAAAAACAAGATAAACAAACAAAGATCAACAAGTGATTAAGAGCAGAGAGAGAGAAATGTGGGGGAGAGCCAAAAAGTGTTAGCACGAACACAAAATTTACCTCTTATTCACCAAACGCAAGAATTGAGTGATTTTGAGGAAGGAATCCTTGGGTGAGATTGGAGTGGGGTGGGTGAGAGGGGGTGTTTCCAGGTCTGGTTCGTGGGGTTTGGGAGTGAAAAATGGCAAAATGGGGTATTTATAGGCGTCTGAAATGCGTGCTGAAAAATCAGAAAAATCACAGCGGGTACAGGTACTGGGCGATTCCCAGTTCTGGTACTGGAACCCCCAAAATGCCAATTTGGCCAAGTTCTGGACACTGGGTACAGGTCCTGGGCAAGAGGCAGTACCGGTACTAGTTGGACAGAAATTTGAAATTTTCCAACGGACACCAAATCGAACCCAACTTGATACCAACACCTCCAAACAACATTACAACATCAAATTACGATCTTCCACCTATTAAACGATTAAAGAAAATAGACAAAATTAACGGGTCTCTACATTTGCTCAGGCTGAGTCTTTGTGTTACAAGCTCCTTGGCGGCCTCGCCGTTAGGAGGTACACGTGGATCAACTTGTGAGTTCAATTGTAATACTGATTATGGTTCTTGTTTGTCTAATGACCACTTGTGGGTCTTAGATTGGTCAGGGGAATAGAGGACAACTCTTGCTATATAAGATTGATTAAAGTATTTCATATTTGAGTATGCTACACATCAAGGACTTGGAGCTAGCCTCTTGCTATTTCGTTCATCTTGATAATATGTTCCTTTTTCTCTAGAGCCTGTACGTGATCATTTCAAGAACGATCCTACTGCGAAGGATCTATTGAGAAGGGTGGAGGTATATGAGTTCTTTTCTTGCTTTGTTAAGATCGTAAATTTCTTCCTTGTCTTTCTTTCTTGTAAGATACTGTTCCAAATGTTTTCTTTTTGTGTCACAGTTACTCCCTCCGTCCCTTTTTAAATGTCCTACTTCGTAACTCCAACTTATTAAAAAGACATCATCATTATATCTTTCACATCAACTTTTTCCTCCACTTTCCTTACTTACCCATCATCATTACACTTTTACTCACTAACTTTTCAAAATGGAATCTACTTTTAGGGATAAAATAGACAATTCATCAACTTTTACCCACTAACTTTACAAAATGGACACTTATTAAGGGACAGCCCAAAATGGAATACTGGACTGTAATAAAGGGACGGAGGGAGTATTATATTGAGTTTGTTTTTCGGGTTTATTGATCTTAATTCAAGATTTTATAGAAACTGTTAACTGTCCCTTCCAGAGTAAATAGACAAAAAAAAAAATAAGTGCAAACAAATGAAGAAGAGAATTGGATTAGTTATCGTAGCTTTTGGTTTTTATTTCATTACTCTGATTTTTTATGGCAGACCTACTAAGTTACAAGATGATGTGACCATAAGCATGCAATCATTCTGTTATTTATGGACACGGTTTTGAATACCAAAGTGAGACACGAAATGAGGATACCCTCGCCGAGGATGAACATAATTGCTCTCGGAGTTGGATCCTTGGATGGGATGGACTGCCTCAGGCTTTTTTTGCTCTACTTGTTAATCAAAATCATATATTTTCTTAACAAATTGTTAATTAGTATCATGCAAAAACACAATAAGAATTTCGACTACAATAAAAATTATTTTAGATATTGATTGATATGATTTCAAGATAATTTTTGGGGAGTGATTTTAGCACTCCCCTTTTCTCTAACGGCACTCCCCTATGTGTCTATATTAGGTGATGGAGATGGAAAGAAAAGGGGGGTGCCGTTAGAGAAAAAGGGAGTGCCAAAATCACTTCTTAAATAAATTTTGATATAGTGTTGCAATTTTTTTTTTGGGGGTAAATTAGCTTGAAATTAAAAGAGGATAACCGAATGTACAGCCTACAAGGGGCATACCCCAAGAGGAAAAGAAAAGGAAAAAAAAGAAGAGTGAAGAAAGTGCGATAACCTATGCACAACCCGCATGGAGAGTAGAGTAGATTAAGAAAATAGCAAAAGTGCTACCCGTGTTGAGATCATACCCCCGTTGCACTATCCATCTAAGCGGAAGGATAGTACACCGGGGTATGATATGAAGTGGTATGAGTAGAATATCATAAAAGTTAAGCTAGGCTAGGAAATAAAATAAATAGTCACAATCAGAAATGACCAAATGATAACCATCACAGAGAACTAGCAGCAGCAAAGTAAACCGGCTTCAAGGGAAGGCTGAACAGCTAACTACAAAGGAACAAGGCACCAAGGAGAGAATCAAACCAGAGATGTCAGCATCCGACAGGGGGCCCCACCCTGCACACCACGCCCAATCCATCCGGCCTAATACATCCTCATCCAAGCCCAAAGGCTCGCCAAAAAACAACCCGCCCTCAGACAACTACCAATCACCATAGTCTCCAGAGATGGGATATGCAAACCACGAAACTAAAACTCCAACCGAACCCAGAGAGACAAGCATAGCACCCACTTCTAAAAGAACAGCTACTACAGAGGGACTAGGCACCGAGAAGAGGCTCGAACTGGAGATGTCGGCATCCGACAAAGCTACCCTCCCAAGTACCCTGCACACCACGCCCATTCCATCTAGACTGCTACACCCTCAACCTAATCCCCTAGGCTCGCTATAATCTAAAAGAGGGACAGAAAGAGGAGCCACAAAATGAGGCCACTCGAACCGCAGGTGAAACCAAGCTGCCCTTTTCGATCAGAGCACCACCACCAATCTAATCAATGACAGCCCGAGGGGCTACCCCTTTCAATCAAATAAAGGCCACCAATCTAATCAATGACAGCCTGCAAGCTATCCCTTTCGATCAGAGCACTACCACCAATCTAGTCGAAGATAACCCCAGCCTCACCACACAATGCTAAAGAACTAGGCCAATGAAACAAAGAATCATGGAATTAATGGAGCTCCACAACAAGTTGTCCAGCATTTAAGTCCCAAATTGGGCAATATGTGCCCAGTAACTAAACTGGGCGAGAAATTGGGCAGCATATGCCTAGAGTCAGTGTCAAACTACACTACATCTGATGATGACGTGCAACACCTGTATTACAATCCCAAATACTAACAGTCCCCTGGCCCAAAAGTCCAGCAACAAACCCAGCATTTGACATTAAATACGCAACTACAAAGATCCATAATGAACAAAAAAGAACCCTTGTGCTGTCTGGAAAACACATGTATAATGAACACTACCTGGCCTTCATATAATTTCGACCTGGTGTGGTCAGATTTGAACTAAAATAGCAGGCCTTCATATACTACCAGACCTTCATATAACCTCGCAGCTATGGAGCTCGGCATGAGTCACAATACAATCACGAACGAACTGAACTTGACTGAAATGATTGAGAACCGAGATTTACCATTGTAAACCCAGGGTTAAGTTCCACTAAATCTGACCAGCGCCCAGCTGATTACGTCGGAACTGGGATAAGATCTCCGGAGACTCCTTTTGCCGTGAAAGGACCCACGAGCTAGGACTCAGGGTCATCGCCAAGGACCCACGAGCTGGAATTCCTCCGTCGGAAAAAGAACAGCAAACTGCTGGTAGGATAGCCGCGACGCCGTCCGTTCCCAACACCTCCGGTTGGGTATGGATGTTCGGAGAAATCGGCTTATGTGGGTTGATGTTGGCCGATTCACCATGGAGGAAGTGAAGATCGGCCTGAGTGGGTGTAGTCGTGAGATCCCCTTTCTCTTGAAAATCAATCTCCAGCTGGGAATCGGTCTATGGGTGGATTGAGGATAAAAAAACACAGATTCAAGAGTGAATCCGTTTGGACCGCCAGAGAATCTGTTGATTGGAACAAAAATCTGGTGTTTCACAGCTGTGCTACCATCATCTCTGGCGAGATTAGCCAACACAGTGCAGTAGCGGATGAAAACTGGTAGTGGGTCAAGCCGATATTAGCCAACACAGCGCCGATTGGAGCTTGGATTACCTCTGCCTCGGAATCTATGGTGGATTGTGACTGATTTTTGGGAAGGGGAGTGCATTCTCTCTCTAGAGAGAAGCTCTCAACCCGCAGAGTTCTTCTTACCTCATTGAGTTCTAAGACATAGTGTTGCAATTCTTTTTCTTGTTTTTGAAATTATATCAGTCGATTTCGATTGATGTAAGTTTTGGTGCAATTGATATTTTTGTCAAGCTGAAAAATATTTTGTCAAGCTGTAAAAATATTTTGAAATTATTATCTTTGTATTTATTAAATAAAATATTCTGAGAAGAGCTCACAAATGGCGTGTATTGGATAGTCTGGATAGGTTCATCAAATGGACCAGAATACCCAATCGCTCTGGTTCTGTTTAGCTATCGAAAATATTTTGTTAGAAATATATTATCAAAAAAATTGAAATTATAAATGGAACTATTTTTTGTATGTGCTTTTAACAAAAAATTTATTGAAACACTAAATTATTATTAGTTTTTTTGTAAGAGCTATATTAGACAAAATATTGTTCTTTGAAAAAAATTAATACACTAAAAATAGGTATAGGAAAATATTTTTCTCATCGTACAATTGAACGGCTTTAGAGTTAAGGGCCCATTTTATTAGAGTGACAATGATAAAAAAAAAAAATACAATAAAGAGAAAAAAAAAAAGAAAAAGAGGAGACTTTTTTGGTGTTTGATTAGCATGAAAATGGTAGAAAGTTCTAGAAAGTGAATTTAGGCATGGTTATATAGTTTTCACATTCTCGCTAAAAAAACAAGGAAATTTTATTTTCTTGTGAAAGGTGCTGGCTTCTTTTGACAATTACAATTATGCCTATAATTTTTTTGTGAGCTTCTTCAATTCGGATGGTATCCCTTTTGTCCATTTTGGGTCTTACTTGAATTGTACATCAATTGTGCCATGTTTGGGTAAGTCTTTCGAGAAAGTGTTTAATCGGTCAATTAATGTATTCTGTTTAAGTGATCCGTTGGTCTAAATATATATGCATACTTTTGTCGCTAATGTTGATTTATACTTGCTTCTCTTTAGGAAGAGGTTAGAATGAATGACTTCTTTCTAGTATGCTTGCTCTGTGTTTGATGGTATGCGTAAGCTAAAAACGCACATTTCATTACGTTGCTTGTGACGACTTTTTGTTTGTAATATTTTCTCATACTTCGATGTACCGGATTCTTTATATCATCAAGGAATTCTTAATTTCCCCAATCCAAAGTTCTACACACACATATGCATATACATACGTTCTCACAAAACTAGTTTGAAGTAATGTTGAATACGGATAGTTTAAGTTTATTGGTGGAGGCGGGACACGAAGAAAATCATGCTTAAATTTAGAAAGAGGAAAGAGAAGGGATCACTGGCTTAAAATGCAGTGTAAGTTGCACCGTTTTGGAGTTACGATTGGAAAAAAACAAATACATAGATAGAATGAGGAGGAATCACCAAACTTGAATTGAGCACTTGAGTTCTAGTGTAAAATTCATGTACAGTTGCTTAATCTTTTTGTAAAATGGAATGATTGTGCTTAAAAGGGCACACTACAACAAAAAACACATTCGGTGACATGTAAAAATGTCACAAAATGTCCAAATTTTGTCACCTATTGTCTTTGGTGACACAAGAAGAGGTGTCACTGTATCCATGACACTGAAAGTCAAGGGTGACAAAATTGTGTAGTTGTCACGGAATGTTGTCAACAGTGACAAAAATTTGGTGTCACCGAAGACAAGTTTTCCGTGACACAGTTGTCACCGAAAGTAACAGTGACAACAATATGGTGTCACGAAAGAGAGATTTTCTATGACAAAGGTGATTATGTCACAGATAGTAACAATGACAGCACTATGTTGTCACGGAAAAGAGATTATTCTGTGACAAAAGTTGTCACTAAAAGTACCGACCATGACAACCGATTATGTGTCACCAAAAAGAAGACTTTAGCAGCAATACAATTTATTCCATATATTGTTTTCACCTGCTTACATATTAAATTTCAGATTTTTTTGTATCTTATAATTCAACTTAACGAAACTTAAATTGTGAAGAAGCAAAATATCATTCAAATCAAATATCCATTAAGTCAACATTCATCATCCAACTTCAAAACGTTTCAAAACATTCATCCTCCAACAATAACCACTTCAAACTTAACATTACCGAAACTACAAAACATCCATATCCAAAAAGAACTCAAAACAAGTGTTCCATTTACTCCATCTTGGTTAGCTTCCAAAAATAACTATCAAAAAGTCTTCAACTTCATCTTGGTTAGCTTCCAAAAATAACTACCAAAAAATCTTCAACTCTATCTTGGTTAGCTTCCAAAAAGCAACTCCGTCTCCTTACTTACCTGTACAAAATTGCAAAAAAAGAAGAAGAAGTAATTATATATGTAACAATGTCCGACACATGGACACGCTCCGGACACACTTCAAACACGTGTCCGACACATGAACAACATTAATTCAAGCTTTATCACACTTTTAAAGCCTGATTCCAAAAAGCATTGATAATTAGATTGTACGTAAAAAACAAATTCAATTAAACCACGTAAATCACTTCTTTTCAAGCACGAATGCTATGTTCTATTTACGTATTTCTTCTTCCCAAAGTAAATTAAAAACATCATAAGGCAAGGAGGAGGTATGAGAGGTGATCAATATGGATTAACGAGCCATAACACAAGAAGTCATACAGTCAAATCAGAAAATAGCAGCTAGTTTTTGCCACTTCAACCTCAATGATATCCTCTCAAACCATAGAAGTGCCACAAGTTCCCTGACCTTAGCTGTGGGCAGTGGCAAACCTCATGAATCAATAGAACTATACACTACTATGCATCTTATCACCAGACAGTTACTATATTGACGAAACTTCTCCACCTATGGAATCAATGGAACCATAAAATAATTCTAAAACACAAATTCCATTAAGCCATGAGATGCTTTAAAAAAAGAGAATTAACTAAACAAGAAAGAGTCAAGGAAGTAAGACTCAAAGATCGTGACCAAGAATAAACCAGTGTCCAACAACAGTAACAGTACCCAATACCTGCAGTTCACCAGACAGGTCAAAGCAATGGCACCTTTCTCGCTGCACTTAAGCTTTTCAAAGCCACGTTTAATCGCATGGACGCTGCCCATGGTTCAGTATCTTGGGTACTTCTTAGAAGGAATCAGAAGAAAGAACAAGGAGAATGAAGGAGTATCGATTGGCCCATTGTCCAACAACAGTAACAGTACCCAATACCCATATAATCCCCAATCGTTTGGGGTTATTGGCCCATTTTAGTATAGTGAATGTTCTTCATAGAACCATCTATCCTCCACTTAACCTATTTAGTTGGAACATATTCTCGTGAATCTGTATTGGTATTTTCAAAAATTCAGAAGCTCCCAGAAAACCACACCCAGACTACTATGAAATGTTCATTGCATAGCATGTCAGATCTTAAATCCTAGTAAATCACACCCAGACCACAACAAAATGCTATCATTACCTAATTCTAAGCTAACAGGATCATTCAAATGTAGAGAAACCAAGTGACCCAATCTATACAATTTGGCAAATAGCTTATCCATGAAATTTACTTTAATTGAGGGAATCATAAAAAAGCCACGGATACAAAAAGAAGTGAATGAAAATCCACCTTCTACATTTTGCTGGCATTAATTTGCTTTAGCCTTCACGTGGTCTGGTCCTTGGCCTCTACAATGTCCTATAAAAAAGCCATGGATACAAAAATGATGTCTTCACTGATAGTCTGATTCAGATTATTGTCAGGCATTCTACAATCACAATAAGTGTCACATATCATCCCAAATGATGAGCAAGCCTTTTACGAAAATGAAAATGATAGCATGCAGTTAGCATGGCACCATTACTGCAATCGTAACAGACCACTATTAGATTTAGGGGATCGATTGAGAGAGAAAGGGGATTGAGTCAGTGAGCTGTGAAACGAATCGATTTTTCTTGTAAATGCGGGGAAAAATCCATGAAATCGGAAGATTGGAGAGTGGAGAAATACCAGAAATCACAGAAAGCGAGCCTTTCAGTCGTCCACGGTGGTTGTGGTGCTGCCGAGTTCGGCGAGGAAGGGGGCCGAGTTTGAGTTTCAG
This sequence comes from Rhododendron henanense subsp. lingbaoense, assembly GCA_020567845.1. Lineage (NCBI taxonomy): Eukaryota > Viridiplantae > Streptophyta > Magnoliopsida > Ericales > Ericaceae > Rhododendron > Rhododendron henanense. The sequence continues at coordinate 25,194,332 of CM036318.1, forward strand.
CGTGAATGGAGGGTGCAACGTGAGTGGAGAGAGGCAGCCGGTAAGTATAGGAAAATTAGGGCTTATTTTTGGTGACAAGCAAAAGATACATGAAACTACGCCGTTTTATATGGCATAACTTTTCATTTAACGCGCCTAAATGAATAGCAACCGGGAGTGTGAAAATTTAGATCTTTTCGGTGACAACTTTTTATGCTTGTCACCGAAACATGTCTTCAGCGACAAATTTTTTGTCATTGAAACATGTCTTCAGTGACAACTTTATGCTTGTCACCGAAATATGTCTTCAGCAACAAAATTTTTGTCACCGAATCTCCTCTTTATTTGGCGCCCTACCTGCTGGTTACCCAAGGGTTTTCGGTGACAAGCACTAAAATTTTTAGTCACCATTGAATATGTTTCGTGTCAACACCAATTTTTTTGTCACCAAAGGTCACCAAAGGGTGTCACCAAAGGTGTTTTTTGTTGTAGTGGCAGATGAACATTAAAATTTTTGTTTACCTAGATTAAGAAGTACTTTTTCACTTGTTGCTAAACATGTTATTTGGGGAGACTTGTATATAATACATTGCAAGTAATTAGTTTAAACAGTTACCCGTCCTCTCTCTGTACTTGTAATGTGCTTGTTTTGGTTCTGTTGAATGGTCATACCTTTATGATGTACCTATACTCGTGCTTTAGGATTGGAAATATGTATGCAAATTGAATTCTGTCATACCCATTGATGTGTCATTGTGCCTGCATCTAACTACAAGTACAACTAGCACACTACCCATCTTTCAATTGTATACTAACCGTAACTAAGAGCATCCCCATTGTAATAAGCAAATGGGTGTGGATAAGCAAATTTAACAATAATGCTGAAAAAACACCCTACATTGTAATAAGCGAAGTTATAAATCTTTTAGCAAATAACCAAATTCCACCCATTTTATAACCAAACTTAACAACTTTTACCAATAACCAAACTCAATAACTCAAAAACACCCCACATTGGAATCGTCTCATCGAGACAAATAATTTGGTGTGGTTGGGTGCGTGATTGGAACTCGTTTGCGATTGGACATATGTGCATTGTATATTGTGGGGGTTTTTTTGGTTAGGGATGCAAAAATAATCAATGTGGAGATAGAGGTTGTTAAGTAATCAAATGCTGACGTGGCACATTTTGGTTATTGGTTTTGATTATTCCCATTGCGGATGCTCTAAGAGATGCATATATATAGATTCCTTGAATTGTTCCAAACTCGAGATATTTTGAAGGGGTCGAAAAGCCTTTGTTTAGAATTAAAAGCATTTTGGTGAATAGCTTGTATAGTTGGGACAAGAGAGAATGTAATCTTTCTGTTTACACCCGTTTTTGGCACCCAGTCCAGGGCTAGCATTGGATGGCCATTTAGTTAGAAGTTAATCGAATTGGGCCATGAATTGAAGAGTTATTGGATCAAATTAATGGGCCAAGGCAAGAGTATTTGGGCCAAATTAATTTCAGTTGAATATGGGCTTGGGTTCATGAGTGCGGGCCTATTTGCAAAAATATTTAGTTGGCCCACGACTTGTTTGAGTTTGTTAAAGTGGTTGGTGTGGGTTAAGACGTTGACAGGCCATTTAATTTTGTTAAATGGCCCATTACCCATGTGACCCATAATATGTGGGAGGAGGAAAAATGTTGTTACCTGGGGAAAAGCCATTTGACCGAGTCAAATGGCTGGTAGTTATCAAAGTGCCACGTTAATAGGAAATGGGGGTACCCATTACCCCACTAACTGCTCATGGGTAAGAGTTAGCCGATGGGTAATTGGTATTTACCTCTGGTAATTGCCCACGATGGAGAGAAAGACATGTGCAGGATGTTTGTAACTTCTCAACCACCCATGATCCCATGCATGATGGAAGGTCATGGGACACATGTCACCACAAGGAGCAAGGGCGGGAAATCTTTTCATGCAAGAGCCGAAGATCCTTGCCTATAAATACTAGGAGTCAAGACAAGAAAGGAGTTCCCACACCAATCAAGCTCAACGCTTAAAAACCAAAGCCTTCCCAGCGAAGCAATTATCTCTATTTTCTCACCTTTTACTCAATTACTTCACCAAGTAATTCGAGCTTCGTCTCTCTTGTATCCCAACTTTGTTATTACGCAACATAATAAAGTTATTCCTATCTCTCTCCATCCCTTACTTTATTATTATGATATAGTAAAGTACCTTTACGTTGTTACTTTCTTTCCTACACGATTAGGAAATTACTAAGTCCTCACACGACGAGGCAAAACCACGGACCTTCACTGCAATCTAGCCCTTAGGTTTGCAGCACTATCACTCTCAGATCTAGAAGTCAGAAAAGGGACGCCCAGTCCTTCACGTTTGGACGCGACAAGTCCTGGCACGCCCGCTCAGTCCTTGAGCCATTTCGGAGCTAAACATCTTTTGGCACGCCCAGTGGGACACTAATCGTCTAAGGGTTTTATTATGGCAAGGAAGCAACAGCAACAACAGTCGGATCCATCCATCTCGGATCCACCACAGAGTCCTGAGGGAGTGGCAGTCAACGTGCCAGTACTCCAGGAAGCTGGCCCCGCGGTCAGCACCAAAGATCTTGACGACGCAACTGACAGCGTCAAAAATTATATGTTCATGGCAGGACGCGAGATCTCTCACGACATTACACAGTCAATCTCTCAATCGTTCTCTCAGTCCTTGGAACCTCTGGCCATATCAATCCAGAAATTAACTACTACACTTATAGAGAGGCTACTGCCCGCTCCTCAGCAGCAGGGCTTTCCACAGTTTGGCATTTTTGGCAACGGTCAAGACCAAGCTGGCCTTCTAGGGGGACCACCCCCTCCTCAAACATTCTATCATGCTACTTCTTCCAACAGTCCTGCACTCGGGGGGCAAAGGGAGAAGGGAGTCGTGATTGGAGGAGCCCAGACGCCTCCAGCAAATGAAGAACGAAGGTTTGTGTTGGCCGACGACCAGCCCAAACCTGACAAAGCGGACAAAAGGCCTCCGCAAGGAGGCCAGGGCTCTGGAAAGGACAAAGGAGCGGCTTACACTCCTCAAACCTCTGAGACTCGGGGGGCAAGTTCAGTCCAGGACCAACAGGCACAAGAGGTGCATCCACAACCGCCTCCTGTGCCAAACATGCTTATGGGATGAGACCAAGTCCTGAACTTGCTCCAGGAGCAGTTAGGACCTGGTTTCAGACCTTTGGGAAGACCGATGTACAGAAAGCCTCATACCGAAGAGGTGGACAGAACACCTTTCCCGAAGGGCTACAGAGTTCCAGAGTTCCAGACCTTCAACGGGGAAAACATGCATTCAATGGTTGAGCACATTGCCAGGTTTCAAGTCCAATGCGGAGAAGCTGGGGCCATTGATGCTCTGAAGTTGAGGCTTTTTCCCAATTCTCTCACTGAGACGGCCTTTACTTGGTACATCAACCTTCCACCCAACTCCGTGCAGACCTGGGCTCAACTAGAGGAGATGTTCCACCAACAGTTCTACAGGGTAGAACCAGAAGTAACGTTGGCAGACCTGTCATGCTATCGTCAAACCTATCTTGAATCCGTGGAGTCCTATCTCCTACGTTTCAAGACTGCTCGGTTCAAGTGCAAGATAGTCCTTCCAGAGGCCGAATATGTACGTATAGCACTAAACGGCTTGGGCTTTGAGATGAAGAAGAAGTTTTATGGGACAGAATTCAGAGATCTGTTTGAATTGTCCTCCAAGGCTTCTCATTACGAAAGGCTCTTGGCGGAGGAGCAGGACAGGAAGACATCATCCAAAGGGACGTACTACCGTGACCCTAACTACGAGGTGGCTGCAGTGGAAGCAGAGGCAGACCCAGACGTGGCCGTGGCAGAGATCATCAACAAGAAGCCATACGTCTGCAAGGCCTTTGTCAAGATGGAGCCCACGAAGCAACCTATCCAGAACAGTCCTAATAGGCTAACCAGAGCCTATACCTTTGACGTGGGAAGGGCTGAGGCTATCTTTGATCAACTCCTTGCTGACAAGCTGCTCAAATTGCCGTTTGGTCACAAGATTCCAACCGTGGAAGATGTGAAGGGCAAGGAGTATTGTAAGTATCACAACTCTTGGAGTCATTCCACGAATAACTGCATAGTATTTAGAAATGACATCCAGGATAAGATTGAGCGGGGAGAGTTCAAGTTTCCCGAGAAAGATAAGCAGCCCATGGGGGTAGATGGCAATCCATTCCCTTCAGGGCTGAGCACGAACATGGTCTCTGTCGACATGAGAGGCATGCCTAGGACTGCTCCTAGGCAGAAGATAAGCTTGGGAGCCCCTTCCAGAGAAGTTCACAAGTCCAGCCCAGGCAGGTACTGGGATCTTTACTGTGAGGAAAAGGATTTCAGGACTGAGCGGGTCAGAAGGTTTGAGAGGCAGAATTCATGGTGGTCCAGACCCACAGGAGTGAAGAAGCCAGAGAAACCAACTTGCTCGTTGGTTTGTACAGAGTGTGGACATCATGCTAGTCCTAGCAAGCCAGTTCTGAAGAGCGTTATTGTGGGAAGGACTGAAGATAGGTCTGAGGAGCCGCACAGGCCTATGGGAAGGAGGATTGCACGAGCATCAATATTCAACCGAATCCAGCCAGGGTTGGTTGAAGTGGAGGACGAGCTCGACAACCTGAGGATATCTGCTCCATCCAAAGGGAAACCTAGGGCTGTGAGACCCCCAGCCACTCCTCCAAATGAGTGGCATAGGGTTGAGCACCCCAAGTTTCCTTCTCCCCCTCCACCTTTGTCCAGATCTCAGAAGAGGCGCCGCCAACGATTTAGGCAGGCGATAAGAAGGGCTGAGGAAGAGACAGACTTGCTGGACGATCCAATGGTCGAAGATGACCCCAATGGGAAGTTGAAGATAGAAGTCCCAGCACAGGAGCCTGAGGTTGAAATGCCTAAGGCTAGGAGAGTACACAAGCCCTTGGAAAGGACTGTGGAAGAGGCTGTCATTGAGCCTCCTCCAAGGACTTTACCCAAGAAGCAAGTTCCTGCGGGAAAGACGTACAAAGAGGCCGTTGCCAAGACGCCTCTGAAACAAGCTACTGTATCCAAGAAACAACCACTCTTAGAGAGAACCCTAGAGGAGGCTAGGATTGAGCCTTCTCCAAGACAGGTGACGCTGCTTAAGAAGACAGCCCTTGAACCGAAGAAGCCGGACTCGGGGGGCAAGTCAGGGTTGAATCCACAGGCGAAGGAGTTCAAACCTGGCCAGGGGCCCAATATGCATTGCAACATGGTGGTGATCTTGCCAGCAGAGCTGGAAGCCAAAGACAACGCTCCAATTGCCTTGGAGGGAGATTTTGTGGAAATGGGGCAGACGGCCGAAATTCTGAACGAGTCCTTCTCTGTAGGACTGAACGGGCCTTCGGTGATTGTGCTGAAGGACGAGACTGGGGGAAGGCCTGAGGATAGGGCAGCCAGCGTAATCTTTGAGAAGCCAAGCCCTGCAATGAACAAACACATCAAGCCCTTATACATTGCTGGTTGCCTTGATGGGATGCCAGTCAACCGAATTCTGGTGGATAATGGGTCTGCCACCAATCTCATTCCTAGGTTCATGATGCAGAAGCTTGGGAAGACTGATCAAGACCTAGTCTCATGCACTTCAACCTTGACGGATTTCACAGGAAAGGAGACAGCTTGTCAAGGTATTCTCATCATGAATTTAACAGTAGGATCCAAGACATTGACAACACCCTTCTTTGTTGTTGATTCACGCTCTTCCTTCAACGTTCTGTTGGGGAGAGATTGGATTCACTCCTGTCAAGCGGTTCCCTCAACCCTTCATCAGTGTCTCATTTTTTGGAATCTTGACGACGTGGAGGTCACATGGGCCGACCGCAGACCTTTCCAGGCCTCTACTAACCATGCAGAGGCCCATTTATACGACGAAGGGGTTGGTCCCATGAAAGTGGCAGGGCTTGACAAGTATGGCCGCCACAAAGTAGCCCCTATAAATGGTAACAAGTCAGCTGAAGAGGTAAAGGCACTTTTTCAGGAGTTAATCGGTCCTATGATCACGGAATCAAGCAGGCCGATTACAGCTTTATCCAAACGCCCTTCCCAATGTCAGTAAACCCTTCAGAAGTAGAGAAGAGTGTGGCCCTTCAGGCCACGCTGTCGAAGTTTGAAGCCTACTTGCTGGAGAAGAGGCTTATGGGAAGTGAAGAGTCAGAAGATGATCATTCGGCCTTTGCGGCCGAAGTGATCAATGAGGATGATAACCTGGTTGAAGATCTGGACGAAATCCGTCTGGAAGACCTTGAAGCAGCTCCAGCCAAGTTAGATGATCTGAGGGCTGACGTGCAAGATCCTTTGGAAGAAGTTAATCTGGGAGACTCAGAGAATCCCAGACCTATGTATATAAGCCAACTTCTGCCAGAGGATGTCAAAGTAAAGCTCATCGAGCTCTTGAGGGAGTTCAAATCCTGCTTTGCTTGGGATTATGAGGAGCTTCCAGGTCTGTCCAGAGGTCTAGTAGAACACAAGCTGCCCATTCAACCAGGGTTTAGACCTTTCAAACAACCACCAAGGAGGATGTCCAATGAAGTCTATTTGCAAGTCAAGGACGAGATTGAACGCCTCTTTAACGCTGGGTTCATACGTACAGCCAGGTATGTCACTTGGCTCTCTAACATTGTGCCAGTCCTCAAGAAGAATGGCAAGGTCAGAGTATGTGTGGACTTCAGAAACCTCAATTTGGCATCCCCAAAGGACGAGTATCCAATGCCAGTTGCAGATCAGTTGGTGGATGGAGCTTCTGGTCACAAGGTTCTGTCCTTCATGGATGGGCATTCTGGTTACAACCAGATCTTCATTGATGAGGCCGATACGGCTAAGACTGCTTTTAGGTGTCCTGGAGCCCTAGGGACCTTTGAGTGGGTCGTAATGCCCTTCGGCCTAAAGAATGCAGGTGCCACATTCCAGAGAGCTATGAACGCCATATTTCATGATTTTATTGGGCGTTTCATGGAGATCTACATCGACGACATCGTAGTCAAGTCTCAGTCATATGACGAACATTTGGATCACTTGAGGAGATCTTTCTTGAGGATGCAACAGTTCGACTTGAAGGTGAATCCTTTGAAGTGTGCCTTCGGAGTTTCCGCAGGCAAATTCCTTGGATTCTTAGTCCACAATAGAGGGATTGAGGTTGACAAAAACAAGGCCAAAGCAATCGTGGAAGCAAAGCCTCCTACCACCAAGAAGGAGTTGCAGAAGCTCTTGGGTTCGTTTAACTTCTTGAGAAGGTTCATCTCAAACCTTGCAGGGAAGGTCCAGGTCTTTTCCCAACTCTTGAAGCTGAAGGACCAAGACACTTTTTCGTGGGAGGAAAGCCATCAGAAGGCCTTTGATGAGATCAAAGGCTATTTAGCTCAGGCTCCAGTCCTTATGCCTCCCATCAAGAACAAGCCCTTGAAGCTATACATCTCAGCAGCTGAAGGCTCTATTGGAGGCCTTTTAGCTCAAGATAACGCTCAAGGAAAGGAACAGGCGGTTTATTATTTAAGTAGGTTGCTGACTCCATGTGAACGGAGATACAGTCCTATTGAAAAGATTTGTCTTGCCTTGTACTTTTCAGCAATAAAGTTGAGGCACTATATGCTTCCCGTTTTGGTTTACATCATGAGTAAAACAGACCTAGTTAAGTACTTGTTTTCTCGGCCCATCATGAGAGGTCGAATTGGCAAATGGTCTTTAGCTCTAATGGAATTTAGTTTCCAATACATTCCTCAAAAAGCTGTAAAGGGCCAGGCCTTAGCAGATTTTCTTGCTGATCATCCATGCGTGGATATCGGCGACGAATCTGAGATAGGGCTGAGTGCGCTTGAAATATCACCTACTCCTTGGACGTTGCTTTTTGATGGATCAAGGACTCAGGAGGTCTCAGGCTGTGGGATAATTATTGTTTCTCCCCAAGGCCTGAGGACTGAACTGTCCTTTCAGTTTGATTTCCCGTGTACCAATAATCAAGCCGAATATGAAGCAGTCGTTATAGGCCTTGAGATCCTTAGAGATCTAGAGGCCAGGGAAGTAAGGGTTATTGGGGATTCACTCCTTGTGATCAATCACTTGGCAGGAACATTCAAATGCTATAGTGAGGAGTTAGCTCCTTATTATATGGCAGCCGTACAGTTAATGTAAGATTTTGACAATGTCACTGTCAAACACGTCTCAAGGAGTAAGAACACTGAAGCCAACAGCTTGGCTCAGGCCTCCACAGGCCTAAAGCTCTCTCCAGGAACTATTCACAAGATCATCACAGTCCAGAAGAAATTGTTACCTTCTGTTAGGAGAAGGGGCCTAGGACTGGAGGTATTCACTTCAGACTTCACTGGTGAAGAGTCAGACGATGAACCCGAGAGCGATTGGCGTACACCTATCATCTCTGTCCTCAAGAGGCCTTACTTTAGTGCCTCTAGGAAGGTGAGAAGGAGGGCCATCAGTTACATCCTCGTTGGAGATGAGTTGTACAAGAAAAGCCTTGAAGATGATTTGCTCTTAAGGTGCCTAGGGCACCCTGAAGCCTTGAAGGTTATGAGTGAGGTCCATGAAGGAGTCTGTGGAGCTCATCAATCAGGAATAAAGATGAGATGGCTAATCAGAAGGTATGGGTACTATTGGCCAACCATTTTGGAGGACTGTATTAACTTTTCCAAAGGATGTCAGCCCTGTCAAGCCCATGGCCCAATTCAACATGCTCCTGCAGCTAATTACCATGCTGTGGTCAAACCTTGGCCATTTAGGGGCTGGGCTTTGGACGTTGTTGGAAAGATTTATCCTCCTTCCTCTGAAAATCATACTTACATCTTGGTAGCCACGGATTATTTCACTAAATGGGCAGAAGCGGTGCCATTAAAGTCTGTGGATCAACAAAAGGTAATCAAGGTGATCAAGGAGAGGATCATCCATAGGTTTGGATTGCCAGAACACTTGGTTGCAGATAGGGGTACAATATTCATGGGTCAACGAGTGGTCAACTTTGCTGCACAGCAAAAAATCATTATGTCCAATTCTACTCCTTATTATGCACAAGGGAATGGTCAGGCCGAGTCCACTAATAGGACTTTGGTCAATATTATTGAGAAGATGGTGGAGGACAACCCAAGGTCTTGGCATGAATTACTTTCTGAGGCTTTATGGGCCTATAGAACCTCAAAGAAGGAAGCCACCAATATAACTCCTTATATGTTGGTTTATGGGCATGATCCAGTCCTACCAATGGAGGTTGCAGTAAAATCAGCAAGGTTGGCGTATCAACATGGCCTCACTCCTGCAGATTATACTCAGGCCATGCTGATAGAATTGGAGGACTTGGATGAGGTCAGGCTCTCAGCCCTTGACCATATGTTGGTCCAGAAGAGAAGAATTGCTAGGTCCTATGACAAACGTGTGAGGAAGAAGAGCTTCTCTGAAGGTGACTTGGTTTGGAAGGCTGTATTTCCTCTAAATGACAAGAACTCAAGATATGGCAAATGGTCTCCAACATGGGAAGGACCTTACCAGATCTCCCAAGTCCTTAGAGGTAACGTGTATCTTCTTATGGATTTAAATGGTGGTTTGTTTAAGCAGTTAACAAATGGAAAGTACTTGAAGCATCATTATCCTACTATATGGGAGATGAGAGATTTTGGGGAAAGCCAAGTTGACAGGCCATAGAAGTGTTAACTAGCAAGGCCTGAACAGAGGCCAAGACCTATTCTTGCAAAAACATAAAGGCCTCAAGTTTAGGCCACAGAAGTATTACCCAAACCATACCAAAACCCTTGCCTTGGCCAAATTAAAGGAAAGTTCTAGGCCAGGCAAGGAGCAGATAATACTAGTCATTACAAAACCAAACTTCAAAAGTAAAAGTTTTTGAGGTCCAGACCTACAGAAGGCCTTCAAGACTGCTTTTGAGATTTGTCCAGGAGGTGTTAAGGCTGGCAAGTTGGGCTTCAAATGTGTCCCGCTGCCCACGAAGGCCTGGGACTTCCTCAACCAGGAGGTTCAGCTTCATTTTCTGACTTTTTGATCCAGCCTTCAGTTCTTCATGATGTTGGGCCAGGATCTTGGACTCCTTCCGAAAGTCTTCCATTCGGCCTTCGGCTTGTGCCAATTGAGTTTTGAGGTTTTGAATTTCAGTAGTGGTGGAGGTGATACTTGCCTCATTAACCTTGATGTCCTCCTTCAGCTGGTTCCATTCAGAACTGAATTTGGTGAACTCCATTTCAACCAAGTCCAATTCTGCCAACTTGGCATTGACCTTGTTAAGCTCGTGGTTGGAAGAATCATGGGACTTGATCATGGTAGGAAACTCTTTCTGGAAATAATGAAGAGAGGTCTTCTCTGCACCCAAGGCCTGGGACTTTACAAGTACATCCATAGCCTTTTTGACATTTGAGGCTCGAGCAGGGTGGGCAATTGCTTTGAAGTTTTGGAGGAGGGCCATTCTAAGGGCTGTTTTGGCTTCAGTAACTTCCTCCACAGTGAATTCAGACTGTGAGGTGGAGCCAAGACCACTACCTGAGGTGGCTGCTTTCAGCATATCTTGGGCAGATTTGAGCAGGGAGTCCAGGTCTTCGTCTTCTTCTTCCTCTGCTACATTGATAAGGCCAGGATTGACAGGAGGGTCATCTAGCAGGATGGGGTCCGCGATTGGAGACCTGGGTTTTTTCTGGAGTCCAGGAGGATGCCTCATGTTCAGGTTCCTGCTCCGAGGTCTCCAGGCCTTTCTCTTCTGTTTCTACTTCCTCTTCCATATAGTCATCGAGTTCCTTGGGATCAAAGACAAGAGGGATTAGATGGTAATAAGGGGCCATGAAGGCTGGAGAATTCAGGTCGTAATACATCCTTACTATAGGGTTGTGTTCGGTGGCAGAGATGGTGGTTTCTGAATCTACGGGTACTGCGGTCTTTCTCCTCAATCTTTGCCTTGTCGGGATGGGGCTAGCTTTTTCTTCTTTGATCTTAGAGGCGCCCTGTATGGAAATAAATGTTAGTGGAGGCATCCAGATAGGGAGAATTGCAGTAACAAGGACTGTGCAGACCTGCTGAGAAGGGTCAGATTCAGGTGAGCTAGTCTTCGCACCACTTCTCGTTCTACCAGCCACAGTGGTTTGAGGGGCCTACAATGGGGAATAAGGAATGAGTAGCATGTTCAAGGAGTTAGTAGGTGCTAAAGAATTATACCTTTGGTGCCTGCCTACGTGCAAGCATTTTTGTCCTTTTGGGTTTTTGCGTTGTAGTTTCAGCGGGAAGATCCTCGGGGATGCTCTCTGGTCCTGAAAACAAAGAGACAATCAGTCCAGACCTCGACAAATTCAAGCACAGTTGATGCATTTAAACAGTAAAGATCTGGGGCTTACCTTTTCTTTTGGAAGTCAGGGAAGGAGAAGGACTGATCTGTCGCAGAGGTACAGTGATGCCTGGTTCAGGAGCACCAGTGGATTGAGGGAAGAGTTTGGTCAGAATATCCAGATAGGGAGCATGGAAGTGCATTCTTGTGTAGCCTCCCCACCAGCTATCAAATTTGGCTCCCTTATCGGTACGTTCTACGAAGGTGTGAAGGGCAAAGTTCTTCCTCAGATCAGGGAGAATGTTTCTAACCCGTTCCAGTTCTCTCGGTTGGATCACAGGCCTATCACTAAAGTCCTCATTCAGAGATTGATATGGAGGCAAAGGGGTAAGTTGACAAAGCCCAAACTGCCGAGCGAATTGGGCCACATTATAGTATTCAACCCCACACTTGTAATTGGTTGGGGTGAAGGCCATTCCATACATCAGGTCCCGTGAAATCAGAAAGCTGCTCCAGATCTCAAAGTGATCATCGAAGTCATCCCCTGGGTCTGAAGCCCCTCTTTTTAACCACCAAGGTACGGTGTCTCTTTCAAATGGCAACCAGTTTTTCCCCAGAGTTATGAGTTCATGGTAGAAGAATTTGAAGTAGGTCCCAAAGGCATATCGAGGTCCACGGGCCTCAGCATAGTGGAGACCATAACAGGTGTTGTCTGATTTTTTGTTCATTGGGGGAGCGTACTTAGGAAAGTAGGACCACAGCCAAAGGGTCATGATCCACAGGGGGCCAGGGGCAAAGATGAACTTGTTATTGATCAATTCCTTCATACCTCGGTAGAGGTGGGCCAGGACCAAGGGGCCTAGTGCCAGCTTCTGCCCTGAAGCTAGGGCACAGGCCAAGTCAATAAAGTCCTTGGTAACTCTGTTCGCAGATACATAGAAAACAAATTTGTTCAACCAGTATAGGAGGAAGGCCACGTGTTCATCATCTTCAACAGGGCCTTTCTTAGCGTAATGGGTTATGAAAGGGGTGTATGACAAGGGGTCCTTATATTCAAAATAAGGGGTTTTCTGTGACAAGAAATAGTTGGCCTCTGTCCCATGTGGATGAAGGCCTGTCAGAAAAGCCAGATCTTGGAGAGTAGGGCTCATGAGGCCTACCTTAAAGTGAAAGGAGTTGGTGGTGACTGACCAGAACTGTGAGGCAGCAAGAAAGAGGTTCTTGTCCATGTCAATGATGGATCGACTCAGGAGTATGGCGTCTCTAATCCCGATCTGCTTCCATAAATCTCCTTTGGCTTCCATCATTCGATCAAGCCATTCAACGTATTTGGCGTCAGGTCTGTGCCAGAGTCTGTTGGGGATGTCTGTGGTGAAGCGGTTCCAGTCGAGGCTTGGGGATTCAAAGGGGAGAACCTCACCTGATAATGGGTACATAGGTGCAAGCTGAGAGGGGAACCCCAATTGGAAGGCAGGGCCAAGCCCAATTCTGTCGGCATTGGCGATCACTAGAACGTCGTTGGTGATCGCAATGTGTTCGTCGGCCATGATTTTTCGAATCTGCACCGAACGGCTGTTAGGGTTTGGTGGAGGAGCGTTGGCCTTATGTGTCGCCATTGTTGAGCTATAGATCAGAGACTCAGAAGGAGGAAGCAGGTGTTAGGGTTCTTTTTCTGGTTTTCGTTTGGAACAGAGAAAGATGATCAGAGAAGTAGAGAGAGAGAACGAAGACCCAATAGTGGATTTTTATGGGTAACGGTGCAAGAATCAAGGGACGACGTTGCACTTATCTCGCGTGATCATTGAAGGGGTTGGACTCTTGATTGATGCAAGGAGTCCTGACGGCTTCAAAAGCTGCATGCAGCCAATGCAAGGCCTGGGGAGATGGCACGTGGCCCACTAGGCCTAGGATGGTGATGATTTTGGCTGCCAGCAGGACTCTTCGGTGGGGTTTTTTATCTCGAAAATGGTGGAGATTTGAAATAGAGAGTCCAAACCCAATTAAGAGATGTACTTTGGAACTCAGAAAGTGGTTAGGCCTAATTATGGCCTGATTATCTTTCAAGTTTAATTTCGAGAAAGGATTTTTTAGGCTAAGTGAGCCTAATTTCCTTGTTGTTTTTTCAAACCCGAGGATAAGGACTCGTTTGGCTTGCCAAAAAACCGTGTTTTGTCCTAACTTTCAAGCCTAGATCTTGAACAAGATCAAGGCATGGGGGGGTATTGTTTACACCCGTTTTTGGCACCCAGTTCAGGGCTAGCATTGGATGGCCATTTAGTTAGAAGTTAATCGAATTGGGCCATGAATTGAAGAGTTATTGGATCAAAATTAATGGGCCAAGGCAAGAGTATTTGGGCCCAATTAAATTCAGTTGGATATGGGCTTGGGTTCATGAGTGCGGGCCTATTTGCAAAAATATTTAGTTGGCCCACGACTTGTTTGAGTTTGTTAAAGTGGTTGGTGTGGGTTAAGACGTTGACAGGCCATTTAATTTTGTTAAATGGCCCATTACCCATGTGACCCATAATATGTGGGAGGAGGAAAAATGTTGTTACCTGGGGAAAAGCCATTTGACCGAGTCAAATGGCTGGTAGTTATCAAAGTGCCACGTTAATAGGAAATGGGGGTACCCATTACCCCACTAACTGCTCATGGGTAAGAGTTAGCCGATGGGTAATTGGTATTTACCTCTGGTAATTGCCCACGATGGAGAGAAAGACATGTGCAGGATGTTTGTAACTTCTCAACCACCCATGATCCCATGCATGATGGAAGGTCATGGGACACATGTCACCACAAGGAGCAAGGGCGGGAAATCTTTTCATGCAAGAGCCGAAGATCCTTGCCTATAAATACTAGGAGTCAAGACAAGAAAGGGGTTCCCACACCAATCAAGCTCAACGCTTAAAAACCAAAGCCTTCCCAGCGAAGCAATTATCTCTATTTTCTCACCTTTTACTCAATTACTTCACCAAGTAATTCGAGCTTCGTCTCTCTTGTATCCCAACTTTGTTATTACGCAACATAATAAAGTTATTCATATCTCTCTCCATCCCTTACTTTATTATTACGATATAGTAAAGTACTTCTACGTTGTTACTTTCTTTCCTACACGGTTAGGAAATTACTAAGTCCTCACACGACGAGGCAAAACCACGGACCTTCACTGCAATCTAGCCCTTAGGTTTGCAGCACTATCGCTCTCAGATCTAGAAGTCAGAAAAGGGACGCCCAGTCCTTCACGTTTGGACGCGACAAGTCCTGGCACGCCCGCTCAGTCCTTGAGCCATTTCGGAGCTAAACAATATGTAACTAGATTTTGCCTATATGCCCTTGGTCAACTTTCGGGTTGTGCTACTTTCTCTTTTACTCTAGATTTCTAGAGTTTAGATAAACTTTTGCTAACATTTAGCAACTGGAATAAGTTTGGATCAAATTTAGACAGGTAACTTGAACAAAAGCTTAAGAAGACCGCTGTGTTAAGCAATTGAAAAATCCTTGGTTATGTGTGGCCCCAGGATTTGTTGATATGAATCACATGATGAGCCAGATTATGTTCTCATCCTTCAAGTTGACTTTTTCTAATTTAGTTGTATTCTAATGCCCTCTCTCTCTTCTCTCTTCTCTCTCTCTCTCTCTCTCAAATTAATCACGAACTCTTAAATTTTATTGGGTAATAAGTTTTTCTGAGTTTTTTTTTTTAATTCAGAAATTTTCAACTCTATTACTGCAATTTGCACTTCAGACTGAAAATATTGTCACCGCTGATTTTCAAGTACTCAAGTAGTGTAGATAGCCTACAGCCTGTTTGCTGGGGGAGAAGAGACTGGATAAGGGTGGGGGCTGGGATAAGCTAAGAAGTGAGGGTTTTTATCTGGTGTTTGGTTCGCCCTAAGAACTCGGATTGCTTATCCAACCTCACGCCTCTGTTTCTCTGTCTTTCTATTGATCATGCAAACAAGTGACCGAAAATAGAATTTCACTTGAAATTGCCGTTCTTCTTGTTGCTAAGTAGTAATAGGAAAGAAGAATGACCCGGAAAATATCGTTAAAAGATGATGTCATCCGCGTGGGATTCAAAAAATTCCAAATTTTAGGGGCACTCCAATATTATTTGTAAATTAGTATATATATTATTTGTTCGTTTTATAACACAAATGTCTTTGCTAATTTAGAGGTAAGTTGATTTTAGTCCATATGGAGTGTGAGTTCGAGTCTTCTGGGCAGTTTTTTCTTTTGAAATATTTTTTTTCCAAAAAATAATGCTATTGTAATTGTTAGGTTTTGAAACCAAGTCAAATAGAATTCAAGCCAGCCACTTTGGCCGCTGGTGACAAAATAGTTAACATGCATTATAAAGTTTAAAGTAGTAATATAAATAAACATTTCTATCATTGTTGTTTAATTCTAAAAATACGTAGGGCACCACCCCCTTGGGCATCCAAATCCCTTTGGCCGGCCCTGGACACCTACCACCGTCGGCGATTCCCACCGCCACCACCAGCGACCAACCCTTTGCGACACCATAGCATGCGAAAATTGTGACACCACAGCACTGACGACAAATTCCACGGTCTCTCTCTCTCTCTCTCTCTCTCTCTTTGTGTGTGTGTGTGTGTGGGTTGTCGATGACCCTACAATTTCAATCGATTCTACCTTAATTTCACTATAACTTGTTCAAACAAAAAAAAAAGGGTTGTGGAAATTGGGGATTTTTTTTGTTCAAACCCTAATTATTGTATTTCTGGTTCCATATTTGACGATTATATATGAAAAATTCGTCAAGAACAATCTTCAAATGAATATCTTGGTAACTCTGCTATTGATCAAATTTTCTCGGCAGGCATTATTTGTGAAGATCAGCGATGTTCATTTTAGGAACATAAGGGGTACCTTACCTTGGGTTCAAATGTTGCGGTTGCAGTGCTTGATTGCAGCAGTGCAATCCCTTGTGAAGGCATTGAGTTGGCCGACATAGATCTCACCCTCAGTCCCAATGCTCCGAAGAAGTTTCCTTTGTCTGTAACACGCAATGCTAAAACATTCAGCAGGGGGAAGCAAAATCCCCCGGCTTGCCGATAGATTCTCATTCAATGGAACTGTGCAATGTTGGATACAATGATGGCGTTGAACAGAGACCTGTTACACTTTAAAACAAAGTGCCTATATATGTAGGAATGTTGTATTAAGAATTCCAGATTCTTTCTTTCAATGAAATACTATGAATTCCAGATTCTTTCTTACAAAGTGCTTGTGCTTGTTTCAAGTTGTTGCTCTTGGTCTGCTAAATGGAATCTGCAATATATTAGTAGTGAACCAATGGGAAACATAGCAGTTTGGATATAATATTGGTAATGAACCAAATGGAATCTGTCATTTGTTGCCTTTGTGGGTGTACTGCTCTCAATTGGCTTTGGCATGACTTATACTCTTTTTTTCCAGGTTAAGAGTTGTAAGTTGGCTTTGGCATGCTAATGTTATAAGTTCATTTATGCCCCCACATTTTGTTACTGTAAAAAGAAAAGAGACATGAACTGAAATTATCATCCACCAATGCAAAATCTAAAAAAGAGAATGACATGGCACAACATAATCAAAGTAGAATGGCAAGGCACAACAATTCATCTTCCCATAGAAATTGTTCTACATCTGTTGCCAACAAAAGGCATGTAAGTTTGCAAAAAAAAAGAAGTGCTATTTCTAGATGCCAGAGCAAACTAAAAGTCCCAAAAAACAAAAGACGTACACAACTTTCTCATTTTGAACTTCCTCCATCTTAGGAGTGGCCGGTAACCTTTCTATCTAGCATCTTGAACTTCAACCATCATAGAATCTTGGAGTTCTTTGAACTTCAGGGGGTCGTGTGGTGTTTAGCATATTGGTGAATCCTTGAACGCTTGTCCTCCAAGATGGAGAGAACTGGTATTGACCCTAATCAAAATAACAAGTACAAATTAATTAAATACCATCATAAGTACGTTAGAGTAAGTGTGTGTGTGTGTGTATATATATATATATACAGAGTCCCCTAATAAGGACCACCTCATTTTAATAAAATGAGGACCTCCCTTTTCCGATTGAATTTTGATGATCCGAGCCGCTCAATGCGTTCAGAACGTGATTTTAAGGGTACCCGCTTGAAATCAGCAAAAAAAAAGACCGGAAAGGGCTTCATCCGAGCAGTTTTTATTTATTTTTTATCGAACGGTTCAAATAAAAACTGCTCTAATCAAGCTCTTCCCGGTCATTTTTTTTGCCGATTTCTCGCGGGTACCCTTAAAATCACGTTTTGAACACATTGAGCGGCTCGGATCATCAAAATTCAATCGGGAAAGGGAAGAAATGGGGTAGTCCTCATTTTAGGTCCTTATTTTAGGTCCACATTAGAAGATTAGTGTGTGTGTGTGTATATATATATATATATATATCATAGAGGAAAACATAAAAGAGAAATACCTGAAATGGATGCATGGCTTGATGCATACTGGGCTGAAATGGAAAAAATCCTCCTTGAGGCATATTCGGTTGGAATGAAGAGTTACCTTGTACGAGCAAACTTGACTGGTACATATGAAAGCTTTGGGAAATATTTGACTCAAATGGACTCATCACACCGATATGTTGAGATTGTTGGGTAGAGACGTAGAGTAGTCCTACAATGACATTATGAAGTTCAAATCCTATCCAAGATTATCTTGGAAAAAAAATTAAGATTCTTACATTTAGGTGCAAATAATCTTGGGAAGCAAGCCCCACGTATCCAATATTTTCGTTTCCAACATCATTTTTTCCTGTAGAATTAATCTAAAAGTTATCACATGCCATAAGATTGTATTCATCACATTAATAACTAAATAAAAGTTGTTAGCTCCTCTAATGTTTTCTCAGCACTTGTTATTTTCTTCTTTGCTCCCCCTCCTTTTTTCCGTTTAATTTCGAACAAGCTTTTCTTCCGTTTAGTTGGTGGTCGTCCCAGCTTCCTCCGTTTAGTTGGGATCAGCTACATTTGTGATCTCTTCAGAAATTTTTTGCCCTCCATTTTCACATGAGATTAAACCAATGCTTCCACGTACTACTTCAACTTCGTTAAACTCTCCTTTCAGTCTACGTACAATTTCCGACACTTTCTCATACATTTCCTCTGAATCTTGAGCTAACTCCGCAAGCTCGAAGAACTCATCGCACATGTTGTCGTAACGGCGTGCTTCAGGTTTGGTAGCTGATTTGTCATAGCTAATTCGAACTTTAGTGTGACATCTTTTTACAATTTTGCTCCATCTTTTAAAGATATACTTTTCAAGTAACCGATCAATCCCCTTTTCCAGAAACACGATAATACAATGCTTGCACAGTATACCCTGAAACTTAAACAACCGACAATTACAGTTAACTTCACTACCGTTATCCTTAAAACAAACTTTGAAAATTACCCGCTTTTTCTTTTTTCCACACAACACATCCTCCCGTACTTCATATTCGGAAAAACCATCACCTTCCTTTCTTGAATTCAAGTTATAGTAAATCATCCCAACCAGTGGCGGACCCTGGAATTTCATATACTGGGGGCACCTATTATTCACAATCTTAAAAAATATTTTTCTGTTTGTATACCACTAAATTATCGCTCAACAATTGAATATTGATCACTCATTCTATTCCGCAACCGATTTTTGACAATCTTTATGGCTGAAAATACTCTTTCAACTGTCGCAGTGGCAATCGTAAGATTAATGCCAAAATCAAGAGAAAGTAAACTAAAGAATATAGTAAATTTGATTTTTATAATATTTTGGATTGGGAGGAAAATACAAAGAGGTAAGACAAAAATGGAGAAATAAAGGAAAGAGATAGAACAAAAATGAAGAAATAAAGGAAAGAGGTATAACAAAAATGAAGAAATAAAAGAAAGAAGTAGAATAAAAATAAAAATAAAAACAAAGAAAAACAAGGGACAGAATGCCTGGGAATCGAACCCAGGTGTCCTGAACTTTTCTCAGCGCGCATAGCCACTCCATCATGCTAGTGTTTTGTACAATTGTAAGGAACTTTTATGTATTTATATGAAATTTATTTTTTTACTTAAAAAAAAAAAAAAAGGCGTGGGGGCATGTGACCCCACGTGGGTCCGCCCCTGATCCCAACCAACTCATTTTGGACCTCCTTAAATTTGGCAAGAGTGTAAGCCCTTTGAAATTGATCCTCCAACTCATACTGAGTGAAGCATGGGATGTAGGAGTTCAATGAACTAGAATCTGTCTCATTTTCTTTCTCCATCCTTTTTGCCAAAGCATTTTCATATTGCTCCACAAATTGTTTTAAGGTAGTCTTTGAGTTGATATAACCATCAAAGAATGAATTCATACCTTCACTCCATTGTGTACTTGACATTCCTGCCCAAAATATATCCTTTACAAATGCAGGCCCCCATCGTTCCCTCTCATCATACAAGCCAAGTAACCATTCATTGCTTTTGAGTTTGTACATCTCAATGAAATGTCCCCAATTTTCTTCAAATTCTTCTTTCGTCCATGAATCATAAACTACTTCCAGCATATGAATCGAGATGTCTTCATATTCATTGTACCCTTTCAATTTTTCAGGAATCTTGTTCAAGATATATGCCATATACACCACCGAAGGCGTGTATTAGGGAAAACAATCTCTATGGCCTTCTTCATTGCTTTGTCTTGATCTGTAATTATTTATTGCAGGAGGAGCATATTCAGACATACACATAAGCCAACAGTTGAATAGCCATGTAAACGTCTCTGTATCCTTAGAGATGAGTGCACAACCTAACAATGTAGATTGTCCGTGATGATTTACCCCAACGAAAGGAGCAAAAGGCATATCATATCTATTCACCAAGTAGGTAGTGTCAAAACATCACCAAACTCCTTGAATGCAGCTCTACTTCTTGCATCGGCCCAGAATACATTCCGCAATCGACCCTCTTCATTAAAGTCTATTGAGTAAAAGAAGTTAGAATTATGAGCTTGCATTTTCTGAAAGTACTTCAACATTGCACTTGCATCTCCTTCCCCAAGACGTAAATGGCAGATCTTTTCAACATGATTCCGACAATCCTTCTCTGAGTATGGCAGCTTCTGATCATGTTTTGGTCCCTCCTGCCTCAGACAAAAGAGAACCAAAATTCTTGTTCATTCTTATCCCAGCCGCATCTCGTTTATTTCAAGCCTCCTTTTCACATATTGGTTAAGGGTTCGTCCAGAGTTGAGTTCTGTTCACCCTCCACTTAAGAGAGTGAGCATTACCCTCCTTCCTATTGGTTGAAATGGTGTGGATTCCACTACAAAGTGATGTCATGCTTACCAAAAAATGTATTGCATGGTAAACATGACATCACTTTGTGATGTGATCCGTACCATTTCAACCAATAGGAAGGAGGATAATGTTCATCCTCTTTTAAGGAGGGTGAACAAAATTGCACTCGTCCGTCCACCCTATTGGACTTGAAAAAATGAGATTTACTAATTGGACTCATCTCATGGTTATGGTCGAGTACAAAGGAACTCAACATCCAACTTCCATTGGAGCAAAGGACTGCATTAACTGCAGCTAGCTTTGCATTCCATTTTTAATTTGTTTGCGGTCGGAGCTTCACGTTCAGGATTGCTAGTCCTTATCCTTTTGGCTTTCCAGAATGGGTATACGCTAGTCTTTTCAGAGCATCTTCAATCCATCTCTCACTTTTTCTCTATTTTGAAGACTCAAAAAAATATAATCTATTCAAAAAGTAATTTTGGAGAATCAACAACTCCAACCCAATTCTTCATTTCTCACCGCTAAAACTCCCCACAATTCTTCCTCCATTTATTGTTCGATATTATTATTTTTCCTCCTTTTATTAAATGCATGTTTTTTTCTCATTATTCAAACCAATACAATGATAAGATAGTGTAAATGAGAAAAAAATAATATTATGAGTTCAAATTGTTTGAATTTACATTTGATGTTATTTCAAAATGTAGTTAAATATACTTAATATTAGATTCATTTTGAAGGTATTATTATTGTCTTTCCAATAATACCAATTTTGTAGAAAAAGGATGCGTAATGTAAAAGTTATATGTAATTGACAAAATTCTGGCAAAAAAGTAAATAGAATATTAGTGAAGGTGTCACACCCTCGATTTTCAACTAAATAAATAATCCATTTCAATAAATGATCCTCGCATAATACAGATAATACCCAAAAGAGAGTTCCCAAATGATCATATACAAACCAAATTCCCAAGTTTAAAGATTTACAACATTGACACTACGGCCCAAATTCCATAGTTAGTTAAAGACAGTAAATTTAGAGATTTCATAATAACTGAAGTTAAAAGAATTCAAATGAATTTACGGTTACATCTTTTCAAAAGATCATACAAAAGATGATGAAACCACTTCTCTATGACGGCTTTCAAATATGTGAGATCAAGCATGCACACCATGAACTCCGCGTCAAGATCCCTGAGATGTACCTAAAATTGATGATAGGTTGAGCTACACTAACCCAGTAGAGAATTCTATACTCAAGCTATATGTAAATGTGATGAGACATGCAATAAGAGTGAATGATTTCCAACAAACGATCAAGAGATACAAAGGGGCACCATGATGAATCGACGGACAACGACTTCGAGATTCAATACGTCTCAAAGATATCCCTAACCATTCGTACATCAACTAGGAGCAACATTAAGCACGTATCAACCTAAATAACCCAAGATTACTTCTCAAACCAATTTAAGATTCCTTAAGTGAATGCTACAGTTAACTTCCTCTTTTCTTACCGTTCACCATCAAGCTTCTTTTCATAAAAACATTCCTTTTGATTGCCAAAAATAATTTCGAGAAAACCCTCGACCTTTACAGGCCAAGCTTCGTTGATTCGAGCTTGAATACCGGAATCCGTTGATTTGTGCCCAAATACCAGAACCGTTGATTCGCTCAGGAATACCAGAGGATTTTTCATAAAAATCCTTTTTCCAAAACCAGGTTCCTTTCTTTTCAAAACTTTGATGAAATCAGTCGTTTATCTCCATTTTTCAACAGTTACAATCTCAAGCAATTCACAGCCCATACAACAACATGAACTTCAATAAACCAATCTAACTTTCTTCATCATGCAAGACATTCAACTGTATTACCACACCTTACGTTACAGTGAATTCTCTCCACCTGGGTTTCCACATTACCACACCTTGCGTTGCGGGCCCTTTAGAGTCTCCGCATTACCACACCTTGCGTTGCAGGACCCTCAATTCAAAATTCACAACTCACGCAAACACACGTGCATTATCAATCCATATACAAGAAGACAACGTTTTTCAAATTCACCTTCTTTCATTCAATATCACACAATGCATTACAAACTCCTAAACATGTCCCATAGTATATTGATAAATACCTTAAGTTCACGTTATTTCTCAAGTCTATCACGACGTCCTACGTCATGTACCGAACCCACAACGACTCTCCGACACACCACCCGCTAGGTTCTAAACGAGAGTCTTATAGAACGAGTGCCAAAGGAACCTTGGAAGATCAACAAGACGAAGCACGAGGATACGAGTCATAATCCTATCCATCGGATCACTAGATAAGTTCATGTCTACCCATAACACTCATCACATTGCCCCTTATAACCCACGACACTCCTATCAACCTTACGGTACGTTCCCTATCCATCGACCCTAATATTATATACTCTAATGAGTGCCAAGAGACAAGATCGAACGAGTCATTAGGACACGAGTAATCATGCTCGAGAGTGACTTAAACATGTTCTAATTGTATAGGGAATCATAACACGAAGCGAGAACAACCTTAGGAATAGCCACAGACATCGGCAAACCGACACACATCTACTCAAATGGTCATAACTTTCTGTGTACTAAGAGGTTTAAGGTGATTTTGGTGGCAAATGAAAGCTGACTTCAAGACCTTCGATTCGATATAAAGTTTGCATGAAACGAACATCGAACGAAGAAGTTATGGCCGTTTGAACTGAAACCCATAAAGCGAGTAGAACTTCCAGAGAGGGGAGGGGTATCGATACCTAGGCTCCTAGATCGTAGAAAAGAGTACAGAAGAGAGGGGTATCAATACCCCTTGCAAGGGGTATCGATACCACACTGCTTTGGGACGATTTTCTGCAAATTTCGACAACTTTTCGAGGACACAAAGGCTAACGATCTAAACTTGATTAAAGCATGAAATCAACCCATAAACGCATAGAATAAGTAAGAAATCCCTACCTCAAGGTTAGAAGCTCCAAACACGAGATCAACGGATGAGCTCTAGCTTCCAAAGCTCCGAAATCGACCAAGAACTTCCCTCCAAGCTTGACCCACGAAATTTCGAGCTCAAGAATGCGATTGGAAGGCCGAAGGGTGGTTGATCTTTGAGGTTCTTGAGGTCATGGAGTTGTTTTGAGTGAGAGGAGAGGAGAGAGAGAGAGAGAGGGACGGTAGAGAGAGAGAGATGGGGAGATGAAAAATGATTTCCTACAATACATACACCCACTATATATATCCCCATATTTTTAAATCACACACTCACTCCCTCAAGTCTCAATTCTCTCATACTAACCCCAAATCTACTAAATTCAATAAGTCCCTTATTTATTTCCCATTCGAGCATTAATCAAACCTTTAAACTAATTTTGAAAATACGGGTCTCTACAGAAGGAGAGAAATGGAGATGAATCTCCATTTGGAAGGTGATTCTCCAAATATGGAAAATGAGAATTGAGTCTCCAAAATGAAGACCCCAAATGGAGATGGGTTGGAGGGCATGAATTCTCTAAAATGGAGTTTTGGTGCCCAAATGAAGATGGGTTGGAGATGCTCTAATTGAAGTTCCTTCTGAACACTGCAAAATTAAACCACTTTGTCGGGCATATTTCACGCGAGTAATATATATCCATACATCTCATCAACTGAATTAAATTCCATACCCACTTTAGGATCCTCAAGTCAACTTTATCTTTAGGGTAAATTACTGTTTACCCCTTTAACTATTGGTCAGGGACACTTTACCCCTTCTAACTATTTTTTTTAGCACTTAACCCCCTCTAAGTAATGAAAAAACCCTTATCTGTCTAAAATCTATAACGGAGAGGTGTTAAGTTATGAATTTGCCCTTCGAAAAAACACGCCTTTGGAAAGAGAAAAAAAAAAGCATATTAGTCTAAAGTCCAAATGAAACAACCCCATAGGAGCTTTAATCCAGCCTAAGTTTCTATGATGTGTAGAGTCCATTAATAAAAATATTTTAGAGTTTAAAGTCCGTGAAAAGACAAAATTGCCTTTAATGAGACAAAGGCTTTGTTTAGCTAACACAAAAAAATGTCTTTTTTTCATTTAAATTGTCTTAAATGAGACAATGGCCTTGTTTGGCTAACAAAAAATATGTCTTTTTTCATGTTTTTCGATCTTGTTGCACTTTCATAGGGTACCCTAGGGTTTTAGGCACATTCATAGAGTACCCTAGGGTTTTAGGCACTTTTATAGGGTTTTAGCGATTTAGGCACTTTCATAGGGTATTTTAGGGTTTTAGGCACTTTCATATATAGGATACCCTAAGGTTTTGGGCACTTTCAATGCCGATCAACCTTGGGAGGGGTTTTTTGTAAATCCTGAGCAGAATGTCCTTTAGACTTTACGGGAAAATATTTATGTTCTTATTATAGCAAAAACCCTTATAGTATGTCCTCTTATTCAATTTGCCCAAAAAAAAAATGGTGTTCAAAGGAATAGCCCTGAAGATCAAAAAAAAAAGAGAGAAAAAAGAATAGCCCTCAATTGCTGGGCCCAATTCCCCCAATACCAGATCTTAGAAGAAGAAGGTCAAATCCACCGAAATCGATCCGCCGCCGATCACTTCTACAGTTCTACTACTACTAGTACCAGTACTGCCGTTAGGTTCAGTGCCAAACAACAATAGCAACAACATTCATCATTAGTAAAGAAGAAGGATAATAATTAGGATGCGAAGAACAAAGAGTTGTTTGAGGAGACTACTAGTCAAGGTCAATTTCCTCATTCCGGTTTGATAGTGTCACCGGTTGTGGCGTCGTCGCTGGGACTGAATCGCATAAAGACGTGGTCGAGGCCTCTGCCTCAGGAGAACTTTTTCGTGTTTAGTGAGGGCCGGGGTGGATCTCTCACCTTTTTGTTCAAGCTCTCGACTTCTTCATCCCTTACCAGGCCTCCAAACACCACCTTACTAATCCCATCGGGGAACCTTGTGGGAGCAGGCGTTGGAGCAAGGAGCGGAAGCGGGGGTCTTTCGGACCAGACGAGCATATCTGCCGTGGAAGTCTAAGGCTTTCTCACCGAAATTGTCCTCTCTATTGTTTCCAAACCAAATTGCTCGAATCAGGGAAAAAATTTCGAGAAACAGAGCGAATAAACCAGATACCCAACTCTCTCTCTCTCTCTCTCTCTCTAAGAAGTCAGTGTGTGAGTGTGTTGTGTCTCTCTCTCTAGCAAGTGTGAGTTCCATTTGTTGCTTCTGCTGCTAGTGATGATGTCGCCGTCGCCGCGTGTTCTTCGTCTTTGGGTTCTGGTTTGGGGTAGTCAAAAGAAGAAAATATGGGTTCTGAAAGTAAAAAAGAAGAAGTGTTATTGATCATAATAACAATGGAGGCAATTCAGAAGCTGCTGGGGAAGAGAAGGGTAATAAGGTCTATAATAGGGGCATGTGAATTGCACATGACACTTACCATCCTTTTCCTAACGGAAATAAGACGGAATAAGGGTTTTCAATACTTAGAGGTGGTTAATTGCTAAAAAAAATAGTTAGAGGGGGTAAAGTGTCTCCGACCCATAGTTAAATGGGGTAAATAGTAATTTACCCATATCTTTATCTTCTTCATTAGGGTCCTCAACTTTCTCTTCTTCGTTGCACGTTTTCTCTAAATCAACTTCATCTTCTTTCCAATCTCTATCTAAATCGCTAGACATTTCTCTATCAACTCTACATTGTAGCATAAACAATGATTCAGTCTCATAATCATCCATTTTTTAAATCTGAAAGATTAATAAACTTGATTCTCAAACTAACAATATTAAAAAAAATATGAGACCTTGTGTAGTGTGGGTCCTATTTGACCAAAATGAAAGGGAATATTTTATTTCATATGAACATTAACAAATATGAAACTTAGTGTGGTCTCTAGCTGAACAGGAGGGGATAATAATAATATAGGAGTATCAATCTTCACCGAATGAACTAAAACAAGGCAAAGTAACTACTTTTTCGGTATCTTTTTTTTTCTACCTTTCGAAACATTTTATTTAGGGTTGACCGTTGTTGTTTTTTACTTTTGTGACTCTCTCGTCGAGACGAATGACTAATTCAAAGAATATGATGCATATCTAGCAATAATTCAAAAGAGATACAAAACACACAAATCGGAAATTACAAAAAAAGAAGAAGTTAGGGATAATGGAGCCCAAGCAAAGTAACTACAAAAAATTAAAAGTATTGATACGTACCAGAGTTTGCCGTCGTCAATCAAGAGATTTTTCGATCAAGTCATGTGAGTGCAAGAGGTAATGTAGAGTAAAAGAAGGGCTGTTTTGGAGCCCTGTTTAGCGGCAAAATGAAAGTATCTTGGAACCCTCTTCAGCGCCAAAATAAAAAAGACAAATGGTCCCCCTTCCCTTTTGGAGGGTTTACACGAAGCGGAGAGAGAGAGGATGAGGGGGGTCTGGCCAGAAAAATGAAAGAAAGAAAAATTCAATGAGTTGGGTGGGTGGGTGGATCCCATGCGGATGGCATCATCTTTTAAGGGTATTTTTCGGATCATTCTTCTTTGTACGTAGCATTTCCCAAAAAAGAAAGGGAATGTATGTATGGGAGAAGAAGTTGCGGAGGTCAAGAGTTTACAAAGTACGTACATGTGCCACTTAAGAGTATCTGCAATGATAATAATCAAAACCAATAACCAAAATGTGGCACGTCAGTATTTAATTATCTATTTAGTCCATAATCAAACATAACAACCTCTACCTCCACATTGGTTATTTTTGCATCCCTAACCAAAAAAAACCCCCACAATACACAATGCACATTTGTCCAATCGCAAACGAGTTACAATTACGCACCTGACCATACCAAATTATTTGTTTCGATGAGACGATTCCAATGTGGGGTGTTTTTGAGTTATTGAGTTTTGAATTTAGTTATTGGTAAAAGTTGTTAAGTTTGGTTATGGAATGAGTGAAATTTGGTTATTTGCTAAAAGACTTGTAACTTTGTTTATTACAATGTGAAGTGTTTTTTTGAGTATTATTATTAAATTTGTTTATCCACACCCATTTGTTTATTACAATGGGGATGCTCTAAGAAACCAAAAATGCTACTCACACAACATCTCCCACACAACAACTCACACAACCGTTGACGTCATCTCAAACGACGTCGTTTTGCTAAAAAAAAAAATGTTGCGAACAACAGGGCTGCTTTCCCCTTCTCGTTCCCTCCCCATTGATGCTCAAAATTTTCAGAGAAGAGAGGGAGGGCGCGACGACTGCCACCACCACCACCCACCGACAACGACGACGCTTCCCACCTCCATCGGTGACCACGCTTCCCACCTCCACCACCAAAATCCAACCCCAGCGCTCCCCACCGCCGGCGACCGGCACCACCACCGGCTTCTGGGCAGTCCGACGTTGTTACCTATGAAGGTCTCTCTCTCTCTCTCTCTCTCTCTCTCTCTCTCTCTCTCTCTCTCTCTCTCTCTCCTTGAACTGATTGCTGAGTTGCTCCACCATAAATTGAGTTTCTTGAAAGAAAAAAAAAACCCTAATTCGAAAATTAGGGTTTTTATTTTTTGCTAATCATGGGCTTTGATGATGGGGGAAATTTCTGTCATTCTGTGTGTGGTTATTTATATATGATTATCATGCCTTTGTTCATATACATACATGAAAATGAATGCCGTTTTTTTCAGTTAGGAATTCATGCTTTCGTGCATTGAGTTATTTTGGGATTTTGGAATCAGTTGGGTTTAAGCACCCTAATTAGGGCTTTTCTTTGTTCTTTTTTCCTATTAGAACTGAAATTTGTGATTAGAAGCAATAGAAATTAATATTAAGAGTTGATTTTGATAACTAGGTCACTATAATTGAGTGTTCAAGTGTTGTTACATGTTGAACCTAAGAATTAAGCACTGAAAAGTGTAGCTTAGGTGTAGGAAATATGTGTTTCATGCTGAAACTGTAATTAAATGCAGTATTTTGATGGTTATATGCTGGAAAATGACTTTGATTTGCTGGAACTAAGTTCTAAGTGCTGGAAATTGGCCCTAATTGCTGGAATTAGATCCTAAGATGCCAAAATTGAGTTCCAGGTGCAAAAGAAAATGGGATTTGTAGCAATGATAACGGTCTCTATTTTATTGTGTGGATAATGCATTAGTTTTGTTTTGGATGTCAGATTGAATGTTGGGTTATGTAGAGCATTTGGTAATGCTGTTAGAGCAAGTGTCTTGTGAAATGGTTCATGTGTCCCAATCCTACCAATCCTATAAGAAGACATATTTATACAGTTTTTTGTGCGACACAATTGAAAGGAATTTCTACAATGACGAGAAGTTGTAGAATTCCCCTTCAATGTTGGGCAGGTTTCGTTGTTTTGGTCTCCAGTAAGCTAAAACCTTTGACAAATTCCCCTTCAATGTTGAATGGTGTTGCCCGTGGAGTAGGCAATTGATGACTGTTTGTGTTTATTTGGGTACTTGTGTGAGTTTCTGGGCACAGTAGTTCAGCTCCCTCAAGTTTTCCTAGCTCTGCCCATGGCCATGGGTATAATTTCAACAGAAAAGAGTTTACAACTTTAGAAACACTCTTTATGAGTGCAGGACGATGTGGATTGTATATGCTTGGAGTTCTTCCTTGAGTATGTAAGTCTCAGACATAACCAAGAAGGCCTAGTGAGCTTTTCACCTAATAAGCTTATTTCATGCTGTGGCTAAATTATTTTGGTAAATTCTGTGGCAGTTATATAGAGAGTAAGATTGTTGGATGGTGTTGTGATCAAGAATTATGTTAAAACAATCATTGAGTTTAGATCAAAGAATTGATGTAGTGAAAGAATGCAGAATTTCTCTCAACATGTTGCCTCCAAGGACAGAATTTCGGGGCTGGTTTTTCCTCATATTTGGATGTGCTTCCTTCTCAGGGTTCTTCTATGTTGTCATTATATCGAACTTTCTTCCACCATCAGATAATGCTCTCATATCTGCCATACAAAATGACAGGTAACCTTTTGGTGTATCAGAGTAAGTAAGTTCCATGGCAGTGACTCCTTCTCTTGTGAATATCACTGAAGTATTAACAATTTGAAGTACTGTTTTAGGCCTCCACAGGATGGTCTTTGTTTAGGAATTTCTACAATGACAAGAAAAAGAAGATAGGAAACTTGAACCACTAAAAGAGCTCGAGGAGAAAGAACAACTAGTTCTTGTAGCCAACAAAGAAATTTGGCAGTTCAACAACTTCAAGATGCCACATGCCGTTGAAAGAGATTGAAGCTATTCAAGTGAATCAAAGGCCAAGAAAATGATCAATTGTTGTAATTTGAAATATGAAGTTGTAATTTGTTGGAATATCAAGTTGTGGTATAAAGTTTTAGTTTTGCGAAATCTAACTTCGATTATAGCCTATTTGTGTGACTATATTGTTTTATGGTTTTTGTTGGGAATGAATAATTTGGCAATGGATTTTGGCTATGAATGTGGTTTTTGAATGGTGATTTAGAATAAGAAATGCTCAGGGTGGGTTTATGCGTAACCTCATGTTGTTTCTATTGTTGTTATTGTTGTACTGACTAAGACGTCAAGAACCAAATACAGTAGCCTGATAATGCTGAATAGAATCTCATGTTCAATAATATTATGATCTCAATATTAAATAGGAGCAAAAAGAAAGTAAAGAAGTGGTCCAAACCATCAATCCCATGTTCTATAATAAAAATATCATGATCTCAACGTAAAACAAGAGCAAAAAGAATACAGACAGCCAATTTGACATTCTAACATGTTTATGTTCATTTCCATTAATAAAAAAGAATAACCCATCGTCAACAACAACTAAAGTGGCGCAATTTTATAAACAAAAGTAGAATGCGTCTCATTAAAGAAGTCAACAAGAAACAAAAATCTCCAAATCATCTACCTCATGAAAGGTCATTACAAGGACACAAAAGGGGACACAGGACACAAAATGGGACACAGGACACGATATAAAACAATACAAGCAAGTGAACTACTCTTCAACATTATCCGGTGCATTCATCATTTGCGTATAACTTTGTTGTCCTCCGCATCCTTGCCATTGAGTTTCCAGCATACTTGCTTGTGGTCCTCCCCAATATTGACCTTGAGCTTCCAAAATACCTGATTATCCTCCTCCCCAACCTTGACTACCCGCAATAGTTGATTGACCCATCCAAACTACCCGTAATAGAAGCTTCCGCCTTGTGCCATATTTGGTCGCATAGGATAGAGTATCATGTTTGGCCACATTGAGTGTCCCATGTAGCTTGGGTGACCCTGCCCATTAAAAAAAAAGAATTTTGAATAACAATTACATGACACATGAAATTATGCAATTAAAAATAAAATTTCTTACATTTACAATACTCTTTTGTGTCCCGATATGGTGGCTAACCGCAATCTCCTCAACCTCCTGAAATTAGCAGATATTATAAGTATTACACATTCATCAA
Organism: Rhododendron henanense subsp. lingbaoense; assembly: GCA_020567845.1. Lineage (NCBI taxonomy): Eukaryota > Viridiplantae > Streptophyta > Magnoliopsida > Ericales > Ericaceae > Rhododendron > Rhododendron henanense. The sequence goes on from CM036318.1 coordinate 25,225,399, forward strand.
ACAAATCTATATGTCCATATTAACTAGTGAGCAACAAATCGTAAAAATTTATACCTTGAATTTTTCGTTGTGCAATGGCTTCTTATATGTTTGTCTTTTCTTCTTAACAGCTTTTTCCACAGCACCAATCTTTCTTTTGCACGACAGTCTCCCTTTTCGTCAAAGACCTTCTTGGTCAAGTATGTTTGTGCTCTGTTTAGGAGGTATAACCCCATCTCTAAGGCTTTCAATGAAAGCCCTAAGAGAGCCCTAGAACTAATTGAAGGGCATGTCTTGTTGCCGTTTCCATACAAAATGGCGCCGTGGAGGGTCGGACAGGGGAGTCGGATAGAGGCAGTCGGACAGGGGATCCGGAGCCCTAAAATTTGTCCAATCATCAACTTCAAGATGCCAGATCCATTTGACGTGCGCGCAAGTTGTTATCAGGGGCTGCTACAGTTTTAAATAAAAATGGGCAATCATTTGTGCGGTAACCCCTTTTGTTTATATAGGTGGTGATTTCATCAGGGGCTGCTACAGTGCATCAATGAGACTTGCGAGAATGCCAGAAAACAAAGGCAAACTTATTGTGGTATGAACAACTTCACTCCAGCTTATTACTTCGTACATAACGAAATCGCACAACGCACATGAGAGAGAGAGAGAGAAACCTTCGTGGTGGGGGTAAGTACTCAGAATTGGTGGTGGTGGTGGTCGTTGGAGGTGGGGGAGCTCCGGGGTTGGGTTGTGGTGGTCGCTGGTGGTTGTGGGAGGAGTACCCGTGGTCGAAATCGGTGGTGGTGGCAGTCGCGCCCTCTCTCTCTTCTCTGAAAATTTGAGCGTCGGTGTGGAGGGAACGAGTAGGAGAATGAGAAAGGGGAAGGGAAAGCTGTGTTCGTGATTTTTTTTTTTAAAGCAAAACGACGTCGTTTTGAGCTGACGTCAACGGTTGTGTGAGTTGTTATGTGAAAGATGTTGTGTGAGTAGCATTTTTGTGAACTCTTGGATTGGATCCTTCAGTGTTGTGTTGTGACATTCATTGTCTACATTAGCTGTCTGGTGCTGATGTACTCAAAAGTCACATTGAGTGGTGGCGCATGTTGCTAACTAGAAGTCTAAAATAGAATAGAATAGAATAGCTGAATAGACAAGGATGTTGTACTCTACTCATGTATGCACCAAGTACTCTGATACACTAATACATAATCTTCGGTGATACGGGTACGAAAGCATGGTTTTTATATTTTTGCTTCTGACAGCACGCGGGATCCACTCCGGATTCCATACGAATGATTCAAGCCATTCAATAATTTTAAAATAAAAAAACCAAGTAGGCTTGTGAAAAATTAGCTCCATCCGATATGTGTAGGTGCTCCATCTAATCTTTTCATTTTTGAAAAATCGGAAAAAATGTATAGATTGGATGAAAAATTGAAAGATTGAATCAAACACCTAAACATATCAGATGGAGCTAATTTTCATATGCCCACTCGTTTTTTTATTTTATTTTAAAATTATTGAACGACTCGGATCATCCATACGGGGCCTGGAGTGAACCCCACGTGTGATTGGTACGCACGGTCAGTGCATACCATCGGTTTCCGTAGCAAAGTCCTATGATGGTGATCACGAAGAACGTTTTTTTTAAATTCCTGTATTAATAGTTGTATGAGTTTTTCTACCGACGTACTCAAGTGTAGGCATAGCGAAACGTAAATTGCAGAATCTGAAAATCTTGATTTTACCATCTTCTTCAAGTAAACCACTGCGCCTTAAATATTTTCCCGTCTTGGTTTGCGACGAAGTTACTATTTCATAATTCGCATATAATAAGGTGGCCTTTTTGCACTACTTTTGCTTTAAACCAATAGATAGATATGTCATTTAGGCCAGCTCTTTGCTTTAAACCAATAGATATGGAGTAATATATACACACACCTACCCGACCATATCTCCAACCACACCATTGTCATCATTCTGGAATAGTTTTTTTTTTGGAAAATTTCTTTCTTTATACAAATTTCATCTATAAGTATATTTGTTTTGGTGGTGATGTGTAATTTCTTGATGTTTCCTGATAAGACGTGCTTTTTTGTCATCTTCTACACTTGCTTGTCTGTCTTGGTTTTTTCCCTTGGCATCCATTGTTATTTACTTATTTCACATTTCATGTTCTAATTGCATTAGTTCAGCTGTTTTAACTTTGAGTACTGATTAGCACCCAATCCCAATTTTCCAACAATAACTCCATTAATTTGATGCTCTAGTCTTCAATCTAATAATAACCTGGGTTTCAACAATAGTATTAATCTTCTGAAATCGTAGACAAATATGGCATGAGAACTAAACCCGTTAGGCCCTAATTTGGTCTTTCGCTCTTCACTAGCGTGTCTTCATTATTGTAACAGCGACAACACAATTGTACTTTTCACCTTATTATTATCAATGTATTTTTTTGCTGTTCTCCCAAAAAGTTGTTGCCAACCTAAGAGTTTTAAGATAAGGTGAACACTTGTCCATATAGTATTATTATTTTTGTCTCCATCTGGACAAGCATTGAACCTGAACAAACATTATATTGTCAATTTGATTTACTAACCTTTTAAGTCTATTGGGGAACTTGTGCCGATTGCTTTAGTAACCTTCTATAAGTCCATCGAAGATACGTGTCCCTCTACTCATAAAAGAAATGACGGGTAATTACCTTTTCCTACATTCACTTCAACCATTTACACTCTAACAACTTCATACATTTAAATCAATCAATTCTTGCATTCGCCCTTTGTTTTATGAACCAAACAAAATCATGATATTGAGTAATCCGGGTCTCACAACTTGCATGACTCTCAGCTCAGAATCAGCAAAATTGCACAAAAATACTCGGAATTAACGTCACGAAACTAAAAAGTTGTTAACAGGAGGTTAATTTTCCGGCATGGCACATTTGATTTCATTAAAAGAGAATCTGAGTTTCATCTCAATTTATCACCAAACACTCATCACACATACTTACTACGTAGTTAAAGGTATTAGGCTTGGAAAGATGGCATAAAAAAACTACTCTAATAATAATGTTGCCGCCACATACTGGAAGATTAATCAAACACTTAAACCTATAAATAAATACACAATAATCCGATCAGATGTAAACAAAGCCAAAGGATCTCAAGACAAAATCACGAAAAAGAGGAAGAGAATGAAGTAAAACCCAAGAAAACAACTAATCAACACTGTCCATCAAACTTCAAGCCATTAGATACACCCCCCCCTGCAATTACGAAATAATAATAGTCATAGAACAACATTTTGTCACGTTCTTGACCAAAAAAAAAAACATTTTGTCACTTAAAGTTTTGTAGAACAACCTTTTGTACGCTATTCTCCAAAAATCGCATGTGTCGAAACAATATAAATTTCAGGGTATATTTCACTGACACCCCTGAGGGTTTGCCTTAATGACAAGGAAATCGCAGGAGATCCATTCATTAAGGTTCCGTTCCGTTGTCGGAAATGTTGTGTGATAATAGATACCCAGGAAAAATGGAGTGAGGTGAAGTAAAAGGAAAGAAAATTTATTTTTTCGACGTGCCTCTTGACAAGAAATCTTGCAGGAAAACCAAAATTCCTTCTTTTTTGATAATTGAACACAAAGAAATTTACAGAAAAGTTACTTTCCTCATCCTTTCTGCACAACTAAACGGGGCTTAAGACAAACCTCATAGTGTTGGTGAAATTTACCCTAAATATCATTACAACGGAGTAGAAGTACCATCAATGAACCAGATTCTTGAATCTGATTCCAAAATTGCTCTAATCCGATCCGAAATTCATAAATTCAGTAGAGGTAATCCTAAATAATTTTGTTTTTTTTGACTCTCTCTCAAAACTCCTCTGGATCCCAACTGCCATGAACGCCGTTCAAATAAAGTGAAAAGTAACCTAACACTTTAACACCCACTAATTCAAATTCAAAGTCTCAACCTTCAAACGCTACGCTACTCCTATCATCGTCTCAACAGCAGCAACAGTGACTTGTGGGAGCCCTGCTTACCTCAAACCCAGATTTCTTACCCATCATTTTTTTAATTATAATTTTCCTTTCTTTTGGGTTTTGATCAGCTAAGGTTAAAAGCTGGGTGTGTGAGATCGATGAGCGAGACCGTGGGAGCCCTACTTACCTCCAATTGAGCCAGAAACCTGTCAATTCTCTCAACGATCTCCTCCCTTTCACCAACAAAGCAAAGTTATCCATCTCTATTTTGTGGGCTCCGCCCCCGTCGCGGCAATTGGCGACGGAGAAGAATCGAGAGCAACCGGTTGTGAATGAGAATGGGGAGGTGGAGGGAGAGGTGGAGAGAGGCGTGAGAGAATAGATTTGTGGTGGTTGGCGAATATGAGTCATGGACTCACGATGCATATATGTGGAAATAGAGTTTTTTTTTTTAATAAGTTCGGATCGAATTGATAACGGATTGAATCCGATACAATCCGAATCCGATCCGATCCGTTCCGTATTTTGATTACTGTTGTATACCATGTACAACTGTTTTGACCACACTTTCGGGGTGGATTATGCACTAACAGAGAATTGACAAGTTTGTTTTAGCTTTTCAAAAATAGAATAATAGTTTTCTTCAGAACTTCTATCTAGGCCTGTTAATGGATTGGATTCAATCCAAATCCGATAACATCGATCCAATAATCCAAATCCGGTAATCGAAATACGGATCGGATTTGAATTGTATCGGATTAAATCCATTATCAATCCGATCCAAACTTATTTTTAAAAAAAATCCTATTTCGTATATATGCAACATGAGTCCGTGACTCATATTTGCCGACCACCTCAAAGTAATTCTCTCACGCCTCTCTCCACCTCCACCTCCTCATTCCCATTCACAACCGACTGCTCTCAATTTTTCTCTGCCGCCAATTGTCGCGATGAGGGCGGAGTCCACAAAACAGAGATGGACAACTTTACTTTGTTGGTGAAAGGGAGATCGCCAAGAGAATTGACAGATTTTTAGCTCAATCGGAGGTAAGCAAGGCTCCCACAGTCTCACTCATTGATCTCATACACACACAGCTCTTGAACACATTGATCTCATACACACACAGCTCTTGAACCTTAGCTGATAAAACCCAAAACAAAAGAAAATTGCAATTAAAAAAATTGATGGGAAAGAAATCTGGATTTGAGGTAAGCAGAACTCCTACAAGTCATTGTTGCTACTGCTGAGATCAATGATAGGAGTAGGGTTTGAAGGTTGGGGTTTGGATTTGAATTAGTGGGGTTAAAGTATTCGTTTACTTCTCGCTTTACTTGAACGGCGTCCATGACGGTAGGAATTCAGAGGAGTTTTGTCAGTACGTGTGAGAAAGAGAGGGGGAGGGATATTCAAAAAAAAAAAAAAAATTTATTTACATCGAATTCAGATTTTCGGATCGGATATCTGATTTTATGGATTAAGATACGGATTACCACCACCGGATTTATGAATTTCGGATTCAGATTTTCGGATCGGATATCTGATTTTATGGATTAAGATACGGATTACCTCCACCGGATTTATGAATTTCGGATTCAGATTGAATACGAGCAATTTTGGATTCGGATCGAATTCAAATATGTCAGATTTGAATTCAATCTGGTCCATTACAGGCCTACTGCTATTAGTTGTTTATGTTATCGAAACTTCTACTTTTGTCTGCAATATTGTAACTATTAAAGTAAGTACAATGAGTAATTCTTCTGTCAAAGCTAAAGGAAAACTAAAGACGACAATAATTTATTGCAAAGAAATCAGTAGTAGCATCTTGCAATTAATTATTGCAGAAAAAAGAGAAACAATAATGGCATTTTTAATTGTAACGCCAACTATACTGTTAAATGTTAATTAAATGATTTTCTGTTTTTTTGGAACATATCATACTGTTTACATGATAGAATTTACCTAGTTAAAGGAATATTTACCAACAAAAAGGTCTCACATGGGTGCATTAATTGCCAAATAAGCGTGTTTATGGTGCTCATTAAAACTTCCCTTTTTATGATGTTCTTTTTTTGTTTCAGAAAAGTGAAAGAATATTGTCCCCATACTTATTGCTTTTGTTGGGCTGTGTTTGGAATGGCTTAAACAAGCAATTTGGGGTGGGGTTGCTTAACACCAACAATTCACCTAGGAGCATTTGCCTTTTCCATTTCAGCCCAAAACTCACCTAAACTAACCCAATTTTCCTTTTCCAAACAGCAAGTATAAGCTTCTAAAGCAAACTCAGGAAAATCCTTTTGCTTCTTTTTTCTCAGAAGTACAAAAACCCTAGTATTTTCAGCTTTTAACTTTTTCGTGATCCCACACACATCTTGAGAGAGAGAAAGAGAGAGCATAAATGATACTCCTACCAGTGAGGTACCCAAAAAGGGTCAGCATGAATGGAAAAATTATTCAATGCCCCTAACACCTCTCTTCAACCACACATTTTTGTGGGGTGTGGTTGGGAGAGGCTTGGGGCGGCACTGAATAATCTCTCACATAAGGGTGTTTTCGGTGGTAAATAAATTGTTACATAGTGAATAAGTTGTTGAGAAATGTCAAGTTGTTGTTTTCGGTGGTAAAAAAATTATAATTGATATGTGAGTGAAAAAATTATTAAGAAAGAAGTTGATCACAAGTTGTTAGTTAGTGTGAACGACATAGTAAAATGCCAAAACTTGTTGATTAGTGTGAAATAACATGGTATAAACGCCAACTTTTTTCCCTCAAATTGTTAGCGGAAACACCAAATGATACCAGGGAGGTACTCAAAAAGGATCAGCACAAACACATGTTTTCGGAAGTACAAAGAAGATCTTTACCTATGGATCACTTGGTGATGGCATAAACAGCATAAATGATACCAGGGAGGTACCCAAAAAGGGTCAGCACCAAACAGATCCAGAACTCCACCTGCAACAAAACCCACCACCACCACCAATCTATCATCATCAAAATATCACAACTTTAGTCACATAATCTTAAAATGTCCCGCGCTCCCACTCTCAATCCTCGCACTACGTTTGTGCTTTCAATCCTCGCTCTTGCAAATTTCAGTAGGTTGAGATGTGTGTCAAATAGACTTTCACACTCACACTCGCGCTCCCGCACCCATTCCCACACGCAAATTATATGACTTAGATCACAACCCCATATAATATTAAAAACAAACAGAGTTTTCCTCTCAAATTTTTTTTTAAAAAAAAAACAGAGTTTCTCATTACAAAATTGCTAACAGGAGTGTCATGTTTTTGCCTATTTATAAACCTCAATTTTCTATTCCCTAATCTGGACTTTGGGTCCAACAGAGGTGTGCATGTGTGTGGGGCGACCCTTATTGTGAGTGCGTGTAAGTGTGGTCCTAGCATTGTTGTTTCTCTGTAACCCATGTCATAATTCCCTACAACTCCAACCAACAATAAAATACCAGATCCGTATTCTTTCTTTTTTCTCTTTGGATCCGTACCAGATCCGTATTCTGACACAGGCAAACATATATGTATACATATCGAGAGAGCTCTGAGAGAGATGGGGATTATTATACCTTGCAACCGAACTTGAGGAAGACACCAAGGGGAGGCAGGATTATTGCCAGAAGGATATCTATACAGGTTGCTGTTGCCTCATCTGCCATTTCTCCCTTTTCTTTTGTTTGGAAGGAGAGAAATTTTTACAGTTACGAGAGAGTCAGAGAGAGAGAGTGGAGCACACAACAGAGATGACTGGTGAGAGAATGTCGAGCGGGGGTCGTTGCGGATTTATAGAAGGGGAAGGAAAGAGACCGACGCGTGCTACCATCTGATTCGATGGGTTCAACCGAGGACATAGGGAGAGGATCCCGTCCGGTTCCTTCCATCCAGCCCGGTTCCTTCAACCAGGCTCACATCAATTATTGAAACTGTTCACTTTTTATATTTTGTCGAAAACATTGATTACGCTAATAATCACGTTGATCGGATATTGTTTGGTGTGATTTCGAAATACATTAAGTTTGTATAGGAAAAGAGTGTGCAAACACTGAATTACAACTCATTTAACACAATTATCTGAAGATCAACGCATTTCGACATCTTATCAAATAATATCCGATTAATGTGATTTTAAGCGTAGCGTGGTCAATGTTCTCAATGAGCTCTAAAAAATGAACCGTTCTGATCATTGTAGTTGTCTCGAGAAGGACCCACAAATGGTCCGAAAGTGAACTGGATAAACAGTGACACTGAACGAATCCTCTCCCGAAGACATATTGCTATGAGCAGCTCCCAATATTTTTCCTTGCAATGCTATACATGAACGTAACCCCGGGCCACAACTCTGGACACAATTACGTATAGAGCTATTCGATGTACATGAATTCTCATGCATCAGCATGCTCCAGACGCAATTTTCCATGTTTCCCCACTTTTGCTCCCATCCCTTTGGTGCCTTCACACTCCCCTTTTTCCATTTTCCATACCACACGCTGCCCACCCCTAACCATGACTGGCAAAAGAATCCAAAGCTAGCTTTTGTGATGATCCAAATTTTTACTTTCCTCAAAATAAATAAATCTCGAATAATTACAAATTCTTTAAGATAAATTTACATGATGGGCCTAAAAATCTCCAAAATGATACAGATTTTCCAAACAATCTTTAAAACTAAATCTTTCAATACTTTCACCCGAGTCCCCCCTAACTTATTCTGCACCTGAAAAATATAAAATAGCCGGATAGTATATGTCATACGAGAACAGTAAACACGGCTAGCAATAAGAATATGCTCAATAAACGAGGATAACAAATCAAGTAAATCAATCTGAACAACATTTCATCTGTAGCCTAATACCCGGCTCAATTCGGTAACATGCCAAGCACCACCTAGGTCAAAATCTATTTAGGTACTTGGGCCCCATAAATACTCTGGACTTCCCGTATGATAGGCAATCATACATCTTTCATACTTCTGTGACCCGATGGACTTGCATATGTACCAATCTGTTCAATGACTTTTAGCCAAATACTTTTCATGTCACGATACAAAAAGTGAGAATAATCAAGTCAAAAAGCTTAGAGATCAAATGAGTACAAATATGAGAGAATCAAAAGAATACTTTTTGCAAAGAGATTTTGCTAAGAATGTATTACGCACAGCCCGGTACCTCAAATTGTGATCATGGTTGTCGAATACGTAAATTACACCACCAGAAACAACTTATTGAAATTCCATCACGACCGAAATTAAACCAATTGTCTAACTTTGCTCTCTGGATGGCTATTATTTTTAGTTTTCTTTCCACCGTTAATGGTTCAAGCCTCCAAGGTTAACTTTTAGGGGAAATTTTACAAATGGTCCCTCTAGTTTGCATGAATTCTCATTTTCGTCCCTCTAGTATCAATTGTGTTACTTTTAGCCCTATAATTTGCATTCTGTCTCAATTTCGTTCCTCTCGCTTACGGCGTTAATGAAACAAACGGAATTGGAGGACAAAATTGACATTTCTCTCACAGAGGGACTAAATTGAGATTTCGTGCAAACTAGAGGGACTATTTCTACAATTTTATTTTTTACTTTTGTTTTTGTAAATAAATTTAAAATACATCATATGTAATATATTATATATATCACAAAAAAATGAGAAAATTCGAAAAGCAACCCCTATGTTAAATGTCTTGGTATTGTATTTTTTTTTTTGAATTGAATTTTCACTTTCGTTATTTTCTTTGTCACATGATTAAAAAGAAATTTGTTTTCAGTAGTATTTAGAAATCTTGTAATTGTGTTTAATTAAGCAATGAAACACTATTGAATATTAAGAAATCAAATACATTAAAATATGGGTATAAGTGTATTTATTTTGGGACTTACTCACAAGATCACTCATATAACAAATAAATACGGATTTTGAACATTTTTTTATCGGGTGAAAGATAAGGAGATTATAATAACATGATACAAAGACATTAGCTAAGGGGTTGATTTGTGCATTTTCTAATATTATTGTAATTTGTAATGAAATATAAATTTTTTCAATAAAGTTTGATTACCCAATAAATAATAATTCAAACTATATAGTTTGATTACCCAATTTTTTCAATATAGTTTGATTACCCAATAAACTAGAGGGACAACTGAATTATTGTTTATTGGGTAATCAAACTATATTGAAAAAATTTATATTTCATTACAAATTACAAAAATATTAGAAAATGCACAAATCAACCCCTTAGCTAATGTATTTGTATCATGTTCTTATAATCTCCTTATTTTTGACCCAATAAAAAAATGTTCAAAATCCGTATTTATTTGTTATATGAGTGATCTTATGAGTAAGTCCCAAAATAAATACACTTATACCCATATTTTAATGTATTTGATCTCTTAATATTCAATAGTGTTTCATTGTTTAATTAAACACAATTACTAGATTTCTAAATACTACTGAAATGTTTTTTCTTTTTAATCATGTGACAAAGAAAATAACGAAAGTGAAAATTCAATTGAAAAAAAAAAATACAATACCAAGACATTTAACATAGGGGTTGCTTTTCGAATTTTCTCATTTTTTTGTGATATATATAATATATTACATATGATGTATTTTAAATTTATTTACAAAAACAAAAGTAAAAAATAAAATTGTAGAAGTAGTCCCTCTAGTTTGCACAAAATCTCAATTTAGTCCCTTTGTGAGGGAAATGTCAATTTTGTCCTCCAATTCCGTTTGTTTCATTAACGCCGTAAGCGAGAGGGACGAAATTGAGACAGAATGCAAATTATAGGGCTAAAAGTAACACAATTGATACTAGAGGGACGAAAATGAGAATTCATGCAAACTAGAGGGACCATTTGTAAAATTTTCCCTAACTTTTATATAGCAAGTGATGCTTAGTCATCAATTCAATTCTCCAAGTTCACCTTATGAGCTCCACCTCCAGCTTACTTCTCCAAGGCTTAGCAGATGCCCCCACGAAATGCTCTGCAAATTGCACAAGGCACCGAATGTTTAGCCCAATCTAGAAGTGAGGCATATTAGGGCCCAATTTAAAGTGAAAGCCGAGTAAAGATGAGATAATTCTTTGACTTAAAAAGGGGTGTTTCGGTAGTGAAAAAAATTGGAGTAGATTTTTATTTGTGGTTGAAAAGTTGTTAGGTGTTTCCAGTAGTGAATAAATTGTTGAGAAATGTCAAGTTGTTTCCAATAGTAAAAAAGTTTTTGCTAGATATGTGAGTGAAAAAGTTGCTGCGTTGGTAAAAAAAAATTTGTTAGTGGAAACCAGTTGGTAAAATGCGTTAAGTTTTAAGTGTTTTTTTTGTTAGTGGAAACGAGATGGTAAAATATGTTAATTTTTTTTGTGTTTTTTGTTATGCAAGTCTCAAAGATTTTTTAAAAAAAGATGAACTTTCAAATATGGATGATCAGAATTTATGTTTCGAATTAAAAACCTTGAAAAGAAGTTTTACGAAATGAATTATGAAAATCCATTGATGTGTTCACTTAATACTTGGAGGCAATGGATGGTTATTTTCCAAATGCAAGGATTGCGTACCTGGTATTTTTTACTATTGCAGTTACAGTTAACTCAAGAGAAAGCCTATGGCGAAAAACTTGATTATGTTAGTATAATTAGTAGATTTGCAGGGGAGAAAAAACGAGAAGAGTAATATATAGATGATAATATTTGGGTGTTGACGTGGGGTATTTATGCTATCAAATGCTTGTGTAATGACTTCGTTATGAAGGAGTTTTTTCCTTAATTATTTTCTACTATGTAAAATATATTAATATTTTAGAGCTCCATTTTAAAAGGTTCGCTTTAGGGATATGTTTTATTGCCAAATGTGTTTTGTCGTGAAAGGGTCAAAGGAGGAGATTGTTAGGTTCATGGCCGGGTTACGGCCCCTCTTTATTGGCAAATTTGATGACGGGACACAGATTTAATTGTATTCATAATTATCGATTCTTAATTTAGTATCCATTTATTTTGAGTTTTTGTTTAGGAAGTAAAATCCTTTATATTTTGTAAGTTGTGAGGTTGAAATTGCTAGGTAATTTGAGTGGAAGGAAATCAAGAATATCAAGGGATTTTGTACATACAACAGTTCAATAAGGAAGGGAAATCCAGAAATCAAGGGTGTGAGAATATAGAAACATTTTTCAGAAAAAGTGCTTGAGCAACTCAAGACAGGCTTCAGACAATGCTCGAGCAACTCGTCAGTTTTTTGCAACTTATTTATATGCGGCTTATTAGGGTCTCTAATTTACCGAACATAAGAGAGCCGCCCCCAAGCACTTCAAAACCTTAGAATACATCCAATGGGGTCTTTGCTTTGTTTCTTGATGTAAACACATGATCATTGATCATCGAGCAACAAGATTAACTTCAAGAAGTTTCTTCCAAACTTTGATTCAACTACTTTAGGCTCTCTTCCAGTGGATTTCAAGAAGTATCTCGGAGGACTTAAGGATTCAAGGCATTCGGCAATCACACACTTGCGGCGAGAATTCACAGTTGTTTTAATTAAGGTCGTTTTGTTACGGCACAATGATGGTTTTTAGTGTGTTGATTTTCTCCCGTGATTTTTAACCTATTTAAGAGATTTTCCACGCATATCCTTATGTTCATCATTTTTAATTTTTCATTTCCTTTTATTTTTCTTGTTGAGTGTTTAGATAGCAAAACAACCACGGGAGACCGTGCCATTTTGAATTCCAATAATAAATTACTTTCCAAAATAATTATGTAACAACTCCGATTTTTAGTAAATAAAAATCTCGTTGTAATATTTGAAAATCCTTTATTTATTCTTGGATTGCTTTATAAATTTTTTTAAAAAATTTTAATAATCCGTCAAAATTAGATTTAAGACTTATAAAATTAAATTACATCACACCGGACAATCTAGTCATTTTCTAAAGACAAGTGTGCTTATAAAAACACTAGTATATTTTCCTAGTAATTGAAATAAAGTCTTAAAATTATATTTCTTGGCTAGAAATCCTACTTGCATGGCAAATATAGTTAGCTTATAACCAACTAGTTGAAGAAACCTAACTACCATTTCACTTAGTTACATGCTCCTAACCTTAGATGAACCTTATGAACCTTCCAAACCATAATGGAACCCTTTGGACCAAAGTAGTAATTATTATATTCACTTGACTTGTCATTTCAAGACCATACTTATCACATTTATCTCCTACCCATTGGATAATAAATCTTAGGGAAACTTTTATCCCTTGGATAAAAGAAAACCTAGACTTATACCTAAATTTCCCACCAAAGATACTTTCCTAGATTTGCTAAGTACATATATATGTTTATATATAGGTATATGTACCTCATAGCCTATTATTATATTTCTAAGGAATCCTAGACCATATCTTTGTTGAGTTGTCACTTGAAAGCCCATAACCTTTACTCCTCATAGACTAGACTTCTTGACCCTTGAAGTGTACTTCTATATATATATATATATATACATAGACACAAATATATACAGAGTACTAGGGGGAGAGAGAGAGAGAGAGAGAGAGAGAGAGAGAGAGAGAGAGAGAGAGAGAGAGAGAGAGAGAGAGAGAGAGAAGCCGAGAGGGAGAGAGAGGGGAGGCCGAGAGAGAGAGAGAGGATGTGTAAGTGTGTGCATGTGTTTTGCTCACTCAAACAAGTCATCTTTATGGCCAATCTCACACTCAACCTAAGTACAACATGACAACCAAATCTAGACTTTATTTTGCCCTTTCATGTAAGCAAGCCCTCCTAGTACAAGACAAGACTAAAAACCTTTTATAAATGACCAAGGTATGGCCTAAAATGGAAGTGACAAGTGAATGAAGGCTTGGCATGCTTTCAATCTTGATGGGACAAGATTATGGAGCAAATCCATGGGAGAAAAGGAGAGAGAGAGAGCCAGCCAAAGAGGGAGAGGGGGAGCCAATTTTTTTTTAATAAATAGGACCCCCCCTCATGCCATTCAACACACACCTTCAAGCTTTCAACTTCTCTCTCTAGAAATCCTTGTATTTGTTCTTGTTCTTACTTTGTTCTTAGTGTTCTTGAGTTTCTTCTTGAATTCTTCAAGAAACTCATCCAAAACCGCCACTCGACCACCCTTTCGATCCAAAAAGCTTAAGTAGTATAGTCAAGACCTAGTTTCGAGAGAAACCTTTCTCTTTTGAAGCTACCGTAAGCATTCCGTAGGAAGTTACTCTGCCCGATTGATAAGCACCTAAGATTGTACAATCGTGGTGCTCAAATCCTCCAAATTGTGATGTTTCTAGGCTTTATTAATTGTTTAAGTCAATTTTTGCTCGTAAGGTGTTTTGTTGAGCCGTGTAGGTGAAACGTGCCAATAACGTTGTTTTGAGTGCCAAAGGAAGTTCCGGGTTGAAGCAAGTGACCAATTGCCCGCCGGTACTAATTTCATTTTCACCGCGGCTTAACGGCATCATACGAAGCCATGAAAGTCAATTAGTGGCCAAGTTGGCAAGGGTCATGCCAAAGCTTAGCAAGCGAGTCAAATTGCATCGAGAAAGTCCCTCAAGGATATCGGAGTGCTCGAGGCCACCATGAACTGCATTATCAAGTCCCTTGAGTCAAGGACCGATGGCCCGGAAGATGCCCGATGGTGCTCAAGCAGGGCTGGCAGCTTGAAGGCTTGAAATCTGCAATTCAGAAGAATGTTATCGATAACTTTTGTCTCATCTTGGTCCAGAAGCTCTCCAGCCTGTAGGGTATCAATAACTCAAGCTAAAGTTATCGATACCAGTCTGTTCCGGGGGAAGTTTTTGAAGAATGTTATTGATACCTTTACCTTAGGTATCGATAACTTTGGTCTTCAGCAGATATTTTTACTGCTTTTTCAGACTTTCCACTAATGGAAAGTTTCTTTTTATGGCTGATTTTTGGGATATTTTATGACTTTTGAGGAGAGAGAAAGCCCTTTGGGTATAAATAAGACTCCCTCTCTCTCTCTCTCTCTCTCAAGGGAGTTCATAGTTAGTTTTAAGTCTTTTTAAATTTTAGAACTCCATTAATGTCTTTCAAGCTTTCCTAACATTTCCTTTAAGAACACTTGTAAGTTTAAGTTGTTTGTTAATTTTCCAAGTATTAAAGTTGTTGCTACGGTTTAGATCCTTTATAATATCAAGTTTGTTTTCGATTCTATCGGTTAAATATGTTTACCTTTCCTAGCAAGTTTTCTAGTCTTTTCATTATGTGTGAGTAGTTGATTAGGCTTGGCCATGGGGTGAATAACACCTTGTGATTTAGGTTAATTTTGCTCTTCTCAACTTAAGACTTGAGGTTTGGTTTGTAAATGTGCGTGGTTCGCCTTTTATGTAACAAAACTTGTCGATGTTAACCTCCGGTGATCATATGCTCGCTCATATGGTTCCGTGAGCTATGTCTCGACTCGTGTTTGCCAAAAGAACCAAAGATCTTGCTCGCTTTCCAAACTATACTTCTAGTTTTTGGCCTTGATATTTAGTTTGAATTCAAGTCTTGGCGTTGTTAATCTCCGGTGATCATGTGCTTGCCCACATGGTTCCAAGAGCGATGTCACGCCTTGTGTTTAGCTTGTTATTCAAACTCTATATCAAGTCTAACCATTTTCACCGCTAAATCTTCCGGTTGATAACCTATGCCGTGTGATTCAACCGTGTTTTTGTTGAGAAAAGTTGATTGGCCTAAGTTACGGGTTGTAGACACCTCCCAAACGGGGTATCGCCATACAGATTGATCACGTTTGTTTGCTCGGTTGGTTGCTTGCTTCGTAAACCAAAATCATGGACATTCCCATGGCTAGGAACATCGCCACATGATAGCGGTTATCATCAAAACAGAGTCGCCACCCAGTTTATTAAAACTGGGAAAACAGATAGAGATTCTAGATACGGGAGCCAAAAGTACAATAAGGGGAAGGTGTTAGGCACTCCTCTTTGCCCAGTCATGAGACTGGCCCATAATCGTTCAACATAAGACATGTAGATGCTTTGTTTAATCCCAACACATAGTCTGTTTATTTATTCCTTTAAACAGTAAGTAAAGTGAGCCATTGCGATAAATAAAGCATGCGTCAGAAAGAAGAAAAAGCAAACAAAGCTGTTCCAGGAAATTGATTACTCGGCCGGTGAATGGATGTCACGGCCGAGTAATCACACTGGTTTTATATACCGGCCGAGGGATCGAGGCCCCGGTCGATGTTCTTCCTCACACCAGGAAATACGATTAACAGATAATCAGAAAGTTATGATTAAGCATAAGAACGATTAATGAAACAAACCAGAGGCCGTTGGGCCTCACCACCTTGATCCCTCAGTTGCTTGATTGCTTCGGATTGGGTGTGATTGACTGATTGCTTGATCGAAAACCCTAGGGTTAGGGTTTGAACTTCGGGGTTTGATCGCCGGATTGACGGCTACCTTCGGGAGGTTAGGGCTTTTGAGGAGTGGGTTTGAGAGAGTATTTGTGCAGAGTTTCGAGGCTTGAGAGAGTGTACACTCTGATGAATTTCGTGTGTCTATTTTCGGAGTCCAAAGGCCCTTTATATAGGCAATTGGTGACTCACTCCGGCCAATCAAATCACGAGATGGCAATTGCAATTGCAATGCACCTCTAACTCTACGTCGTAATCTCTGAGCGTAGCCCGAACGCATCGGGAAGGTAGTGTAGTTGGATCAAACGTCTGACAGAACACGTTCCAGAGTCTGGAAAAAGGTCGATCTGGCGGCCGAGTAAAGGATATCACGGCCGAGGAATGGATGTCTCGGCCAAAGGATAGATCTTGCGGCCGAGGGATTGATCTTTCAGGGAGATTTTGCTAGCAATAGGTTGCTCGGGTGAGGAAATGATGTTAGGGCCGTGGGATCGATGTCACGGCCGACAGATGGATTCTCCTAGGCTTCTGTATTTCTGTCTGAAAGGCTGTATGGCTTTAAATTGGGTCCTCTAAGTGGCTCAAAGTTCTTACTGAAAGTCCTAAGGTTCTCAAGGAGGCAATCAGCAATCACTGTATCCATTTCATCATCGGGATGGTCCCAAGGTGGGACTTGAAATAATTGTTAGGCCAAATTGGGGTGTCTACAGATGCCCCTCTTTGACTGAACTCAGACGGATCGCGAGACATGTTTGAGTAAGAGTCAAAGCTGTAAAAAGCAACTCAATTTGGTCCAACCACTATTCCAAGGGGTTTTCGAAAAAGGTTTTGTTATGGTCGGGCCGGGAGGCTGCCTACGTATTCCACAAGGGAAATTCAGACCAATCGTAGTTCGGGCGAAAAAAGTTTTGTTATGGTCGGGTCGGGAGGCTGCCTACGTATTCCACAAGGGAAATTCAGACCAATCGTAGTTCAGACGAAAAAAGAAAAGTAAAAAGCTTGGAGGGTTAGAGACAGAAGACGTACCTTAGGGCTTAAAAAAGCCGTAGTGTGACGTACCTAGACTGAGCCAGGGTTTTGACGGAAGATAGTTGAAGGAGCACTAGGCTGCCCGGGGAGTTTTTGCGGGGAGCTTCCTTAGTATTTTGGGGTAGATCAGTACACGGCAGGTGCGTTTGCTTTTCTTGATCATCCTTACTTTGACTGAAAGGGGCTCGGTAGAGTAGCCTATCCTTGCGAATGAGCTGGAAGGAATTGATGTAGTGGGGTGGAATCCAAACCATCTGCTGGGATGAGTTGGACGCCGGTTTGTTTTCGAGATGTGGGGGGCGCAGGGCCAGTATCTAGAACACAGAGTTTTTGGAGATGAGGGAACCGAGGCACGGAGCCGGTTGTAGTCATAAGGCGGAGGCCTGAGATGAGCTTAAAGCTTTGATGGAACCGAAGCGCGGAGCTGGTATTGATCATAAAGCGGGAGCCTGAGGTGTCAGAGTTTTGAGTTTGATGTGATGAACCGAAGCGCGGAGCTGGTATAAGGCAAGGGCCTGAGGTGAAGAAACTGAGGCGTGGAGCCTAAGGTGAAGGAACTGAGGCGTGGAGCCTGCTGCAGTCTTGAGGCGAGGGCCTGAGGTGAGCTTAGAGCTTGATGGAACCGAAGCGCGGAGCTGGTATTGATCATAAGGCGAGAGCCTGAGGTGATTAGATCAAGGCGTGGAGCCTGCTGCAGTTTTGAGGCGAGGGCCTAGGTTGTCGGAGCTTAGAGCTTGACGTGATTTGAACCGAAGCGTAGAGTTGGTTGAATTCTGATGGTCTGTGCACGGAGCTTTCTCATCATAAGTGTTGGCGTAGAGCCAAAGGATAGAGGCGTTGAACCGATCAATAAAACCGAGGCGTAGAGCCGGTTGATGGCAGGGTTGACCTGTTTCATGGGAGATATGCAGAGTGTATATGTCTGATGATGGTTAGATGTGAATAGATATGATGATATGATTGTGCAGACTCGATGTGATAATGCAATATGTGCACGGGCCCGTGCGTGTGTGTTTATTTTTAAGCTTAGAGCTTCTATCAAGTTCCGGACTTGAGCATTCAGAGCGTAGGGCTCGAGCATTCAGACGGCAGAATCCGAGCATTCAAAGTACAGGCTTTGAGCATTCAGTACGCAGTGGTTGGGCATCCAAGCGTAGAGCTTGAGCATCCAGTACACAGTGGTTGGGCATCCAAGCATAGAGCTTGAGCATTCAAAATGTTAGATTTTGAGCATTCAGGCGTAGAGCCTGAGAATAAACGTCTTGATTGTTGGGGTGGCGTAGAGCCTGTTGCTTGTTTACGGCTTCGAGCCAGTTGAGATGTTGGGCTTTGAGCCGCTGAATGAATACGGGCGTAGAGCCTGTCGATAATGGGCTTGGAGCCGCTGAGATGGTTGTTACGGCTTCGAGCCAGTTGAGACAGTGGGCTTAGAGCTGCTGAGTTGTAATAGTGAGCGTAGAGCTGCTGAGTCGAGGGCTTGGAGCCGCTAAGTGAGTTGTTATGGCTTTGAGCCAGTTGAGATGGTAGATATAGGCTTTGAGCCCGTTAAGAACTTGATTGTTTACGGCTTCGAGCTAGTTGAAACGGTGGGCTTGGAGCCGCTGAGTCGATAGGTGGGGGCGTAGAGCCGCTGAGTTTGATGAGCTGGTGAATTCGGGCGTAGAGCCGTTGAGATAATGGCTTTGAGCCTGTGGAGGTGGTGGACCTGGAGTCACGGTGTTTGATAGTGAATATGGGCGTAGAGCCGCTGAGTGTTCTGACTTGTTTTGGCCAGCAGTTTGTGGAGAGAGAACTTCCTCATGCTTGGACATGCCCCCAAGGCTAGTTTTGATCATGTCGCATTGGCTCGGGGATGCCCCCAAGGCTACTTGGTTGATTGAGGACTTAGAAGTCTGTAGTGGCTTGAGTCAGTGCACAGAGCAAGACCTGATATGGCTGAGGGAAATAGATTGGGAGGCCTGGAGATCGATCTCTCGGCCGAAGGATTGATGTTCCGGCCGAATCATTGATAAACCGGCCGTGAGATGCCTTAATTCCAGAGGTCTATTTAAAGGCTCCGATCAGCGTCTTATTCCTCCTACTTTTTCCAACAACGGAAGATTCCTCTCGCCTTCTCTACCTCCGAAGACTCTTCTGCTGCATTTAGCGTTTCGTTGGGCCCGAGCAATGGGCAGCGTGCGATCAGCAACCGTGGAGGGAGACCGCGCTGGTCTTGGTCCTGTCTTGATGCTTGATTGGGGACCCTTGCATGGGTAGCTTTGATTAGGGACCCTTACATGGGTGACTTGCTTTCGTGACGCGGAGCTCCTGGCGTGGCGGTGGTACGCGGTGTGGTGATTTTTTTGGGACCATGTGGTGTCCCTTCTGCACCGTAGCACTCCTCTGGTATACACCGCCCCAGGGGCGTCCTCTTCTTTTTTGCAGCTGGTCTCTGGTGTTCGGACCACCAGAGGGTTCGGCATCCTCTTCTGCTTCCTCTCTTTGTTTTTTCTGTTTCTCTTCCTGTATAGGTTAGTTCGACAGGAAATCGATGTATAGTTTGTTTAGGAAATATGGGATGATCCACCTTGTGATGTAAAAAGCTTTCGTTATATGAAACAAAAACCTTTTTGCTCTGCTTGTGATTGTGTATGCCATATTTACGTCGTTTGCGTATAATAGCTTGTTAATCCAATGAAACAAATTGAACCATGGGAACAGTCTGTAAAAGAGCCGTTCTGGCGGCCGACATAATGATTAAGCGGCCAAGGCTTTGATCTGGTGGCCGAAGGATTGTTTTGTCTGCCTGGGTTTGACTTGTAGGTCAACCCTGATTTTTATGGGCCGATGGATAGATCCTACGGCCGACAGATTGAAGTGCCGGCCGAGAGACCGACCAAAATTCCGAGGATTAAGAATCCGATTCCGATTCGAACTAAGACTCGACTTAGTTCTATAAATATGCGTTCTACGAACCCGATAGCATTATCAGTAGCAATTCTTTGTACATGGCACAACCAGTCCTTGATCAATGGTTGGATTCCTTTAATGCCCTCGACCGTTTACACTTTAAGTCCTTTGGCATGGACTTTCTCTTCTCCCTTCGTCAAATTCCTGTGAATTTTGCCTTCCTTAGGGCGGCCACTAGTTTGTGGGACCCCGCTTTTCACGTCTTTCGATTTAGGAAAGAGGAATTGTGTCCTACTATCGAGGAGTTTGCGGCCATCATGGGTCATTCGGACAGAGAGGGTTTTGTTGTCCTTAATCCTTTGTTCAACCGAGGTGATCTCCTGAAGGATTTACTCCAAGTTCAGAAACATGAAGTTAAATTCTTCCTAGTGAAGGGAAGGTTGGAGGTTCTGCAACTTATTCAGCGTTTTGGTACAGCTGAGGCTCATCGTCAAGTTTCCCTACAGAAGGCGTGCTTTCATGCGTTGTGCATTTGTCTCCTTCATTATTATTTGCTTGGCCCTTCCTCTGGCCATGCTGATCCCGTGTTGCTTAACCTTGCTCAACAGATTGGAAACCGTGTGGGTTTCGCTGGCTTAGTATTGGCAGAGACCTTGATGGGTCTAGATGTGATGAAGGGCAGTCCTACAGCTCAGTTCTCAGGCAGTCCTTTGCTATTGCAGGTTCGCTCTTTTATTTGTTTATTTGTCAAGTTTATCTTTTCCCTCATCACTCTTTTGTTTTGACTCACGTGTTCTCTCAACTCACAATTTTCCCTTGTTCTCTAGGTGTGTTTGTTTGAGAAGCTGAAGGTATGGGATGCGCCAGAGCGACTTCCTTATAATCCAGACCAATGCACGGAGCGTCACATGATTAAACAGTTCCCAACCGAGGCTGCTTGGGAAGCATGGATGAAGACTTGCAGAGGTGATTGGATTCAATGGGTTTGCCCCTGGTATGGTATCGAGAGTATGACTACGAGCACCATGAACCATTTTGGTGTAGCAGTGATTGGTATTACTCGAGTCGTTTTCTACTTTCCTGCTCGCTTTCAAAGGCAGTTCGGGACTAAACAAACCGCAATCCTGGGTGACCCTGAGTACACGGTCTCTAAGGTCCATGATGCCAGCTTCCGTCACAATATGCTGCGTCTTTGGCCAAATAGAGTGATGCAAGAGGTTGCTGAGAACTTCGTTGTCAAGCTATCGGGTTCTTACAAACGCTGGTTGAAGAAAAACCTTCTGGAGGATAGTAGTGCAAAGAGAAGGAAGACCTAGAGGCTGACGCTTTGCTTATGTTTTTCAAAAGATGTTTGTTTGATTCTAGCTTTCATGGATTAAGAATTGTTTAGGTTTGCTTTGTCCTTTCCCTTTGGAAATAATAAAATATTTGGTCGTTTTATTTTAGAGATGTTATTGCCATGATTTGATAGTGAACATGCTTAAGGATAGACCTAGAATTTTTGGAAGTGATGATGATAGCAATGGCCGGATCTCAAATTTAGAGATTGCCTACGTATCCCATAGAGGGAATCAGGCCATAAACGTAGTTCCAACAAAGGGGATTTGTTTTGTTTTTAGTTAGGGTCCACTCGGGTATTTTCCTCTCCTTTTGTGCTCTAAATTTTGCCTAAAACCGCCCTTGCGGGATTTCGGTCTAGCGAGCGTTTTATTTATGCCTTAGTTTTTGCCTAAGCCGCCCTTGCGGGTTTTCGACCTAGCAGGCTGCTCTAATTTTTGCTTGGATCCGCCCACCCTTGTGGTTTTCGGTCCAACGAGCATCTCTCATGGGTAATACTTCCTCAGCTTGTCAATGTTGACTGGCGTTGCGAATTCCATTCCATCCAAGTGTGCAATGTATGCTGCTCATCCAGAAAGTATGCTTTTGATAAGGTAGGGGCCTCCCCAGTTTGGTCTAAACTTGCCCCTTGGGTCTGAGACGTGGCGATGAATTGCTTTGAGCACCATGTCTCCTACCTTGACGTCCCTAGGTTTCACCTTTTTGTTGAATGCTCGTGCAATGCGGCGTCGATACCCTTGTACATGGTATAACGCTCTCAGCCTCCTTTCGTCTAGTAGTACCAACTCATCGTGGCGATTTTGAACCCAGTCTTCTTCGATTATTCCAGTCTCAGCTAGAACCCTTAACGAAGGTAACTCCAGTTCGATAGGCAAGACATCTTCCATTCCATAAACCAGAGAGTAGGGAGTGGCCTCAGTTGAAGTCTTTTCAGTTGTTCGATAACCCCATAGTGCCAGAGGTAGCATTTCTGGCCAGTCTGTGTAAGTGTTGGTAATCTTCCGCAGAATCCTCTTGATATTCTTGTTTGCAGCCTCAATTGCTCCATTAGTTTGAGGTCGGTAAGTAGATGACCGATGATTCTGTATCCCAAATTCGGCGAAAAGCTTCTTTGTCGCCCCCTTGAAGTGCGATCCATTGTCACAGACGAACTCGTGAGGTACACCATATCAATAAATGATATTAGTGCGAATAAATTTGGCCACATGAGTGGCTTTGAGAGTAGCATAAGAAGCTGCTTCTACCCACTTGGTGAAGTAGTCAATGGCCACCAGAATGAACTGATATTTGTATTTTCTCTTTGGATTTATGCTTCCAATGACGTCTATCCCCCAAGTGGAGAATGACCAAGGGGATGTCATGCTATACAATTCCGTAGGGGGAATACGCATACGATCAGCGTGAGTTTGGCATTTGTAACATCGGCGGACATAATCAGCCAGTCGGCCTCCATTGTAGTCCAGTAATATCCTTGACGTAGGATCTTCTTTGCCATCGTTGCCCCATTCATGTGTGGCCCACAAATTCCTTCGTGTATTTCCTCCATTACCTTGCGGTTGTCCTCCGTTGTGACGCAAAGTTGACTTGGACCCAAGTGTGCCCTTCGATACAATGCTCCTCCACATATTACAAATCGGGCAGCAAACTTCCGCAGAGCCGTTTTGTCTTTCGAAGTGGCCTTGGATGGGTATTCTCCTTTTTCCAAGAATTCCTTCACGTCTTCGTACCATGGCTTGCCATCGTCTTCACCTTTCTCGGTAAAGGTGCATTCACATGCTGGTTTAACCTTTTGTTCGATCATGAGAGGCCGCATTGTGAATCCCAGGGGTATTTCGACCATAGATGCTAATGTTGCCAGTGCATCTGCAAATCTATTGCTCACTCGAGGAGTGTGTGTGAAGATAACGGAATCGAATTATGGAATTAGATCTTCCAGCACAGAGTGATATAGCTTCAGTGTATCTTCTTTGACCTTCCAGTCTCCTCTGGCTTGAGATACCACCAGGTTTGAATCCCCAGTGACTTCTACCCTTTTTGCCCCTAGCTCCAGGGCTGCCTCCATTCCAGCAATACAAGCCTCGTATTAAGCTTGGTTGTTAGTGACCTCAAACCTCAATTTATATGACAAAGGGATGTGGGAGTCGTTTGGGGAAACTAGCAATACCCCTATGCCATATCCACATCGGTTTGATGCTCCATCAAAGTAAAGTTGCCAGGTGTCGTCTAAGAGACATAAGATGTCCTCGTCGGGGAACATGAAGTCCTCTGCCTCGGCTTCTGCCACAGGGTGATCTGCCAAGAATTCTGCCACAGCTCTTCCCTTTACTGATTTCCTTGTCATGTATTTGAGGTCAAATTCTGCTAGCAGCAATAGCCACCTAGCTAGCTTTTTCGATAAGTGCTGACTTTTCGAAAAGATACTTGATTGGGTCTAAACGAGAGACCAGCACCACCAGATGTGCTAACAGGTAGTGCCTCAGTTTCTTTGTGGCCCATACTAGCCCCCAACATGTTTTCTCGAGGGGAGTGTACCTTATCTCATAGTCCATCATTTTTTTGCTGAGGTAGTATATGGCGCACTCTACTTTGGCATTGTTTTCTTGTGCTAGCATGCACCCCATGGATGTGTCTGTTACTGAGAGATACAGAATCAATGGCTTCCCAGGGATAGGCGGTGACAGTACAGGTGGATTCTGAAGATATTCTTTGATTGCCTCGAACGCTTGCTGACAGTCTTGGCTCCATTCAAAATCAGTACCTTTCTTCAGTAGCTTGAAAAGAGGTTCACAGGTGGTTGTGAGCTTGGAAATGAACCTGCTGATGAACTGTACCTTCCCTAAGAAACTCCTTACTTCCTTCTCCGTCCTAGGTGGTGATATCTCCATGATAGCCTGTTTCTTGGAAGGGTCTACCTCGATTCCTCTTTGAGTGATGAGGAATCCCAACATCTTTCCAGCTGTTACCCCAAAAGTGCATTTTTGAGGGTTAAAACGTAGTTTGTAATTCCTAATCCTCTCAAAGAACTTTTGGAGTGCTCCATGGTGTCCTTCCCTTTCCTTTGATTTGACTATCATATCGTCGACATACACCTCGACCTCTTTGTGCATCATGTCGTGCAGTAGTGTTGTTGCCATCCTCTGGTAAGTGGCTCCAGCATTCTTCAACCCAAACGGCATCACTCGGTAGCAGTAGGTTCCCCAAGGCGTAGTGAAGGTGGTTTTCTCTCTATCCTCAGGAGTCATAAGGATTTGATTGTACCCAGAAAATCCATCCATGAAGGATAGCAATGCATGGCTTGCGGTGTTATCTACTAGCTCGTCTATGTGAGGTAATGGGAAATCATCCTTTGGACTGGCCTTGTTGAGATCTCGAAAATCTACGCAGACCCTGATTCCTCCAGTTTTCTTTGGTACGGGAACGATGTTAGCTACCCATTGTGGATATTCGGTGACTATGAGAAAGCCGGCGTTGATTTGTTTAATGACTTCTTCTTTTATCTTTAGGACCCAATCAGGGCGCATACGTCTCAGTTTTTGTTTAACTGGTTTTGCATCAGGATGAAGGGGAATTTTATGCTGAACAATTTCAGGGTCTATTCTAAGCATGTCCTCGTAAGACCAGGCAAAAACATCTTTGTATTCTTTTAGCAAAATGATTAGTTTTTCACTTTCTTGAGGGGATAGTGCGGCACCAATTTTAACCATTTTGGGCTCGTTTTCAGAGCCTATGTTTGCTGTGATTATTTCCTCAGAAAAAGGTTTAACGTGCCTTTCTTCTTCTCTCTCGATGAATTCTAGAATTTCTTTTGGAATTTCTTCCTCAAAGTTTGGTTTGTCGGAATCCACACAATTGATCATAGGCAAAGTGAAATACTCTAAATCTTCCTTCTCATTGCTAAGATTATCAAAAGACATTTCAGAGTCGAACTCAAAGTAAATGTTATGCCTTGGTACTTTAACCAGGTTTTCCTCACTAGACTTAGTAGTTTCAAAAGATGAAAAGCTTGACTCGGACTGAGTCGACTCGGAGTCAGAATCGGAATCAGAACTAAGATCAGAATTAGCGCTTTTCATTTTGTATTTCAGAGTGTGTTCCACGGTCCAGTTAGGGTAAGCCCCTTTTTTCAGCATCCACAATCAGTTCAGAGCAGTCTTTTTCATCACCAAGGTTGATCACCAGCACTTCACTGTCACCTTGATTCGCACTTTCATCATTGTCACCCTGCAAGTCTTGGAGGGCCATTTGATTTGCTATTGCCGTTATTTCCTCCAATTGAGCTTCAATCTCTGCTTCGTCGCTGTTGTCGACTCGTCATATGCCAACAAAGCCCCACCAATTACCAAAGCTATCTGTGATGGGGTGGATCACCCTTATTTCATTGTTGGTGACCCCCTCATCAAAGAGTAGGTTCAGTGATATTTCGTCTAGTGGGTCATTGTCGACAGACCCTTCTTCCCTTGCCTCTTCAGTTTCGAGGTTGTTGACCTCGTCTATCGGCCAATAGTCGTCGGTAGGTGCATAGGGGTCATAAAAATAGATTGGAACCCTGCGAAGCCCTTCTTCTTCGATCAGGTCTTCTACTTCTTCCTCATAAACTGTTCCAGCGAACATGACATGGTTATCTTCAATGATAGTCACCACAGGCTTTGGTTGATTTACTGGAGTGATGTATTCAGAGGGGTTGAAATCTTCAACAGCAAAGTGGAGCGGACCAGATAGCTTGGTGACAACTTGAAAGTGCGAATCAGACATGAACAGTGATGCAGTCATTTTTCCTGAAAAGGTTTTTGCTTTAGTTAGATTGATTAATCTTACCTACTGTTTATTTGATTTAGAGAGATTCCTAAGGTTTAACCTGCAAAAGAGAAATTTTACAACATACACATATACAATGGGTGTGAGGAAGAACTCGGAAGTAAAATGCAAGTAGGTTTCTAGCCTGTAGGTTCCTGTCTTAGTTTGATAAATTCTATGGCTTTCTAAAACATGCAAGGTTTTGGTAGTCTCAGGGTGCTCCGTTGTCTAAGGGCACCAATCCTCTCACCAGCCCATTATAGGCGGTGATTGGGTGATTTCCTTTTTGATATACCACTAGGTACGAGTGACTGTGGAGTTTGCTGGAACCCCCAACATAGCCCGTGTCATGCCGGGATATCAGGTGAACTCAACGGGTTGCCCGCTCGATGCATATGATAAATGAATTAAACAAGGCATGCATTAGTCTTATGTTGAACTTTTTAGTTATGGCTCTCATATTCCCCAGCAGAGTCGCCAAAAACTGTAGACACCTCCCAAACGGGGTATCGCCATACAGATTGATCACGTTTGTTTGCTCGGTTGGTTGCTTACTTCGTAAACCAAAATCATGGACATTCTCATGGCTAGGAACATCGCCACATGATAGCGGTTATCATCAAAACAGAGTCGCCACCCAGTTTATTAAAACTGGGAAAACAGATAGAGATTCTGGATACGGGAGCCAAAAGTACAATAAGGGGAAGGTGTTAGGCACCCCTCTTTGCCCAGTCGTGAGACTGGCCCATAATCGTTCAACATAAGACATGTAGATGCTTTGTTTAATCCCAACACATAGTCTGTTTATTTATTCCTTTAAACAGTAAGTAAAGTGAGCCATTGCGATAAATAAAGCATGCGTCAGAAAGAAGAAAAAGCAAACAAAGCTGTTCCAGGAAATCGATTACTCGGCCGGTGAATGGATGTCACGGCCGAGTAATCACACTGGTTTTATATACCAGCCGAGGGATCGAGGCCCCGGTCGGTGTTCTTCCTCACACCAGGAAATACGATTAACAGATAATCAGAAAGTTATGATTAAGCATAAGAACGATTAATGAAACAAACCAGAGGCCGTTGGGCCTCACCACCTTGATCCCTCAGTTGCTTGATTGCTTCGGATTGGGTGTGATTGACTGATTGCTTGATCGAAAACCCTAGGGTTAGGGTTTGAACTTCGGGATTTGATCGCCGGATTGACGGCTACCTTCGGGAGGTTAGGGCTTTTGAGGAGTGGGTTTGAGAGAGTATTTGTGCAGAGTTTCGAGGCTTGAGAGAGTGTACACTCTGATGAATTTCGTGTGTCTATTTTCGGAGTCCAAAGGCCCTTTATATAGACAATTGGTGACTCACTCCGGCCAATCAAATCACGAGATGGCAATTGCAATTGCAATGCACCTCTAACTCTACGTCGTAATCTCTGACCGTAGCCCGAACGCATCGGGAAGGTAGTATAGTTGGATCAAACGTCTGACAGAACACGTTCCAGAGTCTGGAAAAAGGTCGATTTGGCGGCCGAGTAAAGGATATCACGGCCGAGGAATGGATGTCTCGACCGAAGGATAGATCTTGCGGCCGAGGGATTGATCTCTCAGGGAGATTTTGCTAGCAATAGGTTGCTCGGGTGAGGAAATGATGTTAGGGCCGTGGGATCGATGTCACGGCCGACAGATGGATTCTCCTAGGCTTCTGTATTTCTGTCTGAAAGGCTGTATGGCTCTGAATTGGGTCCTCTAAGTGGCTCAAAATTCTTACCGAAAGTCCTAAGGTTCTCAAGGAGGCAATCAGCAATCACTGTATCCATTTCATCATCGGGATGGTCCCAAGGTGGGACTTGAAATAATCGTTAGGCCAAATTGGGGTGTCTACACGGGTGTCATGAACTTCTATGCCTTGCCGCTTTTAATTCTTAGTTAAAATTCATTTCTAGTCTTTTCCATAAGAGTGTTTCTCCACTTTTCAAAGGAAAACCAAAAGTTGGCCGTCTAAACGCCGGAAACACTTACATCTACAAATCCTAATTAGCTATAGAGATTATCTCTGTGGGTACGATCCCGGACTTTCCGGTATTTATGCTGACAACGGCCTAGCCCTACGCTCGGGGTAATTCAACCTTATTTGGAGGCGAGGTTGTGGACGAAGCATATTTTGGCGCCGTTGCCGGGGATTTTCTTATTATAGCTTATTGGGAGGTTCGACAAACCATTGTAAGTACTCCATTTAATTTTCTTTTGTGCAACGTATACTCAACTTAGCGGATACCTCTAACTGAGCCACCAATTCGACTTGAGGTGTAACGAAGCTAGCTTGAGTATTCATTGCCTTTTTCTTTCTTGTATATATATTGTGGCGGTGGCATAACCCCATGGAACTGTTTTGAGAGAGGTGGCGGCATAGCCCCTCCAGCCTGTTTACTTTATGTCTTATCTATCTAGTAGAATGGAGGCGGCAAATGGGGAAATAGCCCCCATGCCTATGTGGGAATACTCTTATCCCGATCATGCTTATCCTAAGACTTTGCGGGAGTACCTTTGTCCCACTCACATTTTCACACCCCCTTGCATAGCCACTCATGACGCCAATGTTTTTAAAAGTCGTATGACCATTTCCAATTGGCTTGATCTTATAAACCAAATTCAAACTTTTGCTGAAAGAGAGAATGAGTCGTTTTATGCATGTTGGGGAAGATACAAGGATTTGCTCATTGCGGTCCCGAATCATGGCTATGAAAATTTTCAAATTGCTAACTATTTTTATGATGGATTTTCTCCAACGAGTCAACGATTCTTATACAAGATGTGCGATGACAAACTTTTTGAAAAAGAACCCACTGAAGCCTTAGATTTCTTTGATCTATTGGCTCAAACTTTGCAATCTAGGGTTTTTGTTAAACATTGTCAAGAGTCCAACTCAAATGCCATGGACGAGGATATTGAGCCGCCTATCTTTGTTGAAGATGATAGTTTTGCTTATGAAAGCCCCGTAGAGTCTGAATGGGGTGATGAGTTAAATATCCACTGTTCTCCTCTTGAGAAATCTATCTTTATTGAAGAATCCGATTCGTATTTTGAAAACTCCTCAGAGTTTGGAGGGAATGATGAGCTTCACAATCAATGTTCCCTCCTTGAGTCCTCCCCTCCCCTTGAATTTTTGCCTCTGTGTGAGGCTCCGCAAGAGAAACATCTCATAGCTGAAGAGATGGAAGTGGATGAGACCAACATTGGGTCTCCTATGTGTGAGGAACCGGCTCTTGTGCTAGGAATGATCGACCAAGTATCCTCTCCTTGTGGTATCTACCTATTGGAGAAAGTACTAACTGTTAAGGAAATGGATGAGGAGGTAGATTATTTATACTCTTTGTTAGAAGAGCGGGACAAAAAGTGTGAGACCAAGAGTTGGTTTCCTACTTATGAGAAGCAGGACTTTGTGGGAGTGGAGCTAATTGAGAAACATGACTTCGTTGGAGTGGAACTAAGTGAGGATCCAATTTTTGTGGAGGTTGAAATAATTGATTTTCTAGGTGTTGATGACTTTGAATTTATTTACCATTCTTATTCTGTAAATTTTGTCAACAGTCTGAAAATTGATTTAGTTTGGGCCATGTGCTTAGAGGAGCGTGATTTTTTTGAACGAATTCGGCAAATGCTTTACTCTAAATATCTTTTCTTGTGGAATGGCCGAGTTCAATTTTTGGCAAAGCGCGCAGTGTGGAGTGCTATGTTCATGATATTAATCTTTGTTGGTATGTTAAATGTTCAGAACCCGCAGTTGGCTGAACGTACATAAACTCTTTCTTTCTTTTTCTCTTTTCTTTTTTTCTCTTTTGATGGTCTGGTATAGCCACCCGTCTCTAGCTCAAAGTTGCATGACTTGCTCTATGATGCTTTGAGTGGAAAATGGGGAGAAAAGTAGTACCCGTGTAATCGCGTGAAGATTTGGTTGTGTTTTACTTTCAGTTACCTTTGAGCCCGGATAACACGAGCCGGGTAGTTCTAATGTCATTTGCTTCTTAGTAGGTAGTTGCTTCTTAAGTCTTTTGCAGGGTAAGCATGCTACCACACCAGCCTTGGTGGTTTAGGTCTAAAAGCTAGAGTGAGTGAGGCATTCATGAGCCCTAAGCATGGGTGCGGCTATGTGTCGCGGTTGTAAGACCAAGAAAGCTCCGACGATGACCTTGTGTGACTGGCTGTGGTTCCGATGGAGGAGCCGAAAGAGTGAGGCTTGGAAGCAGTTCCAATGACGAAGGGAAGCAATGACAAGAAAGCCTCCAACTTGGTCGAGGTATACGGGGGTTGACATTCCTCCAGAGGTACAATCTTTTGCTCTTTCCTCTCAATACTGTTGTTCTTCATGCTATGAGGACATAGTATCGTTTAAGTTGGGGGGAGGGATATATATGTTATATATATGTTCATGAGACTTGTCTCATTTTTCTGCTTTTGGTAAAAATTTTAATTTTTTTGTGCAATCTTCCTTGTTGGCAGTGATTTCGCATGATTAGATACTTTAATTATGCTCAATTATGTCAATATGGCAAGAGTCATGTATCCCGTCGAATTCGGTTATTTGTTTTAATCCATGTCATTTGCATATACATGAACAATGATGAACAAGTTGAGCCTAAAAGTCAAGTCAAGTAGTGTGCATCGCTAGAGTTGAGATTCACTTTTAAGCGTCCCATGCTTCTTGCTTTCATTTCTCGCATTTGCGTAAATAATATCTTTTGTTCATGCTTGAGTAGTGTATATATCTTTCATGCATCTTGTTGGAGTTGCTAGCGTACTTAGGAAATGATTCAAGGCATTTTTGCTTGATTAAACCACATAAGAGTCTCATCGTCCTTATTTTGAACCATAGTCCGAGTCTCTTCCATTGTTCAAACTTAGGTAACTGGATGTTTGGAGGGTTGTGTGTCTAAAATTTTCAAGAATCAAGGAGGTTTGGGGGGTGGTGTGAATATGATAGAAGTGGTTGGGATGTAAAAAGGTGAAGAGTTGGTACATGATTCCCTATCTCTCCTCTCCCACTACAAAAGCTAAAGTCCCAAATTTTCATCTCCCTATCCAAAGCTCTCAAAATTGGCCATCAATCTCTCTTACTACAAATCTCATCTCAAATGACCCTTTTCCTCAAAGAAAATCAAAGAAATGCTATAAAGAGCAAAAGCATATTCGAAAGAGGGTTGAATACTATGATAAGAGGATTGGTTGGACCTTTGGGCTAGCATACATTCCGGATGAGAAAGAGTCCGATGGAAAGGGGGAGCTCGATACTCAATACCAAGAGGAGCCGGATGAGGATGATGTCTACGTGTGGTGGAGTCGGTGGTAGTAGTTTTTCTTTATTCTTCGTAACTTTGTTTGATGTTTGGCCGATATGTGGCCATGCCTTGGGTAGTTTAGGGTCGGTAGTGGCCAATGATAGATAAACCATGCTAGTATATGGCCACTACATTTTTTGTAGTCTCTTTCCCTTTGTATCCAAGGTCGTTATAAGCTAATAAAAGTCCTCCGTTGATCCTTAGTACGCTAATTAACTCCGTTTGATGCATGTTTGATATTTACAGCTTTTTGAGTATGATTTATCCTTTGTCGTGCATAGTTGTGAATAATTAGCTTTCCTTTCGTTCTAAGCACTCTTTTTATAGCGTGCATAGCTTTTTGTCTCTGGCTATTGCATTTACTCGCTAGCGCTTGTCATGGGATGTAATCTCGTATCTTAATGTGTGAAAAGTCAAATAAGAGTGTATCCTTGTGAGTTTTGGAGTCGAAACTCGTTGTGGTGCATGCATGCTTGCTACTCTAATATGGCATAATTTCTTCATCTTAGTTCATGGCATGTTTGTGCGTGGATTGCACGTGATCGGATTTGAAGGGGTGGCTTTGGACTCTTGCCTAGTTGTAGTTATTGAGCATAGCTTTTGTATATTTGTTTCGGGGAGGTTGCATAGCTTAGTTAAATATGTTTTGCTTTAGTTTGCTAGGGACTAGCAAAGTTCAAGTTGGGGGGTGTGATAAGCACCTAAGATTGTACAATCGTGGTGCTCAAATCCTCCAAATTGTGATGTTTCTAGGCTTTATTAATTGTTTAAGTCAATTTTTGCTCGTAAGGTGTTTTGTTGAGCCGTGTAGGTGAAACGTGCCAATAACGTTGTTTTGAGTGCCAAAGGAAGTTCCGGGTTGAAGCAAGTGACCAATTGCCCGCCGGTACTAATTTCATTTTCACCGCGGCTTAACGGCGTCATACGAAGCCATGAAAGTTAATTAGTAGTGGCCAAGTTGGCGAGGGTCGTGCCAAAGCTTAGCAAGCGAGTCAAATTGCATCGAGAAAGTCCCTCAAGGATATCGGAGTGCTCGAGGCCACCATGAACTGCATTATCAAGTCCCTTGAGTCAAGGACCGATGGCTCGGAAGATGCCCGATGGTGCTCAAGCAGGGCTGGCAGCTTGAAGGCTTGAAATCTGCAATTCAGAAGAATGTTATCGATAACATACCCTGAGTTATCGATAACTTTTGTCTCATCTTGGTCCAGAAGCTCTCCAGCCTGTAGGGTATCGATAACTCAAGCTAAAGTTATCGATACCAGTCTGTTCCGGGGGAAGTTTTTGAAGAATGTTATCGATACCTTTACCTTAGGTATCGATAACTTTGGTCTTCAGCAGATATTTTTACTGCTTTTTCAGACTTTCCACTAATGGAAAGTTTCTTTTTATGGCTGATTTTTGGGATATTTTATAACTTTTGAGGAGAGAGAAAGCCCTTTGTGTATAAATAAGACTCCCTCTCTCTCTCCCAAGGGAGTTCATAGTTAGTTTTAAGTCTTTTTAAATTTTAGAACTCCATTAATGTCTTTCAAGCTTTCCTAACATTTCCTTTAAGAACACTTGTAAGTTTAAGTTGTTTGTTAATTTTCCAAGTATTAAAGTTATTGCTACGGCTTAGATCCTTTATAATATCAAGTTTGTTTTCGATTCTATCGGTTAAATATGTTTACCTTTCCTAGCAAGTTTTCTAGTCTTTTCATTATGTGTGAGTAGTTGATTAGGCTTGGCCATGGGGTGAATAACACCTTGTGATCATATGCTCGCTCATATGGTTCCGTGAGCTATGTCTCGACTCGTGTTTGCCAAAAGAACCAAAGAACTTGCTCGCTTTCCAAAACTATACTTCTAGTTTTTGGCCTTGATATTTAGTTTGAATTCAAGTCTTGGCGTTGTTAATCTCCGGTGATCATGTGCTTGCTCACATGGTTCCGGGAGCGATGTCACGCCTTGTGTTTAGCTTGTTATTCAAACTCTATATCAAGTCTAACCATTTTCACCGCTAAATCTTCCGGTTGATAACCTATGCCGTGTGATTCAACCGTGTTTTTGTTGAGAAAAGTTGATTGGCCTAAGTTACGGGTGTCATGAACTTCTATGCCTTGCCGCTTTTAATTCTTAGTTAAAACTCATTTCTAGTCTTTTTCATAAGAGTGTTTCTCCACTTTTCAAAGGAAAACCAAAAGTTGGCCATTTAAACGCCGAAAACACTTACATTTACAAATCCTAATTAGCTATAGAGATTATCTCTGTGGGTACGATCTCGGACTTTCCGGTATTTATGCTGACAACGACCTAGCCCTACGCTCGGGGTAATTCAACCTTATTTGGAGGCGAGGTTGTGGACGAAGCATATTTTGGCGCCGTTGCCGGGGATTTTCTTATTATAGCTTATTGGGAGGTTCGACAAACCATTGTAAGTACTCCATTTAATTTTCTTTTGTGCACCGTATACTCAACTTAGCGGATACCTCTAACTGAGCCACCAATTCGACTTGAGGTGTAACGAAGCTAGCTTGAGTATTCATTGCCTTTTTCTTTCTAGTATATATATTGTGGCGGTGGCATAACCCCATGGAACTGTTTTGAGAGAGGTGGCGGCATAGCCCCTCCAGCCTGTTTACTTTATGTCTTATCTATCTAGTAGAATGGAGGCGGCAAATGGGGAAATAGCCCCCATGCCTATGTGGGAATACTCTTATCCCGATCATGCTTATCCTAAGACTTTGCGGGAGTACCTTTGTCCCACTCACATTTTCACACCCCCTTGCATAGCCACTCATGACGCCAATGTTTTTAAAAGTCGTATGACCATTTCCAATTGGCTTGATCTTATAAACCAAATTCAAACTTTTGCTGAAAGAGAGAATGAGTCGTTTTATGCATGTTGGGGAAGATACAAGGATTTGCTCATTGCGGTCCTAAAATCATGGCTATGAAAATTTTCAAATTGCTAACTATTTTTATGATGGACTTTCTCCAACGAGTCAACGATTCTTATACAAGATGTGCGATGACAAACTTTTTGAAAAAGAACCCACTGAAGCCTTAGATTTCTTTGATCTATTGGCTCAAACTTTGCAATCTAGGGTTTTTGTTAAACATTGTCAAGAGTCCAACTCAAATGACATGGACGAGGATATTGAGCCGCCTATCTTTGTTGAAGATGATAGTTTTGCTTATGAAAGCCCCATAGAGTCTGAATGGGGTGATGAGTTAAATATCCACTGTTCTCCTCTTGAGAAATCTATCTTTATTGAAGAATCCGATTCGTATTTTGAAAACTCCTCAGAGTTTGGAGGGAATGATGAGCTTCACAATCAATGTTCCCCCCTTGAGTCCTCCCATCCCCTTGAATTTTTGCCTCTGTGTGAGGCTCCGCAAGAGAAACATCTCATAGCTGAAGAGATGGAAGTGGATGAGACCAACATTGGGTCTCCTATGTGTGAGGAACCGGCTCTTGTGCTAGGAATGATCGACCAAGTATCCTCTCCTTGTGGTATCTACTCATTGGAGAAAGTACTAACTGTTAAGGAAATGGATGAGGAGGTAGATTATTTATACTCTTTGTTAGAAGAGCGGGACAAAAAGTGTGAGACCAAGAGTTGGTTTCCTACTTATGAGAAGCAAGACTTTGTGGGAGTGAAGCTAATCGAGAAACATGACTTCGTTGGAGGAGCCAGTTTTTGTGGAGGTTGAAATAATTGATTTTCTAGGTGTTGATGACTTTGAATTTATTTACCATTCTTATCCTGTAAATTATGTCAACAGTCTGAAAATTGATTTAGTTTGGGCCATGTGCTTAGAGGAGCGTAATTTTTTTGAACGAATTCGGTAAATGCTTTACTCTAAATATCTTTTCTTGTGGAATGGCCGAGTTCAATTTTTGGCAAAGCGCGCAGTGTGGAGTGCTATGTTCATGATATTAATCTTTGTTGGTATATTCAAACTCTATATCAAGTCTAACCATTTTCACCGCTAAATCTTCCGGTTGATAACCTATGCCGTGTGATTCAACCGTGTTTTTGTTGAGAAAAGTTGATTGGCCTAAGTTACGGGTGTCATGAACTTCTATGCCTTGCCGCTTTTAATTCTTAGTTAAAACTCATTTCTAATCTTTTCCATAAGAGTGTTTCTCCACTTTTCAAAGGAAAACCAAAAGTTGGCCGTCTAAACGCCGGAAACACTTACATCTACAAATTCTAATTAGCTATAGAGATTATCTCTGTGGGTACGATCCCGGACTTTTCGGTATTTATGCTGACAACGACCTAGCCCTACGCTCGGGGTAATTCAACCTTTTTCGAAGGCAAGGTTGGGACGAAGCACCGATCACCGACGTACTTTCCGTAGCCGCCCTACTGCCAAGAAGAACGATAGAATAATCTTATCCCTACCCTAAGTATAAATAGAATGTGTATTATTTGTAATGCATGTAGAATATTCTTATACATTCTAACAATAAGTATAGTAGTTTTTCCTTACTCACTTCTCTAAGTAAAACTAGAAGGTTGTATATTACTTGTACGTTTGAAATGCAAGATAGTTGATAAACTTAATTAGCTAATGGAAGTATGAACATGTTAAATAATCACTTTTACTTCAATAAACATATGTTGTTTTGAACTTCCCCAAAAGGAGGAAAGTACAAATTTTGAAAGATAACAATTTATCGCTTGAATGGAAGTATTCATATTTTGATCTTAAGGATGGTTATGAGCATGTATACATGATTACTAGGATTATTTGTCTTGATGTGTGATAAGGCATAAGTTGTATCCACTCCAAAGACATCCGTACATGTGACGTTATGCTTTAAGTAGTGATTTGAGCATGATTAATAATATAGAGTTGGATGATCTTACTAGTTTAGTTTCAAGATTACAATGAATGATTTATGATTCTTTCATAAGAAGTCCTACCGCGGAGTCTATGCATGAAAATGAGACACGAGAATCGAGAAAGTTAGAAACATGACACCTAGGGTGTGGTTAAGGAAAATGTGCGTTTTGGAAAAAGGAAATTGTTTGAAAACCGCAATGTGGCCGGACTTGTCCATTGTGTGATATATGTGTGTGTGTGCCAATGGGAACCCGGTGCGACGGAATCATTGTGAGGATACTCGGGAGACCGGAATGGCAGAACCGAGGTTGGGTGTGTGGCTTGGTTATCTGCGGAGAGGAGCCAATGCAAAGTTTTGTGTGCCAATGGGAACCCGGTGCGGCGGAACCATTGTGAGGATACTCGGGAGACCGGAACGACAGAATCGAGGTTGGGTGTGTAAATAACGATTTTGGAAATGTTGATTTGGCAAATGAAAGGTGAATATGGTGACACGGTT
The DNA here is from genome assembly GCA_020567845.1 of Rhododendron henanense subsp. lingbaoense. Lineage (NCBI taxonomy): Eukaryota > Viridiplantae > Streptophyta > Magnoliopsida > Ericales > Ericaceae > Rhododendron > Rhododendron henanense. The sequence goes on from CM036318.1 coordinate 25,262,480, forward strand.
TATGAGAAATCGCGTAGGAGAAACTCAGAAAATCATGGACACCAACGTTGGTAAATAGTGAATGTGGATGTGGATGTGTCATTGTTTCGTTAAATAAGCATGTACTATGTGGAAATCGTTATCTGTATGATCTATTGTTTATAAGTTAAGGGTTAGTGGGTATGGATTATCCTATTGAGTTCCTGTAGCTCATGGTGTTACCTTATGGTGACCCTGACATATTATACTGGGGGCGACGCTGGTATAATGTGTCAGAGTTTGTAGATGAACAGGGTGAGTTGTACACCTTGGAGGCTTTCGGAGCCGAGGAGCTGGCTAGGATGGAGGAGCAGGCGGAGTAGTAGATAGGAACCCTAGTTTCCCCTCCTTTTGTTGAATAAAAGTACTCTTGTGAGAGTTATGATGTAATAATGAGCCAGACTCTATTTAGATTTTTCAATAAAATTGTCTATTTAACTTTCCCAAATTTAGGGGCGTTACAAATTATCGGAATTTTCGCACTATTCAAAAGATCTCAATAAGTATTTTTGAACAGTGTCAAAAAATTTCAAAACATATTTTCAAAAACAATTTTTTAAGGTCAAAATGTCATGACTTTACATAACAAGTACACAAAATTAGACGGATGGAATATTATTTTTTCATGGGTTTTGTTAACATGTGCCCCTAAGGCATATGATAAAGAGTATAGTAACTCCCTCATTTATGTTTGTTCGTATGGAAAATCTAAATTTGAAACACCAACCATAAACTCTCATTAACTCTTTAGAAATGATTATCTTTTTACGTTTGGGACAAAAATACCCCCAGTTTGAACATTTAAATTTTCTGCCTTTTTTTTTTTGGGCCTTTAAGAATCCCACATGCTTCCGGACTTCCATGATTCGACCAAATACTCCACCAATCAAATAGATAACCATTTCCTAATTCGCTCCAAACTCTTCAGCACATAATATATTTGAATCATTAGCATTATCGAAATTCTTTCGAAAAAAAAAAATTGCCTTTAAAAATTAGCAAACACAATGTTTATTCCAATAACTCATCAGATTAAGGCCTCGGTTGGCTTCAATAATTCAGTTGGCCTTTTTTTTTTCTTTATTTAATTTCTTTTGCTTTGTTATTTCTGTGTCAATTTTTTTTAGATATTTCGTTCGTCTCGACGAGAGCATTTAGAAATAGTAACAAATGATGATCTGAACACAAATTTTTTTGAATAAAGACAAAAACAAGCCCAAAAACTGCGTCAAAATTTTTAAGGACTATTACTTCACCTCGACAAGAGCATTGAGAAAAGTAAAAAATTATGACTCAATTTTTTAGTAAAGACAAAAATAAGCCAAAAAACTGTCTTCTTGGCTTATTTGGTGTTTTTTGAATTTTTTTGAGTTCCAAACATAATTTAAAAAATTTCAATTCCTCTTGTCGAGACGAAACAATAATCCATAACCTTAATTCATTAGATTAAAATCACCATCCAAATCATGTATGCTTCTTCCAGAAGCTTTCATCTAATATTTTTTCAACTACTTCTAATATGAAGGGAGCCAAGCGAAATGTGGTGGAGGGAAAAAAAGGAAATTTTTTATCAACTACTTCCACAAAAATGGGTTTAATTAATCTCGTTTAATGAACATGATAGGGTTAGAAGATGGAAACCTTTTTTTGTTTGAAGTATACTAGATTAATGTTTATGTTAATATGATTTTTTTAATAGATATTGCATTTGCTAATCTTTTATCCGACATTGGTTTGTTGAATATTGTATTCAATTCTGTTTCAAAAACAACTCGTATGAACGTCATGAGATGGAAATAATATGCCGAAAGTTTTTGAGAGGGAATGGGGTATGTTGGATTGGGCCATTGGGGGTACTTTTTTCCAACATGAAAAAATTACTCATTTCAAAAAGGATTAATGAAGGAATTTATAACCGGGGAAAGCTCCACAAGGATGGCCCCATGACAAATTTAGATGCGTACGACCATCAGATTTCCTCCTGCTGGAGCAGGAGGAATTCCTCCATCCATGGACAGATGGCCGCTCTTCATAAGCCCACATCCCTTCTTCTAATAATCCCATCACACTCGGTTTTTTACCAAACGGAAATCCTCAATCCTTAATCTAACGGAGAAAGATTTGATAGAGCCCTGCTATAGGTACCGACGGGCACGTGGGGTCCACTCCGGATCCCGCACTAATGATCCAAGCCATTGAATAATTTTTTTAAGGGGAAATTACAGTAAGCCCCCTCCAACTATACCTTGGTAACGAGTTGCCCCCTTCATCATTTAACTCGGACACTTAACCTCCTTCATCTTTTTCTCGCACAAAATGGAAGATGCCGTTAACGGAATTGTTGAAATTACCAATTTACCCTCTTTCAACCCTGAATAAGATTATGGGGAATTTACAGTAAGCCCCCTTCATCGTTTAACTCGGACACTTAACCCCCTTCATCTTTTATCGCGTGACACTTAAGCACCACCCGTTAGTGAGCTATTACACTTAGGTCCCGTTCGGCTAAATAAGCCAACTGGCTTATTTTTTTGTCCTTATTCAAAAAAAATTCGTATTTGTTAGTTATTGATCAATTTTTTGGAGATTATTGCATCGTCATGACAAGAGGAATCTAAAAAGTAAAAAATTACGATCGAAACCTAATTTTTTGAAATGCAGATGTTTAGCTTGCTTCTTAACTTCCGACGGATCCACCTCATAAAATACAGGCAGAACGAAGTGATCCGACATCTTCCATTGCTCGAGTATCATCTGGAGTTCAAACAAGCACGCTGTCGAATTGGAATAGTTTTTCGACAAAACGATCACGAATATCTTAAAAATGAAATCAGTCTTTTGCAAACACTGTTTTAAAAACTGATATAGCAATACAATAGTTTTACCAAAACGAATTATGCATTCAGCGCATTTTTTTTGTTGCACGGAGTACTAAAACAAGTGGTGGTGATGCTTCTGAAATCCGTCAGAAGGTAGCACTGGGTCCTCTAGTGCTACCTCCATCACAGAGAGAGAGAGAGAGAGAGAAAGAGAGTGTACCGTTGTATGTATTAAGGTCCCGTTCGGCTAAATGAACCAACTGGCTTATTTTTTGTCTTTATTCAAAAAAAATTCGTATTTGTAGTTTTTTGTCAATTTTTTGGGGATTATTGTATTGTCATGACGAGAGGAATCTAAAAGTATAAAATTATGATCGAAATCTAATTTTTTTATAATAAAGACGAAAAAATTGGCTTATTGGCTTATTTTTGTCTTTATTCAAAAAATTAGGTTTCGATCGTAATTTTTTACTTTTTAGATTCCTCTTGTCATGACGATGCAATAATCCCCAAAAAATTGATCAATAACTAACAAATACGAAAAAAAATTGAATAATGACAAAAAAAAATAAGCCAGTTGGCTTATTTAGCCGAACGAGGCCTAAGTGTAATAGCTCACTAACGGCTCACTAACGGGTGGTGCTTAAGTGTCACGCGATAAAAGATGAAGGGGGTTAAGTGTCCGAGTTAAACGATGAAGGGGGCAACTCGTTACTGATGTATAGTTGGAGGGGGCTTACTGTAATTTCCCCTTTTTTTAAAAACCAAGTAGGCCCGTGAAAAATCTGCTCAATCCGATATGCGTAGATACTCGATCCAATCTTACATTTTTCATTCAAATTACAGGATCCTGAAATCTGAATGGAAAAAAATAGAAGATTGGATCGAACACGTTCACATATTGGATTGAGCTGATTTTCACACAAGCCCACTCGATCTTTTTTTTAAATTATTGAACGGCTCAGATTATTCGTGCGGGACCCAGAGTGCGCCCCGCGTGGCTGTCGGTACCCTTAATGTTTTCGAGAAAGATTTCCTCGACTCAAATTGATATATATTTTTTATCTGGAAAGAACAAATCGATTATTGCTGATCATGATTGCTTTGTGTTAACGTGATGAACCTACATCGGCATCAAATTTATCGAATTATCAGCATCAAATTTATCGAATATCGGTTGAGCAAAGATTTTGCAGAGAATCCATAAATTCTAAAACCCATTAATTATTCATCCGTGCTTATATACATATATGTGTATATGTATAAGTAGAGAGAGAGAGAGAGAGAGAGAGAGAGAGAGAGAGAGAGAGAGAGGGGAACAAACCAGAATTGGGGAAGATTATCAAAACCATTGGGAACGACTATATGTATCTTTTATCTACTCACGATCACAATATCTAGAGCTTTGGTGTAAGGGTGTATACAATCACTTTGTTTGGTTGAGCTTTTAGAAAGTTATTTTTGAGAGTTGAGTGGTAATGAGTAGAGAGAGATAGAGAGAGAAATTTATTGAAAACTATGCCGAGAGCAAAAGTTACTCTCAAAATGCTCATCCAAACAAAGTGAATAAAGGGCCGAACATTTAAAATCTTGTATATATGATCGCAAATTGTGCACAAAGTAACGGCGTTTAGGGATCGGTTTGGAGTACAAGTTAATGGCTGGTGTGGTTATTAATACACGTGGATGGTTCGAGGGCTTGACACGCCAAGGGGCAGCTGGAGCTCCTCCTACACTACACGGACTAGAGGAAATCTTCTTTCCGTTGATACAGTAATTCTATTTACATTTTCTGAGGATGCTCTCTCTCTCTCTCTCTCTCTCTCTCTACGCACGTTTGGTTTCAAAGATGACCAGACTGCTCTTGAAGTCCATTCCATTCATTGCCCTCTCTCTCTACAATGCGAGTTTCTCTCTCTAGCCTAGAGATTCCCTCAGAGACTGGATTCCGCCTAGTATCTCTAGATCGGTGGACTGGATAGCCGTCTCCTTTTCCATCTTTTTCATCTCATCCATCTCTCCTCTCCTTCAATCCTTTCTTCTTTTTTGCCCCACCTTTCTTTTCATTCTTCCTTTCTTTCCACTTCCTTTCTCCATATCCCCTCAGGTTTTCTTCTTTTTCTACTGTTTTATTATCCAAACCCCTGCTCTTTTCCTTTTTCCCCTACTCTACTTTTTTTTTTAAAACTAAAACCCTTGCTCGTCTCCATGGAAGAACCCATTACTATCAACCTTGACCCAAGTTTTGACGATTCTTCTCAGAGGGCTAAATTTACTTTGGTTGGGAAGATTCTTTCGTCCAAAACCCTAAACAGAAAAGGTGTAGCAAATGTGATAGCAAAGGCATGGCGAACAATCGAAGAGGTTTCAGTTTCAGCATGGGGTGAGAATACTTATGTTTTTGGTTTCAAATCAGAGAATGATGTGTGCAAAATCATGACTCTGGGGCCTTGGTCGATTATGGGAAGCCTCATGATTCTTAGGAAGTGGGAGGCGCAAAAAACCCTGGAGGAGATAGATTTCTCTTTCAGCCCTTTTTGGGTTCAAATTCAGGGGCTGCCTTTGGGATTCTTGAACGCGAGAAGTGGGCTGAAAATTGCTGAATCTTTGGGAAAGATCATTGCTGTGGAGGACCCTGAAGGTAGAGGAAAGCTCCAAAAATTTATTCGCGTTAGGGTTTGGATTGATGTTACTAAACCCCTGAAGAAGGGCTTCTTTCTTAAACGTCCAGAGGAGGAAGATCTATGGGTTAAATTCAAATACGAAAGGCTTTCGGATTTCTGCTACTGTTGTGGTATGGTAGGACACACGATCAATGATTGTGTTGAGAAAGTCAGTGATAGGGGCTCGTCCCTGGCGTACGATGGAAGTTTACGAGCAGAGATTTCATGGTTGGACACCATCAACTTTAGAAATAAGTAACCGGAGAAGATGATCTACCCAGAGAGTAGGGCAAAGGCCAATCGGAGCGCTGAGGTTGAGGCTGCGAGGAAAGATGGTGGTGGCGCGTGTGAAAATCCCATGAAATCGTGTGGGGAGGGGACGCAAGGACAAATGGATAGTACGAATAAGGGGATGAGCACGACGTTGGTGGACGGGTGTGATGACTCTGGGAAGGGACAGGTGTCAACGGATGGAGAGGTCTCATTAACGTCAGATACAGAAATTGTTGCTGGTTTGCCAAGAATAGAATATTCGTAAATTCCGTCCAGTGAAATTGAGCTAAGGGAAGTGTTTCAAGATGGTGTCCCATTTGGGCCCAGCCCAACCTCCCAGGTTAGTAGCAAGCCCATTAATCCCACCTCTCATTATTTTGTTGAAGAACCGGATAGCCCTAGATCATCTCCGGTCCAAAATCTAGTCCAAACAAATGCTTTTTGCAAATCCAGCCCAATTAAATCCCCACGCCCAGTCCAGGTGGATGTGGGCCTCTCCTCGATTTTTAATCGTCTTCTGAGTTTAAAATGCAAACCCTCTTTTGATTCTGATTCCGAAGTAAGCGTGAAGAAGCCACACCTTTTGATTAATGCAGAGAAGACATCCACTGACATAATCTCTTCGAAGGGTATTCTGACACCATCTCTGAATGAGGAAAGGGAGGTTTCGTGCTCAAAATCAAGGGGTAGAGGCTGTGCTGGGAATAGGGGTCGATCAGCTCGGGGCAGAAGAGGGGGCCTCTCTGGATCTGATACTATGGAACTGGGATTGGTGGAGATCCCAATCACTCAATCTGCTGATCTTGAGAAGGTCTCTCGAGGTACGGAAGTTACTATGGGAGGTGTGCTTTTTGAAGGTGATTCTAACAGCTCTGAAAGGTTCGATCGGGCGTTGGTGGCTGGCCCTAAACAGCCACACGCTCAATGGTAATTCTCAGCTGGAATGTCCAGGGGTTGGGGCGATCACTGACATTCCAGATCTTACAAGGGTTGTGTACAACCCATCGTCCCCTAGTGGTGTTCCTCATGGAGACAAAAAAATAAGAGGGAATCACTAGAACGAATAAGGAGAAGGCTCCACTTCTCTAATGGTAGCTATGTAGATCCAGTAGGTTTTTCTGGTGGTCTCGCTTTGTGGTGGAAAGATGGTGTAGACATTGGTGTTCGTTTTAAGTCGAAGAATGTTTTCAGATGCATTATTACTTGGCCTGCCAATTCTACTAGATGGTTATGTACCTTTATTTATGCTCCTCCCAATCAGAAACAGAGAGCAGTGTTCTGGAATTCTTTGAGGAGAATTCATGAAGAGAACCAGTTTCCTTGGCTGTGTGTAGGTGATTTTAATGAGGTGGGTTCTATTTGGGAAAAATAAGGGGGTAATGCGTGCAGTCGCTCCAGGATTGAACAATTCCAACAGCTTTTATCAGATTGTGAATTTATGGATCTTGAGTTCAAGGGCCAAGCTTATACGTGGTCGAATAATCAAAGGGGATCAGAGAACATAAGGGAGCGTTTGGATAGAGCAATGGCTAATGTGGAATGGAGGACCCTTTTCCCTTATGCACAGGTTTTTCATGATCTTATACTGGGTTCTGACCATGCTCCCCTTTTAGTTAATTGCTGTGTCCAGCCTAAAAAAGTACCATATAGGTTCAAATTTGAGTCTATGTGGTGCACTAGTGAGGAGTGCGGAGAAATTATTGCGAAGGCTTGGAACGATTGTCAAAGTGGATCCGAGCAATCGGTGTTGGCAAAGAAGTTGATCAAGTGCAAGGAAGCTTTAAAGGTATGGAGTAAGCATAAGTTCGGAAACAATTTGGAAAAAGTCAAGGAGCTTAAAACCCAGCTGGGGTTTATTCAAAGTAAACCTTTTTCAGAGGAAAATTTTCAGCGGGAGAAAGCCATCAAAGAAGAGTTGAAGGTTACACTATTACGTGAGGAGATGTATCAACATCAACGTTCCAGGCTCAATTGGATCAATTATGGAGATAAGAACACCTCCTTCTTTCATGCAACTGTAAACCAAAGACGACAAAGGAACCAACTGACAAAGATTAAGGATAGCAATGTGTAGACACCCCAATTTGAACTTGTCGAATTTTCTTGATTTGTGGCCCGGAGGCTCCCCGATGATGACTTTGGATTGAAACAAGCCTCACGCCGATTAAAACTTTGCTCCTTGAAAGATTTGAAAAGGGATTAAAAATGGTCAAAAGCATTTCCAAGCGCTTGGGAGTAGTCCCGAGCGCTCAAAACCATTTTCCAAAACCTCTGGCCTGGCTCATTCTCGAGCGCTCGAGAGTGAAGTCCCAAGCGCTCGAGACTGCTCCCGAGCGCTCGAGACTGATGTGTTGCCCAATGGATGGCAGTATCACCCACTGCCCATGCAACTCATCATTACCACCATCTTGAGCCCGCCGATGGTTCAGTCAACACTCAACCTCTGGTGCCAGAGATCTTCAGGCCAAGGATTTTCCTATTTTAAAAATGTTTTATTCAAATCCATTTGATTTTGAAAACTATAGGTTATTTTGCCTATAAATAAGAGGGTCTGGTTTCAGGGCCAGGGGCTACGAAATTCTTCTCCTGCAAAACCCCCATTCTCTGCTCTCTTTCTCTCTCTTGCTCAAGACCAAGGTTTTCCAAACTCAAATTCACTTTCCAAACTCCAAAAGTTTTAGAAATCACCAAGGAAAAGGGCAAGAAATCCAGAACACTCTCTGCTTCTGATTTCTTGTACTCTTCTCTCTGCATCCACCTTTCAAAGCTATTCCAAGGAGCAAGGTTCAAGTAAAAGGTAGAAATTTTCACATTTGATCACAAACAAAGAGGCTGTTCTTCCCTTCTGAGGGGGGTCTCTCAACCTGACCCAGTCTTCAATACTGGGTGCATGGTTGGGAGACCCTAGTGTAAAAACAAGAGCAATGGGGTATAAAAAAAAATGTTTTCACAAAACCCTTACTGGAAACACTCCGTGTAGACACCTCCCAAGCGGGGCATCGCCATACAGATTGATCACGTTGTGTTTGCTTGATTGGTTGCTCACTTCATAAACCAAAATCATGGACATTCCCATGGCTAGGAACATCGCCACATGATAACGGTTATCATCAAATAGAGTCGCCACCCAGTTTATTAAAACTGGGAAAATAGATAGAGATTCTGGATTCGGGAGCCAAAAGTACAGTAAGGGGAAGGTGTTAGGCACCCCTCTCTGCCCAGTCGTGAGACTGGCCCATAATCATTCAGCATAAGACGTATAGATGCTTTGTCTAATTCTAACACATAGTCTGTTTAATTATTCCTTTAAACAGTAAGCAAAGTGAGCCAGTGCGATAATTGAAGCATGCATCAGAAAGCAAATAAAACAACATAATGTCCCAGGGAGATGGATCTCGCGGCCGGTGAATAGATGTCACGGCCGAGAGATCCCCCTGGTTTGATGTACCGGCCGAGGGATCGAAGCCCCGGTCGGTGTTCTTCCTCACACCAGACAGAAAAGTTTAGCGAATGATTTAAATGCTATAGTTAGCCATAAATGCGATAAGTAAAACAAACCAGAGGCCGTTGGGCCTCACCACCTTGATCCCTCAGTTGCTTGATTGCTTCGGATTAGGCGTGATTGACTGATTGCTTGATCGAGAACCCTAGGGTTAGGGTTTGAACTTCGGGGTTTGATCGCCGGATTGACGGCTGCCTTCGGAAGGTTAGGGCTTTTGAAGAGTGGGATTGAGGGAGTATTTCTGCAGAGTTTCGAGGTTTGATTGAGTGTGTGGGTATCTCAATTTCTGTGTGTTAATTCGGAACCCAAAGGCCCCTTTATATAGGCATAGGGATGACTCACTCCGGCCAATCAAATCACGAGATGGCAATTGCAATTGCAATGCATCTCAAACTCTACGTCGTGATCTCCGAACGTAGCCCGAACGCATCGGAAAGGTAGTGTAATTGGATCAAACCAAACGTCTGACAGAACGTTCGAGAGTCTGGAAAAAGGTCGATCTGGCGGCCGAGCAAAGGAAGTCACGGCCGTGGAAAGGATGTCTCGGCCGAAGGATAGATCTTGCGGCCGAGGGATTGATCTCTCAGGGAGATTTTGCTGGCAACAGGTTGCTCGGGCGAGGGATTGAAGTTATGGCCGTGGGATCGATGTTACGGCCGTCAGATGGATTCTCCTAGGCTTCTGTATTTCTGTCTGAAAGGCTGTATGGCTCTGAATTGGGTCCTCTAAGTGGTCAAAGTTCTCACCGAAAGTCCTAAGGTCCTCAAGGAAGCAATCATCAATCATTGTATCCATTTCATCATCGGGATTGTCCCAAGGTGGGACTTGAAATAATCGTTAGGCCAAATTGGGGTGTCTACAGATGCCCCTCTTTGACTGAACTCAGACGGATCGCGAGACATGTTTGAGTAAGAGTCAAAGCTGTAAAAAGCAACTCAATTTGGTCCAACCACTATTCCAAGGGTTTTCGAAAAAGGTTTTGTTATGGTCGGGCCGGGAGGCTGCCTACGTATTCCACAAGGGAAATTCAGACCAATCGTAGTTCGGGCAAATAAAGAAAAACAAAAAGTTTGGAGGGTTAGAGACAGAAGACGTACCTTAGGGCTTAAAAAGCCGTAGTGTGACGTACCTAGACTGAGCCAGGGTTTTGGTGGAAGATAGTTGAAGGAGCGCAGGGCTGCCCGGGGAGTTTTTTGCGGAGAGCTTCCTTAGTATTTTGGGGTAGATCAGTACACTTGCAGGTGCGTTTGCTTTTCTTGATCATCCTTACTTTGACTGAAAGGAGCTCGGTAGAGTAGCCTATCCTTGCGAATGAGCTGGAAGGAATTGATGTAGTAGGGTGGGATCCAAACCATCTGCTGGGGATGAATTGGACGCCGGTTGTTTTTGAGATGTAGGGGAGGCGCAGGGCCAGTAGTTGTAGCACGGAGCTTTGGTGATGAGGGAACCGAGGCACGGAGCCGGTTGTAGTCATGAGGCGAGAGCCTGGAGAGTGATGGAACCGAGGCGTGGAGCCTGTTGCGATTTGATAAAACCGAAGCACGGAGCTGGTGTTGATCATAAGGCGAGAGCCTGGGGTGATTGATAGGACCGAAGCGCGGAGCTGGTGTTGATCATAAGGCAAGAGCCTGAGGTGATTAGATTGAGGCGTGGAGCCTGCTGTGGTTATGAGATGAAGGCCTGAGGTGAGCTTAGAGCTTGAGGGGACCGAAGCGCGGAGCTGGTATTGATTGTGAGGCGAGAGCCTGAGGTGTCAGAGCTTTGAGCTTGACATGATGAACCGAAGCACGGAGCTGGTATAAGGCAAGAGCCTGAGTTGTTGCGATATAAACCGAAGCGCGGAGCTGGTTGTATTCTGATGGTCTGTGCACGGAGCTTTCTCATCATAAGGATCGAGGCGTTGGGCCGATCAATAAAACCGAGGCACAGAGCCGGTTGATTGCAGGGCTGACCTGTTTCATGAAAGATATGTAGAGTGTATATGTGTGATGCTGGTTGTTAGATGTGAACAGATATGATGCAGACTCGATGTGAAAATGTTGATGCAAATGTGCACGGGCCCGTGCGTGTGTGTTTGTTTTTAAGCTTAGAGCTTCTATCAAGTTCCGGACTTGAGCATTCAGAGCGTAGAGCTCGAGCATTCGGACGGCAGAATCCAAGCATTCAAAGTACAGGCTTTGAGCGTCCAGTACACAGTGGTTGGGCATCCAAGCGTAGAGCTTGAGCATTCAAGTGTATGACTTGAGCATCCAGTACACAGTGGTTGGGCATCCAAGCGTAGAGCTTGAGCATTCAAAAATGTTAGATTTTTGAGCATTCAGGCGTAGAGCCTGAGAATAGATGTCTTGATTGATGGAGTGGCTTAGAGCCTGTTGCTTGTTTACGGCTTCGAGCCAGTTGAGATGATGGGCTTTGAGCCGCTGAGTTGCGATAACAGGCGTAGAGCCTTTTGATAACGGGCTTCGAGCCCTGAGTTGGGTGATTATAGGCATAGAGCCTGTTGTTGTGATAGCGAGCATAGAGCTGCTGAGATAAGGGGCTTTGAGCCGCTGGGTGATAGTGGACGTAGGCTTCGAGCCTGTTGAGGTAAATGGGCGTAGAGCCGCTGAGATGGTAATAACAGGCGTAGAGCCTTTTGATAACGGGCTTCGAGCCGCTGAGATGGTAATAACAGGCGTAGAGCCTTTTGATAACGGGCTTCGAGCCGCTGAGATTGGTTGTTTACGGCTTCGAGCCATTTGAAATGGTGGGCTTGGAGCCGCTGAGTTACAGGCGTAGAACCTGTTGCTGTGATAGCGAGAGTAGAGCTGCTGAGTCGAGGGCTTGGAGCCACTGAGATGATGGTTATGGCTTCGAGCCAGTTGGGATAGCGGGCTTGGAGCCGCTTTGGTGAGATAACGGGCATAGAGCCTGCTGCGTTGAGGCAATGGGCTTTGAGCCGCTGAGTTGATGGCTTCGAGCCGCTGGGTTTATGGTTTTGAACCAGTTGAGATGGTAGATGTAGGCTTCGAGCCTGTTAAGAGCTTGATTGTGTATGGCTGCTGGGAATGGCAAGCGTAGAGCTGCTGATGGTGATTGGGCGTAGAGCCTGTTGAAGTCATGGGCGCAGAGCTGCTGAGATTAATGGCTTTGAGCCTGCTGTACTGAGGGCTTAGAGCCGCTGAGACGATAGATACAGGCTTTGAGCCCGTTGGAGTAATGGGCCTCGAGCCGCTGAGCTGGCAGGTGTAGAGTTGCTGGGTGTTTCAGCTTGCTTTGGCCAGCAGTTTGTGGAGAGAGGGCTTCGATGCTTGGGCATGCCCCCAAGGCTGGTTTTGATTACGTTGCATTGGCTTGGGGATGCCCCCAAGGCTACTTGGTTGGTTGGGGACTTAGAAGTCTGTAGTGGCCTGAGTTAGTGCACTGAGCATGATCTGTCGTTGCTGAGGAAATGGATTTAGAAGGGCCAGGAGATCGATCTCTCGGCCGCATAATTGATTAGCCGGCCGAAGAATGGATGTCTCGGCCGTGAGAACGCCAAAAGCCAGGAAATCGATTTAAGTTTAGTTAAATCGATCTTACGGCCCATTTAATCCTTTTTTCTCCTTCTTTCCCATTCTCCTCCGTTCCTCTCGCCTGACGACCACCGTACGTCGCCGCCCTCCACTACCGTCGGCCACCATCTTCTCCGGCAACCATCCTCTCCGACCACCGCCGTCATTGCCGTCGCTGCCGGCTTTGGGGTTTTCTCAAAACCGTTGGTTTTCTTGGCTTGGACGTAATGGCTACGTCATCTTTGGGTGTTGCGGGTTCGTCCTCGCATCCTCCATGTAGATGCGAGCACCCGTCTTCTGACGAGGAGGCGATTGAGGAGCCCGGTTTGTTTGACCCTGCTACCTACGCTCTTCCTTCGCGTAGGCTGGGTTACGGCGGTTTCCTGCAGTACCATCCTCCAGTTGGTGGCCCAGGGGCCGAGATAGTTCGCAGAGAGCCTGAGCATCATCTGAGCGTTCTGAACGTACCGGTGAGTTTCCTGAAAAAGTAAAAAGTTTACTTTAGTTCAGAGTTTCGGAAATCTTCGTATTTAGAATAAATTTTTTGCTTGCGGGACGAAAATCCCTTTTGGCTAGGAGCGTGAATGTGAGGAACCCATGTTCGGGTTGAATTTATTTTAAGGAAACTAAAATAACTATGCCCCCTATCTAGGCAATGCATGCTTTTAGATGTTAATTTGACGCCCCTTAGCATTTTCTTTGTTTATGCAATCATGAGATTAACTCCCTTTTGTCTTTGGCAGAGAAACAGGAGGCTGGAAGCTCGCGGTGGAGGCAAGGAGGTGCATAGATGGTTCTTGAAGCTGCCAGAGCAGGCTCGGGAATTAGTACGTGCTGCAGGCTTCGAGACATTCATCCTAGGTCTTGATCTTCCAAAGATGGATTGGTCACTGATGACCTCGCTGGTTGAGAGGTGGTGGGATACCACCAATACCTTCCACTTCCCTGCTGCTGGCGAGATGACTATCACTCCGGGCGACTTTTCTTTGTTGACTGGCTTGCGGATAGGCGAAGTGGCCCTTCGAGTTGACCCTCGGCTTTGGGAGCGAGACGGTGCTTTGAGGTGGTTTCTGGGCAAGGTGCCCCCTGTCCGTTCTCGGGGTCACATTGATCTTGCTTGGCTGAGCAGATCCTTCACGCAGGCTGATATCTTGACCCAGGTGAGCGTCGAGCAGTTGACACGGGCCTTCCTTCTTTACCTCCTTGGGCAAACGTTATTTGCCAACAAGGATGGTTCAGTACACACGCAGTTTCTGGCTCCTCTGCAGCACCTGGGAGCTATTAGGGAGTTTGACTGGGGCTCGTCTGCTTTGGCCACTTTGTACGGCGGTCTTGGAGCTTGCTCGCGGGACAAGAGTCCTATTCTTTGTGGTCACTTTCGAGTGCTTGAGGTACGTATCATTCCTTTGTACTTTTGTTTTTACTTTGGCTTTTTCCAGTTCTAAACTTGATTTGTTAATCCTGCTTTTCAGCTCTGGGCTTTTGAGCACCTCCTCCAGTTTCCTCCTGAGACTAGGCATGGCGATGCGGACTGCGTACCTCGTTACGAGCGATGGTTGATGGGGCAACGGAGGCCACGGTCACCAGTTTTGAGCCTTCCCGAGTGGCGGCGAGTTTTGGACCGACTGACAGTCGATCAGGTACTTTTTCTTTTGTTCCTCTTGTCCTTTAGGCTTCAATATTCTTGTGTCGAGACTGATTTGTCATTACTCTTACAGGTACGGTTTGACCCTTGGGGCGGTGTACCAGAGGATGCCCCTCTCGCACGTTGTAGAGTTCTGGATCGGACCCGTAGTTTGCTTGAGGGTCCGTTTTGCAGAGCTTGGTACTTAGGTGACCGAGTGGCCAGTCAGTGGCGGCCACGCGTTGAGGCTCTTCGGTTTGTTCCCCCTTCTCCTCCAGTATCCATGAGGTCCACTTCCTTGATGTCGAAGGAAGATCTGAAGACTGCCCGGATCAGAGATTGGGCAGGTTTACTCCTCCAGGCAGGTGACTATACAGAGTACTGCCGCCTTTTCTTGACCTCCTCTGTTGCGGCTCCTCCCGTTGCTCCTGTTTGGCCACGGGCTCCTTCGTTTGTTTCCTTCCACTCAGATGATGGGGAGGAGGAGCGCCTGGCGCTGACTCCTTGCGCGACCCCGTTCTATACTTTGCCAGTCGGGGCCTCACAGGTATTTTTAGCTTCCCATGATAGCTTTCATCATTCCGTATTGTATCATTGCTTTAAATGTAATGCTTGGCTGTTCCACAGGTGCCTGCCGAGATAGTGCAGGAATGGCTTCGCGCTTACCAGAGTACGGAGGTTTTGGTCCGGAGACAGCGCCGTAGGATCCTCGAGGTATGACTCTCTTTATAGGCTTTATCTGCTATGTATTATTCCTTGAGTCTGAATGTTTATATTTTCCTTGGCTGCAGCTTGAGGCTGAGAGAGTACCAGCTGCTGAGGGAAACGTGGAGACCAGTGAGCAGCCTTTGCCTTCTTCCCAGAGATCGCCCAGTTTTTAGGGCTTTTCTTTTTCCTGTTCATAGTTAGTAGATAGGCAGAAACTATATTTGTATAGTGAAAGCAACCACAACAATGATTTTGTAAACAAGTTTTTGTTTGAGAAATGAGAAATGCCTTTCCTGCCCCTAAATGTTTTGAGTTTGCATGCGATAGTCAGAACATGGCTTTGTGAACAAGTTTTTGCTGATAGACAGTTAAAAATATTTGGCCGGAGAATCGATCACTCGGCCGAAGGATTATTGTTACGGCCGAGGTATCGATTGTCCGGCCGTTACATAGGTTTTACTTTAGCCAAGTGGCATCCTGTTTCACATCCCTTCCTATGCTTAGCCTTTGATTTGCTGTCTCTTGCCTTTGCCATGCTTTACAGCCTGATTGCCGAACTTAAGAGTCTTTTGAAGGATTATACCCATTGCGTTGACGACTTTTGGGTTAGAGGAGATGAACTGTAATCCTTACGTGTCTTTGTTTTTGCCAATTCCTTGGAAAATGACTAACTCATCTTTTGTGAGCTCAATACGCAGGGTTAACTATGCCTATCATTGAGTACAAACATGTTGATGTTTTCCTCTCTCCAAATGTTTGGGCCGTATCTCGATGTGAGACTGCCTACGTATCCCGATCAGGGAATCAGGCCTTTTACGTAGTTCCAAGATCACCACCTTTGGGGGTTGGGTTTTTACTCTTGGTTTTTTTTTTTTTTCTTTCATGCTCTAAGTTTTGCCTAGGTTACCTGATAGAGGTTGAGTCCCTAGCGAGCTTTCCTTCAAATGCCTTAACTTTTGCCTAGGGCGCATTTCTTGTCCTAGCAGGCTCTGCTCTTACTTTTGCTTGGGCGTATAGTTTGCCCAACGAGCTTTTTTCTCTTAAGAGGGTTTTGGTGTTTTGGAGAGGAATCTGATGGAGATGTTTTTATGAATCTCCTGTTGTGTTTGTACTTTCATAATAGACAAGCTAATCCTAAGTGTTCTCACGGAGATAGCGTCTTCTTCCTGGGTTTTGATAAAAACCTAGTCCTAAGTAATTAGAGTTCATCCTTTCCTTCCTTTTTGTCAGGGACACACAGGTTTTGATCCCTTCAAATTCTTCTCTTGTTTTGGCAATGAGAGCATAGTGCATGGCAATTGCAATTTAGAAATTTGGATTTTAGATAAGCATAATCTGGAAGATGAAAAAGGAATTCTCTTAGCAGAAATAAAATGCCCAAACAGGGGCCCAAAACTCATTCTAGTTTATTCGAAGCAAAAACAATGTTTTAATGTTTCTTATTTGCCATGTTGTGACTTCTCAGCTACTGCAGCATGTCGGGGTCATTTCCCTTGTCTTTTACAACTTTGTACTCTTTCCCACCTTCTTCCTTGCCAAACAGAGCCTTTGAACCGAGTTCATCTCTTGCACGATAGCTATCTCCTTGAGCCATAAGTAATCCCCAGATGGATGTGTTGGCAGGAAACTCCCTTTCTCTTTCCTCATTGATTGCGTGGTCATCAGCTATTTCCTCTTGTTTGAATAGTGATGCTAAGGAGGTTTCATCTAGCGGATCATTGCGCTCTTCTTCCATTTCATCAAAGTCGCTTTCCCCTGTTTTGTAGGGTTCTGTGCACATGAAATCTAGATCTTCTCTTTCCTCTATCCATCGACTATAGTCGCACTCATCGTAAGGGTTGACCCATGGTTGCATTTGAAACTCCTCTACTTTCTCAATGAGATTGATCGTTTCCCAAACAATGGGTGGTGTTGGAATTTTGGGACGGTTGATGCGTACCACTATTTGGGCGGGCTCGAAGCGAGCATGCCTTCTCATCATGATGACCCTTTCTTTTTCCTTCTTCCTATTCTTAAACCGGATACGAAGCCATTCGTCGTCTTCTACAAATGGAATGTCTGGATCTTCCAAATTGTGTTTCGCCCAAGAGTGTTCCTTCCACTTCCTTAGCTTTTCCTCCTCTGCCTGATCTTTGCTGCTTATGTCGGACATGTCAATGTCGATTACTTCTGACTGATCAGAATCATTATCCTCCTCCTCTTCCATCATGAAACACTCGTCCTCCTCAGGGAAGGCTAAGGTAGGTTTGGTTTGGTTGTTTTGGACAATGTATTGGCTGGGATTGTATGTGGGGTTGTGAGATAGACTTATGAGATTGATATTTCGGGGTGGCGGCTCAGCATTATGAGTAGGGAGTTGGTTGGCTTGCCCATCAGGTTTTGGTGGCTTTATGGTTCGACTATCAATAAGGTCTTGAATGTCGTGACGAAGACGCATGCAATTGTCTGTTTCGTGCCCAGGATGTTGGTGGTAGGCGCATTGTTTGTTTGGATCATGGTTTGGACCGTAGGGCGGTGGAGGAAGTGGCTTGTTTAGAGGTTTGAGATGCCCTTGACGGCTGAGAATGGTCAGGGCTTGGGACAAGGTCATGTAAAGAGGATCAAAGTTGCGGCGGGGCCGATTTGAGCTTCGGGATGGGCTGGTTTGGAAAGGGTCCTGAGACAAGGATGTGCCAAGGGCATTCACGGAGGCGTGAGATGTGCGGCTAGAGAAGGTTTTCTTAGGCGGAGGAGTGGTCTCTTCTTTCCCAATGAGTCCTAGCTTGATTCCATCTTCGATTTGCAATCCAGTGGCATGCAAGCGTTTGAAATCGGTGATAGCCTGTGTGTAAATATGCCTGAGATATTTGGGTTGCAAATTTTTGACAACTATCCTCACTTGGTCTTCCTCGGAGGGACGGTTCTTCATCTTGGCAGCCTTTTCTCTCCATCTTGCCACAAAAGTAGCAAAGTCCTCATTGGAATCCTGTTTGGTCATTTCCAAATCTCGAGTTGTTAGCTCAATTTGGACGTTGTACGCATACTGCTTGACAAAAGCATTGGCAATTTCTGGCCAAGTTTGATAATGTACAAACTCCAAAGTGAGGAACCAGTCGAGGGCACTTCCGGTGAGAGTTCGTTGGAACAACTGAGCAATGAGCTCGTCATTCAAGCCCATCGGCTTCAGGGTGTTGATAACATGGCGAACATGACTGGTAGGGTTGCCAGTTCCATTGAACTTCTCAATATTGGGCATTTTGAAATTCTCAGGCAGCTTGGATTCTGGGAAGAGGCAAAGTCCTTCGAAATCCAGAATTTGATCCCCTTGTGAACGAGCTAAAGCCTGTTTGATTTCCTTGACTTGTTTGGTCAACTCAGGACTTTCTGCCACTACCACTTTATGGGGATTCTCGTCTTCCATCGATTTTTCCTCATCTTCAGCATCTCTAGCTGCCTTTTCTGCTAGTAGTGCAGCGATTTGAGCCTGGAGATCGGCAATAGTGGCGTCGTTGTCTGCCATGAAGGTAGAAGGGTTGCTTGACGAAGCTTGAGATTTAGTGGATGACTGGGTTCGTTGAGAGGGTGACCGGGAAGTTTCTGAGAGCGGTCGGAATTGTTGTGGTGAGGGTGTCTTGTCAGATGAGGACGATAAACGGGAGGGTTGCAGAGACCTTTGTTTGGCGTAGCTTCGGGTGTTATAAGAGTACAAAGTTGGCTGTGGTTGCTTCTTTGATTTACCTATTGTGCCTGCTTTGAAAAGTAAAATACCTGGAAGTCAGTATTCGACTTGTGTAGGGTCAGGATTTGGGCTAAAAATCTCAACCCTTCTGCACAGAAAGAGTTAATACAACAACAAATGATACAAGGTGTGAGGAAGAACTTTTGCAAGTAGAATGCAAGTAGGTTCCTAGCCTGTAGGTTCCTGTCTTAGTTTGATAAGCATGCAAGGTTTTTGGTGGTTTCAGGGTGCTCCATTGTCAAAGGGCACCAATCCTTTCACCAGCCCATCATAGGCGGTAATTGGGTGATTCCCTTTTTGATATACCACTAGGTACGAGTGACTGCGGAGTTTGCTGGAACCCCCAACATAGCCCGTGTCATGCCGGGATATCAGGTGAACTCAACGGGTTGCCCGCTCGATGCATATGATAAATGAATTAGATAAGGCATGTATTAGTCTTATGTTGAACTTTCTGGTTATGGCTCTCAAATCCCCAGCAGAGTCGCCAAAAACTGTAGACACCTCCCAAGCGGGGCATCGCCATACAGATTGATCACGTTGTGTTTGCTTGATTGGTTGCTCACTTCATAAACCAAAATCATGGACATTCCCATGGCTAGGAACATCGCCACATGATAACGGTTATCATCAAATAGAGTCGCCACCCAGTTTATTAAAACTGGGAAAATAGATAGAGATTCTGGATTCGGGAGCCAAAAGTACAGTAAGGGGAAGGTGTTAGGCACCCCTCTCTGCCCAGTCGTGAGACTGGCCCATAATCATTCAGCATAAGACGTATAGATGCTTTGTCTAATTCTAACACATAGTCTGTTTAATTATTCCTTTAAACAGTAAGCAAAGTGAGCCAGTGCGATAATTGAAGCATGCATCAGAAAGCAAATAAAACAACATAATGTCCCAGGGAGATGGATCTCGCGGCCGGTGAATAGATGTCACGGCCGAGAGATCCCCCTGGTTTGATGTACCGGCCGAGGGATCGAAGCCCCGGTCGGTGTTCTTCCTCACACCAGACAGAAAAGTTTAGCGAATGATTTAAATGCTATAGTTAGCCATAAATGCGATAAGTAAAACAAACCAGAGGCCGTTGGGCCTCACCACCTTGATCCCTCAGTTGCTTGATTGCTTCGGATTAGGCGTGATTGACTGATTGCTTGATCGAGAACCCTAGGGTTAGGGTTTGAACTTCGGGGTTTGATCGCCGGATTGACGGCTGCCTTCGGAAGGTTAGGGCTTTTGAAGAGTGGGATTGAGGGAGTATTTCTGCAGAGTTTCGAGGTTTGATTGAGTGTGTGGGTATCTCAATTTCTGTGTGTTAATTCGGAACCCAAAGGCCCCTTTATATAGGCATAGGGATGACTCACTCCGGCCAATCAAATCACGAGATGGCAATTGCAATTGCAATGCATCTCAAACTCTACGTCGTGATCTCCGAACGTAGCCCGAACGCATCGGAAAGGTAGTGTAGTTGGATCAAACCAAACGTCTGACAGAACGTTCGAGAGTCTGGAAAAAGGTCGATCTGGCGGCCGAGCAAAGGAAGTCACGGCCGTGGAAAGGATGTCTCGGCCGAAGGATAGATCTTGCGGCCGAGGGATTGATCTCTCAGGGAGATTTTGCTGGCAACAGGTTGCTCGGGCGAGGGATTGAAGTTATGGCCGTGGGATCGATGTTACGGCCGTCAGATGGATTCTCCTAGGCTTCTGTATTTCTGTCTGAAAGGCTGTATGGCTCTGAATTGGGTCCTCTAAGTGGTCAAAGTTCTCACCGAAAGTCCTAAGGTCCTCAAGGAAGCAATCATCAATCATTGTATCCATTTCATCATCGGGATTGTCCCAAGGTGGGACTTGAAATAATCGTTAGGCCAAATTGGGGTGTCTACACTCCGGAGCGCTCGAGAGTACTCCGGAGCGCTCGGGACTGTTCCCAGTTTCATACATGGTCCTTTGTCACATAGTAGGTTGGGAATGAGGCATATCTTAAAAGAAATGGTTTCATTTTGGCATGCATGCACAAGGAAGTCATTTTCCACTAAAACAGAAGCATTTCTCACAAGTTTTCATGTAAAATAAGGTTTTTCCAAAGTTAAAAGATGTTCTCCTCTTGGGAAATATCAAAACAATGGTGTTTGCATGTCAAGTCAGTCTCACTTCCTGTTTGAGAGCAAGCTGACATGCAGCTCACTCCCAAGCGCTCCGAACCATTCCTGAGCGCTCGGGAGTGCATGCATGCCATTGCATCCCATTTTCCCAGTCTGCTGTGTTCTCTGGTTTCTGCATGCATAAGTGTAGCCTGTCGCTCTTTTAAATTTATAGATCTAGCCTTGTTGAGGCAGGGATGCATGATCTGAAAGATTGAAGGCTTAGCTCAGTCTTTCAAGTCATCTGCTGAGCCAGTAGTGTACTTAATATCATTTCAGTTTCCAGCTTTGCATTATATTCTGTCTGTGCTAACAAAGTTTTGCAGGTTGAGAGTGTCAGAACTCCCAAGCGCTCGGGACCACTCCCGAGCGCTCGAGAGTGAATCCAGTAACAGTGTTGCATTTTCAATCATCTTGCACATCTTGCATGACTATTCCATCCTCCCCTGTACACATGCACATGCATGCACTTCCTACATGATATTACTGTGGATATTTGCTAAACGCTTTAATGAAACAAAATCCCTTTTAAAAATCCCGCAAACGTTTAGTAGAGACCAATTTCGAATCGGGCGAGGGGGGTGCCGTAAAACCCTTCCCCCCTCGTAACATGGCTTCCGGACCCTCAAAATGATCTCTGGTTTTCAATCCAAATCAATCATTTTCGAAATAAAACGGTTTCTCGGGTGGTATACCACAAATCCGGGTGGCGACTCTTCAAATCAAACTATTTTTTCGAATCGACTTTAAAACGGCACGAGGCGCGCGATTTTTCCAAATTGGGCCGCCCCGATCTCAAGCACGGGGCTGTGGTAGTCCACAGTGGCGACTCTGCTGGGGACGTTTAATTAATACTTGAGAAAAAGTGGGTTTATTGATAAAACGACCCGCTTTTCTTGAATATCAATTAAACTTGTGAGCCAAGCTTGAAAAACGTTTGTGGGATTTTCAAAGGGATTTTGTTTCATTGTCTATTTCTTGTATATATATCTTGTTCAACCTCGCTGTTGTGTTTCGGCAATCCTACCCGGCTTGCCGGTGATGGGGAATCCCGGAATGCTCAGCAACCCTCGACCATGATGAGTCATACCTACCGTTAGTACCATTATTGGGTGTACGCTCAATAGTGGGAGGTATATTTTGACTCTAGTCCGGGGAATCCTTTTCAAGCCAAAACCAGCCTTTGTACATGCTTAGCAAGCCATAGATCCTTCCAAACTAGGACAGGGACCCGCAGGGTAGGATTATATGCTATATCCTGCCTACATGTTACTGCTTTCTGCATCTCACCATGCATCTATTCATGTCATGCCGTCATGCTGTCTGTTCAATTTCGAGTCCTGCGCTCTTAATCTCGCTCGCACGGTCTGTAGAAGGTTGCCAAGGCCCGATGATGAGTCGTGCACTCTAGTGTACGTTATCGGAATTACATGAGTCCTTAGAACAATGAGTTTTTGGGAAATCAAAATATACTAAGTCCTTGACTAACGCCTAATCGAAGATTCAATGGAGAATAAGGAATAACAAGGAAAACGACGCCGTGATACCACTTTACTTACACCACTCTGGCTAATGGCACCATGTCACTGACAACACGATGGTTGGGGTATCACGTCGTCTATACTAAGTTATTCCAAGTTCAAAATTGAAACTTCGAACGAGGACTAGTTGAATACTTAGTTCATTTTGACATCTCTTAGAATTTGTCGTTCTGAACGAAGGATACACACTAAAAGAATCTCTGAGGACTAAGGCAATCCTTCATAGGATGTCATTTCTTGAGTCAGGGTCTAGGAGACCATAAATCCATGGAGTTTGGGATACCTCTGGTGTTCGCCGTGCCCGAACGGCTCCCTCTAGTTCGGTCTAACCTTAGGTGCATCTTCCAGCAGTCTTATTGCTCTGTCTCGGATGGTCTTAGATAAGGAGATGGGCTCTGATTCCCAACGTGAGGAATTTAACCTGCCTGACACCGACTTACCCGTAACTGTTGGAACTTTCCGTAAAGTGCGATCCCTTGTGTCGACGACAACAACACGTCAATTACAACTCTTTTATTCAGCATGCATTTTTCAATAAATCATAACAGGGGCACATTCTGAGTTCGCTTTCTGCTTTACTGTCAGCACTGAATCATCCTTCCTACAATGAAACCATACCCTCAAAAACTCAGAATTTGTGGGAAGATATGGAACAGCCGGTGGAAATTTTGAATGGGGAACATCCGAACGGGGAACAGCCAGCAGGGATTCTGAACGAGTTGGATCAAATTCGAACCTCTATCCGACAGATGGGTGAACGAATAGGCAACCAGATTACCCAGTTGATGCTTATGATAATCGGGGTTGCCAGACGATTTCCACCTCCACAAAACCCAGAAACACCCCTCGAAAATAATCATGAACCACCCTCTGAACCAAACTCCCAAAGCCCAGAAATGGCCACCATCGAAGCCAAATTATCCCAACTTGAGCTGTCCTTAGCCAGAAGCGAAAGAATCACCTCAATTGGTTTCGACTTTGACGAACTCTGCCTTTTCCCGAATGCCAGACTACCCAGGAAATTCAAGCCAATCGACTTCGCTAAGTTTGACGGAACCGGTGACCCAAAAGCACACTTGACCAGTTACATTGGGGCACATTCCATGTGGGGCTTGGAGAAAGACGCCATGGCCCAAATGTTTTCCCAAACACTGGTTGGACATGCCTTGCGTTGGTTCACTGCCTTGGAAGTGACAAAGAAGAAATCTTGGGAAGACATCTGTGAGGCTTTCGTGGCCCAGTTTGACTATAACATCCAACTTGAGGTCACCACTCGAGAGTTGGAATCAACGAAGATGGAACCGAAGGAGTCTTTTATGGATTTTATTCGAAGATGGAGAGCAAAGGCTGTTCAGATAAAAGACAAACCCTCGGAGAAAGATCAAATTCGGATGATTGTCCTAAATCTCCAGCCCGCACTTGCCAGGCACATGATCCTAGCTCAAGCCTCTTCCAACTTCAAGACATTCTTCGAAACAGGCCTGGCCGTCGAAGAAGCTGTTCAGTTGGGCATCCTCGAAAATGCTGATTCCTTCCCAGAGACAGAAAATGTAGACCCCGACAGCAGCAACATGTTGTATGGTTACACCGACTTGCCATCTGACCCTACACATACTGACCATGTCCGGACCGAGCCCGTTAGCCAGATCGTTGCTCAAGCCACCAAGCCTAAACAACCTCGTGTCTTTTCCGAGTTTCTTGTACCACTATCCATAGTATTCGAAAGACTTGTCGAAAGCGGAACCGTCAAGCCACTCCTGCCAACTCCCCTACCACAACCCAGATGCCTTCTGCGCCTTCCATCAAATGCCCGGTCACGCTACCAATGACTGTCACCGTCTCCGTCACAAGATCCAAGACTTAATCGACGACGGAACCATCCCAGTGCCGGACTTCAGATCGGGAGGAGGATTTTGAGTGCAGCAAAGCATGAATGGAATTGCTCACGAGTTTGGGAGAGCTTTTGAGTTTCGAGTCAAGTCTTTGTCTTTCAATTTCGAGTCAGTTTGTACTTTGGGTCTTTCATGCTTTCGTGTTTGTATGTCTTCAAGTTTGTAAAAAAAAAAAAAAACCAAAAAGAGAGTCAGTTTCGTAGTCCCGAACTACGTTATGACCTGATTCCTTTGCAAGAAGGATACGTAGGCAGCCTTATCCCGAGGCCCGGTCATGTTCTTTCGAGTCGATCCCAAAATTCGGTCACAATCTTTCGAGTCAATCCTTTGTCGGTCCGTCCCGTCTTTTGATGTCAAACCTCTTGAGTCGAAATTGTGATAATAAACTCACGTTTTGTGATAATCCCTTAACTTGGAATTGTTTTTCACCGTCAATTGAGAAATTAAGACACGAAGTATTTTGCCCTTGCGAGAAGAAGAATTTCAGGAGACCATTCCCTGACACCATCAAGAAGCAACGCCTTGGCATGAGAAAAAGCTCGCTAGATCAAAACCTCAAAATATGATCGAGACAAAAGTTAGAGCACACAAATCCCTTAACTTGCATCTAGGATCCAGTTATCGAGTTGTGCATTTCAAAATGAAGAAAGGCATTCTTTTCTTTTGTCACACGCTTGAAGATATATATCCATTGATAATCCCCTTTGAGCCTAAATCAATTTCTTTGAAAGAACCCAGCTAGGCAGCTATCCCCCACACCGGAGTGAAATGAGGAGGACAAATGTGCCAAACACCTGGTTATCATCGGCGCATCAGAATTCAAAGCGTGAAAATACATGGGCATAATGAGATGCAAAACATCGAAAAAGAATCAGAGAAAGCTCAGAATCAACGAGAATGCCAAACACATCGGCACAACAAAGTTCGAAGCAAATAAGGCGCCCGTCAAAAGCAAAAGGACAAAAATATTCAAGATGGCTGCTAGCTCTCGAAACCCAAAGAAAATGAAAAAAGTTTGAGCCTATTATCCTTTCTTTGTTAAGCCAAACCTTGGCCACGTTACAACCCTGATAAAGTCCTTTCAGATTGGAAAACACAACTTGATAACAAAAATCCTGGACAATAGGAGAAAACAAGAAGGAGCGCCAAGGCATTTTGTGAATCTTGCAAAAATCCAACCTGGGGCATGATTCCTAACAAAAATCCTCGTGTTTTGCTAAAACAATTTCAAAGCCTCGAATGGGAAAATCATCAAAACTTGATTTTATCATGACAATTTCAAACATTAAATCCTCAAATAATCAAACTCCTCGTCCAGTCAAGGTCTTCGTTAAGAGTCAGTCCTCTCATAATTGGGTCTTTCTTGTCCTTTGAGTCATCTAGCCCTTGCCCAAATTCACGCAAGGTCATTTCCGGTCGTCATTGAGGTCCCAACTCGCGAGAGAAGTTCCGACACAGGGAAGAACTCGCGCTTGCACTTGTGATAAAACTGGTTGCCGAAACTATCAGTGGAATCAAAGAAAAGAATCAGAATTAAGGCCTGTCACTCACGGGGGCACATCAGCCCAATGTCATCAATCACGGCAATCATACAGCCAACCTCAAGACTGGAGCATGGATGGTATAAACTCAAGCCCTGATCAAGGTCAAACTCAAGCCAACTCTTGTTCAAGCCCTCAATCCAACTCGAACCCAATTTCCATCCAAAGACAAACTCCATCCCAAATCCCAAAATCCTAACAATACCGGTCCGCTGGCCAAAAACAGTAAAGCAGAAAGGGTACTTGGACATGTCCATTTTTGTTTTTTAAAATTAAAAATCATCAGTGTTGGCAAAAGTCGAAACGCGGGTCTCACTTTCTAACCTCGACCCCCCACGGTCGCCTTCTTCCTTCATATTCGTCAACATGACTGCTCATCTGCTGTCATAGATTTGGCATTGTCCTGAGGGACACCATTCGATCATCCGTAGCCATAGATTTGGCACCCGTCGAACTCGCCATAGATTTGGCACCGTTCTTTCCTGCCATAGTTTTGGCACCGTTCTTTCCTGCCATAGATTTGGCACCCTTTCTTTCCCGCCATAAATTTGGCACTGTCATGTTGGACGCCCTTCAGTTTCTCCGCCGCCATAAATTTGGCACCGTCCTAAGGGACATCCCCCCGCTTTTCTCCAGTTTCTCCGCCGCCATAAATTTGGCACCGTCCTAAGGGACTTCATCCCCGGTTTTCTCCAGTTTCTCCGCCGCCATAGATTTGGCACCGTCCTAAGGGACTTCATCCCCGATTTTCTCCAGTTTCTCCGCCGCCATAGATTTGGCACCGTCCTAAGGGACTTCATCCCCGGTTTTCTCCAGGTTCTCCGCCGCTATAAATTTGGCACCGTCCTAAGGGACATCTCCCCGGTTTTCTCCAGGTTCTCCGCCGCCATAAATTTGGCACCGTCCTAAGGGACTTCATCCCCGGTTTTCTCCAGGTCTCCGCCGCCATAAATTTGGCACCGTCCTAAGGGCTCTCATCCCCAGTTTTCTCCATGTTCTCCGCCGCCATAAATTTGGCACCGTCCTAAGGGACTTCATCCCCGGTTTTCTCCAGTTTCTCCGCCACCATAAATTTGGCACCGTCCTAAGGGACTTCATCCCCGGTTTTCTCCAATGTCTCCGCCGCCATAAATTTGGCACCGTCCTAAGGACGCCCCCTTTCTGCCATTTGCTTGCACCTGCATGTTTGCATTTGCCCCAAAGAACTACGCTGGTCTGATCCTTGCAGGAAAGGGTACGTAGGCAGTCTGAAAAGACGCGACCGCATGCATCAAATGTTTGTGTCTTTACTTGCATTTGATTTTGAGTTGAGGATTTGATTTGGCTCGAATTGGGCTGTCTCAATCTTTGGACGGCACTCGTATCCATGCATGATGTCGAGCGTCGCCCAAAGAGGGGCGACTATAGACACCCCAATTTGAACTTGTCGAATTTCCTTGATTTGTGGCCCGGAGGCTCCCCGATGATGACTTTGGATTGAAACAAGCCTCACGCCGATCAAAACTTTGCTCCTTGAAAGATTTGAAAAGGGAATTAAAATGGTCAAAAGCATTTCCAAGCGCTTGGGAGTAGTCCTGAGCGCTCAAAACAATTTTCCAAAACCTCTGGCCTGGCTCATTCTCGAGCGCTCGAGAGTGAAGTCCCAAGCACTCGAGACTGCTCCCGAGCGCTCGAGACTGATGTGTTGCCCAATGGATGGCAGTATCACCCACTGCCCATGCAACTCATCATTACCACCATCTTGAGCCCGCCGATGGTTCAGTCAACACTCAACCTCTGGTGCCAGAGATCTTCAGGCCAAGGATTTTCCTATTTTAAAAATGTTTTATTCAAATCCATTTGATTTTGAAAACTATAGGTTATTTTGCCTATAAATAAGAGGGTCTGGTTTCAGGGCCAGGGGCTACGAAATTCTTCTCCTGCAGAACCCCCATTCTCTGCTCTCTTTCTCTCTCTTACTCAAGACCAAGGTTTTCCAAACTCAAATTCACTTTCCAAACTCCAAAAGTTTTAGAAATCACCAAGGAAAAGGGCAAGAAATCCAGAACACTCTCTGCTTCTGATTTCTTGTACTCTTCTCTCTGCATCCACCTTTCAAAGCTATTCCAAGGAGCAAGGTTCAAGTAAAAAAGGTAGAAATTTTCACATTTGATCACAAACAAAGAGGCTGTTCTTCCCTTCTGAGGGGGGTCTCTCAACCTGACCCAGTCTTCAATACTGGGTGCATGGTTGGGAGACCCTAGTGTAAAAACAAGAGCAATGGGGCATAAAAAAAAATGTTTTCACAAAACCCTTACTGGAAACACTCCGGAGCGCTCGAGAGTACTCCGGAGCGCTCGGGACTGTTCCCAGTTTCATGCATGGTCCTTTGTCACATAGTAGGTTGGGAATGAGGCATACTCTTAAAAGAAATGGTTTCATTTTGGCATGCATGCACAAGGAAGTCATTTTCCACTAAAACAGAAGCATTTCTCACAAGTTTTCATGTAAAATAAGATTTTTCCAAAGTTAAAAGATGTTCTCCTCTTGGAAAATATCAAAACAAGGGTGTTTGCATGTCAAGTCAGTACCACTTCCTGTTTGAGAGCAAGCTGACTCGCAGCTCACTCCCAAGCGCTCCGAACCATTCCCGAGCGCTCGGGAGTGCATGCATGCCATTGTATCCCATTTTCCCAGTCTGCTGTGTTCTCTGGTTTCTGCATGCATAAGTGTAGCCTGTCGCTCTTTTAAATTTATAGATCTAGCCTTGTTGAGGCAGGGATGCATGATCTGAAAGATTGAAGGCTTAGCTCAGTCTTTCAAGTCATCTGTTGAGCCAGTAGTGTACTTAATATCATTTCAGTTTCCAGCTTTGCATTATATTCTGTCTGTGCTAACAAAGTTTTGCAGGTTGAGAGTGTCAGAACTCCCAAGCGCTCGGGACCACTCCCGAGCGCTCGAGAGTGAATCCAGTAACAGTGTTGCATTTTCAGTCATCTTGCACATCTTGCATGACTATTCCATCCTCCCCTATACACAAGCACATGCATGCACTTCCTACATGATATTACGGTGGATATTTGCTAAACGCTTTAATGAAACAAAATCCCTTTTAAAAATCCCGCAAACGTTTAGTAGAGACCAATTTCGAATCGGGCGAGGGGGGTGCTGTAAAACCCTTCCCCCCTCGTAACATGGCTTTCGGAACCTCAAAATGATCTCTGGTTTTCAATCCAAATCAATCATTTTCGAAATAAAACGGTTTCTCGGGTGGTATACCACAAATCCGGGTGGCGACTCTTCAAATCAAACTATTTTTTCGAATCGATTTTAAAACGGCACGAGGCGCGCGATTTTTCCAAATTGGGCCGCCCCGATCTCAAGCACGGGGCTGTGGTAGCCCACACAATGGTAATTGGATTTCAGAGGAAAGAGAGATTAACGAGCATTTATTTGGTTATTTCTCAGCCTTGTTTAAAACTGGTGGCCCAAGAGATTTCGATTCAGTACTACAAAAGGTGGAATGCTGCGTTACAGATGAAATGAATAGGAAGCTAACTGGGATGGTGACAGATTTGGAAATCAAGGAGGCTGTGTTTCAACTTGGAGCCCTCAAAACTCCAGGTCCTGACGGTTTCAATGGACTTTTCTACCAACAGTTTTGGGATACAGTAAGTTTGGATGTGGTTTCAGCGATCAAGGGATTTTTCAATGAGGGCAACCTCTTCAGAGATTTCAACTTCACTGATTTGGTTCTCATTCCCAAGGTGCATTTTCCCGAGTCTCTCTCTCAGCTCAGACCCATTAGCCTTTGTAATTTTTGCCTGAAGATCATTACAAAAATCCTGGCTAATCGTATCAAAAAGTTTTTAAAAACTATCATCTCCCCAAACCAATCTGCTTTTGTTCCCGGAAGGATGATACAAGATAGCATCCTTATTGCTCACGAGTCTTTCCATTTCCTGAAACGCAAGAAACAAGGAAAGGATTTCTTCATGGCTGTTAAACTTGATTTCAACAAGGCCTATGACAGAGTGGAATGGGATTTCCTTGGTGCTTTGATGAAGAAAATGGGCTTCGCTGAAAAATGGGTTAATTGGGTTATGGAAAGTGTGACCTCGGTGGATTTCTCAATTCTGGCTAATGGTGAGGTTAAAGCTAAAGTCTATCCAGAGCGTGGATTGAGGCAGGGTGACCCTTTATCACCCTACCTCTTCTTATTGGTTAAGGATGTTCTTTCCAAGCTCATTCAAGAGAAGATAAATGGAGGCCAACTTGCAGGTATGCGCATTAATAAACATTGTCCTGTTCTTTCACATATTTCTTTGCAGACGATGCCATGTTATTTTTAAAAGCTGAGTTGAATGAATGCAATGTCATTAAGAATGTTTTGGAAGAGTATGGTAGGGCGTCAGGGCAAATTGTTGACTTTGAAAAATCTGGTATCTATTTCTCTTCTAATATGAACGATACAGATAAACAATTATGTTGTGATTTTCTAGATATCAAGCCAATGAAAGGAGATTCAAAGTATTTAGGTCTCCCAACTTTCTGGGGGAGATCCAAAGCTGAGGCATATACTTTTCTGGTTGAGAAAGCGATGGGTAAAATGCAGGGATGGAAGAATAAGTTGATTTCAATGGGTGGAAAGGAGATTCTCATCAAATCAGTGGTCCAAGGAATTCTGACTTTTGCAATGGCTTGCTTTTTATTACCTAAGAAGTTGTGTGAAAAGCTAGATTCTTTGACTAGGAATTTCTGGTGGAAAGGGAACCCGGAGGATAGGGGAATATGCTGGACTTCTTGGGAAAATTTGGGCAAAGCTAAGGACCATGGTGGGATGGGTTTTCGAAACTATCGAGCCTTTAACGAAGCTATGCTTGCACGTAATGGCTGGAGAATGTTAATGAATCCAGATGCTTATTGGGCCAGGTTTTTTAAGGGAATCTATTTCCCAAACTCATCCTTCCTCCAAGCATCAAGAGGTAATCGAGCTTCTTGGGCATGGTTGAGTCTTTTACATGGCAAGAATCTTCTCCTCAAGGGGCTTAGATGGCAAGTGCAAGACGGCAAAAGTATAGATTTTTGGAATGATGCTTGGATTCCTTCTTTGCCTAATTTCAAAGTTCCTATTCCTAGACCTGCCAACAGTGCTATTAACAAGGTGGTGGACATCATTGATGCTAATTCTGGGCAGTGGGATATTCAGAAAATGTCAATGGAAATACCTTTGGAGGTAGTGAATGCAATTATGGAAATTCCTCTAGCCCATGTGGGTAGAACCGATCAGTTAGTGTGGCATTTTAACCCCAACGGTTGCTATTCAGTTAAATCAGGGTATCATATTGCACTACATAATTTAAGTGAGAAGGTTTCCAACAAGCCTGGGACATCTTTCAAGTTGGCGAAAGAAGTTTGGAAAGTTTTGTGGAAGATGAAAGTTCCAAACAAAGTTAAAAACTTTTGGTGGCGTGTTTGCAGAAATATTTTAGCAACAAAGGAAAATCTTTTCAAAAGGAGATGTGCACAGGATAACCTTTGTCCTATCTGTGATTGTGAAGTGGAATCCATTGACCATATGCTCTTTCTGTGCCCTTGGGCCAATTTGGTGTGGTTTGGTTGTAACATTAAACCCTTCGGCGACTTAGGAAGCAATGGTTCAGCTGTCAAATGGATTGATGACATGGTTAATAAGCTGGGCACCAAGAAAGCTACTGAGTTCATGGGAAGAGTGGCTGTTATTGCTTGGAATATCTGGAAAGGAAGAAATGAATTCGTTTTCAACAGAGCAGCAGTAAATGCGCAGAGGACTATCGATTACATTCTCCATTCGGAGATGGAAAGTTCATCTACTCATGTGACTCCTACAGTCCAAATGGACAACCCACTAAATCAGGAGGAGATATCCACCTGGAGGGCTCCGGACATAGGTAAATTCAGCCAATTGTGATGTGGCTTTTCCAACGCCTGGAAAAAAGGGTAAAGCTGTCGCGGTTCTTCGAAACTGGAAGGGAAAGGTGATGGAAGGCGTAGCGAGGTCAGTTCATACTACATCTAGCCTAGGGGTGAGCTTTTTGCCATTAGAGCGGCGTGCTAGATGATTCACAGCTTGGGCTTGAAAGAGGTAGAAGTCGAGTCTGATAACAAGCAAGCGATTACCCTTAGTGTTTCTGAATTGGTTCCCCCGTGGTCTGTGAGAGTTTTGGTGATGGATATTCGTGATTATGCTAAGGAGAGTTCTCTCTTTCTCAAATGGGTGAGAAGATTGGCGAACAAGGTGGCCCATCAAGTTGCACATTTAGCTTTAAGAAAATCTCTACCATGTAATTGGGTTTTCAATCCCCCTACTTCTCTTGTAACAGTTTTGGAAAAGGATATTAATGAAAGCCTTTAAGGCCTTTTTTGCTGATAAAAAAAAAAAGTCCATTCCACTCAACAGTGGTCAAGCAGCCTATATACTCCTATATTCAAGCCAGCCTGGTTTGGGTCCCTTATTTATGGGCCTTTCCTCCTATTTTAAGCCCAAATAAATACTCCCTTCATCCCTTTTTTAAAGTCCAGTATTTCATTTTGGGTTGTTCCTTAATAAGTGTCCATTTTATAAAGTTAGTGGATAAAAGTTGGTACATTTTCCATTTTGCCCCTAAAATTATATTCCATTTTGAAAAGTTAGTGAGTAAAAGTGTAATGATGATATCTTCATAGAGGGTAAGTAGGGAAAGTGGAGGTAAAAGTTGATGTGAAATGTGTAATGATGATATTTTCTTAATAAGTTGGAGTTACGAAATGGGACACTTAAAAGGGGACAGAGGGAATAAGGCTTTTGGACTAATTTTTTTTCAAACACACACTAATGTCAGCAATCTGTCCATGGTCCAAATACAACAGAAAATGGCAGTCATTTCGTAGGCATTAGTTTTCGAAAAACGAAGTGGAAAAAGAAAACACATTTTTAGAACAACGGAAAATATGAACACGTAACAAGAATGTAAGTACCACAAGGTCCACAAACCTATTTATTCAAGATTATTAGCGTTTGAACCCGTTCAATGCACGAAACACATACAATTATGTTATCCATTATTGAAGTTCAGAATTCATACTATAAGTAAAAATTAACCAAAAAATTACCTTCAAACCTACTCCTAATCACCCAATTCCAGTTTCGCAGAGCAATAATTTACCGAAAATAATATTCAGACTTTGAGGAATAGAGTAGAAAAACAAACACAATGAAAAAAGAGTAAAAGCAACCATCCTTAAAGAAGAAAACGGAAATTTCAAATCTATTAATTACTCCGTAGTTGCTAGAAATCATACGATAACCCCCCCTCCCTCCCTCTCAGGAAATTTTAAGAAATTAAAAAAAAATGAAAAATCTAGGAAATTAGAATATGGGGGTTTGGAGATTTTTGGGGCTCAAAAACATTTGTATAGGGTATTGAACAGAAAACAACTTATTTTGTGGTACAAACCTAAACGAATCCAGGGATGCTGCAAAGCAACTCCCTGTAGAGCACTATAGTACACCACCACAACTGTCCAAAAGTGTTTTCAACGGTCTAGATTAAAAACGAACTCTTCTAGGGAAAAGTTAACTCTCCCTTAACTCTTCACTGGAAGAGTTTATTTTCAATCTGAACCATTAAGGGAATGACTTCGGTGTCCCCAGTCATTTTGGGGACACCGTAACTTTTGGCATAACAAAATCATTATGAGTATAACCAAAACCTATTACAAGCATAACAGAACCATAACAAGGCATAACTTGTTTGTTATGCCTTGGTTGATTTTTTGGATATTCCTTGATTATGCCTTGTTTGTGTTCTATTATGCTTGTAATGGGTTTTAATTATGCTCATAATGGTGAAGTTATGCCAAAGATTACGGTGTCCCCAAAATGACCGGGGACACCATAGCATCATCCGACCATTAATTGTTGAGATAAACCGTCCAAATGCATCTTGTAAGGCGCTTTACACATAGTTGCTTTGTAGCATCTCCAGAACCCTTAACGGGATGGCTTCTTAAGCCAACAAGAAGCGCCAGTGGACCACTACTAATGAGTGGGCTTCGGATTCATTTGTCCCAGACCTCTGAATGCCATTTTCGTTTAGACAATGTGTTACTGCATGTGAACCTTTTCCACCATATCTTACACAACAGTTTTTTATAATCGGATGTCCGGGTCATCTTGCGTGCGTGCACCGCGACTAATTCTAGGGTCCTAAAGTTACCAACCGACCAAACCCTCCAATAACTCCAAGATTAGAAATGTTTGTCCTCCGTAGAATTCAAACATGCAACTTTGCAGAGGACAAGATACGTTACGGAACACTGGCTACCCACATTTGGTAATGTTAGTAATTTATTTTAATCAACGGGTATCTGTAATCTTAACGTGGGAGATAAATAAGTATTTAATATCATGGATCTCGTAATATAATTGAAATAAGGACGGGAGTGTAATTATAATTCTGTAGTGGGGTGAATTATAATTAGTGAAATAAGAAATAAAATCCTGGTGGGATTAGGGTTTCTTATTTACACTGGGAGCCCGGATTTATTACTCCTTAGGTCCTTATCGTAGCCATATATATACACGTTATGCTCTCTAGGTCAGTGAGACGTTTTCTATTATTCACAAAATAGAGGCAGGCTTAGAGAGAGCAAACAGATCATGAAAGGGTCCACACTCGGTTCGTGTTCTAGACGTGCAGGGAATACAATAGAAGATCGTAAGGTGCAGTCGAGCAATATACGTGGCTTATAGCAAGACGTGCTATAACAAGTTCAACCAGCGTTCGTGTCGCAGGGAGTTGAGGTGAAACCCTAATTCCGCCTTATAGGATTTTGCAATTTTCTTGTTGTCTAATCTGCACGCGTCATTACTGAGTTTTGGGAATCGTTTCCCAACAGTGGTATCAGAGTAGGCTTGTAGACACCCCAATTTGGCCTAACGATTATTTCAAGTCCCACATTGGGACAATCCCGATGATGAAATGGATGCAATGATTGCTGATTGCTTCCTTGAGGACCTTAGGACTTTCGGTGAGAACTTTGAACCACTTAGAGGACCCAATTCAAAGCCATACAGCCTTTCAGACAGAAATACAGAAGCCTAGGAGAATCCATCTGACGGCCGTAACATCGATCTAACGGCCATAACATCAATCCCTCACCCGAGCAACCTGTTGCCAACAAAATCTCCCTGAGAGATTAATTCCTCGGCCGCAAGATCTATCCTTCGGCCGAGACATCCATTCCTCGGCCGCGTGATCTATTACTCGGCCGCCAGATCGACCTTTTTCCAGACTCTCGAACGTTCTGTCAAACGTTTGGTTTGATCCAACTACACTACCTTTTCGATGCGTTCGGGCTACGCTCAGAGATCACGACGTAGAGTTAGAGATGCATTGCAATTGCAATTGCCATCTCGTGATTTGATTGGCCGGAGTGAGTCATCCCTATGCCTATATAAAGGAGCCTATGGGCTCCGAAATAAACACGAAATTATCAGGGTACACACTCTCTCAAGCCTCGAAACTCTGTCAAAATACTCTCTCAACCCCATACTCCAAAAGCCCTAACCTTCCGAAGGCAGCCGTCAATCCGGCGATCAAACCCTAACCCTAGGGTTCTCGATCAAGCAATCAATCAATCACGCCCAATCCAAAGCAATCAAGCAACTGAGGGATCAAGGTGGTGAGGCCCAACGGCCTCTGGTTTGCCTTATTTACTGTCCCTTTTTACTAATCGTAGCATTTTGATTAACTGTTAATTCTTCTGTCTGGTGTGAGGAAGAACACCGACCGGGGCTTCGATCCCTCGGCCGGTATATCAAACCAGGTGGATTCCTCGGCCGTGAGATCCATTCACCGGCCGCGGGATCCATTTCCCTGGGACATTTTATTTGCCTTTCTGCTTTCTAATGCATGCTTCAATTATCGCACTGGCTCACTTTGCTTACTGTTTAAAGGAATAATTAAACAGACTATGTGTTAGGATTAAACAAAGCATCTATACATCTTATGTTGAACGATTATGGGCCAGTCTCACGACTGGGCAAAGAGGGGTGCCTAACACCTTCCCCTCATTGTACTTTTGGCTCCCGTATCCGAAATCCCTATCTGTTTCCTAGTTTTAATAAACTAGGTGGCGACTCTATTTGATGATAACCATTATCGTGTGGCGATGTTCCTAGCCATGGGAATGTCCATGATTTTGGTTTATGAAGTGAGCAACCCATCGAGCAAACACAACGTGATCAATCTGTATGGCGATGCCCCATTTGAGAGGTGTCTACAAGGCTGTAATCACGCGTATGGATTAAACAAGCCATGTTATCCGTCGGTTATAAAGGGTAGAACATAGAACTGTGCTAACCCATATTTTGCAGCGTTCTTACCCAGTTATTATGGTCACATGATTTTTTGTTGATTTTGTGTGATTGGATCCCACGATAATTTTTTCGTGGTAATTGTTATTTATTGGTTACCACGATTATTTTTTGTGATTGTAATAATTAACGTAGCATGTGTTATTTATTGGGTGCCACGATTATTTTTCGTGGTTCTAATAATTAACGTAGCATGTGAACTCCAATAGAGGCATAAGATCGATATATGTATGTTTGTTCGATTGTAATAGCATTTCGACGGTTATTCGGAGATCGAAGATGGTAGATACAGAAGATACAAGTTGTTTGGCTCTCAACAGATTTTTTCTAGATTCGTAGGGTCTGATTGTAGGGCTATTTCGACCCAATAAACGTTGGAGTTGGAAAATATTTTCTTCACGGAAATTGTAGATAATTGAATTTTGAATTCAACCCAATTTGAATCACTTCAATCGGAAGTCGGATGAGGAAGATATGGCCAAAATACAAAAGGCTGTGCAGTTTACGCGGGAATATATCAAATCCATTTTTTCCTGTTTAAGCATGGTTGGATTTTAGTTTCCTTGATTGATTCAAAGTATTTAAGTCTTCCACACAAGTATAACTGAAGGATTTCAAGTTTGGAAGGATTCCTTGTTGCTCAAAGATTGCATCTTTGACCATAATAGCTGGATTATTTTCTCTTATGTTTCCTTATTATTTGTATTTCCATATTATTTGCATATGTGATAGTTTACCATATTGGGACAACATGGTAATATTTGGCCTTCGACCTAGATCACGTTTTTTTTGCAAACTGAATTTTTTTTAAATAACTAAGTGGGAGAAGGAATTTATTTTGGATAAATTCCATGGTCTCCATTCTTAGTCTGTAGATGATATAATTAATTTTGTGTGTTGGTTTCAGAACCTTCCTCCCTATCAAACAAAATTAATTGAGGCATCATCGGTACAAACTTCCTAAAGGGATAGCTCGATCTAAGATAATTGTTGTGTGGGTCACTTCTCCATCTGAGGTGGTTCATAACGGAACAATAGGTCTAAAAGCTAGGTAATGGTATACACTTAGCTATAAATAATAATATCTTCTCTATCTGAGTCACTTTTATTATTTATAGGACCGAAGCAATATTGGTTATTTAATTTTGTTTGGCATGGTCTAGTGTCTAGATAGTAAAATTAAAAGGTTGTGCTTATCTACAAGAATGATGAAGAGTAGACGACCTTCCCATCGAGGCATGCTCTTCACGGTGTGTAGGGTTGCCAATGTTTTTCTTTTAACATGTGGTTAAAGGAACCAATATTAAAATGAAATTTACGTTTTTATTGCCCTTCATAATTGTAGTTATGTGATTCTCAGATTTAAAAATGGGTTCTTTCAATCCACTTGTCATTATTCTCAAAGAAAATAAACTTACTGGACCGTATTATATTGACTTAAAAAGGAACTTAGATATTGTGTTAATTGCTAAGGGGCACAAATTTGTGTTGTCTGAGGTGTGCCCTCCTAGACCTGATGAGAATGCCACAGAACAGGAAGCAAAACTTTATAAAAATTGGTGAGTATCACCCATGTTGAAGGGACCTCGATTAGGGATCATGTTCTGAAGATGATAGCTCTTCTTAATGAACTAGAGATCCTTGGAGCTGAAATTGATGGGAAAACCCAGATCGATTTCGTTCTTAACTCACTGTAGTCTGAGAGTTTTAAGTAATTTCGCCTGAACTATTATATGAACAAAATGCATTTATCTTTGGCGAAACTTCTTAAGGAACTCCAAACAGCTGAGGATTTTTTGGTTGTGAAGAAACCACCATCAGTGCTAGTGGCAGAGAAGGCTTCTACTTCTAAGCTGAAAGGCAAGAAGAAGCAGAACAAATCTCAGAAAAAGGTTGTGGAGGCAGTTCATGCGCGTCAAGGTGGAGTGAAAAAGCCTGTGGGCAAATGTTTTCACTGCAAGCAGAAAGAACACTGGAAGTATGAATGTCCATTCTATCTCAATAAAGTGAACAATCAGGATAATTTTTTTTTTCACTAGTTGAATCACGTTTAGTGGTGTTATCTACCAGTGTAGATACGGGAGCTACTAATCATGTTTGCAATTTATTGCATGGATTCCAGGAAATCAGAAGACTCAGTGATGGAGAGATTTATCTATATATGGGAAATGCTACGAGAGTGGCAACAGTTGTAGTAGGAAATGTCATTTTTAAATTTTTGTAGTAATAGGAGTTTAATTTTGAGAGATTGTCTTTATGTTCCCTCTATTAGAAGAAACTTGATTTCAGTGTCTAAGTTGATCAAGTTTGGATATTTGGTGGATGATCTCTACATTATTAATCCTATATTTCCTACAGTGCAACTGCATGAATTGAATAACACTAATAATATGCCATGTAAGAGAAATGAGCCTTCTAAATTTGAACAAAACATATCTTTGGCACTTATGCATTGGTCATATTAATCTGAATAGGATTCCCAGACGGGTTAGGGATGAATCTTTGGGTTCATTAGAAGTTGAGGAACTTCCAGTCTGTAAATCCTGTTTGGAAGGTAAGATGACTAAGAGGTCTTTTTCAGCAAAAGGATATAGAGCCAAAGAGCCGTTGAAATTGGTTCACTTTGATTTGTGTGGACCCATGAATGTCCAAGCTAGAGGTGGTTTTGAGTATTTTGTCACTTTTATTGATGATTACTCTAGGTATGGATACATATATTTGATGCGCAGTAAGTCCGAATGCTTTGAGAAATTCAGGGAGTATAGGGCAGAAACAGAAAAGCATTTAGGTAAATGTCTTAAGACACTGCGATCTGATCGTAGTGGGAAATACCTCTTGGGAGAGTTTAGGGACTACTTGTCAGCTGAAGGGATTACATCCCAGTTGTCAGCTCCAGGTATGCCACAACAAAATAGTGTAGCAAAGCGAAGGAATATGACTCTTATGGATATGGTAAGATCAATGATGAGTTATTCAGATTTACCAATTTCGTTTTGGGGACATGCACTAGAAATAATAGCATACATTCTGAACTTGGTACCATCTAAGTCAGTACCATCTACACCCACAGAACTGTGGACTGGGTGCAAACCTAGTCTACAACATGTTCGGGTTTGGGGTAGTCTAGCACATGTGCTGAATGGGAACGCAGATAAATTGGACTCAAGGACATAAGTTTGTCTGTTTGTGGAGTACCCTAAAGGAATGAAATGTGGATTATTTTATAGTTCTAAGGATCAGAAGGTCATTGTTAGCACCAATGCCCGATACTTAGTGGAGGACTATGTGATAGACCACAAACCCAAAAGTAAAATTGTTCTAGAGGAATTGAAAAGAGAGAGATCGGCACAAACTTCTTTACCACCAGTAGTGCAGGAAGAAACACCACAAGAGACATCTGTAGAGGCATCTATTGACACACTGGTATCTCGTCGTAGTGGGAGGGTTATTGTTCCACCCAGTCGGTATGTGTTGTTAGGAGAGTCTTATGAAATGATCCTTGATGATCAACATGCCGAACCCTGTAACTACAATGAGACACTTCAAGATAAAGATGTGAAACTTTGGCAAAAGGCTATGAAATCAGAGATGGAGTCTAGTACTCTAATCAAGTCCGCATTCCTTAATGAAAATCTGGAAAAGTGCATCTATATGGTGCAACCAAATGGATTCATAGCAAAAGGTCAAGAGCACATGTTGTGTGCAAGCTTAATAAGTCTATTTATGGGCTTAAGTAGGCATTTAGATCTTGGACCTTCCGTTTTGATCAATGTCCGGATGAGTCATGTGTGTACAAGAAGCGCAACGGAAAAGTGGTGGTGTTTCTAGTGCTATATGTCGATGATATCCGGCTCATCGAAAACGATGTGGGAGTGTTGTCTTCAGTGAAAGTGTGGTTATCTGGTCAATTCAAAATGGATTTGGGAGAAGCCGGTCACATCTTTGGGATTAAGCTTATGCGCGATCACAAGAACAAGATGTTGCTTATTATAAGCTATTTATATCGATGAGATTCTTGCCCGTTTTAGCATGCAGGATTCCAAGAAAGGGTCCCTTTTAGACATGGAATCAACCTATCCAAGGATCAGTGTCCTAAGACACCTGAGGAGATGAAAGCAGTTCCTCATGTCTCGGCAGTAGGAAGCCTCATGTATGCTATGCTGTGTACTAGACCTGATATTTGCTTTGCCATTGGTATGGTTAGTAGATTTCCGTCTAATCCAGGGCAAGCGCATTGGACTGCAGTGAAACATATACTAAAGTATCTGAAAAGAACTAGAGATCATATGTTGGTATTCCAGTCAGAGAGTCTGGTACTTTGCGGGTACACAGACTCAAACTTTATGTCAGACAAGGATTTCAAAAAGTCTACCTTTGGATATGTATTTACCTTAGGAGGTGGAGCCATAAGTTGGAGGAGTATCAAGCAATCGTGGATTGATTGATTCCACCATGGAGGCCGGGTATGTGGTAGCTAGCTTCTTAAGCAACCAAAGAGGCCGTTTGGATTAGAAACTTCTTGATGGATCTAGAAGTGATTCCTTTAGTGCAATTAGCTATTACATCTATTGTGACAATAGTGGTGGAATTTCTAACTCTAAGGAGCCATTGACTCATAAGAAGGAAAACACATCGAGCGTAAGTATCACCTGATTCGAGAGATTGTTCAGAGAGATGATGTAGCTGTGACCAAGATCGCATCGGTAAACAACCTAGCAGATTCTTTTACGTACAGCTTACAGGCTAAGACTTTTGATAGTCATGTAGAGGGAATGTGAATGAGATGCATGGCAGCATGACTTTGAGTCTTAGTGGGAGTTTGTTAGGAGGTTATGCAAAAGTTATATTTTTATATGATGGATTAATATTTAATTATTAATCAGATTTATCCTTTTTTTATGAGAATTTTTTATGGGCAATATTTGCTTGATATTATTGTATGTTGTGCAGTGTGTTTTTTATTTTACAAATTAGTAGATGATCCGGTATGTAGAGTTTGACTTACACACAGAAGATCGGATCGTCGGTTCTTGTGAAATATAAGATATGGTTCACAGTCTTAGATGGAACTGGACACACCATCGGTAGGACTGTAGTACAATGTTTAGTGGGCCTGTCTTGACTATAGGGAACGGTCTAGTTCTAACTCATTGTGCTAGTACACTTTGTGTGTATTGAACGAGACCGCATTAAGGTAATTGTCTTTGTACTAACTTTATAAGACAATTGGAACCTCATGATTATTATGAATGCTTATGCTCTTAATCCAAAGATAATTATTAGAGGTATATATTTAATGTTGTTGATTTTGATTCATTAAAGGGTGAAATCTTTATACGGTCAATAGTCTCAGTGAGTTGGGTCGCAACATTATGTATATGACAGCTATTAATTATTGATGGAATCCAGGTCCCAGTAGGGATTGATGATACCCCCTTAAGTAAGCTTATAAGTTTCGAATATGTCAAACCCTGCAGGTGGATTTTGTATCCGACATATCGAATAAGTTAAGCGGATAGTTTCAAGGTTAAGATATTGATTAAGTGAGAAATTGTTAGTAATTTATTTTAATCAACGGGTATCTGTAATCTTAACGTGGGGAGGTAAATAAGTATTTAATATCATTGAGCTCGTAATATAATTGAAATAAGGACGGGAGTGCAATTATAATTCTGTAGTGGGGTGAATTATAATTAGTGAAATAAGAAATAGAATCTTGGTGGGATTAGGGTTTCTTATTTACACTGGGAGCCTGGACTTATTACTCCTTAGGTCCCTATCGTAACCCTATATATACACGTTATGCTCTCTTTGTCAGTGAGACGTTTTCTATTATTCACGAAATAGAGGCAGACTTAGTGTCACGCCCTGCCCCGAAACGACACCCGGAGTGGGCCCGAACCGACACGGCCACGTGGCATTCCACACAAAAGACAAACCACTAAACAACAACCAATTAAGAAATAGAGTAAAACCCAAGCGGAAGACTTAACATTAATATAAACAAGGTGTCTACGATAATTACAAACTTGCATTGTACAAACGATACCCAGCATATTAACAAACTTGAAGTCAAAAGTACTTGACAACATTAGTCACAAAATGAGTTTAGCAAAAATTAGAGTTTGACCCATTACAACCAACTCGACCACAAACACCAACACTCGATACTAATCCAAGTGTCCCCAAAATGTCGACCGATAGTGGACCAACTCTACGACCACCTGTGACCTGGCAATCCAAAAAGGAAAACCAGAGTGTGTGAGATATAGAATACATTCAATGATATACTACAATACCCGAAGGAACAACCCACTCGAATGTAGTTCACACAATCTCAACATAAGTATTCAATTGTACAACCACACATATAAATACCAACATATAGTGGCACGTCTGTCACATCCCATGTACCCAAGGTATTGTGTCCCGCACACCACACTCCCATTCACTGTTAATTAGACGGCATGGCTCACGATATGGTGTGACTCACTCCACAATCCTTAGCGAGTACAATCAACACCTAACAACCATATATCATTAGCTAAATCTCAAATAGCACGATATACAATCACCACCATGTAACATCTCATTGATCATAACCATATCAAACACACTCACCTGCGTATCGACCGAAGTATGCCAAACTAAGGTTTTGGCACCTCCCGAATGACCGGCTCTTTACCTAGCCACAAGTTAACTCATATTAGCTACAAATTCAACGAATACTCGACACAAGGTTATAAAGCTAACAAGAAGCTAAACAATGTCTAAGGGATACAAATATGTCCATGTTAATACCTAGAAGTGTCTTACAATAAATGTGAAACTCAAACACCACCCAACTCTCCAAAAGATAACATATTCCACAACCAATCTGTCTTAGAATGACCATAACATTTAATAGGTTAAGAATTGGATCATGAAATCATCACCATTAGAAAGAAGACTTCCAGTACACCAATATCAATATAAATTTTGTCCCGAATAGATTCCGGATGACAAAGTTATGACCGTCCGAAATCGCACCATTTGAAACACAAATCTGCAGATTCTGCAGATCAGCCAACTTCGAACCAAAAACTGTGTTTACCTACGAACTTTTAAGGTATAAACCCTACATGTTTTGAAAGGTTTATAAGTCTAGTTTCCAAATCAAAAACCGGTTCGCAAATCCGATACACGTGCTAAAAGATATGCCTGTTTTTCCCAAGATGTGTCAACGCAGCAAATACGAAATTCAGCAGAACAGTCTGCAATCGAAAGCTCATTAAAAATCACCTACTCAATACTTTCCAATGATTCCAATACCAAAACATCACCAATTGATCAAGGTTTAAAACCCATGAGAACCCAAAGTCATTAAGCATACTCAACTATGATAAAATTGATGAAAAACACAGCTCCAAAAGCTGCCCAGAATTCCAGAATCACCAAACTATCAACTTCGGAACAAAAACTGATTTTTCCTAGAAGGAACTAAGGCACAAACCTTACATATTCAGAAAGGTATGTAAGTCTAGTTTCAGAATCAAGAAACGGTGCGTAAAACCGATACCCGAGCTAGGAGATATGTCCATTTTCTCAAGACGTGTCTGTGCTGTCTGCCCATACGCGAATCTGACAGCAGCTCGGTTTATGATTTTTATCTTTTTCCACACTTATTAGAAAATTCTGAAATGTTTACAGAATGAACTACACACACAGAGGCATCTCTAGTAAAATTACCAGAAAATAACATGGTCAACGTGTCGATGAGAAAAATTCGTCAAAACAGAACAGATTCAACTTGTTCCAAAATCACAGTTAGCACAACCATATGAAATACGAATTTCCCTGAAATAAACCCAACTCCAACTTCTAAACCTCTCTCTCAAGAATCCAATTCAGAGCATGCAAGATACAAAATATGAGACCTAGCATGGAAAACATGAATTTCAACACTTTAAGAGATAAAAATTACCTAATTAAGCTTCAATTCAAAGCTAGCAAATCTTCTTTAGGTTTTCCCCTTCCTCTTCTTCTTCCTCTCCTCACGCCCCCCCCCCCCCTCTCTCTCTCTCTCTCTCTCTCTCTCTCTCTCTCTCTCGCGGTGTATAAACGAAGGAAAGAAGAAGAGAACACGTACTGTAGTTTAATAACCTCTAAGGAAAATTATTGTGTGCAAACAAGTCCTAATGTTAACTTATGTTTCAATCATAAATCACCCACAAGACCCTCGCATATTCCATTGTTTATGGTTTTTAACCCCCAAAACATATAGTTCAATTATAAGTAATTGAAATACCGAAATATCTGGGGCGGGTATTACACTTAGAGAGAGCAAACAAATCACGAAAGAGTCCACACTCGGTTCGTGTTCTAGACGTGCAGGGAATACGATAGAAGATCGTAAGGTGCAGTCGAGCAATATACGTGGCTTATAGCAAGACG
Organism: Rhododendron henanense subsp. lingbaoense; assembly: GCA_020567845.1. NCBI lineage: Eukaryota > Viridiplantae > Streptophyta > Magnoliopsida > Ericales > Ericaceae > Rhododendron > Rhododendron henanense. The sequence continues at coordinate 25,307,263 of CM036318.1, forward strand.
TGCTATAACAAGTTCAACCAGCGTTCGTGTTGCATGGAGTTGAGGTGAAATCCTAATTCCGCCTTGTAGGGTTTTGCGATTTTCTTGTTGTCTAATCTGTACGCGTCATTACTGGGTTCTGGGAAATCGTTTCCCAACAGGTAACCCCTTCCATTTCCATTTACTCGATCTATTAGAGTATTGGTACAAATGCATGCATATGCTTAGCGTGTCTTTAGTCATGTAAAACGTAACTAAAGGAACCATTTTAGTCTCGAACGACCCTTGCTTCATATTCCAAATCAAAGATATGTAGGCGACAAAAATGTGGACAGGAGTCTACTGACCAAAAAATAAACTAAAGTATTGGGTATCACGTGACGATACCTATGAGCAGTGGCGGATCCAGGAATTTCGCACAGATGGGTCACTTTTCGAGCATAAATTTTACTCTCTCCGTTCCTAAATAAATGTTCGGACCGCAAACCTAAGTCTCTAAAAAGATGCATTTTATTCGTTCAAATTTTTTCAAAAATCTATAGATATCGATGGGTTATTTCAAGTTGTGAAAAATGTTGAAATTTTTTTAATAAAAAAATGCATCTTTTAAAAAACCTAAATTTGCGTGCCGAATATTTATTTAGGGACGGAGGGAGTATAAAGATTCTCACAATCCAATGTAACAAGACGTGAAATAATATAACGAGAACCAAAAAAAAATAGATTGGTGTTTTCTGTTTGTACTTGATAATTTATCACTCCTATACTTTTATTGGTGAAATAGGTTGCGTGCGTTATGTTGGAATTGTGGTAGTACTATTACCTAAAGTCATAAGAAAATAGGGTTCAATCCCAAACCACGTAAACATTAAAAACAAGAAGTAGAAAGACGCTACCGAATCTCGAACCACGGCCACACACATGGAAATCAAAGCCCCTACCACTTGAACAAGGATTCCATTTTAACCATATATCGGGTATTTTAATATATATTACTTATTTTTGGGTTCACACAAAAAAAATCTCGTTAATTTCAGGTGGGTCACGTGACCCGCCTGTGCCTTAATTGGATCCGCCCCTGCCTATGAGAACCTAATTATTTTTCCAGGCTTAGAGTGGCCTTGTGCTCTTATTCTCGCATCAATTTAAAACTGGTACTCCAATATTTAAAACGCACACACGTATACTCACTAAGCAATGTTGCGGGCACAAATATTTGGACAAATATATGTTTCGAACCTTTCGATGCATGTGAACCCACACGATAGGTTTCACATATATTGAACTGCTATCTACACATCTGTGTTCGATTAATCGCTATCTCAACCTCTCCAAATTAAAGCATTTCAAATACTTGTTTAATTATGTAGAAGTACTAGATAAACCTCTGTCCAGGCCTGGTTATTCGATGAATATATAGTATAGTATAGTAGTAGTCATGTGCGGATTGCATAGGGAAACAAAGACAATGGTGATCATATATCTATCTATCTGCAGATATACTAGTATAATATACTCCACTATTATATATGGGGCCGGTTCCATGTACATCATTTTTGACACAACTTTTGCCACTTCATCTCAACCCTTGAAATGGAGGGCTGAGATTAAATCTTAAAAGGGGATATTGTACTCAATAATTCTCCCCCTCACACCTCTCTAACGTATTCTCTCTCTCCTTGTACCCTCACAAATCACAACGCGACTCCCTTCCCCACTCTGGCGCCTCCATCTCCGACGAACACCATCTTCTCTCTCTCCCGATGTTAGCATCAACAAGAGTTTACCAATTTCCAGTGTAACCCTTTCAAGATTTTTTAATGGGCATAAAAAGAAAAAACCATGGAAACCCATGACATTCAAGATTAACATTCAATTTTCAGAACCCATAACTCCATTTCAATTTCTGGACGGAAATAGCATCTAAAAAGTTAAGTGCAAAGCAAAATCATATTACAATTGCAGAGATTAGCATCCTCCTCTTTGATATTGAGGTAACTGTTTTGATTTTGATCAATTGGTAAGAAGATTAGAGCTTTATTGGGGATTCGAGAGAGGGGTGTGAGAGAGAGAGAGAAGCGCGAGGGTGGGCAGGAGAGACAGAGAGAACGCCGGAGCTGAGTTCGCCGGGTACGGGAGTTGCCGGAGTCGCAGGTGGTGGCGTTCGGTGAGGAGAGAGTACGTGAGGGTAGTGTGGGGGGGTGAATTCCACTTTATTCCTTGTTGAACGGTGTGGGGGCTCGCCGAGTCTGGAGAGGTTCCTACCGAGCGTGAGGAGGTGTTTTGCCGAGCTATGGTGAGAAGTTTACCGAGCTTGGCTACCGAGCCATGAGAGGCGTTTCGCCGAGGGGTGAGATGCCGAGCCGGGGAAGGTTGCCACCGAGTAGAGGATGTGCCACCGAGCTTGGTACCTGCAAACCGGAGGGGGGTTCCTCCGGGTAGAGCCTCCGACGAGCTAGTTAGTACCCGGGGAAGGTAAATCGAAAAACGTAAAGAAGAGAATATAAGACATGTTTAAGGAGAGGAGTATTGGGTTGAGATGATGTACCTTAGGTGAGGGGGTGAGCTTGCTTATATAGAAAAAGTGGTGAAACTTAGTGCCGAAGTAATGGCTATTAGTAGAAAGTTTCTATAAATGGTAAGTTGCTATTAATAGGAAGGTTGCTATTAATAGAAAGCTTCTAGAAACTTCTAGAAGGTCGTGACTTGCCGTGTTTACGTACCGAGCAATAGCAGAACGTTCCGAGCAATAGCGAGCGACCGTACATTTTACCGAACAACTAGTGAAGTGTTCCGAGCAACATAAAGAACCTTTCGAGCGATACAAAGAGCTGCCGAACAATACTAAGAACTGCCGAGCAATGATAAGAATTGCCGAGTAACGATAAGAACTGTCGAGTAACGATAAGAACTGCCGAGCCGAGTAATAATAAGAAATACCGAGCAATAGGCCGAGCAATTTATAAAAATTGCCGAGCGTAATCAAGACAAATGTTCGGCAATACTTGTAGGATTAATATTTGTTGAAATCGTTTCGGCCCTTTTAGACCTTATGAACTGAGGGAAATTTGGCCCCTTACAGGTAGAGACGACATAGAAACGTGAGATGGAAAGACAGGGAGCTAATCAGAGAGAGAGAGAGTACTGGGTTGATTAATATTGCCGGAGATGGGTTTGCCGATGAGGACTCTCAGCGGATATGGAGGGGATGGTCGTAACAGAGAGAGAGAGAGATTAGGTGAGGTTGGGTGTGTGCGCCATTTTAATAGTTTTAATCTCAACCCTCCATTTCAAGGGTTGAGATAGAGTGGCAAAAGTTGTGTCAAAGTTGATGTCCACGGAACCGGCCCCATTATGTATATATATATATATATATATATATATATAGGGGCCGAATCCTCCCACACAAAATTTAACACAAATAATGACACTCCATCTCAGCCATTAGTTTCAATGGCTGAGATTAAAACTTAACCCACCTTCTCTCTCCTCCAATTAATGTGAACTCCCTCCTGGTAAAAACCATTAACGCCGTTCTCCTCACCTCTGTTCTCTTCTCCCCTCGCCTGTTCTTCTTCATCGCCGCCGCTGTCCGACGAGGTGCTTCATTCTCCGACGAAGGCTTGCTTCTCCGAACTACCCATGCTTAATTCTTGGGCTCTATCTAACCAAACTAAACGCTGAAATTCATAACAGCAGAAACACCTTTTGGGGAATAACATCAAACAATTGGTGCCCATGTGCATCCATCTCATGAATCCCAAAAGTAGCTGAAACAAATTCACCCAAAACACCCTAAACATCTCTGATTCAGAAAAGAAAAAAAAAATAGATACAAATGATTCTGAAACATCTCTGATTCAGAAAAGAAAAAAAAAACTAATTATTAACCCCGCACCATCAGCCATGGTGAGAATCACGACGACGACATCAATGGCGGAGGGAATTTCTCTAAGATTCCGTGACCACCAAAAGCTTCAGGCTCACAAAACCCATTTTTTCCCAGCGAAGAAGGTCCCTGACTCCCAAATCGCAGCAATTGGACGAAGCCTAGACCGAGAAGTTGTTTGGCGGAGCAGCAACGTGCGCGAGGCATGGGAGGGTGAGTACGGAGAAGCAAGCACCTCGAAAGACGGCAGACGGTGGACGGCGGTGGTCTGGCTTGCCGAAGAAGAACAGGCGCGACGGTGAGAGAGCATAGAGGTGAGGAGAACGGCGTTACTTTTTACCAAGAGGAGGAGAGTTCACGTTAGTGGGAGGAGAGAGAAGGTGGGTTAGGTTTTAATCTCGGCCATTGAAACTAATGGCTGAGATGGAGTGTCATTATTTGTGTTAAATTTTGTGTGGGAGGATCCGCCCCTATATATATATCTCTATTATAAAACAGAAGGGTGTGGGGACAAGTTATTGGAACGGTTTAGATTCATTTGATCCAAAGGCTATAGTTCATCCTCCCACTTCCCGGTTAAGTTCCCATGGTTTTCACCTAAATCACACAACTGCCATCCTCTTCCAACCGGGATGCGTAGTGCCGTAGGCACGGGCTAGCACTAGTCGTATATATATATAGTAGTATAGTAGTATTGTATTGTATTGTACTCCGCACCCAAGATGGGCATTCAATTTGTTTGTGGGGTTTATCCATCAAACCATGGGGACTCACCTGGGATTTTAATTTTTATAGTAGTATATATATATATATATATATCTTTTGCACCAGATTGCGAAAATGATTAGACCCTTTAATTTGGTGGTGGTGGTTGATTTCAAAATTCAGTTTTGTACAGGAGAATTGTTTTTTTTTGCATATTTCTTATATATATGCGAAATGTTTTTCAAAGAGTTGGAGACGTTATTTTAATGCTTTCTCATAATTGGTTTCTTCTTTTCCTGTAATTAAATTCTGATGAAAACAACTTCGAAAGTACAGTCAATCGAATGAGTTTTTGATGAACCATTTTTTTTTCAATTTGAAAATTGATTTTGAAAACAATAGAAGAGAGATGATGTACTTCTTGTCCCTAAGACATGATATTACACGGCTCAAGAATATACACATTTTTATTTCAAGCATGCATGCACGTACATGGGTTCATGTGTTAGTCTCTTTGTATTATCTCATTCGGAGTTCTCACATGATATCTAGAGATGGACAAGTAGGGATGAGCGCCCGTATCTAGTTCAAAATAATCCCCTTATTATATAGTAGGAATTGGCCATAATAGCTTATGTAGATTCGTTCTCGATTTTGATAAATACAATTGTTACACATTTTTGTACAGCCTAAAATTCATCTACATAATGTTGAAATTTTGCATTCATCCTTGACTCTACCACGATTATAGCAAAATGCAAAATAGGCTCATCATGAGGTTAAGGAGGGTTCAAAATTAGGGATTGGGGAGGATATACGCAATCGTACGTATCAATGTGGAAGGTACAAGATATTGTGTTTTCAAATGCTGGTTTTTTTTTTTTGCACTGTCAAATGTTTCTTCATCTTATTGAGAATAATGTGACATGCTAACATTTCAGTAGCTACGGATCTTGAACTCCCAATAATATTGCAACAAATATATGAGAAAGTCAATGTGCACAAATTTGTGTGAACATATATACAAATACAAATATATCTAAAACTGTTCGATGCAAGTGAATTTCGTAAAATAATGATAAATTTTCGTATTCTGAACACGTCTTTGTCTCGATCTTGGAATTGCTCAAAACGTTTCCTATCTCTTGACCATGGGTAAATTTTTTTGCTTCGCAAAAAAAGATTAATAAAAAAAAAATTCTCAAAAAAAAATGGTCATGAAACCATGCCATTGCCACATTCCCTCTCTATCCTCATGACTTGCGGATTCCCATGGTACATGCACCAAAGAAGAAGGTGGTAAATACATTGGGGCCACTTGGATAACACCAAATCACTTATTGGGTCGGGGAAGTATACACGTGGAAAGCACCCATTTCCCTTTGCCTTGGGTATATGGGGTCCATAAGACAAATCAACAGCTATTTCCATGTGGGGGCTCCTACGATTCAGTGCTACTGGAACATCATTATGTGGTGCTCCAGACATCTTTTACACCACACATTATGGTAAGATTCACACATTTTTTCTTTGGTTCCAATACAATGTGTGATGAAGAAGAGACCCAAGCACATTAAATAATTTCTCGGCTACTACATGCATATCTGTGGATTAAGATAAGATTGGATTTATTGATTGCAAAGGGTAAGCAAAAGAATCAAAATCTCTCACTTTCACATAGGGGAACTATTTGTCCTCAGCAAAAAAGACATAGATCACTATATACCTAGGGATTGCAACGGGTCGGATCGGAGGCGGATATTGCAATATCCGAATCCGAACCCTCCACCCGTCCTCCGAATCCGCTCCGAACTCCGATTGGATATAGTTTGGATACTCCATCCCCGCTCCAAACGGGGAGCGGAGATCCGATCGGAGATTTGGATATCCGAATTTGAAAAAAAAAAGAATTTATGTAGGACATTAACTTAGCCAATTAAGCCACAATCTACCAATTAAGCCACCGATTCTTAGTTAGTGCCCATAAAAAAAAGACGGATTCAAAAACAAAAAACAAAAAAAGTACTAAAGTTCCACAATTTGCCAAAAAAACAGATTCCACAACTATTAGGCATTAACTTAGCTAATTAAGTTAAACCAACACCATTGCATCCAACAACAATACTAGAGTTCCATAGTTCATCCAACAACACATTGTTCATTGTTGGGCTCCCATACTTCATAATTACATAATTCCATAGTAGCAAATACAATACAAAATACTAAAGTTCATAATTACATAATTCTAAAGTTCTTGAACCTCCAAAAAAATGAATACATCATTGATTCATTGAAAGCATATCACTCTCTAATAAGAAGCATCCATCCAAAAGTCCAAACTCCAAAAATTCCATAGTACCACCTGTCACGTAAAATACAAACATATCACTCTCTACTACATATAATCAACTGAGATGATTAAAAAAAAATTGAACTGAAGCATCAAAAGCAACCTAAACGCATCAAAAGCAACCTAAACTCAACATTCAAAATACAAACTTCTACACCTGGAAAGTATATTTTGTTTATCCTACACAACACAAAAAAGGTGACCAGAAGATTGTCCATGGATTTCATTCGGAGCCTCATAATTGGCTCAGATGGGGCAGAAACTAGCTTATTCTGAACATAATCTATTCTATCAGTACAAGTGTAAAACTTTTCAACACACTATAAGTAACACTATTAGCAACAAACTGAACATAATCTATTCTATCAGTACAAGTGTAAAACTTTTCAGCATATAAGGGCTAGGAGATAAAGCTGGTTACCTTTTGCGCTAAAGTTCTAGTGGTGCTCTATTCAAAAACCATCATAGCAAGCACAAAGTTTACACAGAACCCTGAGGTTGAAAAGCACAAAAGAGCCTGGATCAGAAAATTGAAGCAATATTTTTCTCAACCAAAAGTTTCCATTGTACTTAACAGCCCATATGGAGAATACTAAACTATAATTTAAAGTGGAACAAAGTCTTCCCTATATTCAAAGTCCTTTCACACTGCTATAGAATCCCACTGTCAGAAAGTTTAACACATTATAGCAAAGAGAAGGGCGTGGAATACTGGAATGCATCAATAACATCTCCTAAACAGAGGCATTACTCTCATCTTTTCCATTTCAAACTTCTTTTTCAGCATGCATACAAAATTAATAACTTAAGCACAGATGCACCTTAACCCAATGAAAATAATCTATTCTATCAGTACAAACTGAACATAATCTATTCTATCAGTACATGTAACGCCCCCATTTTCGGGTTCGTTAATTAAACATTTTATTGAATAAAAAGGCTAAGAGTCAAGCTCATTATTACAACATAAGTCTTACTAGAGTACTTTTATTACACAAGGAGGGAATTTCTAGGGTATTCTACTACTCTGCTTCTTCTTCCATCCTAGCAAGCTCTTCGGCTCCAAAAGCCTCCAACACGTACTGCTCACCTTGCTCATCAATTAACTCTGACACATTATACCAGCGTCGCCCCCAGTATAATATGTCAGGGTCACCAAGAAGGTAACACCATGAGCTACAAGCCCAATAGAATAAACTATACCCACTAACTCTTAACTTAAAGCAAGGAAGCATATAAACAATTACACATGCTCATTCAACAATATAGAAATACAATGATACATTCATATTCGATATCTTTTAGCGTTGGTGTCATGCCTTTTCGTGTTTCTCCTACGCGACTCATCGTAGACCGTGTCACATTTTCACCTTTATCGAAATCATAATTTCCAACGTTTCTTTCACAAATTGTTACTAACGAGGCTACCAAGTCCGGCTCCGTTAGTAACACTCACGACGGCTACCAAGTCCGGCCAATCATGGTTTCACAAAACACATTCTTTCAAATCTTGCATTGGCTACCACGTCCGGCCAAGCCCCATTTCCACATGAGACTACCACGTCCGGTCCCATTGGAAATCTACGCAATGAGCTACCAAGTCCGGCTACATTACGGTTTTCGAAAACACTCACATAATGACTACCAAGTCCGGTCATTATGTAATTTCAAAATATTTTCCGCAGGTTAATCTCATCCTCCATTTTATCCATATCAACCACACCCTAGGTGTCATGTTTCTACTTTCTCGATTTTCGTGTCTCGTTCGCATGCATAGACTCCGCGGTTTATTCATACAACAACTTTAGGAATCTTGAAACTACACTAACAAGATCATTCAACTCTATATTAGATAGCATGCTCATTTTGTCACATCATCATACTCAACATTTAATCACACAAGATTAAGCATAGTGCCACATGGACGGACACCTTTGGAGTGATAAATCACTTATGCTTTATCAACAACAAGTAGTCAAGTAATCACATAATCATGCTCACATTCATTCTAAGATTAAACAGCTTAATCCTAAATCATGCTTTCTTAAGTTCAAAACAGCATATGTTTATTGAGTACTTCTAACGTTAAGTTAATCATGCCATGGTTAATCAAGATAACAACTCTTAAACATTTCTATCATGCTTGAGGAAAGTGGCTCGTATAATCTACGTATACTCGAGGTTTCAAAGTTTTAGAATAACTTACTATCATTTCGAAATACGCATGCAATACGCTATACTTAGATCTTTGAAAACATAGGAACTATACTAAGGAATATATACGTATACGTAGAGAAAAGTAGATATAGAATATCTACCGTTCTTCTTGGCGGTAGTCGGCTACGGATTAGGAAAATAGTTCGTCGGACGGAGTAACGGCTTAGGAATGGCTTGATAGCTTCGAAAGAGAAAGGTTTCTCTCGAAACTTGATCTTGACTAATACTACTAAAACTTTTGGATCGGTAGGGTGGTGGAGTGGCGGCTTAGTGGCGGCACTAGAAGAGTTTCTTGAAGAACTAGGGAAGAACTTCAAGAACAACTAAGAACTAAGCAAGAACAACAAGAACACTTAGACTTTCTAGAGAGAAGTTGGAGCAATACTTGAAGGTGTGAGTTCAAAGGCTTGAAATGGCTTGCTATTTATAGGCCAAGTTGGTCTATTATCCAAGAGACAATATTTCCCCTAACATTTGTTATCCAATGGATCAAAGATTGACTAGATTTGATTGTCCTTAGATTGGATGAGGTGTTGATCAAAAGGACCATGACTAGGCTAGTTGTACACTTGCACACATCACACAAATCTCTCTCTCCCTCTCTCACTCTCTCCCGGCCTCTCTCTCTCCCATCTCTCTCGGCTCTCTCTCTCTCTCTCTCTCTCTCTCTCTTTGGTCCAAAGAAGTACAAGGGTTGAAAGACTAAGATTTTCCCTTATTCTTTCCTTCAAACTAGGACAAGGTTTAATCTATTCAAATGGGGTTTTGGTCCAATCAAGTCCTTGGAAAGAATAAGAAATAAGATATGGTAGTCCTTTAGGGTTGAAAGAATAAGAAACCCTAGATTGAGTGGTACAAGGTGATGCAAGAAGGTGATGTAGGAAGATATGGTGAGTACAATTGCACACACATCACAATCTCTCTCTCCCTCTCTCATCCGAACTCTCTCTCTCTCTCTCTCTCTCTCTCGGCCACTCTCTCCCTCTCTCTCTCTCTCTCTCTCTCTCTCTTGGACACCTAATGGAGAAATGACAAAGGGTTGGTATTTGACTAAGTGAAAGAGTAAGGATTTGGTGTAAGGCTTGTAAGGGATATGGCAAAGAAGATCTAGTATTTTAGTCCACCTCATGTCCTTTAAACCTTTCTTCTTCTATTAGTACATGTACATATAATATAGAACTAGGGTTTTTGGTAGAAGAAGATCAAGAAGGTACAACACTATCTCTCTCTCTCTCTCTCCCTCATCTCTCTCTCTCGGCCTCTCTCTCCTCTCTCTCTCCGAATTCTCTCTCTCTCTCTCTCTCTCTCTCTCCCTCTCTCTCCTCCTTCCTTGGTTGGTAGAAAGACTAAGAAAAAAGGACAATGTACTATGTGATCTCATTTTGGACTTCTAAGTCAAACTATCCTATTAAACTATGTCAAAATGCCACCTATGTACTTATAACTATATACTAATATATAGTATGCTAGGATGATGTAAACATATCATATAATTTAATCAAATTAGTACATATCATATCTAGGAAGGAATTAACTAATACTAACCTAGTACTTATAGCTTGATATGGTTTTATGGACCAATGGGTAAAAGAGTAAAGTATAATATTGGAATATTATATATACATCTTTCAAATATGTGTACAAAGGCCTATATAATACTATATAAGTGTACCTTGGTCAAATCTAATAAAGTATCTTAGGTAGAAAGCCTATTATCCAATGGATAAAGATTTCCCTAACTTCTATCGTCCAATGGGTAAAGATGGTGTAGACACCCCAATTTGAACTCTTCAAAATTCCTTGATTCGTGGCCCGGAGGCTCCCCGATGATGAATTTGGATTAAACAAGCCTCGAACCATGTGAAGCTTTGCTCCTTGAAAGATTTGAAGGGAAATTAAAAATGGTCAAAATCATTTCCAAGCGCTTGGGAGAAGTCCCGAGCGCTCCAAACCATTTTTCAAAAACCTCTGGCCTGGCTCACTCTCGAGCGCTCGGGAGTTAAGTCCCAAGCGCTCGAGACCGCTCTCGAGCGCTCGTGTCTCCTGTGCTGCCCAATGGATGGCAGGGTTCCTCATTACCCATGCAATCCATCATTGCGGTCGCCTTGAGCCGGCTGAGGTTCGTTTCAAGCACTCATCACAGTCAGAGATCTTCAGGCTAAAGGATTTTACCAATTAAAAATGTTTTATTAAAATCAATATGATTTTATAAAAACCATAGGTTATTTTGCCTATAAAAATGCCTGATTTCAGCTGAGGCAAGGAGGGAGGCTGGGCTTGGAGGCTACGAAATTCCTCTCTCTAGAACCACTCTCTTTGCTCACTCTCTCTCTTGCAAGAAAAATCTTCAAACTCAAACTTGAACTTCAAACTTCAAAAGCTTTCAAGAATCATCAAGCAAAATGCAGGAAGTTGAGAACATACTTGCTCTCTGATTTCTTGTATTTCTCCTCCTTCTTTCAGTTTTAAAAGTCACTCAAGAAGCAAAGTCTCTCAAAAGGTAGAAAGATTTCTATTTCTTTTGGTTCAAATCAAAGGGCTGTACTTCCTTTCTGAGGGAGGTCTGCCCGCCCACCTCAGTTCTTAATACTGAGTGTGAGGTTGGGAGATCTAGGTGTTACAACAAGAGCAAAGAGGCACAAAAGCATTTCCTGCAATAATTCACTGGAAGAACTCCCGAGCGCTCGGGAGTATTCTAAAGCGCTCGAGAGTTCCTCCAGCCCCATTTTCCTTTCTTTTGGCACTTTGGCACATAAAAGGCTGGGGGTGAGGTGCATTATTAGGTGAGATGTTTTTATCATGGCATGCGAGCATATAAATCAGTTTCCTCTAAAACATAAACATTCCTCACATGTTTTCATGTAAAATAAGGTTTTTCCAAAGTTAAATGATGATTTCCTATTGGGAAACATCCAAATGAGGATTTTTGCATGTCAGTACCATTTTCTGTTTAAAGCAAAGCTGTTGTGCATCACACTCCCAAGCGCTTCGGACCGTTCCCGAGCGCTCGGGAGTGCAGCCATGCCATTTCCTCTTATCTCCCCAGTCTGCTGTGTTTCTTGGTTTCTGCATGCATAAGGGTACCCATTTGTTCTTTAAAATTCGTAGATCTAATCTTGTCAAGGCAGGGATGCACGATCTGAAAGATTGAAGGCTTAGTTCAGTCTTTCAAATCCTCTGCTGAGCCAGTAGTCTAAATTACAGCATTCCAGTTCCCTTTTTAGCATTATATCCTGTCTGTACTAACAAGCTTGCAGGTTGGGCATCAGAACTCTCAAGTGCTCGGGACTACTCCCGAGCGCTCAAGAGTGAAGTCAGTGGCAGTTTCCCAGTTTCTGCTGTCATGCATCTTATTACTTCACAGTTTTGTCACCCTCCTGTACACATGCACATGCAAACACTTTTTATTTGGTATAACTGTGGATACTTGCTACTTGCCTAATGAAATAAAATCCCCTTTTAAAATCCCACAAACGTTTAGTAGAGACCGATTCCGAATCGGGCGAGGGGGGGTGCCGTAAAACCCTTCCCCCCTCGTAACATGGCTTCCGGACCCTCAAAACGATCTCTGGTTTTCAATTCAAATCAATTGTTTTCGAACTAAACGGTTTCTCGGGTGACATACCACAAATCCGGGTGGCGACTCTTCAAATCAAACCAATCTTTTCAAAGTCGATTTCAAAAAGGGCACGAGGCGCGCGATTTTCCGAAACGGGCCGCCCCGATCTCGCACCCAGGGCTGTGGTAGCCCACAGTGGCGACTCCGCTGGGGACAAGTTTAATTAATACTTGAGAAAAAATTGGTTTGTTGATAAAACGGCCTGCTTTTCTTAAATATCAATTAAACTTGTGAGCCAAGCTTGAAAAACGTTTGTGGGATTTTCAAAGGGATTTTTGTTTCATTGTCTATTTCTTGTATATATCTTGTGCAGCCTCGCTGTTGTGTTTCGGCAATCCTACCCGGCTTGCCGGTGATGGGGAATCCTGGAATGCTCAGCAACCCTCGACCGTGATGAGTCATCTCTACCGTTTGTACCGTTATTGGGTGTATGCTCAATAGTGGGAGGTATACTTTGACTCTAGTCCGGGGAACCCTCTTCAAGCCAAAACCGGCCTTTGTACGTGTTTAGAAAGCAATAGAACCTTCCAGACTAGGACAGGGACCCGCAGGGTAGGATTACATGCTATATCCTGTCTACATGTTACTGCTTTCTGCGTCTCACCATGCATCTCATCCATGTCATGCCGTCATGCTGTCCGGTCAATTTCGTATCATGCGCTCTTAATCTCACTCGCACGGTCTATAGAAGGTTGCCGAAGCCCGATGATGAATCGTGCACCCCGGTGTACGTTGTCTAAACTACATGAGTCTTTAGAACAATGAGACTTTGGGAAATCAGGATGTTACTAAGTCCTTGACTAATGCCTAATCGAAATTTCAACGGAGAATAAGGAATGACAAGGAAAACGATGCTGTGATGTCACTTTACTTACACCACCTTGGCTAATGACACAGTGTCACTGACATCACGATGGTTGGGGTATCACGTCGTCTATACTAAGTTATTCCAAGTTCAAAATTGAAACTTCGAACGAGGACTAGTTGAATACTTAGTTCATTTTGACATCTCTTAGAATTTGTCGTTCTGAACAAAGGATACACTCTAAAAGAGATTCTGAGGAATGAGGCAACTTTCGAAGGACCGTAATCTGATCCCGCTTGCACATCGCACCTGGCATCTTACGCTTGCTTTCGTGTCTCATATAGAACTCTAAGACTCGCTTGCGCGGCTTGTTTAGGATTGCCTGGACCGATGATGAGTCGTGCTTTTTAAAGGCACGTTATTGAAACTACATGAGTCCTTAGAACAATGAGACTTCGGGAAATCAGAATATACTAAGTCCTTGACTAACGCCTAATCGAAGATTCAACGGAGAATAAGGAATAACAAGGAAAACGACGCCGTGATGCCACTTTACTTACACCGCTCTGGCTAATGGCACCATGTCACTGACACCACGATGGTTGGGGTATCACGCCGTCTATACTAAGTTATCCCAAGTTCAAAAATTGAAACTTCGAACGAAGACTAGTTGAATACTTAGTTCATTTTGAAATCTCTTAGAATTTGTCGTTCTGAACAAAGGATACACATTCAAAAGAATCTCTGAGGACTAAGGCAATCCTTCATGGGATGTCATTTCTTGAGTCAGGGTCTAGGAGACCATAAATCCATGGAGTTTGGGATAACTCCGGTGTTCGCCGTGCCCGAACGGCTCCCTCTAGTTTAATCTAGCCTTAAGTGCATCTTCCAGCAGTCTTATTGCTCTGTCTCGGATGGTCTTAGATAAGGAGATTGGCTCTGGTTCCCAACGCGAGGAATTTAACCTGCCTGACACCGACTTACCCGTGACTGTTGGAACTTCCCGTAAAGATGGATCCCTTGAGTCGACGACGACAACGTGTTATTAACAATTCTTTTATTCATGCGCATTTTTCAATAAACCATAAACAGGGGCATGTTCTGAGATCGCTTTTTGCTTTGCTGTCAGCACTAAGCCACTCATCCTACACAAAACCACACCACCGTCTTCGACTATCTCGAAATGGCAGGACAAGCGGAGCTGATTGAGCTAAGAAGGGCTGTAGAAGAAATGAATCGAAAGATGGATGAGCAAACGGCTCTGTTACGAGGGCTGATTGGCATTCTCACCTCCATCACGCCAAATCCGGGTCTGGGATTGAGTGCTGATAAGGCCAGGATCGGAGAAACTCCGCAAACCCACCACTCTCCAACTGCCGGAGTCAAGCCACAAGTGACGCTCTCTGACATGCTCAGAGACTTGGTCGGATTCCACGACGCCAAGAAGCGCTCGAAGGAAGGTACAGGGTCCTTGCCTAAAACTAGGACTAAAAGGCAGGACGTGCACAAAGGCAAAAAAACGTCAGGCAGTGTCGAGGCAAGCAACGTCTCCGCCAGAGGCTCCCTTGGCACCCCTATGAACCCTCAATCCAGCGGCAAGATCCCACCAAGGTTCCTCTCCCGCTTTTCTGCCCCTTTGTCTCTGGTTTATGGGAGACTCTTTGAAGCCGGTCTCATCCAGCCGCTTCCTCCAACTCCCCCACCCCAGAAGCTCTCGTCGTCCCACAATCCAGACGCCTATTGTACCTTTCACCAGTGTGCTGGCCATTCCACTAACAGCTGCTTCCGTCTTCGCCACAAAATTCAAGACCTCGTCGATGAGGGAATCATCTCACCTCCACCTTCAAAACCAAGTCCTGCTGTGGGGAATTATCTTCCGACCTTCGAGGAGTTCAAGGTTGCCCAGGCCAACGACTTGATGGGACATGGTTCCTTTGGGCGGCTTTTGAGCAACCAAGCCATCAACGGCAATGGCATGAAGGCCCATCCCCTCCAGTGCATCATCGACAATTGGTCGCCGGAGCCCGTTGTTCCAACCCTTGATATGCTCAGTGCCTTAGCCTCAAGCTCCAAACCGATGCAGAGTCTGAGGATGGATCAGAATCCGAATAACGCTTGAGGTGCCTGCCCATGGACGGAATTTTCTCACAAGTCTGGGAAACTTTTGGATTTCGAGTCAAGTCTTAGTCTTTTAAATTTAAGTCAATTTGTACTTTCAGTCTTTCATGCTCTCAGGTCTGTTTTGTTGTCAAATTCGAGTTTGTAATCAAAAAGAAGAAAAGCCAAAAAGAAAGTCAGTTTCGTAGGCCTGAACTACGTTATGACCTGATTCCTTTGCAAGAAGGATACGTAGGCAGCCTTATCCCGAGGCCCGGTCATGTTCATTTGAGTCGATTCCAAAATTCGGTCACGATCTTTCAAGTCAATGTCGAGCTTCTTGAGTCGAAATTGTGATAATAAACTCGCGTTTTGTGATAATCCCTTAACTTGGAATTGTTTTTCACCATCAATTGAGAAATCAAAACACGAGATACTTTGCCCTTGCAAGAAGAAGAATTTCATGGGACCACACCCTGACGCCGTCAAGAAGCAGCACCTTGGCCCAAGAAAAAGCTCGCTAGATCAAAACCTCAAAATCTGATCTAGGCAAAAGTTAGAGCACACAAATCTCTTAAACTGCATCTAGGATCCAGTTATCAAAGTGGTGCAACTCAAAATGAAGAAAGGCATTCTTTTCTTCTATCACACGCTTGAAGATATATATCCTTTGATAACCCCCTTTGAGCCTAAATCAATTTCTTTGAAAGAACCCAGCTAGGCAGCTATCCCCCACACCAGGGTGAAATGAGGAAGACAAATGTGCCAAACACCTGACCATCATCGGCGCGTCAGAATTCAAAACGCAAAAGTGCCGAATGCATACGCACATTGGGATGCAAAACATTGAAGAAAAATCAGAAAAAGCTCAGAATCAACGAAAGTACCAAACGCATCGGGCACAACGAAAGGCGAAGCAAAGCAAATGAAAGAAGGCGCCCATCAAAAGCAGAAAGGGCACAAAAATATTCAAGATGGCTGCTAGCTCTCGGAACCCAAAGAAAATGAAAATTTTGAGCCTATTATCCTTTCTTTGTTAAGCCAAAACCTTGGCCACGTTACAACCCGAATAAAGTCCTGTCAGATTGAAAAACACAACTTGATAACAAAAATCCTGGACGATGAGAGAAAACAAGAAGGAGCGCCAAGGCATTTTGTGAATCTTACAAAAATCCAACCTGGGGCATGGTTCACGGTAAAAATCCTCGTGTTCTGACAAAACAAGAGAATACTGAATGAGCATCACTTGATGGAGTTAAAAACAATTTCAAAACCCAGAATGGGAAAATTGTCAAAACTTGATTTTGTCATGACAATTTCAAACATTAAATCCTCAAATAATCAAACTCCTCGTCCAGTCAGAGTCATCATTGAGAGTCAGTCCTCTGATAAAGGGTCTTTCTTGTCCTTTGAGTCATCTGGGCCTTGTCCAAATTCACACATGGCCATTGAAGCCCCAACTCGTGAGAGAAACTCCAGTACATGGAAGAACCCGCACTTGTGCTCATGACAAAACTGGTTGCCGAAACTTTCAGTGGAATCAAGCAAAAGAATCAGAACTACGGACTGTCACTCACTGGGGCACATCAGCCCAATGCCATCAATCACTGCAAACGTACAGCCAACCTCAAGACTGGGGCATGAATGCTCAAAGCTCAAGCCCTGATCAAAGTCAACCCCAAACCAGCTCCAGCTCAAGCCCTGGCTCCATCTCAAACCCAATTTCCGTCCAAAGACGAATCCCATCCCGAATCCCAAGGTCCTGAAAATACCAGCCCGCTGATCAAAAACAGTAAAGCAGAAGGGGTGCTCAGATATGTCCTTTGTTTTTCATAAAAATAAAAATAAAAATAAAAAATACCATCGTTGTTGTCAAACGTCGAAACACGGGTCTCACTTTCTGGTCTCGACCTCTCATGGTCACCTTCACCTAGCATAATTAGCAACATGATTGCTTGGTATGCTACCATAGATTCGGCGTCGTCCGGCAGGACACCTTTCAACCAGCAGGGGACTGCAGACAGCAGAAGTCCCGAGCGCTCGGGAGTGATGTCCCAAGCGCTCTAAACAACTCTCGAGCGCTCGAGAGTTCTGCTACTTTGCAGCAGCTTCTGATTCCAGCTTTCTAGCCTCAGATCAACATTGTAAATGCTTGCAGCTTAGATCAGAAGGTCCTCAGCATGTGCTCTAGGGATGCAGCGGTTTCCGTTATGTGTTTTCTTGTGTGTCAGTCCATTTCCCTCAAAAATACAAAAGTTTCCAAGGTTTTCATCCCTCGAGTATGTCGAATTCCACGATAAGCGTATTTGATTGAGTCCAGCAATGCGTATAAGTCACAATGTGCATTAATGACTGCATGGCATGATCAAACGCACGTTAACGCTCTTGGTTCAAGTTTTCGTTGTTCAAGCGTCCCAAAATCATCATTTGCAAACGTGAGTGAGGGTCGATCTTCGTGTAAAGGGCATTTTTGTAATTCTAACGGTTCTCGCCGGTCACGACGCTCATTGGCAACCGCACAGTGCACTCGATTGCGATCAATAGCCCTTAAATCTAAGTTTCATGGTCGGTCACTCGAAATTTGCTGTCATGTGTCAATGTCAAGTTTTCATTACTTTGAGAGTATCGGTTGAAATTTGCGTGCTCTTTACTTTCTTTCAAGCTAGACGAACATATTTCATAAAATACAACTCTTAAAGGAAGTGCGAACAAATGCAAAAGAACGAAGTGCAGAGATTTACAATGAGCATGGAAGGAAGTGCAGAAGCTGGGGCAAACACACGCCCGACCCTAACTACCGGGGCACGCAAGCCCAAACAAAATCAAGGCGCGCAGGCCTAGAAGCTACGACTACCTTGGCACACAGGCCCATGTACAAGAAAGCTAGCAAAGCAAAAGCCTAAAACTCATACGTGACGAGTCCTCTTCGGCTGGCGGCCCTCGGGCTCTGTGCTCTCACTCTCGTCACCATCGTCATCGTCGTCACTGCTTAGCTCCGTAAACCTTGCCTTCGATAAGGTTTTAAACCCCAAGCGTAGGGCTAAGTCGTTGGAAGCATAATATCCGGAAGTCCGGGATCGTACCCACAAGGAATCGAATTCAGCTTAGATTGGATTGAAGGTTTATGTAATGGATGGTGGCGTTTGAGACGGCCAACTGAGTTTTTCCTTTGAGCGGGGTAAAAACTAAAACGAAAGACTAGAAATGAGTTTTAATGAACTTAAAAAGGCAAGTCTAGGGATCTTCTTTCCCGTGACTAAGGCCGTTACCGATTCCCAATGATAACTCAAGCAAGAGTCACGACCGCGCGCTCTTGCCCGGAAGATTTAACTTTAAAACTACGTTTATCACAAGATGAGATTGACCGGAGGCGAACCAACTTGGTTGAAAACTTTTATCAAACACATAGGGGGCAACAATCTCTTGGTAAGCCGCTTGCCAAGACCGCTTGACTAAACACCTTACCAAGTAGTTTACACCCCTAGTTTAGACCAAAAATACAAGTTAGGCTCTATTCCGAAACCCATGATTTTAAGCCCGAAGATTTGAGAATCGAATAACCACCTAAGCCCTTGGGATTGATTAGCCCAAGACTTAGCCAAACGACTACTCACACATATTGAAAAGGCTAGAAATTATGCTAGGAAAGATAAACATATTAAACCGATAGAATTGAAAACGAACTAGATAATATTAAGGATCTAAACCGTAGCAACAACTTTAGTACTTGGAAAATTAACAAACAACTTAAAACTCACCAAGTTCTTAAGAAATTTAGGTTAGAAAGCTTTGAAAATCAACAAGACATTAATGGAGGAAAGTTAAGGAAAGTAAATTAGCTAGATCCCAATGAGGGAGAAAGGTGGTCCTATTTATATACAAGAGACACTCTCTCTCCTCAGAAATATCTTCCTTCACGCATAAAGAGGTAACTTGCCAATTAAAGAAAGTGGACAGCTGTAAAAATGTAAGTCGGTCTTATCTCGTATCGATACTCCAATCGCGTATCGATACCGAGACGGCTTGCTTCAAAATCCAAGTTTCTCCGTAGATGACCCGTATCGATACGCAGAAAACCGTATCGATACGCTGAAGCCCGGGAATGATTCTGTTTTCGAACCGTATCGATATGCTGATATCCGTATCGATACGCTGAAGCTTGCAAATCCTTCTGATTTCAAACTGTATCGATACGCTGAGACCGTATCGATACGCTGAAGCTTGCAATCCTTCTGCCCGGTCTTGACACCCGACGGATGCATCTTCGAGGCACCGCCTACTTGCTTACCCTCTTGGTTTGTCCAATCAACTCAACAAGCACACTTATTCGCGTAAACCTGCAATGCTCGAAAGAAAAACTTACGCGCAAAATACTACAAAACGGCAACTAAACAGAAAATAAAAGACAAGAAACGGGACTAGGCGCACCAAATATCTACAATATTGGGTGCTTATCACACCCCCCAACTTGAGCGTTGCTAGTCCCGAGCAACAAAAACATACTAAAAAACTAACTAGACAATCCTTCCGATAAAACAGCTCATCACATGCTGTAGACACCCCAATTTGGCCTAACGATTATTTCAAGTCCCACCTTGGGACAATCCCGATGATGAAATGGATACAATGATTGATGATTGCTTCCTTGAGGACCTTAGGACTTTCGGTAAGAACTTTGAGCCACTTAGAGGACCCAATTCAGAGCCATACAGCCTTTCAGACAGAAAATACAGAAGCCTAGGAGAATCCATCTGACGGCCGTAACATCGATCCCACGGCCATAACTTCAATCCCTCGCCCGAGCAACCTGTTGCCAGCAAAATCTCCCTGAGAGATCAATCTCTCGGCCGCAAGATCTATCCTTCGGCCGAGACATCCATTCCACGGCCGCGACATCCATTGCTCGGCCGCCAGATCGACCTTTTTCCAGACTCTCGAACGTTCTGTCAGACATTTGGTTTGATCCAACTACACTACCTTTCCGATGCGTTCGGGCTACGTTCGGAGATCACGACGTAGAGTTTGAGATGCATTGCAATTGCAATTGCCATCTCGTGATTTGATTGGCCGGAGTGAGTCATCCATATGCCTATATAAAGGGGCCTTTGGGTTCCGAATTAACACACAGAAATTGAGATACCCACACACTCAATCAAACCTCGAAGCTCTGTCAAAATACTCTCTCAATCCCATACCTCAAAAGCCCTAACCTTCCGAAGGCAGCCGTCAATCCGGCGATCAAACCCCGAAGTTCAAACCCTAACTCTAGGGTTCTCGACCAAGCAATCAATCAATCACGCCCAATCCAAAGCAATCAAGCAACTGAGGGATCAAGGTGGTGAGGCCCAACGGCCTCTGGTTTGTTTTACTTATCGCATTTATGGCTAACTATAGCATTTAAATCATTCGCTAAACTTTTCTGTCTGGTGTGAGGAAGAACACCGACCGGGGCTTCGATCCCTCGGCCGGTACATCAAACCAGGGGATCTCTCGGCCGTGATATCTATTCACCGGCCGCGAGATCCATCTCCCTGGGACATTTTGTTTGTCTTATCTGCTTTCTGATGCATGCTTCAATTATCGCACTGGCTCACTTTGCTTACTGTTTAAAGGAATAATTAAACAGACTATGTGTTAGAATTAGACAAAGCATCTATATGTCTTATGTTGAACAATTATGGGCCAGTCTCACGACTGGGCAGAGAGGGGTGCCTAACACCTTCCCCTTACTGTACTTTTGGCTCCCGAATCCAGAATCTCTATCCATTTTCCCTAGTTTTAATAAACTGGGTGGCGACTCTATTTGATGATAACCGCTATCATGTGGTGATGTTCCTAGCCATGGGAATGTCCATGATTTTGGTTTATGAAGTGAGCAACCAATCGAGCAAACACAAACGTGATCAATCTGTATGGCGATGCCCCGTTTGGGAGGTGTCTACAGTTTTTGGCGACTCCGCTGGGGATTAGAGAGCCATAACCAGAAAGTTCAACATAAGACTAATACATGCCTTGTCTAATTCATTTATCATATGCATCGAGCGGGCAACCCGTTGAGTTCACCTGATATCCCGGCATGACACGGGCTATGTTGGGGGTTCCAGCAAACTCCACAGTCACTCGTACCTAGTGGTATATCAAAAAGGAAATCACCCAATCACCGCCTATGATGGGCTGGTGAGAGGATTGGTGCCCTTTGACGACGGAGCACCCTGAAACTACCAAAACCTTGCATGCTTTAGAAAGCCATAGAACTTACCAAACTAAGACAGGAACCTACAGGCTAGGAACCTACTTGCATTCTACTTGCAAAAGCTCTTCCTCACACCTTGTATCATTTGTTGTTGTATTAACTCTTTCTGTGCAGAAGGGTTGGGATTTTCAGCCCAAATCCTAACCCTACACAAGCCGAATACTGACTTCCAGGTATTCTACTTTTCAAAGCAGGCACAATAGGTAAATCAAAGAAGCAACCACAGCCAACTTTGTACTCTTATAACACCCGAAGCTACGCCAAGCAAAGGTCTCTGCAACCCTCCCGTCTATCGTCCTCATCTGACAAGACACCCTCACCACAACAATTCCGACCGCTCTCGGAAACTTCCCGGTCATCCCCTCAACAGACCCCGTCATTCACTAAATCTCAAGCTTCGTCAAGCAACCCTTCTGCCTTCATGGCAGACAATGACGCCACTATTGCTGACCTCCAAGCTCAAATCGCCGCACTACTGGCAGAAAAGGCAGTTAGAGATGCTGAAGATGAGGAAAAATCGATGGAAGACGAGAATCCCCATAAAGTGGTAGTGGCAGAAAGTCCTGAGTTGACCAGGCAAGTCAAGGAAATCAAACAAGCCTTGGCCCGTTCACAAGGGGATCAAATTCTGGATTTCGAAGGACTTTGCCTCTTCCCAGAATCCAAGCTGCCTGAGAATTTCAAGATGCCCAACATCGAGAAGTTCAATGGAACTGGC
This sequence comes from Rhododendron henanense subsp. lingbaoense, assembly GCA_020567845.1. Lineage (NCBI taxonomy): Eukaryota > Viridiplantae > Streptophyta > Magnoliopsida > Ericales > Ericaceae > Rhododendron > Rhododendron henanense. The sequence continues at coordinate 25,329,895 of CM036318.1, forward strand.
AACCCGACCAGTCATGTCCGCCATGTTATCAACACCCTGAAGCCAATGGGCTTGAATGACGAGCTCATCACTCAGTTGTTCCAACGAACCCTCACCGGAAGCGCCCTCGACTGGTTCCTCACTTTAGAGTTTGTACATTATCAAACTTGGCCAGAAATTGCCAATGCTTTTGTCAAGCAGTATGCGTACAACGTCCAAATTGAGCTAACAACTCGAGATTTGGAAATGACCAAACAGGATTCCAATGAGGACTTTGCTACCTTTGTAGCAAGATGGAGGGAAAAGGCCGCCAAGATGAAGAACCGTCCCTCCGAGGAAGACCAAGTGAGGATAGTTGTCAAAAATTTGCAACCCAAATATCTCAGGCATATTTACACACAGGCTATCACCGATTTCAAGCGCTTGCATGCCACTGGGTTGCAAATTGAAGATGGAATTAAGCTAGGACTTATTGGGAAAGAAGAGACCGCTCCTCCACCTAAGAAAACCTTCTCTAGCCGCACATCTCACGCCTCCGTAAATGCCCTTGGCACATCCTTGTCTCAAGACCCTTTCCAAACTAGCCCATCCCGAAGCTCAAATCGACCTCGTCGCAACTTTGATCCCCTCTATATGACCTTATCCCAAGCCTTAACCATTCTTAGCCGTCAAGGGCATCTCAAACCTCTAAACAAGCCACTTCCTCCACCGCCCTACGGTCCAAACCATGATCCAAACAAACAATGCGCCTACCACCAACACCCTGGGCACGAAACGGACAATTGCATGCGTCTTCGTCACGACATTCAAGACCTTATTGATAGTCGAACCATAAAGCCACCAAAGCCTGATGGGCAAGCCAACCAACTCCCTACTCACAATGCTGAGCCGCCACCCCGAAATATCAATCTCATAAATCTATCTCACAACCCCACATACAATCCTAACCAATACATTGTCCAAGACAACCAAACCAAACCTACCTTAACCTTCCCCGAGGGGGACGAATGTTTCATGATGGAGGAGGAAGAAGATGATAATTCTGATCAGTCAGAAGTAATCGACATGGATATGTCCGACATAAGCAGCAAGGATCAGGCAGAGGGGGAAAAGCTAAGGAAGTGGAAGGAACACTCTTGGGCGAAACACAATTTGGAAGATCCAGACATTCCATTTGTAGAAGATGACGAATGGCTCCGTATCTGGTTTGAGAATAGGAAGAAGGAAAAAGAAAGGGTCATCATGATGAGAAGGCACGCTCGCTTCGAGCCTGCCCAAATAGTGGTACGCATCAACCGTCCCAAAATTCCAACACCGCCCATTGTTTGGGAGACAATCAATCTCATTGAGAAAGTAGAGGAGTTTCAAATGCAACCATGAGTTAATCCCTACGATGAGTGCGACTATAGTCAATGGATAGAGGAAAGAGAAGATCTAGATTTTATGTGCACAGAACCCTATAAAACAGGGGAAAGCGACTTTGATGAGATGGAAGAAGAGTGCAATGATCCGCTCGATGAAACCTCCTTAGCATCACTATTTAATCAGGAAGAAACAACTGATAACCATGCAATCAATGAGGAAAGAGAAAGGGAGTTTCCCGCTGACACATCCATCTGGGGATTACTCATGGCTCAAAGAGGTAGCCATCATACAAAAGATGGATCCGGTTCAAAGGCTCCGTTTGGCAAGGAAGAGGGTGGAAAAGAGTACAAAGTTGCAAAAGACAAGGGAAATGACCCCGACATGCTGCAGTAGCTGAGAAGTCACAACATGGCAAATAAAGAACGTTAAAACATTATTTTCTTTAAACAAACTAGAATGAGTTTTGGGCCCCTGTTTGGGCATTTTATTTCTGCTAAGAGAATTCCTTTTTTCATCTTCCAGATTATGCTTATCTAAAATCCAAATTTCTGAATTGCAATTGCCATGCATTATGCTCTCATTGCCAAAACAAGAGAAGAATTTGAAGAGATCAAAATCTGTGTATCTCCGACTTTTGGAGGGAAATGATGAACTCTAATTACTTAGAACTAGGTTTTTATCAAAACCCAGGAAGAAGACGCTATCTCCGTGAGAACACTTAGGATTAGCTTGTCTATTATGAAAGTACAAACACAACAGGAGATTCATAAAAACATCTCCATCAGTTTCCTCTCCAAAATACCAAAACCCTCTTGAGAGAAAAATGCTCGTTGGGCAAACTATACACCCAAGCAAAAGTAAGAGCAGAGCCTGCTAGGACAAGAAATGCGCCCTAGGCAAAAGTTAAGGCATTTGAAGAAAAGCTCGCTAGGGACTCAACCTCCATCAGGTAACCTAGGCAAAACTTAGAGCATGAAAGAAAAACCAAGAGTGAAAACCCAATCCCCAAAGGTGGTGATCTTGGAACTACGTAAAAGGCCTGATTCCCTGATCGGGATACGTAGGCAGTCTCACATCGAGATACGGCCCAAACATTTGGAGAGAGGAGAACATCAACATGTTTGTACTCAATGATAGGCATAGCTAAACCTGCGTATTGAGCTCGCAAAAGATGAGTTAGTCATTTTCCAAGGAATTGGCAAAAACAAAGACGCATAGGAATTACAGTTCATCCTCTCTAATCCAAAAGTCGTCAAATGCAATGGATATGATCCTTCAAAAGACTCTTAAGTTTGGCAATCAGGCTGTAAAACATGGCAAAGGCAAGGGACAGTAAATTAAAGGCTAAGCATAGGAAGGGATGTGAAACAGGATGCCACTTGGCTAAAGTAAAACCTATGTAACGGCCGGACAATCGATACCTCGGCCGTAACAATAATCCTTCGGCCGAGTGATCGATTCTTCGGCCAAATATTTTTAACTGTCTATCAGCAAAAACTTGTTCACAAAGCCATGTTCTGACTATCGCATGCAAACTCAAAACATTTAGGGGCAGGAAAGGCATTTCTCATTTCTCAAACAAAAACTTATTGTTGTGGTTGCTTTCACTATACAAATATAGTTTCTGCCTATCTACTAACTATGAACAGGAAAAAGAAAAGCCCTAAAAACTGGGCGATCTCTGGGAAGAAGGCAAAGGCTGCTCACTGGTCTCCACGTTTCCCCTCAGCAGCTGGTACTCTCTCAGCCTCAAGCTGCAGCCAAGGAGGATATAAACATTCAGACTCAAGGATAATACATAGCAGATAAAGCCTATAAGAGAGTCATACCTCGAGGATCCTACGGCGCTGTCTCCGGACCAAAACCTCCGTACTCTGGTAGGCGCGAAGCCATTCCTGCACTATCTCGGCAGGCACCTGTGGAACAGCCAAGCATTACAAACATTTAAAGCAAGGATACGATACGGAAGTGATGAAAGCTATCATAGGAAGCTAAAGATACCTGTGAGGCCCCGACTGGCAAAGTATAGAGCGGGGTCGCGCAAGGAGTCAGCGCTAGGCGCTCCTCCTCCCCATCGTCTGAGTGGAAGGAAACAAACGAAGGAGCCCGTGGCCAAACAGGAGCAACGGGAGGAGCCGCAACAGAGGGAGGTCAAGAAAAGGCGGCAGTACTCTGTGTAGTCACCTGCCTGGAGGAGTAAACCTGCCCAATCTCTTATCCGGGCAGTCCTCAGATCTTCCTTCGACATCAAGGAAGTGGACCTCATGGATACTGGAGGAGAAGGGGGAACAAACCGAAGAGCCTCAACGCGTGGCCGCCACTGACTGGCCACTCGGTCACCTAAGTACCAAGCTCTGCAAAACGGACCCTCAAGCAAACTACGGGTCCGATCCAGAACTCTACAACGTGCGAGAGGGGCATCCTCTGGTACACCGCCCCAAGGGTCAAACCGTACCTGTAAGAGTAATGACAAATCAGTCTCGACACAAGAATATTGAAGCCTAAAGGACAAGAGGAACAAAAGAAAAGGTACCTGATCGACTGTCAGTCGGTCCAAAACTCGCCGCCACTCGGGAAGGCTCAAAACTGGTGACCGTGGCCTCCGTTGCCCCATCAACCATCGCTCGTAACGAGGTACGCAGTCCGCATCGCCATGCCTAGTCTCAGGAGGAAACTGGAGGAGGTGCTCAAAAGCCCAGAGCTGAAAAGCAGGATTAACAAATCAAGTTTAGAACTGGAAAAAGCCAAAGTAAAAACAAAAGTACAAAGGAATGATACGTACCTCAAGCACTCGAAAGTGACCACAAAGAATAGGACTCTTGTCCCGCGAGCAAGCTCCAAGACCGCCGTACAGAGTGGCCAAAGCAGACGAGCCCCAGTCAAACTCCCTAATAGCTCCCAGGTGCTGCAGAGGAGCCAGAAACTGCGTGTGTACTGAACCATCCTTGTTGGCAAATAACGTTTGCCCAAGGAGGTAAAGAAGGAAGGCCCGTGTCAACTGCTCGACGCTCACCTGGGTCAAGATATCAGCCTGCGTGAAGGATCTGCTCAGCCAAGCAAGATCAATGTGACCCCGAGAACGGACAGGGGGCACCTTGCCCAGAAACCACCTCAAAGCGCCGTCTCGCTCCCAAAGCCGAGGGTCAACTCGAAGGGCCACTTCGCCTATCCGCAAGCCAGTCAACAAAGAGAAGTCGCCCGGAGTGATAGTCATCTCACCAGCAGCAGGGAAGTGGAAGGTATTGGTGGTATCCCACCACCTCTCAACCAGCGAGGTCATCAGTGACCAATCCATCTTTGGAAGATCAAGGCCTAGGATGAATGTCTCGAAGCCTGCAGCACGTACTAATTCCCGAGCCTGCTCTGGCAGCTTCAAGAACCATCTATGCACCTCCTTGCCTCCACCGCGAGCTTCCAGCCTCCTGTTTCTCTGCCAAAGACAAAAGGGAGTCAATCTCATGATTACATAAACAAAGAAAATGCTAAGGGGCGTCAAATTGACATCTGAAAAGCATGCATTGCCTAGACAGGGGGCATAGTTATTTTAGTTTCCTTAAATAAAAATAAATTCAACCCGAACATGGGTTCCTCATATTCACGCTCCTAGCCAAAAGGGATTTTCGTCCCGCAAGCAAAATTTATTCTAAATACAAAGGATTTCCAAAACTCTGAACAAAAGTAAACTTTTTGCTTTTCAGGAAAACTCACCGGTACATTCAAGACGCTCAGATGATGCTCAGGCTCTCTGCGAACTATCTCGGCCCTTGGGCCACCAACAGGAGGATGGTACTGCAGGAAACCGCCATAACCCAGTCTGCGCGAAGAACGAACGTAGGTAGCAGCGTCAAATATACCGGGCTCCTCAATCGCCTCCTCGTCGGAAGACGGGTGCTCGCACCTACATGGAGGATGCGAGGACGAACCTGCGACACCTGAAGATGGCGTGGCCATCACGTCCAAACCAAGAAGGAAAGGAAAACCAACGGTTTCAAACAACCAAGGCCAGCAGCAACGACAACGGCGGCGATGGTCGGAGAGGATGGCCGCCGGTGATGATGATGGTCGACGGTAGTGGGGGAAGACGGTGGTGTGTGGTGGTCGTCGAACGAAAGGAGCGAGGGAGGAGGAGAAGGAAAGATTAAATGGGCCGTGAGATCGATTTAACTGAACTTAAATCGATTTCCTGACTTTTGGCGTTCTCACGGCCGAGGCATGCATTCCTCGCCCGAGACATCAATCCTTCGGCCGAGGGATCGATCCCCTGGCCCGACAATCAATCTCCTTCAACAAACAGCAGATTTTGCTCAGTGCACTGGCTCAAGCCATTACGAACTTCTAAGTCCTCAACCAACCAAGTAGTCTTGGGGGCATCCCCCGAGCCAATACAATGTAATCAAAATTAGCCTTGGGGGCATGCCCAAGCGTGAGGAAAATCTCTCTCCACAAACTGCTGGCCGAAGCTCCTACCATGGCAAAACAGGACACCTGGCGGCTCTACGCCTCCACCTACTAACTCAACGGCTCCGAGTCCGCTATCTTAACTGGCTCGAAGCCATGACAACCATCTTAGCGGCTCTAAGCCCATTATTGACAGGCTCTACGCCCATATCAACTCACTCAGCGGCTCTATGCCTATACAATCAACTCAGCGGCTCAAAGCCCATTACCTCAACAGGCGTGAAGCCTACGTCTACTATCACCCAGCGGCTCGAAGCCCTTTATCATAGCGGCTCTACGCCCGTATCAATTCAGCGGCCCTGTGCCCATCGTCTCTACACAACTCAGCGGCTCAAAGCCCACTATTTCAACTGGCTCGAAGCCGTAAACAAGCAACAGGCTCTAAGCCGCCCCAACAATCAAGACATTTATTCTCAGGCTCTACGCCTGAATGCTCAAAAATCTAACATTTTTTGAATGCTCAAGCTCTACGCTTGGATGCCCAACCACTGTGTACTGGATGCTCAAGTCATACACTTGAATGCTCAAGCTCTACGCTTGGATGCCCAACCACTGTGTACTGGACGCTCAAAGCCTGTACTTTGAATGCTCGGATTCTACCGTCCGAATGCTCGAGCCCTACGCTCTGAATGCTCAAGTCCGGAACTTGATAGAAGCTCTAAGCTTAAAACAAACACACACGCACGGGCCCGTGCACATTTGCATCAACATTTTCACATCGAGTCTGCATCTCATCTGTTCACATCTAACAACCATCATTACACATATACACTTTGCATATCTCTCATGAAACAGGTCAGTCCTGCAGTCAACCGGCTCTATGCCTCGGTTTTATTGATCGGCCCAACGCCTCGATCCTTTGGCTCCGCGTCAAACACTTATGATGAGAAAGCTCCGTGCACAGATCATCAGAATACAACCAGCTCTACGCTTCGGTTCATATCACGTCAAGCTCTAAGCTCCGACAACTCAGGCCCTTGCCTTATGCCAGCTCCGTGCTTCGGTTCTATCAAGCTCTAAGCTCCGACAACTCAGGCCTCCGCCTCATAAACCACAGCAGGCTCCATGCCTCAAAGCTAATCATCTCAGGCCCTCGCCTTATGATCAACACCAGCTCCGCGCTTCGGTTCATCACGTCAAGCTCAAAGCTCTGACACCTCAGGCTCTTGCCTTATGATCAACACCAGCTCCGCGCTTCGGTTCATCACGTCAAGCTCAAAGCTCTGACACCTCAGGCTCTTGCCTTATGATCAACACCAGCTCCGCGCTTCGGTCTTACCTAATCTCCTCAGGCCTTCGCCTCATAAACCACAGCAGGCTCCACGCCTCAATCAAATCACCCCGGGCTCTCGCCTTATGATCAACACCAGCTCCGCGCTTCGGTCCTATCAATCACCACAGGCTCTCGCCTTATGATCAATACCAGCTCCGCGCTTCGGTCTTATCAAACCCCTCAGGCATTCGCCTCAAAATCGCAACAGGCTCCACGCCTCGATTCCATCACTCTCAGGCTCTCGCCTTATACCAGCTCCGCGCTTCGGTTCCATCAAATTCCATCACCTCAGGCTCTCGCCTTATACCAGCTCCGCGCTTCGGTTCCATCAAATTCCATCACTCTCAGGCTCTCGCCTTATACCAGCTCCGCGCTTCGGTTCCATCAAATTCCATCACCTCAGGCTTTCGCCTTATACCAGCTCCGCGCTTCGGCTCAGCACGACAAGCTCAAAGCTCTGACACCTCAGGCTCTCGCCTCATGACTACAACCGGCTCCGTGCCTCGGTTCCCTCATTATGCAAAGCTCCGTGCTCCAGTTACTGGCCCTGCGCCCCCCTACATCTCAAAAGCAAACCGGCGTCCAACTCATCCCAGCAGATGGTTTGGATTCCACCCCATTACATCAATTCCTTCCAGCTCATTCGCAAGGATAGGCTACTCTACCGACCTCCCTTCAGTCAAAGTAAGGATGATCAAGAAAAGCAAACGCACCTGCAGTGTACTGATCTACCCCAAAATACTAAGGAAGCTCTCCGCAAAAACTCCCCAGGCAGCCCTGCGCTCCTTCAACTATCTTCCGCCAAAACCCTGGCTCAGTCTAGGTACGTCACACTACGGCTTTTAAGCCCTAAGGTACGTCTTCTGTCTCTAACCCTCCAAACTTTTATTTTGTTTTATTGCCCGAACTACGGTTGGTCTGAATTTCCCTTGTGGAATACGTAGGCAGCCTCCCGGCCCGACCATAACAAAACCTTTTTCGAAAACCCTTGGAATAGTGGTTGGACCAAATTGAGTTGCTTTTTACAGCTTTGACTCTTACTCAAACATGTCTCGCGATCCGTCTGAGTTCAGTCAAAGAGGGGCATCTGTAGACACCCCAATTTGGCCTAACGATTATTTCAAGTCCCACCTTGGGACAATCCCGATGATGAAATGGATACAATGATTGATGATTGCTTCCTTGAGGACCTTAGGACTTTCGGTAAGAACTTTGAGCCACTTAGAGGACCCAATTCAGAGCCATACAGCCTTTCAGACAGAAAATACAGAAGCCTAGGAGAATCCATCTGACGGCCGTAACATCGATCCCACGGCCATAACTTCAATCCCTCGCCCGAGCAACCTGTTGCCAGCAAAATCTCCCTGAGAGATCAATCTCTCGGCCGCAAGATCTATCCTTCGGCCGAGACATCCATTCCACGGCCGCGACATCCATTGCTCGGCCGCCAGATCGACCTTTTTCCAGACTCTCGAACGTTCTGTCAGACATTTGGTTTGATCCAACTACACTACCTTTCCGATGCGTTCGGGCTACGTTCGGAGATCACGACGTAGAGTTTGAGATGCATTGCAATTGCAATTGCCATCTCGTGATTTGATTGGCCGGAGTGAGTCATCCATATGCCTATATAAAGGGGCCTTTGGGTTCCGAATTAACACACAGAAATTGAGATACCCACACACTCAATCAAACCTCGAAGCTCTGTCAAAATACTCTCTCAATCCCATACCTCAAAAGCCCTAACCTTCCGAAGGCAGCCGTCAATCCGGCGATCAAACCCCGAAGTTCAAACCCTAACTCTAGGGTTCTCGACCAAGCAATCAATCAATCACGCCCAATCCAAAGCAATCAAGCAACTGAGGGATCAAGGTGGTGAGGCCCAACGGCCTCTGGTTTGTTTTACTTATCGCATTTATGGCTAACTATAGCATTTAAATCATTCGCTAAACTTTTCTGTCTGGTGTGAGGAAGAACACCGACCGGGGCTTCGATCCCTCGGCCGGTACATCAAACCAGGGGGATCTCTCGGCCGTGATATCTATTCACCGGCCGCGAGATCCATCTCCCTGGGACATTTTGTTTGTCTTATCTGCTTTCTGATGCATGCTTCAATTATCGCACTGGCTCACTTTGCTTACTGTTTAAAGGAATAATTAAACAGACTATGTGTTAGAATTAGACAAAGCATCTATATGTCTTATGTTGAACAATTATGGGCCAGTCTCACGACTGGGCAGAGAGGGGTGCCTAACACCTTCCCCTTACTGTACTTTTGGCTCCCGAATCCAGAATCTCTATCCATTTTCCTAGTTTTAATAAACTGGGTGGCGACTCTATTTGATGATAACCGCTATCATGTGGTGATGTTCCTAGCCATGGGAATGTCCATGATTTTGGTTTATGAAGTGAGCAACCAATCGAGCAAACACAAACGTGATCAATCTGTATGGCGATGCCCCGTTTGGGAGGTGTCTACACATGCGCATTCCGTATTCAACTAGCAAGAGTTCCAAAGAGCAAATTTATTTAACCTTCGCAACTAACAGCTGAAAACTCAGATAGATAACTACGCAATGAGCACATTCCAAACCAAGTACAAAAATCCGTATCTTTATCAAAAGGGAGATACGGTCAACACATATGCATTTGCACGCTACAAAACATATCCCCAAGGAAAAAGGGCTCGAAGCTAGGCAATGGAGAAAAATAAAAACCATGCCTTAATTTAGGAGAGCACCTTTAAACAGATTCCGAGATACAAAGTCTAAAGCTAAAGTACGAAAGGGAAGCATGCCACACACTAAAATATGCAAATTGTCAAAAGTTGAATCAAAATGGAATGAAAACGCACTATAGATCAACAAAGGGCTTCATTAGCTAAAATTGACCTTGGATGAACAAAAAGAACGGTTAGCAAAGAACGGGTGACGGCCATATGCTTGCTTGGTTTAACTACCCTTGGCCATCACCGACTACCAGACATCAGTCACTGGCCACATACAGGCCTCAACAAAAAGCTTCCTAAAACTACTAGATACGAACTAAACTAATGAAAGTAAAAACAAGATAGGATAGGTGGGCTGTCAACCACCACGCACCCCGACCAAGTTTAGGGTTTTAACAAGAACTCCAACTACTCCTCGTCTCCTGAGTCTGGCTCCTCTTCTCCGAAATCATCACTATCCTCGGCATCCACAACCGGTAGTGGTGCATATGGCTCGCTAGTAGACCCCTCTTGTCTTGACAACATGTAATCCAGCTTGTGGTCGATCCTCTCTTGCCTCCTAGTATTCTCTCGGATTTCCTTTTTCAGCTTACGGTGGCTATTCATTGTTGCCACCCCCTGGCAGAACAGCAGCTTTTGCCACACTGATTGCTTGGCACGTTTGGGCGGCATTGTAGTAAGGTAACTCCCACCTAGCACACCCTCTTCTCCTCCAGCTCCCCTCGTCTGCGACACACTCTTGGTCAAACTTGTGCTATTCAGAATCCCTGGCTCAAGTTTTCCCCACTCCTCATAATTCTCCCTCGGAACACCCTTTTCCATACAAATCTTGGTTATCATGCATGGGTATGGCATCCTTGTGTAAGATGGCGCATTGGACTTAAACTCTACCATTTGGCGAAAAATGTACTTCGACCAATCTTTCACGGTTCCAGGATCCATAAACGAGTAAAGCATCTCGCCCTCGGACTTCGCCGGCTTGTTCTCGGTGCCCCTTGGGTTCAAGTTGTAATGCACAAATTGGTTAATCAGACGGTATTCCTCTTTAAATTTACCCGGAACATGGGGCCGTTTGGCTTCCGCCGGATTGGTGTACAAAGCCTGATTCACTTCATTCCTCGAGGCATAATCTTCCCTCGGCAAGTTAATAGACGCAGCAGGGGGTCGAGCATAATCTATAGCCCTAGCAATGGTCTCCGGGTCCACCACAACGGTAACCCGACCAATCTTAGAAGTAATCCGGGAACCCCTATCAAACATCTTCCCCAACTCGGGGACTTTCACATTTTTATAGAAATCTCTCACCATGCCTTTAATATAACCCGGATTTTGACGAAAGAAATAAGCCAAACCTTGTTCGGTGATCCTCCGGACGCAGATATGATTCGGCCCAAGACTTTGCACATCAACGTGGCGCTCGTTTTTCACCCCCCTTTTCACAAAGCTCCTCTCCCACCTCGCTTGTTTGTCAGCCTTTACCTCGTCCGAGGTCCGTTTCCTCCTTGACCCAACTTGGGCCTGCTCTGGATTAGCCATCATTTCTTCCTCCTCCTCAAAATCTCGAAGAACCTCATCCTCCTCTTGAATCTCAGGTTGGCGAGAGGAGGATGCCACGTTGGTAACCGGGACCCTTGGAGGTTTATTAGCAGCCCTCTTAAGCCTCGGCATTTCAAAATTTCCCAAAAATTTTGGATCTTGGACAGGGGAAGTTTGGGTTTCGGATTTTTGGTAAGTGGGGGTAAGAATGGTGGTAGGAATTGGTTGTAGGTGGTTTATATGGTGGAAATATGGAGGTTTTGTGGCTTTTTGGTGGTGGGAACACGAAAAACCGAAGAGAGAGAGAGAGGGTACGAAAATACCTTGATTTTTTTTTGAGAGATGAGACGTACCCACGGATTGATGCTTGAATCTTGGAGAGAAGGTGATTTGGAGTGGATTTGGTGAAAGATTTGTGAGATTTGGTGGTGTATTGGAGGTTTTGGGGTTAGGGTTAGTGAGAGGGGCGGCGGCTATGGAGGTTTAGAGAGAGAGAGGGGAGTTTGGAATGACAAGGGTCGAACACCGATCTGTTTTTAAAAACCCAGATTATTGAACCGTATCGATACGCTCACACCGTATCGATACCGAGAAGTCTTCCCCTGTAACCCGTAGCTGACCCGTATCGATACGCTGAAATCCGTATCGATACGCTGAACTCTCAAAACCTTCTGTTTCCAAACCGTATCGATACGCAGAAATTTGTATCGATACGCTGAAACCTCAAAATCCTTCTGCTTGAAATGGAGTGTCAATACTCAGAAAACCGTACCGATACTCATTCACTTCCCCTGCACTCCTCAATTTTCAACCCCTTTAGCTCATTCCAACGCCCATATGCAACTCACAAACACCCAAAGCATTTGTCGAAACCACGAGAAACCAGTAATTCAGCCACCGAGACGCAATCAAATCCAACCAAACATCCGGTTTCCTAAGGTTAAAAGTGGGAACGACTCGGACTCGGCTTATTCAAAAGGACAAATGAGACTCATATGTGGCTTGATCATACAAAAATGCCTTGTATCATATCCTAAGTGCGCTATAGATTCCAAATCGATTCAAATTAGACAACACACGTATCTAGGCATGAACATGAGATTATTATCTAACTAAGGATGCAAGAAAAAAAAAAAAACAGAAATGGGATATGAGCCAAACTTGATCAAAACATACTCGAACGTCGTGAATTCCACCTTAGTCCATTCATGCAAGTTGTGGTATACAAAATTTGCGTTAACGAACTCTTTCAAAACAACACTTCATGAGCATGTGCCAAGTTGTTTTAATCCACTAATTTTGTAATAACGGAAGGATTGTCCTACTAAAAATGAAAAAAGTTAACCGAAACACAAATAACATATATATAGCATATATATAACCCTCCCCCCAACTTAAGATATGCTATGCCCCCATAGCATGAAAAAGAACGCTTAGAGAGGGAACAAAAGATGTTACCTACGGGGGAATGTCAACCCCCGGATACCTCGACCAAGTTGGAGGCTTTGATGCCAATTGCCCGTTCCAGTCAGGTTTTATGCTGCCAGAGCTTACTCTTTCGGTTCTGCCCACTCGGAATCAGCAGTAGACCCTGCAAGACGTAAGAGAAAGACCTTCCACAAGACAATTGACATTAGAACCGCCCGGCTCGTGTTATCCGGGTGCCAAAAATCAAAAAGAAACAAAAAGGAACAAAAAGGTACACCACCCGATATTCACGCAATCTTACGAGTCATACTTTTCTTCCCGAGTCTCACCGGCGAGGTAAGACACGGGTGGCTATACCAGACCGTCAAGTTTGTTACATCATGCCCGAAGTAAAATTTACCGCTTGACCTCGCCAAGCAATTAAGCCCAGCGTTCCCTATGATCTAAACAAGGTGAGACAAGACAGAGCCTAGCGCCAAAGCACGGGAGTATCAAATCTCACCCACAGACCTAAACTGCCCCCGATAGGGACATATCTGGAAAGCATGGATCATTAACGGTAAACTACTACAAAGAAGAACTAATTAAAGCCCTAACAATGATGCATTAGTGAAATCTTATAGTGTGAAAATCCCAGAACTAAAATAAAGAAGAGCGAATATGTACAGACTAAACATTGCCCTTACTAACCGGAGCTGGGCACACGATCCTTGTTTTAGTAGCGGCGTGCGAAGCTACAAATACCCAAGTCAATGGTGGGTACCCCCTAGCAGGGGGCCGGGTCCGACAAACAGTTAAGTTCAGCGGTTACGCTTTCGCTCCCCGTGCAAATATAGTTAAACCACCCTAAGAAACAACATCATTGGAATAAACGGGAGTACCCAAGTCCTCGTCGGGCTCCCCAACTTCAATATAACCAAGAAATGGCTTAAGCCGTTGTCCATTTACTTTAAACACGTTCCCATTGGACTCATTCTCAATTTCTATGGCTCCGTGAGGAGCGACAGATTTAACAACATAAGGACCGGCCCAACGGGACCTTAACTTGCCAGCAAACACATGCAATCTAGAATTGTACAAAAGCACTCTTTGGCCTATCACAAAATCCTTTCTAAGAATGTTCTTATCATGCATGGCCTTGACTTTGGCTTTATATGAACTAGAGCGATCATAAGCATCATACCTGAGCTCCTCAAGTTCATTGAGTTGAAGCTTCCTCCTAGCACCGGCAAGCGGAATGGAGGCATTCATTTTCTTTATCGCCCAATAAGCTTTGTGCTCCAATTCCACCGGAAGATGGCAGGGCTTTCCATAAACGAGACGATAAGGCGACATCCCCAACACCGTTTTATAAGCAGTACGGTAAGCCCACAAGGCGTCGGTCAACCGAAGGGACCAATCCTTGAGGGTAGGATTAACCGTTTTCTCCAGAATACCCTTTATCTCCCGATTGGCTAGCTCAGCTTGTCCGTTAGTCTGAGGATGATAAGCTGTTGAGACCTTGTGCACAATCCCATACTTCTTCATTAAGGCTGCGAATGACCGATTGCAGAAATGCGTGCCTTGGTCACTAATAATTGCTCTTGGCATCCCAAACCGTGCCAATATGTACTCCCGGAGGAACTCAACTACGACTTGAGCATCATTGGTGCGGGTTGGGATCGCCTCTACCCACTTGCTAACATAATCAACAGCAAGTAAAATGTAAAGGAAGCCAAATGATGTAGGAAAGGGCCCCATAAAATCTATGCCCCAGCAATCGAAAACTTCAATGATTAAGATGGGATTTTGGGGCATCTCGTTGCGTCGAGTGATCTTTCCCAAGGCTTGACACCGTTCACAAGTCCTAACAAACTCGAACGTGTCCTTAAACAAGGAAGGCCAATAGAACCCGCATTGCAGAACTTTAGCTGCAGTCTTCTTGAAAGAGAAATGGCCGCCACAAGCCTCCGTGTGGCAAAAGTTCATGATACTCCGATGTTCGGAGTCGGGAACGCACCTCCGGATAATTTGATCCGCACAATACTTAAACAGATACGGATCGTCAAAAGAGAAACGCTTCACCTCCGCTAAAAACCGACGCCTTGCTTGCGTATTCCACTGAGCAGGCATCAAACCGGTAACCAAGTAGTTCACAATGTCGGCATACCATGGGGTTGTGGAGATTGCAAAAAGCTGCTCATCGGGAAAGGAGTCGCCGATAGGAATGTGAGACGTGTGGTCTTCGAACTCCAATCGAGACAAGTGGTCAGCTACCACATTCTCGACACCCTTTTTGTCTTTAATGGTGAGGTCAAACTCTTGTAGGAGTAAAATCCATCTAATCAATCTCGCCTTAGCGTCTTGCTTCGTGAAAAGGTATTTAAGGGCGGAATGATCGGTATACACGGTGATCGGGGCTCCAACTAGGTAAGAACGGAACTTGTCAAGTGCAAAGACTATAGCTAACAACTCCTTCTCGGTAGTTGAATAATTCATTTGGGCCTCGTTCAAAGTCTTGCTAGCGTAATAAATGACATACGGCTCCTTCCCTTGGCGTTGTCCCAACACTGCTCCCACGGCATAATCGCTCGCGTCGCACATAAGCTCAAATGGTAACTCCCAATCTGGAGACCGCACGATAGGTGGCGAGGTAAGACTTGACTTGAGCTTGGTGAAAGCGGCCTCACACGCCGGTGTCCACTCAAATGGCACATCCTTTGCGAGCAACTGACACAACGGTCGAGCAATGGAACTAAAATCCTTTATGAACCGGCGATAGAAACCGGCATGCCCCAAGAAAGATCGAATGTCCTTTAAGCACTTCGGTGTCGGAAGGTTCCCAATTAAGTCAATCTTGGCCCGATCGACTTCAATTCCTTTGGATGACACAATGTGGCCAAGCACGATGCCTTCGGTCACCATGAAGTGACATTTTTCCCAATTTAAGACCAGGTTCTTTTCCTCACATCGAGCCAATACGAGCCCCAAGTTGGTAAGACACGCTTTGAAAGAATCACCAAAGACGGAGAAGTCGTCCATGAACACTTCCATGATCTTCTCCACCATGTCGCTAAATAGGCCCATAATACACCTTGAGAAGGTACCGGGGGCGTTGCAAAGCCCGAACGGCATACGATGATAAGCAAAGGTCCCGAATGGGCACGTAAACGTTGTCTTCTCTTGGTCCTCCAAAGCCACCTCTATTTGATTGTAACCGGAGTACCCGTCTAAAAAGCAATAGAACTTGTGGCCGGCCACCCTCTCCAAGATTTGATCTATGAAGGGAAGAGGAAAGTGGTCTTTTCTTGTACTTGCGTTTAACTTTCGATAGTCTATACACACTCTCCAACCGGTTTGGACACGCGTTGGGATAAGCTCATCCTTGTCATTTCTCACTACCGTCACCCCGGACTTCTTTGGTACCACTTGTATTGGGCTAACCCACTTAGAATCCGCAATCGGATAAATTATGCCGACGTCCAGGAGTTTGAGCACTTCCGCTCGCACAACGTCCTTCATTATTGGGTTCAATCGCCGTTGAGGCTGGCGAGATGGCTTAACATCATCCTCTAGGTAAATATGGTGGGAGCAAAGAGATGCTTCGATACCCTTAATGTCGGCTATAGACCACCCGATTGCCTTAGAATGCTTTCGCAATAAAACAAGCAATTCCAACTCTTGAAGTTCGCTTAGAGCAGAGGATACCACAACCGGGTATGTTTGGCCATCGCCAAGATAGGCATACTTGAGTGTATCCGGAAGCGGCTTAAGCTCGAGCGTTGGTGGTTCCACACTAGATGGGACGGCTCGCTTCTCAATAGGGGGTAGCTCCTCAAATTTTGGAATCCACGGGGTAATCCCACACACCTCCTCCTCATCTAGTAAGGAACACATATACGCCACTTCGGGTGCATTAAGAAAATCAACATCGGCGGATGTGAGTGCTATTTCCAACTCGTCTTTGCAAATGAACTCATTGACATGGTCCTGGACAAGTGAATCAATCATGCTCACTCCATAAACATCCTCATCATCCCCCATGTGGCTCCCGACATGGAACATATTAACTTGCATCTTCATGTTACCAAAACTCATGTTGAGTCGACCATCCCGGCAATGAATCACGGCATCGGATGTTGCTAAGAAAGGTCGACCAAGAATAATTGGAACGGATGATTGAGCTGCCGGCACCGGACAAGTGTCTAGAACCACAAAATCAACCGGATATACAAATTGGTCGACTTGAACTAGCACATCTTCGACCATCCCCTTGGGAATTCGAATACTCCTATCCGCCAATTGTAAAGTCACCCGCGTTGGCTTCATCTCGCCCAACCCAAGTTGTTCATAAACCGAAAATGGTAAAAGATTGAGGCTCGCCCCCAAATCAAGGAGAGCTTTCTCAACAACCTTGCCCCCTATAGTGATGGAGATAGTAGGACACCCCGGATCATTGTACTTGGGCGGAAGGGTTGACTCGAAAAGTGAACTAACTTGTTCGGTCAGGAACACCTTCTTTTGCACTTGGAGCTTCCGTTTGTGAGTACACAAGTCCTTCAAGAACTTGGCATAAGACGGAATTTGCTTGATAGCATCGATCAAAGGGAGGTTGACGGTTACTTGTTTTAACACATCGTAGATGTCGGTATTAAGATTTGGCTTGGCCGGCGTCCGTAAGCGGTTGGGATAAGGTGCGGGAACAGTGAAAGTTTGTGGGACATCTCCCTCCTTAGACTTTCCTATCTCTTCTTCCGAAGGAGCTTGCTTGGGAGATTCCTCACTTGGTATAGTTGGCTTGGACGGAGTTGGAGAAGGTAGGAAACTAGGAGCGACTGGCGGTTCCACTTGAGCGTTGTCCACCGTCTTCCCACTCCTCAAAGAGATAATGGCCTTCGCTTGCTCGGGGAAAGGCACCGAAGAGCCTTGCGCGAAGTGTTGGCCTTGTGGATTGGCCACAGGTTGAGTAGGGAGTTTTCCTCTCTCTTGTTGTAAAACACCAATGGCCGTAGTCAATTTACCCATTTGACTTCGCATGTCATTCAGTGCTTGAGTGGTTTGATCGTTGGTGGTTATTTGCATCTGACAGAACGTATTCATAGTGTCCTCCAAAGATCGCCGCGGAGGAAATGGTTGTGGTTGTTGAAACTGGTTTTGTCCTTGAAATTGTCCCGGAGGTTGAAAACCGGGCGGACCTTGAATTGCAGGAAACCGTGGTGGACCTTGGAGTTGGGGTTGTCGCCAATTCTGATTCTGAGCGGGAGGAGGTGCTTGTGAAGTCGATGAAGAACCCGCCTCATTCTGATTATTCCAACGGAAAGCCGGATTAGACCGCAACCCCGGATTGTAAGTATTGGAATACGGATCCCAACGTTGGTTCAATGCACACGCTTCTTCCGGAGGGAGTTGACTAAAATGGTGCCGAAGGGCGGGGATGGTAGGGCAATTATCGGTAGAATGGCCCACCATCTCGCAAATCACACACACTTCCTCCAATTGTCGAACCTCTTTTACTTCCTTAACGTGAACTGCGTCCAACTTCATCTTATCCAATTTTGTCGATAGCTCATCTAGTCTTGTCTCAAAAACGTTATGCTCGTTCACCGAGAACTTGCCGGAGCCACCTGGTCCTTGATTCCTCATAGCTTGATCACCCGGATCTATGTACTGCCAAGATTGAGCCCTTTCCGCCAAAGCATCTAAAAACTCCCAAGCGGTATCGGGATCCTTCCCCATAAAGTCACCGCTTCCCATCGTATCAAGAAGTTGTTTGGCCTGCTGATCGCAACCCAAGTAGAAATGGTTGATCACTAAGTACATGGGAAGATTGTGGTGTGGAATGGCCGCGAGCAAATCCTTGTACCTTTCCCAAAGCTTGTAAAAGACCTCCCCATCCTTCTGCTTGAAATTCTGAATTTGGTCCATAAGAAGCTTGGTTCGGCTAACCGGAAAAAACTTAGTTGTAAACACATCCTGAACTTCGGACCAAGTTAACAAGGAGCGAGGCTTCAAGGAATGGAACCATTGCTTGGCCTTGTCCTTGAGTGAGAAAGGAAACAATTTCAAACGAGCTTGGTCAAGCTGTCCCGGCCCCGTCACGAAAGTGCTAACAATGGTCTCGAATTCCCGAATATGAGCATAAGGATCCTCAAGTTCACGGCCCCGAAACTCTGGTATAACCCGGTGATATTCTGGCTTGAAAGCAAATGCATTTGCAGCGGTACAAGTCGGAATAGCTATAGGTGACACATGCGGACCTCTTTCCGGTGTTAGGTAATCACGCAACGTCCGGGCTGGTGGTTGATCCGCCATTGGCCTTAACAGAGGTGATAACTCACGTGGTGGAGAGTATGCCTGAGCAATATTATGAATCCTCGGAGGAGAAACAGAGCGATGCAACCGTTTCGATAAAGGACTACGATATACGTTGAGCATACACCTTGCACAAACTAATTAAACAGACTAGAGGGGCTATGCCGCCGCCTCATTCTCAACAACAGAATATTCCGTGGGGTTATGCCACCGCCACGTTCAACAACTAAAAAGTAAAGCAATAAAAAGGGCAATTGACGCTCAACTTAGCTTCGTTAAACCTCAAGTCGAATTGATGGCTCAGTTAGAGGTATCCGCTAGTTTGAGTTCAACACACAAAAGAAAAGAAAAGAAAACGGAGTACTCACAATGGTTTGCCGATCCTCCAAAATAAGCTATAATAAGAATCCCCGGCAACGGCGCCAAAAATGCTTAGCTCCGTAAACCTTGCCTTCGATAAGGTTTTAAACCCCAAGCGTAGGGCTAAGTCGTTGGAAGCATAATATCTGGAAGTCCGGGATCGTACCCACAAGGAATCGAATTCAGCTTAGATTGGATTGAAGGTTTATGTAATGGATGGTGGCGTTTGAGACGGCCAACTGAGTTTTTCCTTTGAGCGGGGTAAAAACTAAAACGAAAGACTAGAAATGAGTTTTAATGAACTTAAAAAGGCAAGTCTAGGGATCTTCTTTCCCGTGACTAAGGCCGTTACCGATTCCCAATGATAACTCAAGCAAGAGTCACGACCGCGCGCTCTTGCCCGGAAGATTTAACTTTAAAACTACGTTTATCACAAGATGAGATTGACCGGAGGCGAACCAACTTGGTTGAAAACTTTTATCAAACACATAGGGGGCAACAATCTCTTGGTAAGCCGCTTGCCAAGACCGCTTGACTAAACACCTTACCAAGTAGTTTACACCCCTAGTTTAGACCAAAAATACAAGTTAGGCTCTATTCCGAAACCCATGATTTTAAGCCCGAAGATTTGAGAATCGAATAACCACCTAAGCCCTTGGGATTGATTAGCCCAAGACTTAGCCAAACGACTACTCACACATATTGAAAAGGCTAGAAATTATGCTAGGAAAGATAAACATATTAAACCGATAGAATTGAAAACGAACTAGATAATATTAAGGATCTAAACCGTAGCAACAACTTTAGTACTTGGAAAATTAACAAACAACTTAAAACTCACCAAGTTCTTAAGAAATTTAGGCTAGAAAGCTTTGAAAATCAACAAGACATTAATGGAGGAAAGTTAAGGAAAGTAAATTAGCTAGATCCCAATGAGGGAGAAAGGTGGTCCTATTTATATACAAGAGACACTCTCTCTCCTCAGAAATATCTTCCTTCACGCATAAAGAGGTAACTTGCCAATTAAAGAAAGTGGACAGCTGTAAAAATGTAAGTCGGTCTTATCTCGTATCGATACTCCAATCGCGTATCGATACCGAGACGGCTTGCTTCAAAATCCAAGTTTCTCCGTAGATGACCCGTATCGATACGCAGAAAACCGTATCGATACGCTGAAGCCCGGGAATGATTCTGTTTTCGAACCGTATCGATATGCTGATATCCGTATCGATACGCTGAAGCTTGCAAATCCTTCTGATTTCAAACTGTATCGATACGCTGAGACCGTATCGATACGCTGAAGCTTGCAATCCTTCTGCCCGGTCTTGACACCCGACGGATGCATCTTCGAGGCACCGCCTACTTGCTTACCCTCTTGGTTTGTCCAATCAACTCAACAAGCACACTTATTCGCGTAAACCTGCAATGCTCGAAAGAAAAACTTACGCGCAAAATACTACAAAACGACAACTAAACAGAAAATAAAAGACAAGAAACGGGACTAGGCGCACCAAATATCTACAATATTGGGTGCTTATCAGTCACCGTCGTCACTGTCATCCGCGCTAGGAGAGCCAGAAGCACTCTCTGAGTCCGTCGACCCTAGCACACGCGACTCGGAGGACTCCTCTGACTCGTCCTCCTCCTCTGGCTCCACGCGAGCGTGTCTCCGCTGGGACCCCGCCCTAGGTACAACCTCGAACTGTCTAGCCTCCGCAACGGGCCGCGACACTCCCTGTGTCCCTCGTCCCCGTGTGCTGGCGAAAGCTGGAGAACTCGTGGTGGCCTGAGGTCGTGCCCTAGCTGAACGTCGTGGCTGCACCTGCATATCACAAGCATGAGATCATTCTATACATGTTTGAAATTCAATGGATTCATTTAAAAGTACTGTATATGCATGCATTTGGTCATACCTGTGGAACGACAGGAGGAGCAGGCTCAGGGACAGGTCTGGTCTGCAGGACCCTCCCTCTAGCACAGCCCTTCAGCAAGTGGCGCATCCCTACCATCAGCATGATGGCCATCTCGGCCCACTCTCGCGGTACCTGTGATGTTCAAGAATCAGAAACGCGCAAGCAGTAATCATTCAGAGCATGAGAAGATCGAATTCGTTTATACCTGAGCCGGAAGCCGCATCGGCGGCTGTGGAAGACGTGGGACGTCTATCATCGCCCGTGCCCCCGTAGGGTCTGTCGCCCCTATCGTCCACTCCAGCGTGGGTAGCACCGTCGAGCCGGACGCCTCCGCCGTCTCTCGGACCCCCGTGTCACTCTCTCCTCTCCCAGGTGGGCTAGTGCCTCGCCCACCAGCAGGCTGCCTACCACCTCGGCCACTACCTCGTGCGGACCGTCCGCCACGGCCTCGCACCCCGGCACCGGGGCCTCGCCCTCCCTCAGCTATCCTCCTCTCTAACTCAGCCTCCACCCCTAGGCTCGTGGCCAGGTACTGACCTACGTAAGCCGCGTAGTCCAGACCACGTCGTAGGTGCCGCTCCAAGTCTGTGTCAGGCACAGTGTACAACTCCAGCTCCGCACGAGTGTACGTCTCCGTCCGCTGCACGCGTGGAGGAAGCAGCCCAGGTACTACGAACTCTGGAAGACCGAGCGACTGCCGAGTCACCCGGTCTCCTAAGTACCACTGCCAGCCCAGAGGGCACTCCAGCAACACCCTGCTCCGTGTCACCTCACGACTCCTCGGAAGGAAGTCGGCCTCCACCCTCGACCAACGATCCCAGTGCACCTGCATGTCAAATTTCGAAGCATCAATGAAAGCATACGTCGAGTGCTGAAAAGAAAAAAGGAATAAAGGGAAATCTTACTGCAACTCCAGTCAAGCGGTCTAGCCAGCGTCGGAAGGTCATCACCTCCCCTCTCCTCTCCTTCGTCCTCCTGTAGGCTTTGCTCCACGCAAGCCCGCGAGGAAGCAAACCAGGATCTCGGCAGGTGTTCTCAGGCGGGAACATCCCCAGAACCTCGTAAGCCCAGAGCTGCATATGGTCAAATTCAAGTCAAGTCGATTTCAAGCATCATTTCAAATCAATAAGCAGTCGATAGTAGTATTAAAGCAATAATTTGAGCCATACCTCGACAATCCTCCAGTAGCCTCCGATCGTGTTGCCCACTCCGCGTGAGGCAGCCCCTAGAAAGCAGTAGAGGGTGCACAAGGCACCCCCTCCCCAGTCGAACCGTCCCGCGGTCCTCAGGTCGACCAGGCCTGCCAGGTAGCAAAGGTGCACTCGCGACCGCCTACTCGGGTACAGAGAAGCCCCGAACAGGTAGAGCAGGTACGCCCGAGCCATCCTCCGCTATGCCGTGGAACCCGCCCGAGGAACCACCGCAAAGCCGCGTCGTCCAGCACCAAGCTCGAGTCGTAGGGGATCGGCTCTCCTCCTACTCTCAGTCCTGTAATCGCTGCGAAGTCCAGCGGTGTCAGCGTTATCTCCCCGAACCGGAGGTGGAAGGTGTTGGTGGTATCCCACCACCTCTCGGTCAGCGCTGTGAGCACAGCGCGGTCTACCCTCACCGCCGTCATCAACTGGATGAACGGCCCGAAACCTGCAGCCTCCACTAACTCCCGTACTCTCGCGGGCAGCCCCCTGAAGTACTTCAGCGAGCTGGCTGAGCCTCCGTGGCCATAAACGTCCGTCGTGCGCTGTTTCAACGGAGTAAAGAAATAGCATTTCAATCAATTCAACAATTTAATGTTTCAAGTGTCGATTTTAAAATTTCATGTTGTCGAATTTGATTATTGAAGTGTCGATTTTAAAATTTCATGTTGTCGAATTTAATGATTCAAGTGTCGAATTCAAAAAGTTTCAGGTTGTCGAAATTTACCGTAGTCCAGCCCGTAGAGATGTGCGTGTCGCGGTCTCGGAGCAGTAGGTCCTCCGGGTAGTCTGCCCGAGCAGGAGTGTAACTCTCTATCCCCACAGGCACGAAGAAGTGAGCCCGCGGAGCGTAGGTCGCAATCGCGAACCCAGCACGCTCTCCTCCCAAGTAGGCCTTCGCCTCGTCAACCGCAGTCACCCGCGCCTCGGCAGCCGCCTCAGGCTCTGGTTCCTCCATCTCCATCTCCTCCATCTCCTCCTCCTCAACCTCGTGACCCCCTGCGTCCGACGCACCCGCGCCACTCAGCAAGGCTCCCAACAGCAGCGTCGCAGCCCGGTCCTCTGGAGTCACAGTACCTCTCAGCACGGCCTCGACCCCTGGGTCGAGACCAAACGCGTCTAGTAGGTCCCGTGGCTCTGCGGAGTCTAGAAAGTCACCCTCCTCGAAAGGAACAACGCGTGAGGCCCCGATCCTGCTATCCTCCCTCCTCGGTAGCGCCGCCGTCGACCTCAAAGCAGGGGTGACCGTGACGCGACCGCCCACCACCGTCTCCTCGACCTGTCCCTCGTCGTGGGCCTGCTCCGCGGCCGCGAACAATTCCTCCACGGTAGGAGTAGGAGGAGTGCCCGTCACTTCACCTCCGCTGCCCGTCACTTCACCTCCGCTGCCCGAAACGCCGCCCCGACTGCCCGAGGCATCTCCGCCTCCGTCAGGCTCCCTCCCACCTGTGTCGTGCTCAGCCTCGACCCCTCCAACATCCCCAATCACCGTAGAACCTCCCCGGGCCTCCTCTACCGCCGTAGGATCACCCCCACCGTCAACCACAGCCGCCGCTGTAACCCCACCGGTGACCCCTCATCCCTGGCAGTGCCTCCTCCATCACCAGCGTCGCCCATCGCCGCCGCAGCAGCTGCAGCCGCCACCGCGCCGTCGCCAGGTGTGGCTGCACCACCGCGGGATTCACCCGTCGTCACCCGGTCCTCCCCTTCCGCCATTGCCCTTTCTTCTTTCTCCCTAGCCTTCTTCTTCCCCCAAATTCGAACCTCTTGGCACACGATTGCCCAGCGGAAGATCGAAGAGATCTCGAGGTCTCGAAATCGATCCGTGGTTGTTCTGGAGAAAGAGAGATCGTCGAAGAGTAAGATGGTCGAGTGAGAGAGAGATGGTCGAGTGAGAGAGAGATGGTCGAGTGAGAGAGAGTAGTCGCCTGAGAAATCGAGAGTAGGAGGACAGCCGTACGTCGTCTGGTTCTCGAGCGCTCGAGTTTGGGTATAAGTACCCCAGACCTAGAAAAGGAAGACGAAGGAGTGGCGGGCCCCAGCCGTGGTCCCGAGCGCTCGACACTTCTCCCGAGCGCTCGGGAGTGGTCCCAAGCGCTCCACTCTGTTTTAGGTCGCTGTGCCGAAATCTTCGGTCTCCCGTTTATTTCACTTTCTGTCAATTATTGCAATGTCGAGGCTTTTTACAAAATCAATCCCAGTCCTGATTTAGTTTGTGTCAAAACAAAGCAATTGATCACGCACTTCTTTCAGTAATCCACAATTGGTTCACGCTTGAAAATTGATACTTTATGTCGAAATCGTCTAATCACTTCATTCGCAGAAGGTTTTAGCCTTGTATTGTCCGCCAAACAGAGCAACAGGTGGATTTGCCCAGAAGCCTTGTGGCGTCCTCCAAACAGAGCAACAGGTGGATTTGTCCAGAAGCCTTGTATTGTCCGCCAAACAGAGCAACAGGTGGATTTGCCCAGAAGCCTTGTGGCGTCCTCCAAACAGAGCAACAGGTGGATTTGTCCAGAAGCCTTGTATTGTCCTCCAAACAGAGCAACAGGTGGATTTGCCCAGAAGCCTTGTGGTGTCCTCCAAACAGAGCAACAGGTGGATTTGTCCAGAAGCCTTGTAGTGTCCGCCGCACAGAGCAACATGGGGAGTCCTCATGCACTTTTCTCATCAATGTCTTGTCGATGCTTTTCTTGTGCATGCATTACACGTGTTTGCAGTTGCCCCAATAATGGTACAAACGGTAGGTTTGGCACCATCTTGAGGGACATCTTCTAATCGTCATCCGTTGTCATAGATTTGACATTGTCCGGAGGGACGCCCCCTTCAATCATCGCTGTCATAGATGTGGCACCACCTTTCTTTCCCGCCATAGATTTGGCACCATCTTTCTTTCCCGCCATAGATTTGGCACCACCTTTCTTTCCCGCCATAGATTTGGCACCGCCTTTCTTGCCTGCCATAGATTTGGCACCGTCCTGAGGGACACCTTTCCATCATTTGCTTGCATGTCTGCATGTCTGCATTTGCCCCAAAGAACTACGCTGGTCTGATCCTTGCAGAAAAGGGTACGTAGGCAGCTCGAAAGAGCACGACCTCATGTTTCGAATGCTTGTACATCTTTACTTGCATTTAATTTTGAAGTGAGGATTTGATCTGGCTTGAATTGGGCTGTCTCAATCTTTGGACGGCACTCGTATCCAGACAAGATGTTGAGCGTCGCCCAAAGAGGGGCAACTGTAGACACCCCAATTTGAACTCTTCAAAATTCCTTGATTCGTGGCCCGGAGGCTCCCCGATGATGAATTTGGATTAAACAAGCCTCGAACCATGTGAAGCTTTGCTCCTTGAAAGATTTGAAGGGAAATTAAAAATGGTCAAAATCATTTCCAAGCGCTTGGGAGAAGTCCCGAGCGCTCCAAACCATTTTTCAAAAACCTCTGGCCTGGCTCACTCTCGAGCGCTCGGGAGTTAAGTCCCAAGCGCTCGTGTCTCCTGCGCTGCCCAATGGATGGTAGGGTTCCTCATTACCCATGCAATCCATCATTGCGGTCACCTTGAGCCGGCTGAGGTTCGTTTCAAGCACTCATCACAGTCAGAGATCTTCAGGCTAAAGGATTTTACCAATTAAAAATGTTTTATTAAAATCAATATGATTTTATAAAAACCATAGGTTATTTTGCCTATAAAAATGCCTGATTTCAGCTGAGGCAAGGAGGGAGGCTGGGCTTGGAGGCTACGAAATTCCTCTCTCTAGAACCACTCTCTTTGCTCACTCTCTCTCTTGCAAGAAAAATGTTCAAACTCAAACTTGAACTTCAAACTTCAAAAGCTTTCAAGAATCATCAAGCAAAATGCAGGAAGTTGAGAACATACTTGCTCTCTGATTTCTTGTATTTCTCCTCCTTCTTTCAGTTTTAAAAGTCACTCAAGAAGCAAAGTCTCTCAAAAGGTAGAAAGATTTCTATTTCTTTTGGTTCAAATCAAAGGGCTGTACTTCCTTTCTGAGGGAGGTCTCCCCGCCCACCTCAGTTCTTAATACTGAGTGTGAGGTTGGGAGATCTAGGTGTTACAACAAGAGCAAAGAGGCACAAAAGCATTTCCTGCAATAATTCACTGGAAGAACTCCCGAGCGCTCGGGAGTATTCTAAAGCGCTCGAGAGTTCCTCCAGCCCCATTTTCCTTTCTTTTGGCACTTTGGCACATAAAAGGCTGGGGGTGAGGTGCATTATTAGGTGAGATGTTTTTATCATGGCATGCGAGCATATAAATCAGTTTCCTCTAAAACATAAACATTCCTCACATGTTTTCATGTAAAATAAGGTTTTTCCAAAGTTAAATGATGATTTCCTATTGGGAAACATCCAAATGAGGATTTTTGCATGTCAGTACCATTTTCTGTTTAAAGCAAAGCTGTTGTGCATCACACTCCCAAGCGCTTCGGACCGTTCCCGAGCGCTCGGGAGTGCAGCCATGCCATTTCCTCTTATCTCCCCAGTCTGCTGTGTTTCTTGGTTTCTGCATGCATAAGGGTACCCATTTGTTCTTTAAAATTCATAGATCTAATCTTGTCAAGGCAGGGATGCACGATCTGAAAGATTGAAGGCTTAGTTCAGTCTTTCAAATCCTCTGCTGAGCCAGTAGTCTAAATTACAGCATTCCAGTTCCCTTTTTAGCATTATATCCTGTCTGTACTAACAAGCTTGCAGGTTGGGCATCAGAACTCTCAAGCGCTCGGGACTACTCCCGAGCGCTCAAGAGTGAAGTCAGTGGCAGTTTCCCAGTTTCTGCTGTCATGCATCTTATTACTTCACAGTTTTGTCACCCTCCTGTACACATGCACATGCAAACACTTCCTATTTGGTATAACTGTGGATACTTGCTACTTGCCTAATGAAATAAAATCCCCTTTTAAAATCCCACAAACGTTTAGTAGAGACCGATTCCGAATCGGGCGAGGGGGGGTGCCGTAAAACCCTTCCCCCCTCGTAACATGGCTTCCGGACCCTCAAAACGATCTCTGGTTTTCAATTCAAATCAATTGTTTTCGAACTAAACGGTTTCTCGGGTGACATACCACAAATCCGGGTGGCGACTCTTCAAATCAAACCAATCTTTTCAAAGTCGATTTCAAAAAGGGCACAAGGCGCGCGATTTTCCGAAACGGGCCGCCCCGATCTCGCACCCGGGGCTGTGGTAGCCCACAGATGGTAAGTAATATATAATCTTATATAGTGTACCTAGAAATCTTGTCACAATATCCAAGGGGTAAACCTATGGTCCAATGGATAAAGATTATCCTAGTATCTATCGTCCAATGGGTAATAGGTCAAGAGTTGACTTTTGGTCAAGGTCTCACTTAGGGTTCAAATGGTTCAAAGGTTCAATTAGGCTACTCTAACGATTAGTCGGAAGCTAGCTAGGCTTGCTAAATAGGACGACTTAGGGTTGCTATCTCGCTTGTCTTTAGAAAATGACTAGATCGCAAGGCGGAACGAAATTAGGGTTTGAATCGAATAGATCTAATCATGACGGATTATTGGAAAATAAGGAATTTATAGAGTCAAAATAATAAACAACGAGATTTTTATTTACTGAAAATCGGAGTTGTTACAACCTATCCCCCTTAAACAATTTCGTCCCCGAAATTAGACGCACGCTCGGATTCAAACAGGTGAGGGTAAGTTGCTTTCATAGTCTCCTCTCTTTCCCAAGTGGTCTCTCCAGTTCCTCGGTGTTTCCACAGGACTCGTACTAGTTTGATTGTCTTGTTTCGAATCATCTTCTCGCTTCGGTCTTGAATCTCGATTGGTTCTTCCTCATACGTCGCATCTTCTTCGATGGTAACGTCTTCCCAGTTGAGAACATGCGTAGGTAAGGCGAGGTACTTCCGGAGCATTGATACATGAAACACGTCATGCACTCGATCCAGCTGCGGCGGTAGGGCTAGTCGATATGCGACTCTCCCGATCTTCTCCACGATGTCAAAAGGTCCAATGTAACGTGGGGACAGTTTTCCCTTTTTCCCAAATCTGATGACTCCTTTCCTCGGTCTTATCTTTAGAAACACGTGGTCTCCTACGGTAAAGGCTAAGGGTCGGCTTCTTTTATCCGCATAACTCTTCTGTCGGCTCTGAGCGGTTTGGATTCTTTGCCTAATGGTTTTGACATTTTCCGTGGTGTCACGTACTATATCAGGTCCAATTAATCCTGTTTCTCCAGCGTCTGTCCAGCAGACTGGGGATCGGCAAGGTCGACCGTATAAAGCTTCGTAGGGTGCCATTCCGATACTTGCTTGATAGCTATTGTTGTAGGCAAACTCTACCAATGGTAAATGCTGCTCCCAGTTCCCAGAGAAATCCAAAGCGCAGGCTCTTAGCATATCCTCTAAGGTCTGTATCGTTCTCTCTGTTTGGCCATCGGTTTGCGGGTGGAAGGCTGTGCTAACCCTTACATCTGTTCCCAAAGCTTTCTGTAATCCTTTCCAGAAATGGGATACAAACCGTGGATCTCTGTCTGACACAATTGAGACGGGTACACCGTGTAGTCGTACAATTTCCCGAATGTACAACAGGCTCAGTTGTTCCACGTTTTCTGTCATCTTCACAGGCAGAAAATGCGCGGATTTGGTGAGTCTGTCCACGATCACCCAGATGGCAGTGTTGGTTTTGGTAGTTCTTGGTAGTCCGGTTACGAAGTCCATTGAGATGTGCTCCCACTTCCAAGTCGGGATTGGTAAGGGTTGAAGGTCGCCGCCTGGTTTCTGATGCTCGGCCTTGACTTGTTGACACACAAGACAGGTTGATACAAAGCGAGCTACGTCCTTCTTCATTCCTTCCCACCAGTACGTCCTTCGCAAATCATGGTACATCTTTGTACCTCCGGGGTGGACTGCGAAGTTCGAATGGTGTGCTTCTCGGAGTACTGCTTCTCGAAGGGTTCCAATATTAGGTACGAAGACTCTTCCTTTGAATCTCAGGTTACTATCTCCCTCGATCGTCCATCCTGGTATCGCCTTTCCTTCTCGGATTCGATACCGAATGAACTCGCATTCTTGTTCAGTGGTTTGGGCTAACAGGATCTCCTGGTGAAGTGCTGGTTCTGCAACAAGTGCATATAGTCGGATATTCCCACTTTCTGAGGAAGGTTCCAGGTTGAATTCATTGAGTGTATCCATCATTTCCCACTCTTTGATGGCAGTTTTGACTTTCTGTGCCCTGTCCTTTCGACTCAGGGCGTCAGCCACCACGTTGGCCTTGCCAGGATGGTACTGCATTGTGAACTTGTAATCCTCCAAATACTCCATCCATCGACGTTGCCTCATGTTCAACTCCTTCTGAGTGAAGAGGTATTTGAGGCTCTTGTGGTCGGTGAAGACCTCGAATTGTTCTCCCCACAGGTAGTAACGCCAGATTTTGAGGGCGTACACTACTGCAGCCAATTCTAAGTCATGAGTAGGGTAATTCTTCTCATGTGGTCGGAGTTGTCGCAATCCGTAAGCTACGACCTTTCCATTCTGCATTAACACGCATCCCAAGCCATCTCTTGACGCGTCGCAATAGACGGTATAATCCACGCCTCGCTCGGGGATGATAAGTACTGGCGCACTGGTCAGCCTTCTCTTCATCTCTTGAAAAGATTTCTCACAGGCTTCAGTCCAATCCAGTTTCACTCCTTTCTGGGTTAGTCTCGTCATTGGTTTGGCGAGACTTGAGAAGTCGGGTATGAATCTTCGGTAGTATCCTGCCAATCCTAGGAAACTTCTGATCTCGAACACAGAGGTTGGTTGCTTCCAATTCATCACGGCTTCAACTTTACTCTCGTCCACGGCTATTCCATCTTTGGATACTACGTGCCCCAAGAACTTAACCACTTCTAGCCAAAACTCGCATTTACTCGCCTTGGCATAGAGTTGATTATCTCGGAGTACTTGTAGTGCTATCCGGAGGTGTCCTTCGTGCTCTTCCTTATTGGCGGAGTATATCAAAATGTCATCAATGAACACCACCACAAACTTATCTAAGTAGGGTTGGAAAATCTTGTTCATGAGACACATGAAAACTGCCGGAGCGTTAGTCAGCCCAAATGGCATTACTATGAACTCGTAATGTCCATATCTGGTACGGAAGGCTGTCTTGGAGATGTCCTCATCTCGGATTCTGAGTTGATGGTATCCTGATCGGAGGTCGATTTTTGAAAAACAGGTTGCTCCTCTTAATTGATCAAATAGATCATCGATCCTAGGCAGGGGGTATCGGTTTTTGATAGTGACTTGGTTTAGCCTCCGGTAATCGATGCACAGTCGGAGTGTTCCTTCTTTCTTCTTCACGAACAAGGCAGGTGCTCCCCATGGTGATGTGCTGGGTCGGATAAATCCATTTTCCAACAGTTCTTGCAATTGGGTCTTGAGCTCCTTTAGTTCCGCAGGGGCCATACGGTACGGTGCCATAGAAATTGGGGCCGTCCCCGGTTGGAGTTCGATAGAGAAGTCTATCTCTCTAGGAGGTGGTAAACCAGGAAGTTCTTCAGGGAACACATCGGCGTATTCGCAAACGATGTGCGGTAATCCCATCTCCATCCTGTCAGTTTCTTCTATTTGGAGACTAGCTAGCCATCCAAATAGTTGATTCTGCCACCTAGATCTTTTCACCGTTAAACTAGCCACTTGTCTATCCCCCTTAAAACGGAAACGAGTCCCATCAGGGGTAAAGGCTGTTACGGTCTTCTGATGACAATCTATGATTGCTCGGTGAGCCGATAGCCAGTCCATTCCCAAGATTACGTCGAAATCCGCCATGTCGATCACTCTGAGGTCGCAGGTTAAGCGTAAGTTGGCTACCTCTAATTCGCACCCTCTACACACTAGACTAACAGTTATATTCCCCCCCAATGGTGATGCTACTTTCGTACTCGTACTAAGGGGTTCTGTTTCTAGCGCTAGAGCAGCTACGTAGGCAGTAGATATAAATGAATGGGATGCACCAGAGTCAAACAAGGCTTGCACGCAGGTACTATATAACAGTAGCGTACCTTGGATCACAGAGGGATCCTGCTCCTGTTCCTCAGTCTGCAGCGCAAAGATACGCCCTCCAGTGTTTTGTTGGTTTCCCACGGGCTGCTTTCCTTTGTTCTGCCCATTCGGCTGTTGAGGTGAGTTTCCAGGAGTTGGCTTTGCAAATCCGGCTTGTCCAGATTGAGCTCCTTGGTTTCCAAAATTCCCATTTCCCTTCTTCTGGGTTTGTGGGCATTGGCGGCTGTAATGGCCCATAGCCTGACAGTTGTAACACTTAACTGTCGACAGATCTCTATTGTCGCGAGTTATTGCAGTGGTTTTCCAGGCTTGGTTGTTCTGAGAAGAAGCAAAGGGTTTGGTGAGGTAGGGTCCGCGGTTGTTGATGGTTACTTGGTTTCGGATAGGTCTGCCGGTTGCCTTCCTCCATCGATTCTTGAAGTCAGCTTCTTCACTCTCCAATCGAAGGGCACATTTCACCACACTAGAGTATGTGGGAAAGGTTTGCGCCACTACGGCTCTGCGAGCGGTCGTCAGCCCCCACTCGAATCTTCTTGCCTTCTTGTCCTCAGTGGACACAGCGTCCGTGGCGTAACGGGACAGCTCTTCGAACTTGGCCGCGTATTGGGTCACGGCCATTGTTCCTTGCTTCAGGTTCATGAACTCTTGTTCCTTGGCTAGGCGAATGGGTGTAGGAAAATACTTGTCAAGAAACAGGGTTTCGAACTCAGCGAAGGTCATGGTGGCTATGGCATGGGTTGCCTCCATCAATTCCCACCAATAGCGGGCTTCTCCCTTTAGCTGGTACGTGGCTAAGGCTACACGATCTCCATCGCGGGTAATTTCCAAGGTGTCCAGGATCACCTTAGTTTCCTTCAGCCATGCTTCGGCCACAGTGGGGTTGGTATCTCCGTGGAAGGTCGGGGGTCGGCGTTTGCAGAACTCATTCATGGCTCGGGTTCGAGTCATAGGTCCGTCATCGCGGTTAGGGTTTTGGCGGTTGGCATTCAAGGCGGCTACGAATGCCTGCACGACTTGGGCTAGGCTAGGGTTTGCGTTGGAGGATTCTCCGGTTTCGTACCCTAATCCACTGCGTCGATTCACCATCTACGAGTAAAAATTGTAAAGGGGGAGGTTTAGCCTATTGAACAATTTCTTTTTAGAAATTCGGTTTTCTCCCTAAGATTAACGACAGAATTTAAAACAGGGTGCAATATAATACCATAAAATAAGATAGCTTCTCATAGATGAGTAAAGGATTACAACGAAACATAGAGTTCTGAAAGAGAAACACAACACAGATTTCCTAATACAAGTTGAAACGATCCTACTAGTTCTGGCTACATGGTTTGGTTAGTCTACGTGCGCCATAGGTGCAATTACAACTACCGAACCTTATTCTAATACCACTAAACTACTAACTAGGTGGAAAGCCCGAAATACTCTCTCAATTGCTCCTTCCATTCCTTCTCCCTTCTCTCGAGCCATTGTTCTCCCTTTAGACGAATCTCTTCGGCGTATGCCTTTATCTCCAGGAGTTGGTCCTTGTTGGTGAGGGGTGCCATTACAATAGACTGGTATATTTGGTGGCCAGTCTCGGGGTCACATATACCCAAGTGGGGTATCGGAATAGGGCTCTCAGGTGCCAGTATGGCCTTGATAAGTATCAGGTCCGCAACATTGGTCGGGGTAGCAAAGGTACGACTATCCATATCTACAAATAAGAAAATTATATATTAGACTTAAAAGTGGTTGTCGCGTATAAGTATGCATATAAACAGTGATCACAAGATAAAAATGAAACACATAATTTTTCATTGCATAAACGAAGCAAGTACAATATAGGGGGCTTATAACAGCCTAAACTTCCTACGCTATTTACACCAAGAGTTCAACTACTTCCTATGATACTTCCTACGTCCCGAAGGATTACAATTATTCCTTAGATAACCTTATTAGGCAAAGTCTACTCTTGGGCCTCGTCTTCCTCTAGGGTTTCCTTATCGGCTTCCTCCTTGTCTCCAATTTCTTCCTCCTCTTCTTTAGTAGTCTCCTCATCACTAATCTCAAGGTCTCCCATCGGGGGTAAGGTACCAAAGATCTCATAGTAGGCACACAGGATTGGAAATAGTGCAGGAAACCAAGGGTCGGTTTCCACAGGAATAGGGGTATTTTGTTGCACTCTCATGAAATCTTGTTTTTCTGCAAGTACAGCGGTAATGAAGTCAGGGCTCTCTGCTAGTTGAAAGGCCAAGATTTCTATGGTGGTTTTGAGTTGGCGAACTCCTGCCAATAGGTCGGCTAGGCGGCCCAGGTGATTCATCTACAAGGAAGGTTAAACCTCAATTAGTAAGAAAATTTAGACAAGTTTACTATTGATAATCTTAAGGCAAGGCTTAAACTAGAAAACTTTCAAGTTTTTAAGTTCCACATTCGATTCTTGATTTAAGTCATCATCCAATTGTTCGGGAATTCCCAACTCGGTGGTATTGCCAATTTCCACACCTTGCTTCAATCCGGAGATTGCTTCGACAGAATTCCACCCAATTTGGGACGGTAAACTTAAACTCAATTCACGTTTGTGCAATGGTAAATCTATCTCGTGGTTCTACCCATTCTACCCATGGCCGAGGTTTTGAACCTAAAGCTCTGATACCAAGTTGTAACGCCCCCATTTTCGGGTTCGTTAATTAAACATTTTATTGAATAAAAAGGCTAAGAGTCAAGCTCATTATTACAACATAAGTCTTACTAGAGTACTTTTATTACACAAGGAGGGAATTTCTAGGGTATTCTACTACTCTGCTTCTTCTTCCATCCTAGCAAGCTCTTCGGCTCCAAAAGCCTCCAACACGTACTGCTCACCTTGCTCATCAATTAACTCTGACACATTATACCAGCGTCGCCCCCAGTATAATATGTCAGGGTCACCAAGAAGGTAACACCATGAGCTACAAGCCCAATAGAATAAACTATACCCACTAACTCTTAACTTAAAGCAAGGAAGCATATAAACAATTACACATGCTCATTCAACAATATAGAAATACAATGATACATTCATATTCGATATCTTTTAGCGTTGGTGTCATGCCTTTTCGTGTTTCTCCTACGCGACTCATCGTAGACCGTGTCACATTTTCACCTTTATCGAAATCATAATTTCCAACGTTTCTTTCACAAATTGTTACTAACGATGCTACCAAGTCCGGCTCCGTTAGTAACACTCACGACGGCTACCAAGTCCGGCCAATCATGGTTTCACAAAACACATTCTTTCAAATCTTGCATTGGCTACCACGTCCGGCCAAGCCCCATTTCCACATGAGACTACCACGTCCGGTCCCATTGGAAATCTACGCAATGAGCTACCAAGTCCGGCTACATTACGGTTTTCGAAAACACTCACATAATGACTACCAAGTCCGGTCATTATGTAATTTCAAAATATTTTCCGCAAGTTAATCTCATCCTCCATTTTATCCATATCAACCACACCCTAGGTGTCATGTTTCTACTTTCTCGATTTTCGTGTCTCGTTCGCATGCATAGACTCCGCGGTTTATTCATACAACAACTTTAGGAATCTTGAAACTACACTAACAAGATCATTCAACTCTATATTAGATAGCATGCTCATTTTGTCACATCATCATACTCAACATTTAATCACACAAGATTAAGCATAGTGCCACATGGACGGACACCTTTGGAGTAATAAATCACTTATGCTTTATCAACAACAAGTAGTCAAGTAATCACATAATCATGCTCACATTCATTCTAAGATTAAACAGCTTAATCCTAAATCATGCTTTCTTAAGTTCAAAACAGCATATGTTTATTGAGTACTTCTAACGTTAAGTTAATCATGCCATGGTTAATCAAGATAACAACTCTTAAACATTTCTATCATGCTTGAGGAAAGTGGCTCGTATAATCTACGTATACTCGAGGTTTCAAAGTTTTAGAATAACTTACTATCATTTCGAAATACGCATGCAATACGCTATACTTAGATCTTTGAAAACATAGGAACTATACTAAGGAATATATACGTATATGTAGAGAAAAGTAGATATAGAATATCTACCGTTCTTCTTGGCGGTAGTCGGCTACGGATTAGGAAAATAGTTCGTCGGACGGAGTAACGGCTTAGGAATGGCTTGATAGCTTCGAAAGAGAAAGGTTTCTCTCGAAACTTGATCTTGACTAATACTACTAAAACTTTTGGATCGGTAGGGTGGTGGAGTGGCGGCTTAGTGGCGGCACTAGAAGAGTTTCTTGAAGAACTAGGGAAGAACTTCAAGAACAACTAAGAACTAAGCAAGAACAACAAGAACACTTAGACTTTCTAGAGAGAAGTTGGAGCAATACTTGAAGGTGTGAGTTCAAAGGCTTGAAATGGCTTGCTATTTATAGGCCAAGTTGGTCTATTATCCAAGAGACAATATTTCCCCTAACATTTGTTATCCAATGGATCAAAGATTGACTAGATTTGATTGTCCTTAGATTGGATGAGGTGTTGATCAAAAGGACCATGACTAGGCTAGTTGTACACTTGCACACATCACACAAATCTCTCTCTCCCTCTCTCACTCTCTCCCGGCCTCTCTCTCTCCCATCTCTCTCGGCTCTCTCTCTCTCTCTCTCTCTCTCTCTCTCTCTCTTTGGTCCAAAGAAGTACAAGGGTTGAAAGACTAAGATTTTCCCTTATTCTTTCCTTCAAACTAGGACAAGGTTTAATCTATTCAAATGGGGTTTTGGTCCAATCAAGTCCTTGGAAAGAATAAGAAATAAGATATGGTAGTCCTTTAGGGTTGAAAGAATAAGAAACCCTAGATTGAGTGGTACAAGGTGATGCAAGAAGGTGATGTAGGAAGATATGGTGAGTACAATTGCACACACATCACAATCTCTCTCTCCCTCTCTCATCCGAACTCTCTCTCTCTCTCTCTCTCTCGGCCACTCTCTCCCTCTCTCTCTCTCTCTCTCTCTCTCTCTCTCTTGGACACCTAATGGCGAAATGACAAAGGGTTGGTATTTGACTAAGTGAAAGAGTAAGGATTTGGTGTAAGGCTTGTAAGGGATATGGCAAAGAAGATCTAGTATTTTAGTCCACCTCATGTCCTTTAAACCTTTCTTCTTCTATTAGTACATGTACATATAATATAGAACTAGGGTTTTTGGTAGAAGAAGATCAAGAAGGTACAACACTATCTCTCTCTCTCTCTCTCCCTCATCTCTCTCTCTCGGCCTCTCTCTCCTCTCTCTCTCCGAATTCTCTCTCTCTCTCTCCCTCTCTCTCCTCCTTCCTTGGTTGGTAGAAAGACTAAGAAAAAAGGACAATGTACTATGTGATCTCATTTTGGACTTCTAAGTCAAACTATCCTATTAAACTATGTCAAAATGCCACCTATGTACTTATAACTATATACTAATATATAGTATGCTAGGATGATGTAAACATATCATATAATTTAATCAAATTAGTACATATCATATCTAGGAAGGAATTAACTAATACTAACCTAGTACTTATAGC
Source organism: Rhododendron henanense subsp. lingbaoense (assembly GCA_020567845.1). Classification (NCBI taxonomy): domain Eukaryota; kingdom Viridiplantae; phylum Streptophyta; class Magnoliopsida; order Ericales; family Ericaceae; genus Rhododendron; species Rhododendron henanense. The sequence continues at coordinate 25,366,974 of CM036318.1, forward strand.
TTGATATGGTTTTATGGACCAATGGGTAAAAGAGTAAAGTATAATATTGGAATATTATATATACATCTTTCAAATATGTGTACAAAGGCCTATATAATACTATATAAGTGTACCTTGGTCAAATCTAATAAAGTATCTTAGGTAGAAAGCCTATTATCCAATGGATAAAGATTTCCCTAACTTCTATCGTCCAATGGGTAAAGATGGTAAGTAATATATAATCTTATATAGTGTACCTAGAAATCTTGTCACAATATCCAAGGGGTAAACCTATGGTCCAATGGATAAAGATTATCCTAGTATCTATCGTCCAATGGGTAATAGGTCAAGAGTTGACTTTTGGTCAAGGTCTCACTTAGGGTTCAAATGGTTCAAAGGTTCAATTAGGCTACTCTAACGATTAGTCGGAAGCTAGCTAGGCTTGCTAAATAGGACGACTTAGGGTTGCTATCTCGCTTGTCTTTAGAAAATGACTAGATCGCAAGGCGGAACGAAATTAGGGTTTGAATCGAATAGATCTAATCATGACGGATTATTGGAAAATAAGGAATTTATAGAGTCAAAATAATAAACAACGAGATTTTTATTTACTGAAAATCGGAGTTGTTACAGTACAAGTGTAAAATTTTTCAGCATACTATAAGTGACCATTCTAAGCAATAAACTGAACATAATCTTTTCATAGTAAAAATGAAACAACTTACCCATAACCTGATCAATCATCAACAGTTGTGACATCGGACATACAGTCATCAACATCCATATCCTCATCATTGATAGTTGGAACCTCTACTTGAAGAAAAATAAGACTTAATTAAGAACAATCATTGTTATAGCATATTAGCAAAGACAAAAAAGTATAGTATGAAAAAGAAGAAAAGATTATCAAAATTACCTTCATTCTCCAAAGCCACCAACCAACTTTGAGTACACATTAAGGCTTCCAAAGTCTTCGGGTGAAGTCTATTACGACTTGGACTCACCACCCTACCACTAGTGCTAAAAGAGGACTCCGATGCAACAGCAGACACAGGCACGGCCAACACATCCCTAGCTATGGCTTGCAAAATAGGGTACTTTAAACCATTAGATTTCCACCATGCCAATATATCAAAATCATCACACATTGGTAACTGCTCCTCCTCCAAGTAACTATCTAATTCTGACTTTACATGCACAGTTTTAGTTTTCTTTTGTTGATCAAGATAATCGGTGAGAGAAGTCCTATCCCTCAAATAGGTAGAGGGCGGCGCCTTGCTTGAAGATTCACTACGATCCTTGCTTGAAGATTTACCTTGGTACAACGTAAGCAAGTCATAACACCTTCTTCGAATGTCCTCCGCCATCCCAACACCATGCTCTCCATAAATTCTTATATAGTAGTACTCAATCAAGGACATCTTGAACCTTGGGTCCAGCACGACTGCAACTGCCAAAAATCCATGCGTATTGTCCCAATACAATACTTGTCATATTTCTCAAGCATATTCAAGGCCATTTCCTCCATTACATCAATCCCACAACAAACCCACTCTGACAATCTAACTTTAATATCGCATACATCTGGAAAAAATAAATTGGAAGTAGGATAGGTAGTCCTACTAAACAACAAAGTGACCTTGTAGAATATTTCCAATCTCTCACATATTTCTTCAGCCAAGTTCCAATCATCATCATTTGGACAACTTTTATATTGGGGATCCTTGAGTTTTAACCGACCAAAAGCATTCCTATATTTTATGGCAGTTTGAAGCATCAAAAAGGTGGAATTCCACCTTGTAGGACAATCAAGAGACAAATTTTTACCATAAGTAATTCCCAATTGGCGAGCTGCACCTTCAAATGTCTCCTCTCTCTTTTGAGTTGTTGTCCAATAAGCAACACTATCCCTAATCTTCACAATGGAAGACTTAATGACATCTAAACCATCTTTCACAATCAAATTAAGAATGTGGGCCGCACATCGCACATGAAACAAACTCTTACACCTTATATGATCACCTCCAAGTTTTTCTAACAATAAATCAATCATTGCATCATTGGTAGTACAATTATCAACTGTCAAAGTAGACAATTTCCTATCAATATTCCACTCCAAAAAGGTATCCATCAACACCTGACACAATGCTTCTGCCGTGTGTGGACATGGCACATACACAAACCTAAATAAAATAGTTACTATTAAGTATGAATGTACAATAACAACATTCAACTTGCATAAAATTAAACTTGCATAAAATTAAAATTACCTAAGAATGCGGCTTTGTAACTTCCAAGAATCATCGATGATGTGCGCCGTGATAACCATGAACCCTCTTTTCTTACTGATAGATATCCACATATCCGTAGTCAAGGAAACTCTACTTTTGTTTCTTTCCATAAGCCTCATTATCTTCAGCTTCTCAACATCATATATCTTAAAAATGTCCCTCTTCATAGTGTTCCGAGAAATCACATGAAACGCAGGTTGTAAAGCATGGCAAAATCTCCTAAACCCAGCATGTTCCACCATGCTTAGAGGGTACTCATGCATTATTATCATGTAAGCTAGTTGTTTCCTAGCAACTTCTGGATCATAGCTATATGATTGCATGTTGGCCTTTTTGCCCTCCCCCATCAAAAGACTAGGTGTTATAAACTTCTGCTTGCTATCAATCGCTTTTTTCATGAAACAAGAACTAGTATGATCTTTCAAATGTGTTGTTCCACTCTTACTATTCCCAACAAACTTTTTCTTACAATACAAGCACCTTGCTTTTTCTTCACCAGTGTCTTTAGTTTTTATTTTCTGAAAATGCTCCCAAACTGTGCTCCTACATTTACCTTTTGACAATATTTTATCACCATCAGAAGTATACCCAAGTTCTTCTGGTTCATTTGTAGGGAGATTTGACTCGGTTTCTGCTTGTGAACTATCAAGTGTTGGTAATTGTGCCTCATTCGATTCAATTTCAGTTGACGTAGAGTTACTTTCCCAAGTTGGCACACTACATATTAAAAAACATAAAAGATTTTATAAACATAAGATCACATGCATTTAAAGTAGTGTTGCAGCAGGATATGCACATGCATACATGGAATGATAAATCATTTGGTGAACTTCAAAAACTACTCATCTGAACTTAGAATACAAACAACACCACTACTACAATATTTCTGAGCTTTTTTCACAAACCAAAACTACTCATTCATTGCCCACTGGTATTAACCTAGACACAACAATTCCAAAATAAATGGCGGAGTCAAAGAATAGTCCTAACCGTCCCATACCCTTGATCCTTTTTCAGAGATAGTAACTCGTGAAACAAAATTGTGAGATTTTCTCCACCAAGCAAACATCTCAGTTAGTTTTTGAAGAAAAGTTTACAAAAAAGAAAAGAAAGAACAAATTTAAGTAAATATGTTTCTTTAAGAGGTCCGAAAAAGTTAAGGACCAAGAGTATGGGAAGGAGTTAATATAAATGAGATAGTCCTGATAAACTATGTTGCTTACATAATCTTATATATAATGTAGATCCCTACAATAACTAACCCTAAAAATCCAGAAAGATGTCACACCGTGGGTAAACACAGCAATTTCTGTATAAATTCACAGTCTCAAACCCACAAATCGAGAGACATAGAGATAGAATGAAGAATGATTTTCGATTTTCAAAGAAACCCAAGAATAGAGCCGATCAACTAACCTGTTACCTGTTTGTTTTGTGATATTCGGTTTACCTTGACGAGCGTAGGGTTGGTCCGGTTGGAGTCGGAGATCTCAAGCAAGGAGGGGGCATCGCCATTGAGAAATAATCCTAACAGATCTCGAGAGAGCGAGAGAGATTAGTAGATTACAGAATGCAAATAGATCGAAAGAGAAAAAGAGAGAGAGAACGAGAGAGAGAGAGAGAGAGAGAGAGAGAGAGTACCCTGGTCGACACTCGACGTCGACTGGGGAGTGGGGTGGATGGTGGAGTCGACTGGGGTAGTGAGGTGGACGATGGAGTTGACTGGGGAGCAGGGGAGGCACTTGAACAGTTGAACTCTTGAAGTCTTAGTCGACAATAGATGTAGAGGCGCAGAGCTGCCTCTCAGCCAGAGAGGCGAGAGCTGCTGTGTTGTGGTTATAACCCTAACAGGTAAAAAATAAGAGATATTTATAGTGGGGGTATTCGGAGCGGATCAGATATGGATCAGATATCGAATTCGGATCGGAGATCGGAGGTAAACTTACCTCCAAATCCGATCCGATATCCGAAATTTAAATATAAAAAATCCGAATCCGCTCCGATATCCGAAAAAATCTCCGAATATCCGATCCGTTCGGAGCGGATAACGGATCGGATTCGGACGGGTCGGCCGAGATGGCCATCCCTATATATACCCAATCCCTTCATTATCTCCCATCCTATTTCTTGAGCAAACAGTTACGTAGTATAATTGGATCACGAATTTTTGACGAGATTTGTGAAGAAAATAAGTAAATGAAGAGAAAAATTCCACATGCTTGATTTGTTCTATTTACTTTTCTTTTTTCCTTCCATAAAATTCTTATCCAAATACTCCTACCATCTTCAATGGGTGTAGAGACAGAACTTTGATTTAGAAGAGGTAGGATATCGCATATAATAATACGTGACATTAGAGCTCATGGTTAAATATTTGGGGTTGTATCATTAATTTGAATATCAAGCCGATCGTCTATTTTAGGAAATTAACAAGAGATTCTCTTGTTGATTTGAATAACAATCCGATTTGAAATCCCTCATATTTTTCTGTTAAGATTTGATTAGGATTAATCACATCCACCAAATCAAACAACAAATTTATATGTATCAGCAAACAAGGGTAAAACCACGCATAAAAAGGATGAAAACATAACCCGCCAAAGTGACAGGGATGAAAACTTATGTGGCATACGCAAATAGGACCATGATTTAACTAGCTCAACAAATGGTTTGTACTTTGCCAAGCATCTACGATATATATCTTCATGCACAAAAGAAAAAGAAAAAAAAACACTTAATTCTCCCAACATGATTAATTAGAACCACTTTAATGGGTCCTACATTTTTTTTTGAAGAATCTTATTTTAGGAAATAAAGTCCGTGATTTGGGTGTCTCCTATTTCTTAGTACAAAATCAAGATGTCCGTGATGGTGTGTTTTTTTCTAGAAAAAGGTAGTTATGACAGTTTTATTCACCTCAACCAAATCTTGCTTTTTTATTTTTAATTCTAGGTTCTCTATTTTAAAAGAAGATGAATGAAGAAAAGTGTACAATCATTAGAACGAATCTAGCAATGTGTAAAAATAAATAATAATATAGCAAATTCATATCCTTGCTAGTACTTTTCTCATAAAAGAAATTTACTCAATGAAAAGTAAAACTTATTCAACAAATACCATTTGGCAGTTAAAATTTATGAAGGAAAAGGACATTGAATAGGAAGATAAGGAAATAATATGGAGTGAACGTAGTTAATTTCCTGTCTTCCCTTTAGTTGCCAATGAAATGAGAAGAAATGTAACATGTCTTTCAATCTGCTTTATAAATTTGTGATTCATACGTAACGTCAAAGTGATCGATCATCATAAAATAAGAGTTTTCGATACTTTTTCGATTAAAATGTCATATGGTTCCATTTTAATTACATTAGTCGATATATAAGATTGTGTAAGGCAACTTGTGAATTTGTTTAAAGACAATCAAAGAATCCCCAATATCTAACCCCACGTTTTGCCAACAATAAGGGTAAACTGGTACAGTAGAGGTATTAAAACCCCTAATGAAAAAGTCATTAATCATCCAATTATAACAGCCGTGCTTTCCCACATTATTATGATAGTAACATCTATTAATTATATCACATTATTATTATTATTATTATTATAATACATAGCTCATTATAATATTGTACTAATACATAGACTACATATGTCAATGTCATGATCAAATCTTGTTGGATAACATATTTAAACCCCAAAAGATAGTGTGTGTTCATTCACATACATAAATACATACAATCAAAACACTGCACCTTATCTAACAAGTAAAATAGAACAGAGCAACTAATTACCCAAGAAATCAATAATACAGGAGTAATGAAGTAAAAAAAAATCAAAAAACAATTTCAAATGATGGTTCCTAAAATCTCCAAAATAATACAAGGAGATAGAATCTTCAAATTTGCAAAAGACTCCAAAAAGATCTCTAAATCAAAATGATCCTCGAAATGCTTCAAAAAGTGAGGTCCTCTCGTAGCCCCAAAAATCTACACAAGCTTTTGTTGTGTACTATGATAAAATCTACACATTTTTTAAACCCCAAATGCATAACGTCCATTGAGCCCCATACAAGACCTAACGCCTAAGCTCTTATACCAATTAACCATTTCAGGCATGTCGAAGTGATACTTCATAGTTCATACCAGATTGATTTCGTAAAATTTGCTTTGGGTCTTCGTCTCATAGGCTTGTAATTTGCTTATTTTATTTTCATTGGACATGTAATAATTTTCACAAGTACTGCTATAGCTACATATGCATTGTATATATTATATACATACGAATTTTGTGGGGCCCACCTGGGGTCCTATAAAAGAGATCCGAACCGCCCATTATTTTTAGAATATTTTTTTATGGAGCCATGTAGAAAATCAGCTCAATCCGATATCGGTAAGGATTTTTCCAGAATGCGTAGGGACAAAAATGACTAGTTAAGTAGTTTCGTCCTTACAAATTCAGAAAAAATCCTTACCGATATTGAATTGAGCTGATTTTTTACAGGGCTCCATAAAAAAATGTTTTAAAAATAATGGGCAATTCGAATCATTTTTGTGGGAGATAATTCTGGGTCGGTCCTATTTTTCAATTTCATAGCCCACTAGATCCTTTTTCTATAGAGTATTCCTAATAGATCCCGTGGAGTCTATTTTACATTTTTACCCCAGTTTAAAAATAAATGAACCCATACGATCTCCTACACCACCATTACCACCACCACCACTCCACCACCACCACAACCACCACCACCACAACGCCGCCACCACCATCACCGCCACCACAATGACCACCACCATTACCGCCACCACAATGACCACCACTACCACTCCACCATCACCACCACAATGACCACCATCATGCCGCCGTCGCCGTTGCCACCACCACCACCACCACCACCATAATTAACAGTGTTAATTTCTGTCTAAATTAATAGTGTTAATTTTTATCAAAATTCATATCACAATTAATAGTGTTAATTTAGATAGAAATTAATACTGTTAATTGTGGTATGAATTTAGATAAAAATTAATAGTGTTAATTTAGACAAAAATTAACACTATTAATTAACACTATTAATTATGGTGGTGGTGGTTGTGTTGGTGATGGTGGAATGGTGGTGGTGGTGGTGGTGGTTGCAGCGTGGTGGTGGTCATTGTGGTGGTGATGGTGTTGGTGATGGTGGAGTGGTGGTCGTCATTGTGGTAGTGGTGGCGACGTGGCGGCGGCGACAGTGGTGGTGGCGGCGTGGGGGTGGCGGCGGCGGCGGCGGCATGGTGGTGGTGGCGGCGGCGGCATGGTGGTGGTGGTGATATTTTTGTCTCTCTTCAATCGCCTTTTTTTTGCGAGGGGTATTTTTTTCAACAAAATAATGAGAAGGACCTAATGGGCTATAGGCTCTTTGGGTAGGACCTAGTGAGCTATTCTTCACCCAAGGAGGACCGGCTAGGATGTAGAGACCCATATTTTTGAAAATCGTTTAAAGGATTTATTGATGTTAGAATATGGAATAAATGAGGAAAATGTGAAACTTGTTGAGTTTATTTGAATTGGGGTCGATGTGATAAGATTGTTAGTAGAGGGGTCTAAGTGCAATTTATAATTGTGTTAGTATATATATGTGTGGGTGTGGGTGTAGAGGAGTAAAATACTTCTCCCACTCTCTCTCTTCTCACGATCTCCCTCCCCTCTCTCGGCTCCTCCCTCTCTCTCACTCCATCACTCAAAAACTCCACCCCAAACTCAAAACCCATGTCAACCAACCTCCAATCCATCATCTACGCGCGTATTGGAGCTCGTACATTGTTGGCTAGTGCTCGGTGGAGGTGTATTGCTCTCGGAGTCGATTTTGGAAGTTAGGGCTCGATCTCTCGTTGGGGTTCAGCTTTGATACTTGAGGTAGGGATTTCTTACACACTCTATGGGTTTATGTGATGAATTTATGCTTGGTTCGTGCTTTAGATTGTTGTGTTCGTCGTTGAGTTGGATCCTAGAAATCTGCTGTAAATCTGCTCGAAGGCCTTCTGTATCGATACGACTGAAAATCCATATTGATACAACACTCGATGGACTGCCTCGAAGCTTTACTGTATCAATACTAATTTTGTTAGTATCGATACATAGTGACAGTTTTTGTTGTTTTGTTCCGAACTCCATTGTTTTGACTCCCGACCACTTCTAACACCTCTAGAACACTTTTAAACCATCTCTAAGCTTGGTTGAATGTCCTTTGGTGGCTCACTAATCACTCTCATTCCCTAGGGACTTGTTAAGTGTAATCTTAGTATTGTTTTGAACGGAAAAACGTACTGTCAAGTGCTTATGAGTACTGTAGGTTCTATGAATATCGTGGTGGGTATAAATGGTAGATGGGGGCGGTATAAAGACTTCAAGGGTAAAGTAGTAATTTATATCTTCACAACTCGTTGAGCCTCTCGACTTCCCTTGGTACACATGCTACGGATTCAAGTATAGGAACTAGCAAGTTGGGTACGTTAGAAACTGCTTGTGAGTAGCACGTTGTGTAGGTGCGGGGATATACTTGGAGGTATGGTGAGGACGCGTGTATCTTCTAATTTGCAATACGGTAGATTATTGGTCTTGTGATGTCATGTGATCGATTAGATGGCTTTGGATTCGATTGAATGATTTGATGTTTGTGAAATGGGAAGTGAAATGAATGTGAATATCGAATGGACACAAAGGGAATTTTCAGGGCTCTTAAATGAGTAATTGCCTGGCATGAGCTAAATGCTCATATTATTTGATTTCAGGGCTCTTAAATGAGTAAATACCTGGCATGAGCTAAATGCTCATATTAATGAGGGGATTTGGTTTTGGTTAAAGGATTTTGATGAAAATCCTCCGGTATTCTTGAGCGAATCAACGGTTTTCGGTATTTGGGCACAAATGAACGGATTCCGGTATTCAAGCTCGATTCAACGGAGCTTGACCCATATTGGTTTGATTTTGTTTTTCATAAGTCGTTTTGCAATTATGAGAGGAAAGTCTTAAGGGAAAGAGATTTGATAATTAGTAATGCGAACTGAGATAGATTGTGGTATTCGTTCATGAAGTAAATGAAGTGATTGAGATTCTGTCGTAGGCTTGTTCGATTTGATGAGAGTTTTGTATAGCTTCTAAATGATGTGTGCGTCAATAGGCACCCCGATAAGATGTTTAGAACATTGAGGTCAATGTTCGTTTGGCTATTGTGGTAAACCTTCGTTACTCGAGTTCGCTTATTGAAACTCATTCATTTCTGGTGCATATATCATCCCATTTACTTATAGCTTGTGTAAAGATTTTTCTACTGGGTTAGTATAGCTCAATCTATCATTTTCAGGTACATTGCAGGTTAATGTCATGGAGTGCTTGAAGTGCATGCTGACGTCGTTGTTTAAAATTATTTTCGGAAGCACTCGTTCATCTTTGTAAACTAAACTGCATTGTATCGTAATTTTCGATTGTGGAACTCTGTAAGTATCGTGGACAAGTTTGAGGATTTGGAAACAACATAGTATTTTCGGGTATTGTATGTATTATTGTGAGGAATTGTATTTCAAAAGGTTTTACTATTTACGTTGAAAATTGAGGGCGTGACACAGGAAGTTCCCTTTTTTATGGAACCCAAGATAGGCTCTACAAAACTCATGTGTACATGATATGTACATTCTCACTCATTGCTTTATTGATTGGGCAGGGTTAATGCCACGATGGAATTTTTCAATGCCACGACATGAAATTTGGTCTTCCAATTATAAACACCCCCCCCCCTCCCCCGGCTCTGTGGGCGGATAGGCAAAACCCACTAATCTTCTCTCTCTCTCTCTCTCTCTCTTCAATCTCTATTTGATTTCGATTACCCACAATTAGTCATGCAAACCCACTTCTCCTGTCTCTCTCTCTTCTCTGCATCTCTATTTTTTTAATCTCGATCACCAATAGTCATTCCCCAAATGACACCTACCACCACTCAAAGCATCTCCATTTTCGTCTCTTTCCCCCACACCTGTACATTCTTCTTCCAGCCATATCTTTTCGTCCCTCCATGGAAACACAGCCAGATGCATTTTTTATGACAAATTTCTTATTCCTATTTTTTCGGACTCCATGTTTGATCTATCTTTTCCAATCAGTCCCTATCTTTACTAATCCGCTTCGTTTATTACCGGATTCAGAGAAGACCTTGATTCGAAGGCATTGGGTGATTCGAAGATCGATGGGTCACCATTTACTCTCCTACGAAGATATTGGGTCCAAATTAAAGAATGGATGGGGAGTAAACTAGAAAAGAATGCCTGTAATCTCACCTTCCATTGTGCTCCGGGAGACTATCCATTCCATCCCGAGAGAGATAGAGGATATCACCTGTTGGGTGAGAGAGTAAAAAGAAGAGTTCAAACTTTAAAGGAAGAGACGATGGTACAACTCAGGGCTACAATTGTCATAAGATTATTTTTGTTGTGGCAGTAAAAAAACTTGTCGTGGCATTATCAGCTGCCTATTGATTTAAAAGATTAGTAGGACTTAGTGGTTTAGAACTCACTGATTCACGGGCCTAAATCTACGGATTTGGATCATGACACTCACTCTATTGAGCCATTGTGTCAATGTGTGTGCAAATTAAAGTACTCCTGTAACCACATAGAGCAAACTACATGTGATGCAATGCATGTCACAATGAACAATTACAAATAAAAGTGATAGGTTTGTTCAAAAAAATTTGGAGAAGCTGATGAAAATAATGGAGAATTAAAGCATAAAAAACAGCACATACACTTTTGAAGTTAAAAAAAATGGGTAAATTTCACTTTGACCTCATGTACTTTAAGTGAGTTTCACATACAATACCACTTGACTTCATTTTCAAACACTTACACCCACTAAACTTTAGGGCAAAGTTAACTTGTTAACATTGTTAACAGAATGGCCAAAAGTACCAAAAAGCCCTGAACCCTTTGTCCCATCTTTCCGAAGCTAATACAAATATGCACACAACAGATAATGTGTTAAAACTAGAAAAATCAGGGATGATTGTGGCGCGACTATAAATGCGTAAATATTGTGGGGTGATGTTTGAGTTGGAACTCCTTTCTTGGATCTCTTGAATTAGATTTGGACTTAAGCTCATTCTTCCCAACATATAGCTCTACAAAATAGGAAACCATATTAGTGCCTAGCCGATTGAAAATGACTAGTAAGCACTCTGATGGCTAAGTCCCACTTCAAAGAATGGAAGTACAGAGTTAGACTGAGGAAGGGCGGCGTCCCTCTCTAGGTTTTGTCCTGTACCATATATAAGGACTTACTTGCCTTGGTCTTTAAGATAGCTCGTGTCTCCCATGATGTCACAAATAACCGCTTTTGATGTAATGCATAACAATTGTCAGGTGCCACATTGTCAAGTGACAAGTGACCGAGCCACGCGACCAGACCAAACAATTTCGTGCTGATGTGGTCTTCTATGTACTAAATATAGTGTTAATATGTTATAAAGTTGTAGGTGCTTCAGTAGGCTTTCCAAATACTTAATACTCCGTATAAAGTTGCAGGTGTTTCAGTAGGCTTTCCAAATGGAGTACTAAACTACTCTTTAAATTCTATTTCTCCCTTTTTAAATTTGACATTTGGCAGCCTCTTTCAAACACCAAATCGTTACTCCATATCATACATTTTTTTTGGTACTCGAAGATTCTGTTGCATGTGAGAGTAACAAGGCATACACGCGCGCGCACGCCCAAAAAAAAAAAAAAAACACGTATAGCAAATATAGTTTGAATTGTCTGCGCAATGATATTTTAGTTTGTAAAATACAAAATGGGGAAAGGAAATACACTTTAATGTTAAGTTTTGAAAACATCTCATGGAATAGGAGGCAAAATATTCTGTCATACACATTACACAGATGACCGTGTACTGGGGCGATTCCAGGGACACCTATAAAAATATCTAAAAGAACACCCTAAATCTCAATCTCATAGTTTCCGATCAAATTTTTATGATCCAAACCGTTCAATGTGTGCAGAATGTGATTTTAAGGGTGCTCGCGAGAAATTAGCAAAAAATATGACTGGGAAGTGTTTGTTTTGAGCAATTTTTAATTAAATCATTCAATGAAAACTGGTCAAATCAAGCCCTTCCCGGTCATTTTTTTTTGCTAATTTCTCGCGATTACACTTAAAATCACATTCTGATCATATTGAGCGGCTCGGATCATCAAAACTTGATATGAAATTATGAAGTGTTTTTTTTAGATATTTTTATAGGTGTCCCCAGAACCATCCCGTGTATCTATCTGAATACAAATGTGTTCAAAATAGTTTGAGCACTTGAACTCTCATGGAACTCACGTGAATCAAACAATTTAAACATATGCGTGTCTGAATTTTTGTGCATATGAAAATGCATACAGATATTTTTCCTTACATCAAATGGTTATATAATCCCTTTTTTTCACAATGAGGACAACTGCATTGCGAGAGGAATGAGATGTACAGATGTTTAATGCAAGAAAAGTCTGACTACACATATTTAAGTGCACAAATAGAAACATATGTGTCCAAAATTATATGATACACATGAAAATTTACTCTTTACCATTTCAAGAGTTAATCTAGTGGTCAAGATCTGAGCTTAAAAGTTTGCACCCTTCTAATTAAGATTTCAGTTTCAAAACCCCTCTTCAAGCTGACATTGAGATTAGTACCCAAAATTAATCGAGAGGCCAATACTCCCTTGTGGAGGGAAGGGCTACGGCTGTGATGCCCCAGGGCAATATTGGGGCATCATGCCTCCATTTTTTCTGGACCCTTGATCTTTTTCTTTTAATCCCAACCATTGGATCCATGCCCCCCTCTCTCTCCCTCTAACCTTCTAAACCGGTTACTAAAAAAATTAAAAGCCCTAATTTTGTTTTTGCAATTCCTCCATCTCCTCACGCGACCACGCCTCTATATCTCCTCCATAGCTCCTCCACAAAGCCTGTTTATGCCACTCTTTCTCCGGTCGATCCCTCATTTTCTCCTCTCGGTATGTCTCTCTGTCCTTCGACACCTCTCTCTCTCTCTCTCTCTCTCTCTCTCTCTCTCTCTCTCTCTCTCTCTCTCTTCGTGTGTGTGAAAGCGGTAACCCATGTAAAATATGTTGGCACCCCGGTGATTCCCCACTAATTGTTTGATTTGCTCTCAGGGGTTATCTTCTCTTGGGGCTACTGAGGTAGCTATGTCAAAATTTAAAAGTATGGCTTGTGAATCATTGAAACTAATCTACATGTAGTAATTTTTTTTTTTTTGTTCTTGCCTATCCATTATGCGACAATATGCTTGAATGAATTTGTTACTGAAGTTACCATTCAAGCACCCATGGTTGGAGTGGAAAAATTACTTAGTTGTTTGAGAATTTCTACCAACGTATCTTAGAGTTACAGCTAGAGAACTTAAACTCCCTTTAGCATGGTGGTATTGTAGTTGTGATTGGGATTTAGACATGAGCAGATGACCTTCATATAGGATTATTTCTTTCATAAACGAATGGCAGATTTGTTGCTTATTAAAAGAGTTGGTGTATGGTAATTTCTCCCCTTTTATTGTTGAATATTCAACATCTGAAGGAATTTTTCTTGATTTGGGCTTTGTTTACTTTGTGCATTTAGGAAACTTCAGCTTGTAGACGGTCCAACAATTAAAGAGCGAGCTCCTACAGGCGAAGGCTTTCATTGAGCAAGATCAAGACCGGTGGTTTGGGAAGCGATCATTACTTTGGTGGTCCGTTAGTCCTGGGAGTTGTAGATTGTGTTAAATGAATTTATGAATCCTTATGTTGAGTAGCATTTTGTGTAGTCCTGGTAGCGGTTGAAACATTTCTTGTAATACATATTCTTTTTCACACTTGTGTGAAGTGGTAAATTGTATAAGATGAATTGAATACTTACATTGGGAAACAATGGTGGGTGACATTGTGGTTCTTCTTTGTTTTGATGAATGTTGGTAAATGCGATGCCTTGGCTCTTCTTTGTTTTGATGAATGTTGGTAAATGCGATGCCTTGGCTCTTCTTTGAATTTTCTGTCTTGGTTGACTTTGTTGGTGTATTTACTGATGCTAACTGTTAATATATATCAGTGTTGATAAATGGAGAGATACCTTACCATTTTGGTGGGTATTCCATAAATTGGAGGTACTTACCAAATTAATGAACATACTTACCATGAATACTGTATGTATTTACTTGAAATTGGATGTACTTAACACAGACTTGGGAAGAAAATTCTTGGCAACTGAAGCTACTTACCATATCATTGAACATACTTACCATGAATACTGGATATATTGACTTCAAACTAGACATACTTAACACAGAATGATCTTCGAATGACATCTAAAACAAGTTTTCTTAAGTAGTACGTAGAAAAAACCGTGGTATGATCGCATCAAGAGATAATAGTCAAAATTTTATTGTTTTGAAATAGAGATACTACTCTTTGATGTATTGATATAACTAGAGGTATATACTATCGCAAACCACAATATATTTTTCTAATTTATATTGGTAAGTAATTGTTACTCCCTCCGTCCCATAATATTTGTCCAGTCCGCGAAACGAGGACTACAAAATAATGCATTTCTTTCAAGAAAAAATTCAAATTTTTTTCATAAGTTAAAAGAACTCATCGAGATCTAGTAAATTGTTGAATTTTTTTCCAACTTTTCTTACAAAAATAGTATTATTTTTACGTCTCCGTTTTGCGGACCGGACAAATATTATGGGACGGAGGGAGTACTAATTAGTAAGTTTGATCATTTTTGTGGTAAGCGTGGCCTTATACTATGGTAAGGATGGTAAGCAAGACTTTAGACTTGTTGCACATAAGAAGTTGGCAAAAAAGTCTGAATATGTAGTAAGTATATCATTTTCAAAAGTAAGTACTAGCATAAACCATGGGATATTCACATCATGAAGTAACAACCGAATGTCATGGTGGTAACAATGACCAGGTATTACAGTATGCGTAGCCTTATTCTATGGTAAGTATGACATTAATGACGGGTAGATATAAATTTATGTAACGTAACTAATGGATCATAATAAGGGTAGTTTAAAAGGTAACTAACATAACAAATTTAATGTCACTTAATTTTACTTAATTTGTATTACCTTGTAATTAAAGCATAATACCTCAATGATTAATAAAACTAAATAATTTATGGAATGACCATAATGGATCAATAATTAGTGGTTACTCATACATTAGCCAATGGTAGCATTCACTCATTGATCACAACCAACACTATTGTTAACTACTACATCTACTAATGACATAATCACTATCAACCTATATTAACCAATTCATTTTAGCCAATTGTATTAATGCTCAACCATCACTATAACGTTAATACAATTGGCCGATGATTTTAACTACTATAGTCAATCATCACGCATTGAGTATGACATGATAGTGATCATGTCATCTACTAATGACATGATCACTATCAATCTATATTAACCAATTCATTTTAGCCAATTGTATTAATGCTCAACCATTACTATAGCGTTAATGCAATTGGCCAATGACTCTGGCTACTATAGCCAATCATTACTAATTGTTACAATATCACGTTAATCGATTGCAAAAATCATTTCAAATAAATAATTTAAATATAATTAGGAGATTAATAAAATAATATGGTTTATATTTATTATTTTTAAAAATTTGTTATAAGAAACATATATACACAAAGTAAAAATTTAATGGAATATATTAACAACATTAATTGTAAGTTATTCAAAACAATAAATGAATAAATGTTTTCTCAGTAATATTTGTAAAATACTTTTTAATTAAAAATAATTTAATGAAATATATTAACAACATGAATCTAAAATCAAGGCAATTTTTTGGCTTGAATATTTAGTTTCGAAAATTTGTTATAAAAAATTTGTTTACAAATTAAATTTATACTTTCACCCAATATTTGATAGTCTATTACACAAATGATTAGGAAAATGACAAAAAGTAAAGTGAATATGACAAAAAGTGGTGTGAACTTATAAATTTTCAATAATTAAAAAAATTCTTGCAAAAAAATACATTTTCCCGCCAAAAAAATTTATTTTCCCGTCAAACCGGCTACCTAGAGAACAAGTTAGAGTGAGAAAGGGAAAAAATGTTGAAGTGTAGTGTTTTGTTGTGGTACGTATACAATATTTTGTGGTAAGTGTTAGCATAAACTATGGTAAGTAGAGCCAGTATTCATGGTAAGTATAATGACGTTTTTTTCTGAAAAAAAAGGCAAAACCACCATACTTTTTGGGGTGATTTTGATCCAATGGCTCAGATTCACCTAAAACCTGATCTAAAAGCCCATATTAGATGGGGCATCATGCCCCAATACCACATTGGGGCATCATAGAAAAATTGGGAGGGAAGAGATGCTTTTGAGACCACCAAATCCAGCACTACAGATATGTGGCCCCCTACTCGAATTTACTATAAGTAGTATATGTACAAGAGCTTGGGAGAAACTGTGGTTAACCCCACTTGCACCTCTGGTTAAGAGCCATACACATTTCACAGAGTTTTTAGCATAATAATTGATTAATTAAACGGGGAGCATCTACTACGGAGTATGTTTCTTCTTCCCTCGGTCACCTGCAAATTGCAAGCCTTTCGCCGCCTTCTGCGAGTACCCAAATTCTCTCTCTATACATACATATAAATTTACACACATCTATACATATTGAACAACAGTTTCGTTTTCCTTGGAACTCGAAGACAGCTGGCCGTGATGATGATCACAGCTCTTGGGAAAGCTATTTAATTCATAAGGATTTGCGTATGTTGGTCGGTTCGAGGAAATATTACTCAACTTGGACTTTGATTTGGTTTCAAGAGGTGGGTTTTTTTTTTTGTTTTCTTTAATTTTTCTTTCTCCCTTATGGTTGAATTGATTGATTGAGAAGATGACAAAGAAATTAAGGGATTTAAAATTGGGGTTTCCTTGAGATTACTGGCTGATTTTGTTTATCCTATCTGGGTTTAATTGACTTTTTCTTCTAATGATTGGTTTGCAATAGAATACATAAAATCTTTACCTGAGATGACCTCAACTTGATGATTTTCTTTAGTATCTTATAGTGCAATTAAAGAATTGTGTTTGACTGTCCATTGCTTTGTTAATTACTATTACTTGTGCTGCTAATTTTTTATTAGTACTGATCATGACACAAGTGAAAGATTTTTTTTCCCAGTCAAATATTTATATAAAAAGGTATGTTTTTGGTATATGGGTATTTGTATATGCCCTTAAACTCGGTTGAAATTGTCTTATATAGCCACTGTATGGGATTCTCTTTGATGTCATGAAACTTTGTACTTGTTTCTTCGAAGTCGGTTTGTGCTTTTGCTGATGTTACAGTTGTTTGGCTGTTTTGGGTTCTTCACTAGTGAATAATACCACAAAGTACAGAAGTTAGCTGTTACTTCATCATGCCTCTATCAGAGTTTTATGCAATGGCTAGAGGGAAGGTTGGATCTGTTCAACAGAAAACAACCCCATATTCAACTGATCAATCTCCTCTGTAAGTTTGATTTCAATCAAATTATGTAATGTTTCAGATCTCTGTCCTGTAGTATATCCCTTGTTGAGGCCCATTACTCCCTTTTTTCCTCTTGAATTGTCTTTAGTTTATTGTGCTGTTTTTTTTTCCCTGGAAAGATTATTGATGTGTTCACTTGAATGTGTGTGAGGTTTCAATTGTCTTGGTTTCACTAGTTGAGACCCATTTATGCTTTGCTTCCCTTGTTCTAGCTTGAATTGTCTTCATGTTACTGCTCTCTCTGGAATAAAAAAATGGTGATGGGTTCAGTTGAATTATAAAAAAATTCAGTCCCATCTGTTAAATTATAGAAT
The DNA here is from genome assembly GCA_020567845.1 of Rhododendron henanense subsp. lingbaoense. Lineage (NCBI taxonomy): Eukaryota > Viridiplantae > Streptophyta > Magnoliopsida > Ericales > Ericaceae > Rhododendron > Rhododendron henanense. The sequence goes on from CM036318.1 coordinate 25,385,148, forward strand.
AGTAAAGGTCTCTATTGTTATATTTTCTCTAGTTGAGTACTTAGAGACCCATTATTGCTTCTTCCTTTTTTTTCCCTGTTCTATACTGTATTGACTTTATCATCTGGTTTGTTCTGGGGAAAAGGGTTTTGAATGCATCCTTGAAAATGAGTTTGTTGAACTAGTTTGCGGATATGATCATAAAATGAGTTTGCTGAACTAGTTTGGGGATATGATCAGATTATGATGCAAGTACCGTACAGTAGAGCTAGTAGAAGCCCTATTTCAAACTACTTAGTTTAATTTCACTTTGTTTTAGAAAATTAAGGGTTTTATTGTTTTAGTTTCGGCGGTTGATACTCATTACTTCTTTTTGTCTCTGTGGAATTATCTTTTATGTTACTGCTTTTTTCTGGAAAAGTTGGTGATGGATTTTGTCCGTTTGGATGCAGACGCGATAATGAGTTTGTTGAACTAGTTTGGGATAATGGTCAGATTATGATGCAAGGCCAGTCAATTAGAAGAATCCCCATTCCAAACAATTTTCAATCTCAAACTATGAAGCTTAGAGACAAAGATCCAGGGAATGTTACCAATTTCAAGACTGGGAAGTTTGGGACATTGGAATCTGGTTTCAACGATTTTGCAACAGCAATGCCAACAGGGGAAATGGGATTAAGCCAAGATGATGACACGGTACCTTGGTGGAGCTATCCCTTTTCTGATTCTCTACAACATGATTACTGTTCTGAATTATTGCCTGAATTATCTGGTGTTACTGTAAATGATATCTCTGCACAAAATAGTTTCTCATCGATCGACAAGAGAAATAGTTGTAACCAAACAATCAGGGGTACAACTAGTATATCTGGGCAGAATGGTTTTAGTTTAGAACTGGTAAATGGATCCAATGTTTCTTCTTCAGAAGTTGGCAAGTCTTCTAGATCAAGAAGTGGCCAGTTCTTTCCATGGTCTTTCCAGGAAAGTCCTGCACCGATTCCCTCTCTTAGATCTGGAGTTTCAGGTGTTATTAGTAATGATACCAGCAATACAAAGCATGATAGTTGTGGGGATTCCATTCAGGCTCAGCTTTCGGCAGATGATTCGTCTAGCATAAAGATTCAGAAGCAAGATTCAGGACTACCCAACGCTAGCTCTAGTTTTTTGAACTTCTCGCACTTCTCCAGACCTGCTGCACTTGTTCGAGCTAATCTCCAAAATGTTGGTTCTATGGGAGGTGAGAATAAGGGGACAGCTCCAAGTAGTAGCATTCTTGCTGAACCCATGCCTGTTGATTTGAGTAATGGCTTAAGAAATGAAATGGGTTCGTATAGCCAACCTAATTCGGTCCCACCCAAGGTAGATGCAAAACCTGTGGTGGCTAAGCCACTGGAGGAGCCACATGCTATTTATCAAGAAGATTCTGATAAGAATGATAAGTTGCCAAATCAAGTATTGGGTGCTAGTGCATCTGAAGGAATGCCAGATGGTGAGAAGACTAGAGATCCACTAGTTGCTTGTTCATCAGTGGGTTCTGGAAATAGTGCAGAGAGAGCTTCAAATGATCCAACACATAATTTCAAGAGAAAATATCGGGAGACTGACGACTCTGAAGGCCGCTCTGAAGTATGTTGAAATATTAGATTGTACTAAAACTTTTCTAGTCTTCCCATTTTGTTTCCCGTAAGAGATAAAAGTTATACACAGGACGTTGAAGAAGAATCAACTGGTGTAAGAAAAGCAGCTGCTGTTCGAGGAGCTACAGGTTCGAAAAGAAGCCGAGCAGCAGAAGTGCATAATTTATCAGAAAGGGTGAGAACCTCAACCCCCAAATTCGAATAATGATGCAGATATTGGATCCTGTTATATTTGCATTTGTGTTTTTGCACCTGGATTCTGAGATCTATATATTTGAATCTTTTTTTGGTTTTACAAACAGAGGCGAAGAGATAGAATTAATGAGAAGATGCGTGCCCTACAAGAGCTTATACCTAACTGCAACAAGGTACGCAATTATTCTCTTCATTTCCTTGCCAACCTTAATATCTGCAACTTGTATAGAAGATGTAATGTTGACGAGCTTCTAGCTCCTTTTGCTTCCCAACTTCATCTTGATTTTGATGTCATAGAAGTGGAATCCATTTTGTATAGTGTGCATGACCTTTTACCTCATGCTTGGTTAATGGATTATGGTAAGTGCACTTACATTTTAGAAAAATGCAGTTTCTGAATTTGAGAAGCACTAACTGGTTTGAAAGGCCATCCTTGATGCTGTTGCCATTTTATGTTAAGTGATGCAAAAGGGTGCAAGGGTCCGATTTGAATTGTACTATTCTGGCCAACGTGGCGGCCCTCTAACTTCAAACCCACTTTTCCTTGTTCATCGTTTTGATCTCTTACCTCCATACCATCCAAATGGGCCCTAAATGACATTCTATTAGTCTTTAAGTAATTGTAACCTTTTTCTATTGGTTAACTTAGCGTTGTGGTATTATAAGGTGGACAAAGCTTCAATGCTCGACGAAGCCATTGAATATTTGAAGACACTCCAACTTCAAGTACAGGTGAAACTTCTCTTTTTGAACTAGTTTATCAGTTATTTCCTTCCAGAATTCGCATAATCAACATTTTCTCAATTGTATCCTCGTTTTTTGAAGATTATGTCTATGGGAGCTGGGTTGTATATTCCGCCAATGATGGTTCCAACAGGGATGCAACATATGCATGCAGCTCATATGGCACAATTTTCACCCATGGCTGTTGGCATGGGACTGGGGATGGGTATGAATGGTGGATCTCTTGGATGGCCCACGATTCAGGTACCCTCGATGCAAGGACCACATTTCTCTGCCCCGCGTCCCCAACCCATTTTGGGGACTACCAATTTCCAAGGGATGGGTGTATCTAACCTTCAAGTTTTTGGGAATCCTGGTCAAGGACTTGCCATGTCATCACCAAGGGCGCACTTGATGCCTTTGCCAGGAGGGCCTCCTATAAATTTAGCTGGGGGACTGAATGCCAATGGGACAGCTGCTGCTGTGGAAGTTCCAAATTTGGCTCCAACAACTAACTCAAAGGACTTGTTAGAGACCACTAACTCACAAATGGTGCACAATACTGATGCTAATAGCTCAATGAACCAGGAATCTAGTCAGGTTTGTGAGTTATATGTCATGAAGAATTCCATTTCGTAGTGGGCGACACATACATACGTTTACATATTTCTTTGATGTGAGGGTTAAGACACAATACACTCCTACTGGCTACTGTACTTTTAGCACTTCCAAAATTCTGGTAAAAGTGTGAAAGGATAGACCAAGTGGATGTCATTAATCAAACCAATTACACAACTCCGTTCTGCGGGAAAGAAATTAGTTTTGTGTGTTTGGGGATTTGATACAAAGAAAGTTGTATGGTTGCGCACGTTGTTTGTGAGCAACATGAGAGTTCAAGTAACTCAGATGCTCTCTTGCAACAGAAATGTCTAGCTTTTTTCTATAAGGAATGTAACATTGTCTATCAATATATTGTTTCTTGGTTTCAGATGTAAGGGAATAATCTTGACAACCGATCTTAAAGCATTCTATGTTCCTCGGTATTTTCTCTGCAAATTCATAATTTTTGGGCTGTTTTAGTTTAAGGTTTTAGGTGCCCTTGGAGATACAGCCTTATATACTTTCATCAATTAAAATATTATTATTCATTTAATCAAGAAGAAATGCCATGTTAATCTTTTTCATGGGTATTTAGTAACTAGTATATTGCACACGAACAGAAACTACTTAGATTCTACATACTTGAGCAAAATATTTGCTCCTCATTTTCAAGAAGTTTGAGTATCTGAATTTAGGTTTCCTGTTAAACTTGTTTAGTTTGTGATGCCTGTGTCAGGCGACTAGTGAGGGTTTGGAACAGCCTACTCCAGTTGCTACAGATGAGCGATGAAGATTTTTGCTTGACCAGGGAAAAATGACACTGCCTAAGTAGTAGACCAGCTTGTAAGGAGGAAATTGCATTGTTCTACTTGATCTGCCACTGATGTAATAAATTTAACGAAGTGTTTATGAAATTGAAGACTGAATGTGCACTTGTATATGCAGGTTGTGACTTAAATCAACTGTGAAACTTCATCAGAGAATGGAATCATTTTGTTGCATTCGAAACTGTTGTTTGTTCATCTGACTGGGATAGACATCGAAGAAAACTTCCGTTTGATATAGTTCTCCTTTGTATGTACATTCATATACAGGGTTCCTGCATTTTGATCAATCAAAAGATTAGACTTCCAAGTAAACGTGTTCAGAACTCTGTTTTAGATTTGTATTTATCCATGTTTTTGAACTAGTGAAACAATGACTAGCCTCTCTCTCTCTCTGGTTTTCGTTGTGGTGAATTGGTAATGGCTTCATAATGCAGCATTGGATGGAATAATTTGGTATTGAATTTTTTTTTTTTTCTGTAACTCGTTCAAGAAACTTCTATGCAAGTCTTTTTGACAGTTAATGGATTTAGACAGATTTACCAAGGAATCGCACTGTTAATTTAACGCTCAAAAATACTTTAAATTGGTTCCTTTATAGAAATTCCATTTGGACGATGTGGTGCAATTACTTTTTCAAATTTTGTTATCCCTTCCAAATTTTCCTTAATTTAATGCTCAAAAATACTTTAAATTGTCTTCTTTTTTTTTTTTTTTGGGACGGTAACTTCCATATGCACAGTTCATAAGAAAGTATGACATGAGTCTGTTTTAGATTTTGAAAACATTTTTTTCCCGAGATTTAAATGTAAGAGTTTTAAAAATTGGTTACTTTCCAATTTTTTTTTTTCAAATTTGGAAAAAATGTTCATCCTTAGCTTTGAATTTGAAGGTGACAATTTTTGGAGGGCTTATGTGGCAAATCAACGTCTCCAAATTTGACATGTTCAAATTCTCCTCTCCAACCCATAGCTTCAAATTTGGAGTTGTCATTTTGCTTTCTTTTTTTTTTTTGAAAACTTTTGTTCTCAAATGATCGCTTTTTCTAAATAAAAAAAAAGATGTGACATTTTCTTCAAAAATGGTATGGATAAAGGTCATGCCAAATCCACGTAGGATTTAGTTTTTTAAATGACTGTTGGGTTAGAGCTGGTGTTGGCTTCAAAAGTGACATTAGTTTTTCAAATGACAATTGGGTTAGACGTGGTGTTTGCTTTAAAAGTGACCTTTACTTTGCCACTTGAAATTTGAAGGCTCCCATTCAACTTTGGCTTCAAATGTGGAGATTTCAAAAAATTTTAAGCCTTATATAACAATTTGACATGTTAAATTTAGTATATCTGAATACACACTCCAATCAATATGCCCACTTAATCAATATACCCAATTTCTTATTTAAGTATGTTTTCTCTTTAATTTACTCCCTTCGTCTCCTTTTTAAAGTTCAGTATTCCATTTTGGGAGGTCCCTTAATAAGTGTCCATTTTACAAAATTAGTGGGTAAAAGTTGATATACATTTTCCATTTTGCACCTAAAAGTATATTCCATTTTGAAAAGTTAGTGAGTAAAAGTGTAATGATGATGTCTCCATAGAGGGTAAATAGGAAAAGTGGAAGTAAAAGTTGATGTGAAAGATGTAATGATGATATTTTCTTAATAAGTTGGAGTTACGAAGCGAGACATTTAAAAAGGGACGAAAGAAGTAATATTTTGAAGAGTAAAGATCAAAGAAAATATTTGGCAATCACATTTCAAATTTAACATGAGAGAGAAGATGTCAAATTACATCTAGGCAATTGACATTTTGATTTGAGTTGGCTCAAATGCCAATTCATCTATGTGGCATGCCATATCAAAATTTAACATTCTTGAATGGAGATGCTCTTAGGATGCTCTTAAATGAGCTTGAGAAAACAATTTAACTACAGTATTAAATTTTTTTTGTTCGGAGGCTTATTTGTGGCTTATTTTTTGTCTTTATTCAAAATTTTTTTGTACCACTTGGCTTATTCTCATTTTTTTGGAAATTATTGCATCCTCATGACGAGAGGAATCTAAAAAGTAAAAAATTTTGATCAAAATCCAATTTTGACTTTTTGACGGGAAAGCCAATAAGCCACTTTTGTGAGACTCAAAAGTGGCGGGAAAGCCAAAGGCTTTTTTTAGCTGAACAGGCCTACATGGGCTGTACACGAAACTCATGTTCTGATAAAGTACAAGTCTGACACAATTCTGGCCTGGTCCGTAGGGAGCACATCCTAGTCCATAAATAGTCCTAGACTCCCACGGCTAGAAAAGGAGAAAGCCGAACCTTAGCGGCAATAATCCGATTGCAGTGTGGGGTCCGCTCCGGATTCCACACAAACGATCCGATCCGTTCATTAAATGTAAAACATTTTTTCAAGGGTCTCCGCGAAAAATTAGCTCAATCCGATACCTATAAGTGCTCGATCCAATCATCTAATATTTCATCAACTTGAAATCTAAATGAAAAGTTAAATGATTGGATCGAGCAATTATAAGTATTGGGTTGAGCTGATTTTTCGCGGAGACTCTTGAAAAAACGTTTTACATTTAATGAACGGATCAGATCGTTTGTATGAGATCCGGAGTGGACCCCACATCACAATCTGTGCACTATTTGTGCACATAAAGTCTGTGTGAGAATCATTTCTGCTTTTTTATGGGTGTGTTCCAATTAGGGCTGCTTGCGGATATGCCCGGTTCTCAATCCAATCCGCTCGCAGCGGATTGTCATTTTCTTCATCCGCCAACCGTTCGTGAGTTTATTTGGTTGGTTCGGTTTGGATGCGGTTTGTGTGGATCGGTTTAGACAGTTTCGGCGGATTTGAGTATGCAATTTATTTTTGGAGAAATTAAATAAGCATCCTATTTAGACAACTTTTTTAGGTGTTCATCCCAGTGGATTTGAATACTTATGTTCTCCTCCTCAAATTTTTATTTTGCCTTTTATACCCCTACCTATATATTAATATTTAATATACATATACATATACATATACATATATATAATACATATATCGGATTGGGATAGGTTTTCAATTCCCTCAATTACCGGGATTAAGCAAATCCCATTTACCCACAAACCCCTCTCTCTAGCTCTCTGCAAATCCCATTTACTCCACGCCAGCCTTCCATTTCCCAACCTGAAACACGACGATGAATTCAATTTTCATTTCTCTTTCCCCCTTTCTCGTCGTAGACCACTGCCATCGTTCTCGGTTACCGTGCATCCTCGGGTTCAAAATAGTCATGAATTCAAAACAGTCACGGATGGTCGAGGTTCTAAGGTTGAGTCACATCGCTTCCGTCCTCTTAATCGCCGCTGTTACCGAATTCCGTTGTCGGAATATCAGTTTTAGGTATTATGTTTTTCGATTTTTGTCATGTTTTGTGAGTTGATGATGTTTTGTTTATCTACCTCAATTGAAACCTACATTTCTCAAAACTTGTCATGTTTTTTATTTGATCATGTTTTGTTCGCCGCCGTTACATCAGTTTTAGGTATTATGTTTTTCGATTTTTGTCATGTTTGTGAGTTGATGATGTTTTGTTCATCTACTTCGATTGAAATCTACACTTCTCAAAATTTGTCATGTTTTCTGATTTTTGTCATGTTTTTTATTTAATCATGTTTTGTTCATCTACCTCCATCGAAACCTACACTTCTCGAAACTTGCCATGTTTTTCGATTTTGTCATGTTTTTTAATTGATCTTGTTTTGTTCATCTACCTCGATCAGGTTTTGCCATGTTTTGTGAATTGATTATGTTTTGCCATATTTTCCGGCTTACACATTCGTTTTTGTAAGAGTCGTGTTTTCTTTTTAAATTTTAGGGGAATAAAAATATGAGAGAAAAAATTCAAAAGATTAGGTGAGAGAAATGTTTGAAAGAGGAGAGAGAATTGAGATAATTAGAAAAGATAAAAAAAATAGAGAAAGATTTGAAAAATTAGGAGAGAGAAAGGGTAGTTTAGAATTTAATTGAATTTGAGGATGAAAAGATAAGTATTTAAACACATTAGGATGAACATCTAAATAAGTAGGGTAAAAAGGATGGCTAATTAAGTTGCCCTTTATTTTTTTATATACACCTAAAAATTGAAAAGTAAAGCCCCAAAACTTCAAGTCCGCCACAAGTTCAAACAAGTCTAAACCAACATTACTTAGAATTAAGTTATATTCATCCACCCTAAAGTCTAAAATAAACTATTACATCATCCAATTAAGTTACATTCATCCATAAAAATTTTAAAAGTCCAAAAAGACACCATAATCAAGAAGGTTATTAACGTTTTCAACATAAAAACATAAAAAATCATAGAATACATATTTATTACTTTATTATCTGTGAAATTTTCTTTAAATTGGTCAACATCATTCATAACCTTCCGTAGAGAAATAGGAACATTGCGGATTGGTGGATTGAGCGGAATCGAATCGGAACCGTCAGAATTAGTAGTTTTAGATCTGTATCCGTCCATAGCTTATCTCGGTTTGGTTCGGTTTGGTGCGGATTGGACAGATTGGGCGGTTTGGTTCATTCGCTGAACAGCCCTAGTTCCAATACAAATAGTTTTTTTGCCTAGACAAAGTGGATAAGTAGAAACATCAACATCTGGTTGTGTTAGGATCGTCACACACACGCACACGATTTACGAGTATGAAACAGTAAAGAATTAACACAGAGATATACGTAGTTCCCCAAAATCGGGTACGTCTATGGGAGCGAGAGCGGCTGTTCTTTTATTATCACAGTTATAAACTAGGGTTTACAACATAGAGTATTTATAGCGACTCTATTCTACCCCTAACCTGGTATTTGGTCTTATCCCAAAAATACCCTTGTACGGTCGTACCATACCGCGGGGGGCTACGCCCCCCCGCACCCCCCCAAACCTTTTGGGCCTTCGGCCCAACCAACTGAATCTACGATGGGCCAGTGCCTCGCTCCGTTCCGCTCCGCTCCATTTGGTCGCTTCACTTCCCTCACTCCGCTCGGCACTGGCCTTTTACGAGAATATATGAGCCACATATTCCAACAGGTTGTGGGGTGGCTAATGATGTGGCATTTTTTTCATTGGGTAAATGGATTTGCAAAGCCATTGACACTAGCTACTTGTAGGCAGCCATTAGAGTACAAGGCAATATACCCAGTCATTTGAAGAGCCTGTTGGAGTTGTAAAAAGTGTGTAACTAGGCATTTTGTCTAATAGGGCTCAAGTAAAAAGACTCTTGAAGATGCTTCTCCAATTGATCAAAAAAAAAAAAAAAAGATGCTTCTCCAAACAACCAGAAAAGGTTATTGGGCTGAGAAAGCCAAATCTTCATGTTGTACGGCTTCGATGGGCTGAATAGAGCGCAAACAACCTTTATTACCAGCTGGCCTCGGCAAGTGAGCCACGAGTTTAATCAACTGATCAAATTAAATTGAATGACCAACCCGTTTCTCCAACATCACAGCTAAGGAATTAAGGCTCCGTTTGATTCGATGTAAAATATTTTTTCTAAAAACAAACTTCCAATTTTTATTTTTTGGTGATTGGTTGACACTTGAAAATATTTTCAGAAATTGACAAAATAGTGTAGAGAGAGAGAGAGAGAGAGGGGGGGGGGGGGGGGGGGGGGGGGGCTTAATCGGTGGAGAGATCTGAGAATATTGAAATTGAATGTGGGCCATGACCGACCGAGGAAACTGAGCAGTAAAAATTGCAGTAGAGGGCAGTGAGTTCATTTCGGAAAATAACTTATGGAAGATTTAAGGGTAAGTCATTTTCATCCAATTAATGAAAAATATTTTACATGTAAAATGTTTTTCTCATTTTTTATACAACCAAACACCGAAAAATAGGTAAAATATTTTACGCCTAAACGTTAGCCTAAGTTCAAGAAAATATTTCGAACATGGTTGCTATGTGTGAGCCACACATGAATCGTAAGGGACTCATATGTGCAGTGGGCTGAGTCCGACTGGCCATTGGACATGACGCCACGATTGACCCATTTCGTTGAGGCTTGCTTGGGCCGGACGCCGCGTCATGCTCGGCCTAATCGTCTCCTGGGGCTAGTGTATTGAGTGGCCAATTGGGAAACTCATCAGCCGGGCCAAGAGTTTTAGGACTGGCCCCTGTGGACAACCCATTTATAGTCAGATCCCATGTGGCGCCTTGGTGGCATGTTTTGGGCACGTGTGCTCGACAACCTGCACACCAAGTGCCATGCATGACGTCATCTACCCAAATGGTTACGGGTGACGTCACGGAGCTCATGCCTAGCACCAAGTTACTTGAGGAGCAAGTATACTTTTTCTACAGAAGTCTAAGGAAAAAAACCCTAAAGACGTATGCCATTTCTAGATATGAGATCTATTGTATATATTTTCCTTACCCTCTTCTCTTTCAATGACTAACTTAGACATCAGAGTGCCTTCCGACTAAATCCAAGGAGGAACACTAGGACGATTCGAGCCGGGCGTCTCTGATTGAGTGAATCACCACCCAACAATATGCATTAGAATGTTTCAGACCCATATGTGTATGTTTTAAAAATAAGTTAAGTACAATATTCAAAAATAAAAATAAAAAAATTGCCAAAAGCAAGGCAGAATGGATTCATTGATATATAACAAAATAAATGCCCATCGATACTATATATAAATTTCGATTTTGAATTGACCCCAACAATTTTTCATGTCTTGCAAATGATGCTTAATTTAAAGGCCAGTTGACTCATTGACATTGTTCTCTCTCAATATTTGATCAGACACCCTTGGCCAAAAACATTTAAGTCATGCCCCAATGAGACTAGACCAAGAAATTTGAGCATCGCCACAGCTAATTGACAAGACACAACCAATGAAGGCCCCATTCCAATTGGATTCAGCTATGGTCAGGTAAATGAGATAAGGTCGGAAAAGTCTCTAATCATTTTCCTTTAGCACAAAGCACAAAGCACAAAAGCATCAAGGTAATTATAAAAGGGAGGGGGACAAATGGAGCAATTCAACCAGACAAGGCTTTTGGTAATGATGAATTAAAGCTAGGACAAATATATATTTGTAAACCATCAGTCATGTAATGTTTCTTGATTTAGCATTTGATAAGTTTATGCAAATGGTTTGCCCATTTTAAGTAAACTATACATTAACGACAACTACTATATCATTAAACTAATTGACAACTACTATATATATATATATATACACAAAACTTCTTATAAGGGCGCTCTTACTGTATTAAAGTGAGGGCGCCCCTTTCCCGGCCAATTTGCGATGATTTGAGCCGCTCAATGTATTCAGAACGTGATTTAAAGGATACTCGCGAGAAATCAACAAAAAAAAAAAAAGACCGGGAAGGGCTTCATCGGAGCGGTTTTTGTTTGTTTTTTATTGAACGGTTCAAATAAAAACTGCTCGGATGAAGCCCTTCCCGATTTTTTTTTTTTTTTGCTGATTTCTTGTGAGTACCCTTAAAATCACGTTCTGAACACATTGAGCGGCTCGGATCATCGAAATTTGGTCGGGAAACGGGAGAAAAGAGGACGTTCGCAACTTAACTAAAATAATGGCGCCCTTATAAGAAGCTAACTGATACACACACACACACACACACACAACGGATTCCAGAAGGATCCCTTATTTTAATAAAATGTGGACCTCCCATTTCTTGATCAAATTTTGATGATTCAAATTGTTCAATGTGTCCATAACGTGATTTTAAGGGTCCCCACAAGAAATCAGAAAAAAAGACCGGAGAGTGCTTCATTCGAGCACACCTCCTGTGACGACTTGAATTTTTACATTGCCTCAAAACAAATACATCTTTAATAATTACAAGTCTCCAAGATAAATATACATGGTGGGCCTAAAAACCTCCAAAATGATACAGATTTCTAAACAATCTCTAAAATTAACTCTTTCAATACTCCAACTCGAGTCCCCACTAACTTGCTCTGTACTTGTAAAATATTAAATGAACGGGTAGTATATGTAATACGAGGACAAAAACATGACTAGCAATATGAATATGATCAAGGTGAAATTACACAAAGACCCCCTCGTCTATACGTTTTGGACACGAACACCCCCTAACCTTTAAAAACGCCCACAGACACCCCCTCATCTACTTGTAACTAAAAAATCACACTCACAGATAAAAAAATTGCAAACCGGAATCAACTCAAAAAACCAAACGCACAAATTGAACCCATCAAAACCACTGGTGCAAGCCAAGCACGACATCAAACCCTTACAATTTTTTTTAATCTCGGTAAACCCTTACAAATTGACATACAATCACAAATTGACATCCATACAATCACATACAAAAACTGCCAATTCAACCCATACCTAGGCACATTCTCGCCGGAAATCGCAAAACCCATACAATCACAAATCTGAGACAAACCCTTCAAATTTTGACACTCCACACATATACAGAGAGAGAGAGAGAGAGGAGAGTGCTACAGAACCTAGCAAACGGGGAAGAGACTGATGTTTCGGGGAAGAGATACCTCGTGATTTGGGAGGGTTGCCGAGTCAATTTCATCCAAGCCTCCTCTCCCCTCCCCTCTCTCTCTCTCTCTCTCTAACCCTATGAGTCTTCAACCGCGACTTCTTCTCCCTCCGATACTCGTCCCTCGTTGTGTTCGTCGGCTACAGCAGCCGAGAGTTGGGGTTTATGATGTCGGATGGTGGGGAGATTAGGGCTAGGGGTTCGTCGTATGTTAATGCTATGCTTGTGCTTGACGGATTGGAAGTGGTTCATGATGTGGTTTATTTGGTTGAGGATTTGGCCGGGGGTTTGATTCCTTTTGATACAGATTCAGTGGTCAAGGGAATGGTTGGGATCTTCTTCGTTGGTGTTTCGCCACCCTGACGTCCTCGCCGCCGTCCACTCCCTCGGAGACGCCAACCTCGCCACGGCGGTGGCCTGTTATCCGGTTCGGAGAGACAAAAATACCATTGTCCAAATTACCCATCCGTGTTGATCCCTCCTACCGCCGGCGCCATGGGTAACATCATCTCGTCGGCGATCATGGTGCCGAAGGAGTTGATCATGCAGCGAATGCAGGCCGGAGCGAAAGGTCGATCTTGGGAAGTTTTGTTGAGGATTCTAGAGAAGGATGGGGTTTTAAGGGTATTTTTGTCTCAAAAGGCCAAAAGCATTGGCACGTGCCATTGAAACAAACGGCAATCCAACGGAAGGGGTTAACTTGGGTAACGGTAATACATGAGGGGGTGTCTGTGGGTGATTTTAAAGGTTAGGGGGTGTTCGTGTCCAAAACGTATAGATGATGGGGTCTCCATGTAATTTCACCTATGATCAATAAAGGAGGATAACAAATCAAGTAGAATTATTCTAAACGTTTTCATTTGTAGCCTCATACCCGGCTCATCTCGGTACCAAGCACCACCCAGGTCTAAACTCTGTATAGTCACTTGGGGTCCATAAACATTCTGGACTCCCCGTAGGATAGTCAATCGTACATATTTTGTAACTTTGTGACCCGATGGGATTGCACATGTACCAATCTATTCCATGGCTTTCAGCAAAATATTTTCTTTATGTCACGATACAAGAAGTGACAATAATCGAGTCAATAAGCATAGAGATCAAATTGAGTACAAATGAGAGAATCAAAGAACACTTTTGCAAAGAGATTTAGCTAGGAATGTATTGCACACTACCCGGTACCTCAAATCATGATCGTGGCCATTAAACATGTAGACTTTTCAAGACAATACTCAAATCTCGTCCCAATCGCATTCCGTACCACCGTTAATCCACCGATTAAATTCTCCCTAGATCCCACTTGGCTGCTTCCCCAACTTGACTTCTCTGTCTCTATAAGACCACAACTACAATTGTATTCTTCTTCTTTATACCAAACTTGATGACACCAAGATGAATTCTAGGGTGGACACATGTCCATTTATTAAGCTATTTTATCTTCCATCTAACATGCACACACAATACTTATCCCTCAAGAATTACATGCACACAGCCACGTCCACTTCCCATCTCTCTTTTTTTTTTTTACCTTGTCTTCACCTCACTTAAAATATCATGTTAAAAGTAATTTGATTCTACTGAATATAGATTAGGTTTTTAGGGGTGTTACACCTCCAAAACACTCATGTCTTTGATTTTCAAACCCTTATGGAAATCGGTCGCTTTTGGCAAGTAGTTCTTTCAATGGGCCAAACACTATTGTCCCTGGAGACACAAACAGAGTGAGAGCTTCACAAACTTCTTCCACGTTCCACTACAATATTTATCAGCTTTTGCATAAGCCTCTTATACATGGCTCCTCCACTGAATGCACCACCAGACCATTCACTAAAACTTAGCAAGAACACAATAACTGGAGAAAACATGGCTCCATGCATAACTTGACCATTCACTTTTGATCAATACGTTCATCCCAGGATCATACTATGTTCTGGTACCATCAGTTGGAAATACATCACAACAGAATATTGGACTTACATAAAATAATTAAACATAAATGTGGAGGATAACAAAGAATATAAACATACATTTCGGAGATGTACGACGCTAAGGCCGTATAGAGCTTCCAAGAAGCACAAATACCTTAAACACTCAACGAGATAATCTTTATTTCAATACTCTTGAATATTTTTACATACCATGTCCGTTGATCAACGTCCCTTTATATAGGACATACACATACATCTTAGACTCCTCATACTTAATGCATTCATCTATCTCTCCACACACATGAATCTTCCCCTACATGTATCAAGAACATACATGTGACTCTTCAATAACCTAAGTACGTGAATTGTGTTAGACGATCGTATCCTAAACATTAAATTCTAGATTATCTCCAACACTTCCCCTTGAAGGCAATAAGGCAGATGAGGCAAACCAATGTTGTATTATTGGACATCAGTTTTTTTTCACGGGATGAGATGGTTGTTGTATGTTTCCCCAGCCATTAGCTGAATGAGATTGATTATATTGGGGAAACTGCTAAGAAGGATTACCCCCGATATACATTACGACTAGCAATTTGTCATTGTTATATCTAGGCAATTAGCGTTGTGCCACGTTCGATACACGGGGAACAAAAAAATCTATACTTTTTTATTGTGTTGTGGATCGAACTGGCACAACGTTATTTAATAAGGCAAATATCAATCAAGAGGTGTGCAGAGTCTACAAACTATTATTTGGTGCTCCTACACAAATGTGTGGTGTGGATGGAGTTGGGGCACCCACCTACCATGCCAATCAGCATGGAATAATATATATTTTTTGTTGTTATCCCTCCCACGTTTAGATGACATTCTTTTTGTTGCAAATAAGAAGACTTATTTAGAATCACCATAGAAAAAAGAAAACAAAAAGCTAATGAAAAAAATTAAAAAAATGATGTATATAAACTTGCATGAAATGATAAATTTGGTACATAAAAAAAGCTAACGAAACAATTAAAACAACCATGTATATAAACTTCATGAAATGATAAAGCTAGTAGATAATTTTTATTCTACACAATAACAACTCACAGCTGATTGGTTTTCTACCACCAAGAATTTCTCTGGTCGAATTTTGTTTCGCTCACAATTTTATGGGCAGAGGAAGAGAATTCGCAAGATTGACCTTTGAACAGTGGATGAGCACTGAAACCAAACGTTGGTGAACACAATCTCTTAATCAAAATCTAGAGAAAAAAAATTAAGTGGAAACACCATTAGGAAAGGAACTGTGGAAGCAAGAAAAATGCATGAATACAAATTTTTTTAAACCTTTGAGCAGTTGATGAGAACTTAAACCAAACGTTGTAGTGAATTGAGCAATCTCTTAATTCAGTATAGTTATTAAACATAGGCTTTTACTTTCAAAATTAGGAAAACAAAAAAATCGAAACAATTTCGTTAATTAGGAGAGGGACTGTGGGGGAAGTGAAGATACATGACAATGATAGAGCGATGGACTTCTTTTGGCTTAATAGCAATTGGTGGCAGCAATACGGAAATGGTGAGGATTAAAGAAGAGGAAAAGTGAGGAGTTGCATGAGAAGAGTTTAAATAGTTGAAGAAGAGAGAAAAATGGGAGAATGAGGACTTGAAAATCGGATGTATAAAAAAGGTGTAAGTGCAAGTATGAGAGTTGGATGGAGGTTTTTCTGAAAAAAAAACATGGATGGTTTTTTATTTTCCTTTATTCCATTTGGCCAATGGGTCATGGGTGGGATAGGACGTGGGGTACACATTTTTTTCCATTTGGCTCGTGGTTGTGGTTGGTTAAACGTGCTTTTTTCCTTTTTTCTTTTTTCCGTTTAGTCTTTAGGTGGGGCACGCGTAATGCGGTGGTTTTTTTTAACTGTTTTTAAAAGTAAAAAAATCTTGAAATTATAAGGGTTGAAGGTTTGGAGGCTTTAGTGGTTCACATACATTTTCATAGGCTATTGATAGATAGGAGGATGATCTTGATAATTGTGAAGATATTGTGTACACTAGCCAATGTGGGAATGATTAATTTACTAGGTCGGAAACACCAAATAAATAATCAAGTGAAGAGAAGTGGTATCAGAGCCACCCTACTAGAGGTCAAGAAAATGGCGAATGGTTGGATAATATTTCAATATCCTTGACTCACCAAAGAAAACTTCAACAATTGGGCAGGATGGATGAAGGCTCTTCTCGGATCACAAGATTGTTGGGAGATTGTAGAGAAAGGTTATGAGGAGTGAGATGAGAAATTCCACCTTTAATGCTACTGAAAATAATGCATTACAGAAGTTCAGGATGAATGATAAAAATACACTTCCTCTCTTCCATTAGGGATTGAATAATTCAACGCCATAATCACCCTGAAACAAACAAATAACTAATCATACACTTAAACTGCTGCCAAATTACACACAGAGTTTTCTCTTCTCCCTCTTATGACAATTAGCCCTCTCGGCTTTAGATTGTCAAGCCCACCCACATATTGGGGCTTCACACATCCAAAACACTGATGTCTTTGATTTCCAAACCCTTGTGGAAGTCTATCGCTTTTGGCAAACAGTTCTCTCAACGGGACATACACAATTGTCCCACGAGACACAAACAAGGTGAGAGCATCACATACTTCTTCCATGTTCCACCACGCTATTTATCAGCTTTCCTGTGAGCCTCTTTTCTAGAATTCATGACTCCTCCACTGAATGAACCATAAGACCATTAACTAAAATTTAGCAAAAACATAACAATTGGGAAAACATGACGCCATGAATAACTCGACCATTAAAACTTGATCAACACGTTCATCTCAGGATCGTACTACGCTTTGATACCATTTGTTGGAAATACATCTCAGTGGAATATGTTAGACTTACATTAAATAACTAAACGTAAATGTGGAGGATAACAAAGAATATAAATGTACATTTCAAAGATGTACGACCATATGGCCGTACAGAGCTCCCAAGAATAACAAGTACCT
This sequence comes from Rhododendron henanense subsp. lingbaoense, assembly GCA_020567845.1. Lineage (NCBI taxonomy): Eukaryota > Viridiplantae > Streptophyta > Magnoliopsida > Ericales > Ericaceae > Rhododendron > Rhododendron henanense. The sequence continues at coordinate 25,402,589 of CM036318.1, forward strand.
TAAACACTTAACGAGATAATCTTTATTTCATTATAATTGAATAATTTTACATACCATTTTCATTGATCAACGACCCTTTATATAAGACATACACATAAATCTTAGACTCCTCATACTTAATGCATTCATGTATCTTCAAACACACATAAATATTCCCCTACATGTATCAAGAACATACATGTGACTCTTTAATAACCTAAGTACGTGAACTATGTTAGACGATTCTATCCTAAACATTAAATTCAAAATTATCTCCAACACTTCCTTTTTAGGGCAATAAGGCAGATGAGGCAGACCAATGCCGTATTGTATCTGAAAAAGCAAATTGGTTCCGTTCTAGGTATTCATATCAGGCATCGGTTCTTTTCACAAGTTGAGATGGTTGTTGTAGGTTTTCACAACCATTGGCTAAATTAGATTGATTATATTGGGGAAATTGCTAAGAAGGATTACCCCCGCTACACATTACCACTTAAAATTGTCATTGTTATATCTGGGCAACATGAGGATGATTAAGATAATTGTGAAGATGTTGTGTACACTGGCCAAGGTGGGAATGATTTACTAAGCAGGAAACACCAATTAATTGATTAAGTGATGAGAAGTGGTATCAGAGTCACCTTGCTAGAGGTCAAGAAAATGGTGAATGGTTGGATAGGATTTCAATATCCTTGGATCACCAAAGATAACTTCGACAATTGGGCGCTACGGATGAAGGTTCTTATTGGTTCGCAAGATTGTTGGGAGATTGTAGAGAAAGGTTATGGAGAGAAAGAAATAAAGAAACAATTCATCATACACTTTAACTGCTGTCAAAACACACATAGTATTTTCTCTTATCCCTCTCATGACAATCAGCCCTATCAGCTACAGATTGTCAGGCCCACCCACACATTGGGGTTTCACACATCCAAGGCACTCATGTCTTTGATTTCAAAACCCTAACGAAATCTATAACTTTTGGCAAGCAGTCCTCTTAACGAGTTAGACACTATTGTCCCCGGAGATACAAACAGGGAGAGAGCATCACAAACTTCTTCCACGATCCACCACACTATTTTTCACCTTTTGCATGAGACTTTTTTCTACAATTCATAGCTCCTCCACTGAATGGAACACCAGACCATTATCTAAAATTTAGCAAGAACATAATAACTGGAAAAAAATGACTTCATGCATAACTCGACCATTCACTTTTGATCAACACGTTCATCCCAGGATCGTACTATGCTTTGACACCATTTGTTGGAAATACATCACAGCGGAATATGTTGGACTTACATAAAATAAGTAAATGTAAATGTGGAGTATAACAAAGAATATAAACATACATTTCGGAGATGTATGACTCTAAGGTCGTACAGAGCTTCCAAGAATGACAAGTACCGTAAACACTCAACGAGATAATCTTTATTTTAATACTGTTGAATATTTCTATATATCATGTCCGTTGATCAACACTCCTTTATATAGGACGTACACGTACATCTTAGACTCTTCATACTTAATGCATTCATGTATCTCCACCATACATGAGTCTATCCCTACATGTATCAAGATTAACATACATGTGACTCCTCAATAACCTAAGTACATGAACTGTGTTAGACGATCCTATCTTAAACATTAAAATCTAAATAATCTCCAACACTTCCCCTTGGAGGCAATAAGGTAGATGAGGCAGACCAATGCCGTATTGTATTCGAAAATGCAAATTGGTTCCATTCTAGCTATTGATATTGGGCATCAGTTCTTTTGACGGGCTGAGGTGGTTGTCATAGGTTTCCACAGCCATTGGCTGAATGAGATTGATTATATGGGGAAAATTGCTAAGAAGGATTACCTCTGCTATACATTACAACTTGCAATTGTCATTGTTATACCTGGACAATATGAGGATGATCCTGATAATTGTGAAGATATTGTGTACATTGGCCAAGGTGGAAATGATTAATTTACTGGGCAGGAAACACCAAATAAATGATCAAGTGATGAGAAGTGGTATCAGAGCCACCTTGCTAGAGGTCAAGAAAATTATGAATGGTTGGATAAGATTTCAATATCCTTTGCTTACCAAAGATAACTTCAACTATTGGGTGCTAAGGATGAAGGCTCTTCTTGGATCACAAGATTGTTGAGAGATTGTAGAGAAAGGTTATGAAGAGCGAGATGAGAAATTCCACCTTTAATGCTACTGAAAAGAATGCATTACAGAAGTTAAGGATGAATGATAAAAAAAAACACTTACTCTCATCCATCTGGGATTGGATAATTCAACGCCATAATCACCCTGAAACCAACAAACAACTAATCATACACTTTAACTACTGCCGAATTACACATAGAGTTTTCTCTTTTCCTCTTACGACAATTAGCCCTCTCGACTTCAGATTGTCAAGCCCACCCACATATTGGGGCTTCACACATCGAAAACACTTATATCTTTGATTTCCAAACCCTTGTGGAAGTCTATCGCTTTTGCCAAACATTTCTCTCAATGGGACATACACAATTGTCCCACAAGATACAAACAGGGTGAGAGCATCACATACTTCTTTCACGTTCCACCACACTATTTATCAATTTTCCCGTGAGCCTATTTTCTAGAATTCATGACTCCTCCACTGAATGAACATAAGACCATTCACTAAAATTTAGCAAAAACATAACAATTGGGGAAAACATGACTCCATGAATAACTCGACCATTAACACTTGATCAACACGTTCATCTCATGATTGTACTATACTTTGATACCATTTGTTGGAAATACATCACAGCGGAATATGTTAGACTTACATAAAATAACTAAACGTAAATGGGGAGGATAACAAATAATATAAATGTACATTTCAAAGATGTACGACCGTATGGCCGTACAGAGCTCCCAAGAATAACAAGTACCTTAAACACTTAACGAGATAATCTTTATTTCATTATTCTTGAATAATTTTACATACCATCTTCATTTATCAACGACACTTTATATAAGACATACACATAAATCTTAGACTCCTCATACTTAATGCATTCATGTATCTCCACACACATAAATCTTCCCCTACATGTATCAAGAACATAAATGTGATTCTTCAATAACCTAAGTACATGAACCGTGTTAGACAATCCTATCTTAAACATTAAATTCTAAATTATCTCCAACACTTCCCCTTGAAGGCAATAAGGCAGATGTGGCAGACCAATGCCGTATTGTTTCGGAAAAAACAAATTTGTTCTGTTACATGTATTCGTATTGGGCATCAGTTCTTTTCAAAGGTTGAGATGGTTGTCATATGTTTCCACAACCATTGGCTGAATGAGATTGATTACATTGGAGAAATTGCTAAGAAGGATTACCCCCGCTATACATTACCACTTAAAATTGTCATTGTTATATCTGGGCAACATGAGGATGATTAAGATAATTGTGAAGCTATTATGTACACTGGCCAAGGTGGGAATGATCTACTGGGCAAGAAAGACCAATTGATTGATCAAGTGATGAGAAGTGGTATCAGAGTCACCTAGCTAGAGGTCAAGAAAATGGTGAATGGTTGGATAGGATTTTAATATCCTTAGCTCACCAAAGATAACATCAACAATTTGGCACTATGGATGAAGGTTCTTCTCGGTTTGCAAGATTGTTGGGAGATTATAGAGAAAGGTTATGGAGAGAACGAAATAAACAAACAATTAATCATACACTTTAACTGTTGTCAAAACACACAGAGTGTTTTCTCTTTTCCATCTTACGACAATCAACCCTATCTGCATTAGATTGTCAGGCCACCCACATATTGGGGCTTCACACATCCAAGGCATTCATGTCTTTTATTTCAAAACCCTAACGAAAATCTAAAACTTTTGGCAAGCAGTCCTTTCAATGAGTCAAACACTATTGTCCCCAGAGATACAAACATGGTGAGAGCATCACAAACTTCTTCCACGATCCACCACACTATTTTTCAGCTTTCGCATGAGCCTTTTTTCTACAATTCATAGCTCCTCCACTGAATGGAACATCAGACCATTAACTAATACTTAGTAAGAACATAATAACTGGGGAAAACATGACTCCATGCATAACTCAACCATTCACTTTTGATCAACACATTCATCCCAGGATTGTACTATGCTCTGATACCATTTGTTGGAATACATTATAGCGGGATATGTTGGACTTACATAAAATAAGTAAATGTAAATGTGGAGGTTAACAAAGAATATAAATGTACATTTTGGAGATGTACGACCCTAAGGCCGTACAGAGCTCCCAAGAATGACAAGTACCTTAAACACTCAACGAGATAATCTTTATTTTAATACTGTTGAATATTTCTACATACCATGTCCGTTGATCAACACCCCTTTATATAGGACATACACATACATCTTAGACTCCTCATACTTAATGCATTCATATATCTCCACACACACGAGTCTTTCCCTACATGTATTAAGATTAACATACATGTGACTCCTCAATAACCTAAGTACATGAACTATGTTAGACGATCCTTTCTTGAACATTAAATTCTAAATTAATTCTAACACTTTCCCTTGAAGACAATAAGGTAGATGAGGCAGACAAATGCCGTATTGTATTCAAAAATGCAAATTGGTTCCATTCTAGCTATTGATATTGGGCATCAGTTCTTTTCACGGGTTGAGTTGGTTGTCGTAGGTTTCCACAGCCATTGGCTGAATGGGATTTATTATATTGGGAAAACTGCTAAGAAGGATTACCCATGCTATACATTACCACTTGCAATTGTCATTGACATACCTGGACAATATGAGTATGATCTTGATAATTGTGAAGATGTTGTGTACATTGGCCAAGGTGGAAATGATTTACTGGACAGGAAACACCAAATAAATGATTAAGTGATGAGAAGTGGTATCAGAGCTACCTTGCTAAAGGTCAAGAAAATGGTGAATGGTCTGATAGGATTTCAATATCCTTGGCTCACTAAAGATAACTTCGACAATTGGGCGTTATGGATGAAGGCTCTTCTCGGTTTGCAAGATCGTTGGGAGATGGTAGAGAAAGATTATGAAGAGCGAGATAATTCCACCTTGAATGCTTCTTAAAAGAATGCCTTATAGAAGTTAAGTATGAAGGAAAAAAATGCTCTTACTCTCATCCATCAGGGCTTGAATGATTCAATGTTCGAAAAAGTGGCTAGTTTAACCACTGTGAAAAAGGTGTGGAAAATCCTCCAAAATTATTTCAGAGGAGTTTACAAAGTGAAGAAAGCACGACTTCAAACTCTTAGAGGAGAGTTTGAATCCCTTCGCTGAAGGAATCTGAGTCTATTTCAGAATATTTCGCAAGAATGTTGGTCATTGTGAATCAGATGAAGTGATATGATGAAAGCTTTCCAGATGTTCGCGTGGTGGAGAAAATTCTTCGCTCATTGCAACCAAAGTTTCTGCCTATGTGGTTGCCATTGAAGAGTCAAAAGACTTAGACTCTATGACTATTTGACCTACTCTTTGGATCTTTACAAGCTCATGTGGAAAGACTTAAGACAAATGGAAATGAAGCAGTGGAACAAGCTTTGCAAGCAAAACTCTCTTTATGAGGTAATGGAGGGAGAAATGATAGAGGTGGAAGCACCTAAAAAGGCCGAGGACAAGGTCGAGGATGCGGATATGGACGTGGTCGTGGACAAGGAGAAAGAGATAATAATGGCTCTTTCAATTATGACTTTGTACATAGAAGTCAATTTTCAACATCAAGGTTACGTGGAAGAGGAAGAGGCCGCAGTCATGGAAGAGATAATCATTCAAACCAGAGAAGGTATGACAAGTCTCAAATAGAATGTTAAGTTGTTACAATTATGGACATTTTTCTTGAGAATATGAAGATGCCAATAACCATGTTGAAGAGCAAGCTCACTTTGTTGAAGAAAAAGAGATTGAAGCAGGACCCACTTTGTTGCTTGCGGTCAAGCAAAATGAAGAGTTGGGAGAAAAATTGTGGTATCTTGACAATGGTGCTAGTAATCATATGTGCGGCAACAAAAGCAAATTTGTAGAGCTTGATGAGATGTGAAAATGATATGTTACTTTTGGCGACTCCTCAAACGTTCCAATCATGGAAAAAGGTACAATTCTAATTCGTTTGAAGAATGGTGATCATCGAATCATATCGGACGTATACTTTGTGCCAAAAATGAAGAATAATATTTTAAGCCTTGGTCAATTTTTGGAAAGAGGTTATGAAATTCTCATGAAAGATCGTTGTCTTTCTTTAAAAGATGAAAGAAATAATTTGGTTGCAAATGTTTCAATGACGAAGAATTGAATGTTTCTGTTAAATCTTCAAACTGATGTGGCCAAGTGCTTGAAAGCAAGTGTGATAGACATGTCATGGCGATGGCACATGCGGCTTGGACACTTAAACTTTGGAGGAATAAATATGATGGTTCAAAAAAAGATGGTACATGCCTTGCCTTCTATAAACCATCCAGATTAGCTATGCGAGGGATGTCAATTCGGCAAGCAATCTCGGAAGCCCTTTCCAAAAGAATAAAGGAGAGGCAATTGAGAGAGAATAGGGCAATAGCCCGGTTTTGGAGACACTTCAATTTATTCATATTGACATTTGTGGTCCAATCAAATCAGCATCATTTGGTAAGAACAAGTATTTTCTATTTTCATTGATGACTTTAGTAGAAAAAATTGGGTCTATTTTTTGCAAAAAAATCAGAAGTTTTTGGAATTTTTTTAGAAATTTACAGCTTTGGTTGAGAAGCAAAGTGGCTATGAAGTTAAAGCTTTGAGATTCGATAGAGGAAGAGAATTCACATTCAATGAATTTAAGAATTTTTTTGAAATGAATGGAATTCGTCGTCCTTTAACGGTACCTAAATCGCCACAACAAAATGGGGTTGCCGAGAGGAAAAATAGATCAATTTTAAATATGGCGCAGAGCATGTTGAGGAGTAAAAGAATGCCTAAGGAATTTTGGGCAGAAGCGGTTGATTGTGTAGTGTATTTGTCAAATCGATGTCCTACAAAAAGTGTAGAGAACATGACACCACAAGAAGCTTGGAGTGGAATGAAGCCCAATATATCACATCTGCGAGTTTTTGGAAGTATTGCATATGTTCTTGTTCCAAATCAAAAAAGGTCCAAGGTGGATTTAAAGAGTCAGAAATATATTTTTATCGGCTATGATTCAAGCTCCAAAGTTTACAAGCTCTACAATCCAATCACTCAAAATAATGTGATTAGTAAAGACGTGGACTTTGACAAAGAAAGCACTTAGGAGTGGGATATTTAAGGAGGAGAAAATTATGATTTTCCCCCTATTTTGAGGAGGAGGAGCAATCAGAAGCACCACATGAGCTAATTACACCTCCAATTTTTTCTCGTATTGAACCACCATCACCAGGAGAAAGCTCAAATGAGAGAACGCCACGCATGTGGAGTGTCAGTGATCTTTATGAGGCGACTGAACCACTGGAACCGTTTTGTCTTTTTGCAGAAAGTGAGCCTTTGAACTATGAAGAGGCTATGAAAGATGAAAAGTGGAGAAGTGCTATGCAGGAAGAGATCAATGCCATAAAAAAAGAATGACACGTGGGAGCTTGCTACTCTTCCAAAAGGGCAAAAAGCTATTGGGGTGAAATGGGTATACAAAGCAAAGAAGAACAAAAAGGAGAGGTTGAAAGGTATAAAACAAGATTGGTGGCTAAGGAATATAGTCAACGTGCTGGAATTGACTACGAAGAGGTATTTGGTCCTGTTACCCGTTTAGAAACTATAAGGCTGTTGATTTCTCTGGTTGCTTACAATAAATGGAAGATTTATCAAATGGATGTAAAATCTGTGCTCTTAAATGGGTTGCTTAAGGAGGAGGTGTACGTTGAATAACCTTTGGGGTATTTGGTCAAAGGCAATGAGAATAAAGATCTGAGGCTTAAGAAGACATTGTATGGATTGAAACAAGTGTCGAGAGCATAGAATACTAGAATTGATAAGTATTTCATTACTAATGGTTTCACCAAATGTCCACATGAGCATGCTCTTTATGCTATGGTGAATGAAAAAGGGGATATGCTTGTTGTTTGTTTGTATGTTGATCTCATTTTTATAGGAAATAATACTAAAATGTTCGAAGAATTCAAGAAGGCGATGGTTCAAGAATTCGAGATGACTGATATAGGAATTATGGCCTACTATCTTGGGATTGAAGTGAAACAATAGGAGGATGGCATTTTTATTTCTCAAGAAGTGATACAGATGCCATGACCGATGAGTATCTTAGGCTTTTTAAGCCTAGGATGGCAAAACCTTAATTACACGACTGTGGAATTATGTGACGGGCCCACTTGGGTTCGATCCGAAACGGCCCAACAATCAAGACACATGGCCATTTGGCCATGTGCCGTGTGTTTTTTAGCCATTTTCAGATGTTTAGGCCTCTGAAAGCCCAAATTTGCCGTTTCAAGAAAGATTTGACTTGCTAATAACTTGGGCAAGGAAAATTCGAATTAAGCCGTTCTTTTGGGAGAAGTCTTAGAATTTTCTCTATTTTCTAGTTTTGCTATTATTTTGGAATTTTCCTGTTTTCGGCTTCTGTTTTCAGCGAATTAATTATGGTTAGGGTTAAGGTTTTTTTCCAAATATTTAATAAGTAGTAAGCCTTCGAGGCAAGACAGTTATTGATTATTATTGAATGAAAAAGTCTAGAGAGCGTTACTCTAAACCTATATAGTTTGTGATCTACTTGGTGCATGTTCATTTTGTAGTTCATAAAAATAAATTTGTCACTGCTTTGACAACTTACTCTACGAAATTATTTCGTCACCAATTATAACCTATTTGGCGACGAAATATATTTTCCGTTGCCGAAAGCGTAAAAAGGATGACGAAAAAAATATTTTGTCGCCAAATGGCCCCGTTTGGGAAAAATAATTTTGTCACCTTTTCCCCACTTTTGGCGACGCCAAATGGGTACCTTTGGTGACAAAATTTATGAAGATTGCATTTCATTATCAAATGTATTTCGAGCATAACTCTTTGCTCATAACTCTGATTGAGATAATTCAAATTGGGTTTGAACAATAACACAATGGGCTACAACTTTCACGTTTATCAAAATTGCTAATTTTAATATTTAAAGGTTCCAAATGACGTTCCAAATATATTTTAATGTTAAACATATATGTTATATATCAGATATTTCAAATATATATTGAAAAGTTTGTGTGGTGCAATTGGTTGAGACTTGCGCGCAAAACTTAGGAGACCTAGGTTAGAAACCTAGCTGGAGCAAGAAAATGGGATTTTTTTTCCCCATATGAATACATCTTTTGTGACGAAAAATTTATTTACCAATTTCTTATATTGGTGATGAAAAATTTCGTCACGAATGGGTTGTGACAAATTTTATCCGTGACGAAATTTTTCGTCACCGATTATTCATTTTTGGCAACAAAATATTTTATCATCAAAAGGCACTATAGATGACGAAAAATAGATTTTCATCACGAGGTGGAAATCCTTGACAACCTTTAGTCGACCAAAAAAAATTCATCACCCAAACTAATTTTTCGTCACCTATATTATTTGTGACAAAAAAACATATAATCTTTGACGATTTTCATTCGTCTCCATAGACCAGATTTCTTATAGTGATTATTGAACGGCTTGGGCCCTTTAGCTTTTCTGAATAGCTAAACCCTTGACTTATGATTACCAACTTGCTCGCTAATTACTTGTAACTACAAGTCCACAGAGAAAAAGTACTAAAAGAGACTTGTAGTGTCATCAGCTAAATGGACAGTGAGTTATACTTGTGTTTAGCTAGTAATGTTAATGTTTTAGGCACAAAGTTGGCAAGTTTTTGAGATAGGGTATGCAATTAGTAATAAGGTGCCGAGCAAAAAAATTAGTAATAAGGTGAAAAGGGAATGAGGTCCTTGCTTGTGTCATCAGCTAATTAATTGACATGACAAAAGATGGATAAGTTAGTTTAGTTGGTGATTTGATTAATTGCACCGAGATATAAATCCATGTGATTATGTTTCCAACTAAAATTGTGATTTAATTAACCGTACTGGGATATACTCCCTCTGTTTTATATTATTTAGTCCTTTTTGGAGTCCGTGCCACTTTTCAATTGATTATATCTTGCAATCTATAATTTTTTAAGTGATTTTGAAAACATCGTTTAAAAGAGCTCATTGAGATCTATCAAACAAGATTCATATTGCATATAAATAGTTTTACCAATTAAAAATTATAATTACTTTTTTATCCAGTTAGAATAGAACGAGAGACAAAAGAATGGGGATGGGGAGTAATAAATCCATGTGATATGTTCCCAACTAATTAAAGTGAATGCTCCAACTAAATAAGATGCATCATTATAGTCTAGTCCTCTCAATTGGCCGGGCCCCCCCTAATAAACACTTATCAATTTCAGTGTTGGAGCACACAAGCTAGCAATTGGGGTATGTTTCCCTCGATCGCTTCTATTGTTTCCTGGAAAAATATCTTGCCACGTATATACATACAAGCGGCCGGTACAAGTGTGCATGCATGCGATACACTGGAAGGCGATAACATACCCAAAATTATACTCTAGAAGTAAATTTATTTCATTCATTGTAAAGTCTAAATTGAAAGAAAAACTCTTTCAGGAAGAGAATTTATACTCTTCTGAATAGTTAATTGTTGAGATGGACGATTGGCGTAGAGCACTATAGTCTTGTAGTGCAGGGGTGCACTACAGGACCCTCTCGAATCCAGATAGAACCTTGGAAGAATAAAAGTCAGTCTTGTTGCCAATGTGTTACACGTTGAGAAATATGGTTATTATTTTCGGTAAAACACAAACAAATGGCAAAAGTGGCTTGCCTATGCATCGATGACATCCACGTGGCATTAAGAGGACATTGCCATTTCTGGTCGTTACTATCCATATAATAAATGTGAGAGAAATCATCTAGTTTGAAGAAATCAAAATCACAAGAAATATCGAAATATAGGTTTAGTTATCCTAGAAGAACTAGCTAGGATTTGGGAATTTGGCTTAATTTCATGCTGCTACTTGAATTGTGAAGCCGTAGGCTTCATGTGCTAAAGTGTCAGCTATTTCCAGAGAGGCCGGTTGGGCCGGGTAGTTGTGGGAGCGGAGCTATTTGCATACGTATTCCCATGCATGGGTTAGATGAAACTTACTACTCTCCTTCCCAATTTGTTTGTCCAATTGTCGAAATTCGTGTTTTTCAAAAATATACTTATATCTTACATTTTATAATGTTTTTTTATAATTTTGAAAATTTTGTATAATAAAACTAATTGAGATCTATCAAACAAGATCCATATTGCATATTAAAAACATTACGAATTGAAAATTATAGACAATTCTTTGAGAGGTCAAACGCTCTCAAAAAATCAAAAAGAGGACAAACACACCGGGACGGAGGGAGTATTACTTATTCTGCATGTACTAATGGAGCTAGCTATTTCCTTAGTTTTGCTAGCTAGCCCCACACAAACATAATTAAACAAACGTACACTAATACACACCACCCACACACTCCATAAGGTGCAGCTTTGAGACTCATCCATCATGTCAGTGTGTGAGTGTAGGTGTAGGTGTAGAATCCACCCAACATGTGAGTGTATGTGCATGCATGTGCAAGTATTTGTATATACATACGTATGTTAGATTATATTATTTGTGTTTTTTTTTTTTTAACGCAATCACCGAACGAGAGTACAAAAATTTGACGTCTGGTCAACTGGGAGTTTGAGCTTATTTAGTGCCCTTTATGGCACCACGTTGCCCCGAGCTCTTTTTTCATTACATATTGTGGTGAGGTCACTACAACAAAAATGACCTTTCCCCGCATTTATTTCCCAGCGTTTACCAAAAACTCCGGTAATTATTCATAATACACAACCGGCAGCCGGACAAAGAAGCGGCCTAGTTAGGGTTTTTACACTTTAAGTTAAAAGGACCTAGTTTTGTCCAAAAATTTCCCCCCACCCCCAATTTCTTCCAATCCCGCTCACAACTCTATCCCCCTCCTCTCTCTCTCTCTCTCTCTACCTCAGACGCCTCTCTCCCTCTCTCTCTCTCTGCTAGACGACGTGCGTCTATCTCTCTCTCTCTCTCTTTCTCTGCGCTGGTGTTGTGTCTCTCTCCCTTTCTCTCCATCTCTCCATCTCTCCTCCGATTTCAATTTTGTTTTCTCTCACTGTAGCTTTGACTGGTTTCTTCTGTGCATGGAGTTGCCGGCATCGGAGTCACTCATCGGCGACAAGAGGCTCACAATAAGTGGGTCAATAAAGTTTCTTCTGTGCATGGAGTTGCCGGCATCGGAGTCACTCATCGGCGACAAGAGGCTCACAATAAGTGGGTCAATAAAGTTTGTCTTGGACCACACTACAATGTGTGATGAAACAATCATTCTACCTCCACACCCAAACACACACCTAATTACACATCCACACTCATGATAGGAGTGAAGCCCGCACACACTACACACCCAGTATGTGTTGGACCTACTTCTATTGTGAGTATGAGTGTGCAAGTGTGTGTGTAAGTGGGTGTGGAGTTAGAATTTTCGGTGATGAAAAAGGGACATGAGGTACTGTACTATGGTGGTTCTCCAAGGCAGTGAATATTGTTTGATTGGGTGCCCCAACAAGGCCAGTACCAAATTCACATCTGGACTAAAGAAGACAAACTGGTCCAATGGCTTGCTACACTTTTCTTGGCGTATACAAATGAAGGATCTAATTCACAGTACGGAGTCAAAATTTTCTGACGTACACTGAAATAAAAGAATCTACAACTATAAAATTAGTGCTCAAGCAAGGTGCCTTAGGGTTTGGGATAAATTGAGTATTTTAGAGGGGTCAAGAGAGTAAAATAGATGTGAAAATCATACACATTTCATGTGAGATTTTGAAGTCATTAGGTTGACGGGTCGATATATGGGCCTCATTTGTATCTATGTAGCGAAACTGATGCAACGCAACATCCTTTTACAAAACTATTTTGAAGTCATTAGGTTAACGGGTCGATATATGGGCCTCATTTGTATCTATGTAGCGAAGCTGATGCAACGCACCCTCCTTTTACAAAATTATTTGCAACAAGAAAACACGAACAATGTTTGAGGCAGAGGTACTGTAACGCCCCTAATTTTGGAAACGTTAAAAGGACAATTTTTATTGAAAATCTAATTAGAGTCTAGCTCATTATTACATCACGAGAGTACTTTTTATTACACAAGGGATAGAAAACTAAGGTTTACGACTATTCTGCTTCTTCCTCCATCCTAGCAAGTTCCTCGGCTCCGAAAGCCTCCAACGAATACTATTCACCCTGTTCATCTATCAACTCTGACACATTATACCAGAGTCGCCCCTAATATAATATGTCAGGGTCACCAAAAGGTAACACCGTGAGCTACAGAAGCTCAATAGAATAAACCGTACCCACTAACCCTTAACTTTCAACAGAAAGGCACATAAACAAATACACATGTTCATTTAACAATATAATTAACATTCACACATCCTTATTAGCTATCTTGTTAACGTTTGTGTCATGCCTTTTCATGTGTTTCTCCTACGCGACTCGTCGTGGACCGTGTCACCAATTTTCTTTTCATTTCCAAATCAACATTTCGAAAATCACATTTAACACACCCAACCTCGGTTCCGCCGTTCCGGGTTCCCGAGTATCCTCACAATGGTTCCGCCGCACCGGGTTCCCATTGGCACACAAAAAACTTTGCATTGGCTCCTCTCCGCGGATAACCAAGCTACACACCCAACCTCGGTTCCGCTGTTCCGGCTTCCCGAGTATCCTCACAATGGTTCCGCCGCACCGGGTTCCCATTGGCACACAAATCACATTTCAAAGCTTTTTCTCCTTTTCAAAACACACATGACTCACATAGTGACTCTCACATTGGTCATTATGTAATTTCAAAAATATTTTACCAAGTCATGCCTTTAATCACCCTAGGTGCCATGTTTCTAACTTTCTCGATTTTTCGTGTCTCGTTTTCATGCTTAGACTCCGCGGTATGACTTTTTCACATAAGTAGCAAAATTCATTCATTTTGAAATCTTGAAACTAAACTAACAAGATCATCCAACTCTATATTATTTAGCATGCTCATTTTATCCTTTATTTCACATAATCATACTCAAGCAATTAACATACAATCTAAGGCATAGTGTCACATGGACGGACACCTTTGGAGTGGAAAACCACTTATGCCTTATCACATATCAAGACAAGTCAATCTAATAATCCTATAATCATGCTCATCCTTCTATTAAAAAAAAAAAAGTTACTAACTACCATGCATTGGATCATAAAAGTAAATACTATCTATCTTTTTTTTTGTTTTTTTGTTTAACGGATAAGGAAATTTACTACGTATACTTAGACTTAGAGTAAGTAAGTAGAGGTATTCTACCTTCCTTCTTGGCGGTGGTTACGGCTACGGTAAAAAGTAAGTACGTCGGACGGAGTAACTTCCTACGGTGGCTTCCGGTAGCTTCGAAAGAGAAAGGTTTCTCTCGAAACTAATTATTGACTAACTTTCTAACTTTTATGGATCGAAGGGTGGTTGAGTGGTGGTTTGGTGGCGGCCTAGGATGAGTTTCTTAGAGAGTTTTTAGAAAAAAAACTCAAGAACTTAAGAACATGGTAAGAACACTAGGATTTCTTAGAGAGAGAAGTAGAAGAGTGAGGTGTGAGTTGAATAGCATGGGCAAGGGTCCTATTTATAGCAAAAATTGGTTTATTAACCAATGGATAAATTTTTCCCTTACAATTATTGACCAAGGGTTAATTTTTGAAAGGCATGGCTTTGAAAGCATGCCATGCCTTGTCATATCCAACTCTAGGCTTAAGGCTAATGAACTTAGGTTATTATGGAGGGTTCATGGCTAGTCTTGTCCTTGGTTGGCTTGCTTGCAAGAAGAAACACCATGATTATGTTTAAAGTTGGTTAGTAATAGGTTGACAATTGGTAAATAGGCTTAAGACTAATGGTAGCTTGTACAAGAGTACAAGTACAAGCATGCATTTTACTCCCTCCTTTCTCCTTATAGCCGGCCTCCCCTCTCCCTCCTTTCCTCTCAACTTTTTCTCTCTTGTACCATATGTGTCCATGTGTATAACCTAAGTACTTAAAGTTTCAAGTAGGCTTATAAGTCTAAGGAAAGAGGAAATGATTATGGAGAGGTTTCTAAATGGTAAGAACTTTGTCCCATGGATAATTCTTCTCCTAGAAAGCAAACCTAGATTTATTTAGGCATGCTTAAGTACTAACTAGTCTTATTAGGCTTAAAAAAATAATGACATGGCTAAGTTAAACATTGACCAAAGGTTACAATTTTCCTAGGAAACTTTTATCCAAGGGGCATACTAATATAAGCTTTAAGAAAAATTAGAAATGTAATTAGGTTGGCTAATTTAGGGCTAAGGCTATTGTTTTTAGACTTGCATGTGGCAAGACTAGTTTACTTCTTTTTGAAACAATATGATTGCCTTCTATTTTTTCAAGTACCTAATTTACTAGCCTTATCAATTTAAGTCTTTTATTAGAAAGACTAGTTTTTATTACCCAAAGGTTAATTTTTCCCCTAACAATTATTAACCAAAGGTTAAGGAAGAAAAATGCCACATAAGGCTAATTGATTATTTCTAATGGTCTATTGGTTTAATTAGGCCCTAGGAGGGTTCACAAGGCTCAAAGGGGGTTAAGAAGGCTCATTAAGGGTTAGGGGGGTGTAACTAGGTTAATTGGTAGTTTGGTCCTTCCAACTAATCGGTTGAAAGCTAACTTTACTAGTCAAGTAGGGCTTTAAATCAAGAAATGAATTTAAAAGGGCTAAAATTTAATTATGACAAACTATAGGGATTAAAAAGGAATTCTTAGAGCAATACCATGAAATATTAAATGAAATAATAATAAAAAAAATTTACCGAAATTTACATGAAATTTTTATTCGCTAAAAATTTAGAGTCGTTACAGGTACTCCCTCTTTGAACAAACGATATTGACAATAATCTCGGTTTTTCTTTAATTCAATAACAACTAGGCTTACAATGAATATAAATAGGGTGATAGAAACCCTAAACAACTTAGGAAACAATTAGGGCCGACAATCAAACCCTAATCACAGAAAATACGAAAATTACAAAAAATGAAACTTTGATTGGAAAATCAAATATTGATTAGAAGGCTAAACAACATCGAATGGCCGAAAAACATCGTTGATCATCTTCCCTTGCAAGATGAGTATTGATTAGAGGGCCGTTTCGCTTCAGCCCCACTGCCCACAGGTCATTCTTCCACTGTCGGCCACACCTCCAGTTTGGGCTGTGCTCCGTCCAGTCGCACTCAAGGAATGTGGATGCGACCCGCTCAACATCAGAAGCCCATACGGATGTAGAAAAGTGTTGGCTAAATCAATTTCGAATAATCGGGGAGTGCGGTGTATTGGGGCTACTATTTGATATCAATTTACCTCTTTAATTTGCCGAAGCAGGGGAAATTTTATTTCGAGTTCGAACCTGATGTGTTTCTCATGCACCATGTTTGAGTAACTAGGTGCATCGTGACGTGCAAGGCACATCTGTCATGCCCGTTGAGGAGAACGAATTTAAATATTTGAGGAATCATAATATAGGTTATGGTCACAATGGTAAAAGCATTTGGAATGAGTTCTCCTTATGCCATCTAAGCCATCTTGCATACATGTCCTTTCACAAGTTAAAGGTGCACGAGAATACAAGGAAGATTCATGTTGAAAAAACATGCATACCTAGATAGATTACTTTGACGACTTCTACATTTATATCATCTAAAAAAAATATATAGATATTGAGTAATAGAGGTCTATATTTATTATTTACAAAGTTCCATGAAAACATGTTGAAAACCAAGAAATTACTTTGACACTGCCACTTTAGAATTGGTAGCCAAATCGATACTGTAGGCAGCTAGAGAGGAGCACATCACAGGTGCATAATATCTTCCACCAAACCATCTGGCGTGAGAGAGAACAAGAGCTAAGCCAACTTGTGCATGTTTGAATGCAATCATCATATTAAAGTCAACAAGAACCAACGAAGCCAAAAAAAATGTAAAGAAAAAACAAAAGCGAGAACGAATATTATACCTTCGATTGCAACTTCACGGAAGTTCGTCTTGGTATTCGAGTAGAGCCTCAACCTTCACACAAACACATGGGCAGGTAAGTACAGGGCATCTAAGGAGTAAAAATAAACTCTTTAGCAATAGAAAAAGGGTATGAATTGTAATTTTAATAGTCCCCAGGACTAATGTAAATTATTCATCGGCAAGGAGACAAAAAAAATATGATGAATGACCAAATAACTCAATCGCATAGGATGTGCTCATGTGTCGATGTCGATTCGTCATTGTTTCTTATAAAGTAGAAAGCATCTAGATGACCCAAGAAATAGAAAACACCATTCCCATCGACTCAAAACAAATCAATCCACAACTCAGTACCTGAAAGGAATGTACCCTATGTAGCACGGATAAGGAGACGGAGACGGGATTTATAAAAAAGTGGGGACACAGCGTGTTTATGTTCCCGGCCTGTCAGACTATGGTGACCT
The DNA here is from genome assembly GCA_020567845.1 of Rhododendron henanense subsp. lingbaoense. Lineage (NCBI taxonomy): Eukaryota > Viridiplantae > Streptophyta > Magnoliopsida > Ericales > Ericaceae > Rhododendron > Rhododendron henanense. The sequence continues at coordinate 25,420,242 of CM036318.1, forward strand.
CTAGAGTGTTGCTGCTTCCTAGATTGTACCTTTGATTGAGTTAATACAACAAAACTGTTGTAATGGCTTCAACGACGACGCTTTTCCTACTTCCACTGTGAATTGCTTGCAGGATGCTCTTCTTCTGGAGCTTAAACCGAAGATCTTTAGTATCAATTCTGCGCACCATTAATGTAACATCAGAACCGTTAAAAATGAGTTATGTTGACAAAGCAACAATTTCTCTATCAAAGTATCCAAAGCAGGAGTAACTATTGAGTAGCTGAACTCAAATATCTAAACCAAACTGTAGACACCCCCAAACCAGGCATCCGTTTGATTTACTTTATTTTTGGTTCTTGTTTCCCCATTGATGAAATGGATTAAGAACAGTTTTGGGAATGATTGGGAATTTGAACTTTGAGTGTTTGAAAAACCCTTAAACCTAGCCAAAACCCTACTGGCGCACGCGCTGGTCTGGAAGCTGCGCGCGCGGGTCAAATGGACAGGTGTTGGTCAATAATCAAACTTTGACTGTTGACCAACGCATGTGTTGGTTTGGCTCGCGCGCACCAGTCTGAAACCTGCGCGCGCCAGTCAATCCCTTGTCCCGTCACCTTTTTTGCTAGTTGCAGCAGCCATCATTAGAGGGCTATGAGCCAGTGGTGCCTTCCTTTTTATAATTCTCATGCTATTCGAACTACAATCTTAAGAACCGAGATTGATTAGTTTAGCCAAAGGAAAAGGAACAAAAGAAAAGAAAAAGGAAGACAAAACTTCTCTTCTTACCTGAGCTTAAAGGCTCCTCGCACAATCTGACGTGAAACTAAAGCAATTACCACGTCACACCATGCCAAAACAAAAACAAAAGAGAACGACTATGGAGAACCCTAGCTAAGACCATAAGAAAAAATGCAAGGTTAAGCTTCAAGCATACTCTATTCTGCATTTTTCCCCACCGCCATTCTTGATTTGTCAAGATCTCTCCAACCCAGAATTAAAACATGCAATCAACTAATCATAAATCTACTACCTGTATATAAACTCAAAAAATGCCCCATCTTCTCAACTTTTGTTCTCTTTCCACAGGGTTATGCATATAAGACAAAAGAGATGATATAATAAGATTTGGTACTTGCAACCGAACAATGAGAAATTTGGACAAAACCAATTCCTTAAGGATCTGAAAAAGAAAAAACAAAATGAAGTTTAAGAATAGATAGGGAAACTCATGGACAACCTAAAGAACCCGATTTTAGGAAACCACGTATTTCCTATTGTTTGTGTGTGTGCACTCCCCTTTAATTGTGCGACATGGTGACGGAAAGAAAGATTTCAGTTTCTCACAAATACACACCAGTTTGCATCCAAATTGACCTTCTTTATCAAAAGCCACATGTGTTATCACCGACATTCACAGATAGTTAACCGCATAGCAAATAAAGCACACAATGAACTAAGGGATATAGATGGTTGAAACATCTTCATCAAGGTATCCATAACCATTTGGATCCTTGAAAAGAATCCCCCTAAAAGAATTCCAAACCCTTTCACGTGTCTTCAATTCTAAACAAAAGGTAGATTATCACTATAACTCAAATCGAACCCCATAAAAAATTCCAAACCCTTTCACGTGTGTGGGCTCCCCGACCGGCGCGCCCGCGAGAGTCGCCACCCGGATTTTTGAGATGGGTGATCCGAGAAACCAAGAATCTGTTCGAAAAATAAAGACTTTTGATCTAGCAAAAACATTGAGATCTTGGGTTCGGGAGCCACGTTACGAATGAGAAAGGTTTTATAAAAAAAGCACCCCATTCGTCCAGTAAAAACCGGTCTCTACTTGGCATTTTCAAAGGGGAAACTTTTAATATCATTTGGAAAACCAAACTCTTAATAAACACGTAAGGGGAAGGGACATGGGATGAAATATATCACATTGGCGTGCACGTGGTGCTCACTGTACAGGAATGATAAGTAAATGATGCACAAAAATGAAATATCAGACTACCAACAAACTGCCTTGGTCACACACAACACCGTGCGGCTTACCATATACCTCGCACGGTTTTCTGGTAAACCGTGCGGTGTAATGTCTTGCTGTCAGGCCCATTAATACTACTCAGAACCTCGCACGTTACATTGGTTATACCGTACGATGTCCTATGAAACACCGTACTATACAACTCCAGACCTATCCCAGAATGATTTCACACTTTCAGATCATTGGTTCAAAACGGCTTTCTTGTTTGATCTCGTAAAAAAAATAGTTCACGAGACCCTTTTTGATACACTTGGTCATTTAAAATGACTAAGAAAAGCTTCTTTTGGAAAATAAGATATGGCTTGTAGATATGGTCTCATTCTAGAATACGTTTGTAACGATATCTAAGCAGTACAAATAGACCCAACAGTGAGCAGATATGATCCAGACAGTCAGAGTAAATAAATAGTAAACATTAGAACACCGTGCGTTGGAACGCACTACACTGTGCGATGTATCATAACACCGCACGGTGTGGTGTTTCCAATACAGTGACTGTTTTAGTTTCTGAAAATGATTTTTCTAGTCAATATTTAACCAAAAGGGTCAAGCATGACTGCAGAAAGTCCCCTCAGGGCCAAGACTGGGCCTAGCCCAAGGAAACTTGCTTTTTACCTTCAGCGTTGAGCTTGGATGAAGGTGGATGATGACGGATGAGTGTGGATGAGAACAAATGATGGAGGAAGAGTATGGGTTTGAGGCTTTGTGAATGTTGGGGTTCCAAGGCTAGTGGAGTACTAAGCTTTGGAAATAGAAGGGGGATGGAATGTTTGTAGAGAGAGAGTAATGCCTAGAGAATGGTTGGTAATAACTTTCTCAAGACTTTGGAGGAGAGAATGAGTATAAGGCCCTTTTCACTTGAGTGGAGGGGTGTATTTTTAGGCAAGAGCCAAGGATTATCAATGCAAATGGGGGAGGTACTTTCTAGGTCCGCTAGAAGTGCTTTCTCTGCCAAGCCGTTTTGTAGCTGTGGCTCAAGTGGGTGTGGCCGACGCTTACTGAGCCAGTCAGAACTTTTCCCAAAACGCCATGCGGTGCACCTCATGACATCGTGCGGTGTATTAATTTTTATTTCACCGTGCGTTGTAGAGATGTGCCATGCGGTATTAAAGGTTCAATCCTGGGCTTTTGGGCTTTCTGGGCTTTTTTGGGTTATGGGTTATCTGGGCTTTTTGGGCTTTTTTTGGGTTATGAGAGTCCCCATTCAAGCTCTCGAAGGTATCGTTTCCTTTATTTCATTATCGGGGCATTTACAAAACCTCTGAGGTCTAGATTGGGGTGTCTACAGTAGTCCCTCTTTAACGGAACTCGAACACTATTGGTTGGTACGAGTGACGCTTAAAGAATAGGCATCCCAATCCGTTGTTCTAAAGTCTTTAAACGGAGACTAAAATGCAAGAAAACCAAAATGCATACCAATAGTAATGGTGGTCGTGCTCATTGTAGACACCCCAATTTGGCCTAACGATTATTTCAAGTCCCACCTTGGGACAATCCCAATGATGAAATGGATACAATGATTGATGATTGCTTCTTTGAGGACCTTAGGACTTTCGGTGAGAACTTTGACCACTTAGAGGACCCAATTCAGAGCCATACAGCCTTTCAGACAGAAATACAGAAGCCTAGGAGAATCCATCTGACGGCCGTAATATCGATCCAACGGCCATAACATCAAACCCTCGCCCGAGCAACCTGTTGCCAGCAAAATCTCCCTGAGAGATCAATCCCTCGGCCGCAAGATCTATCCTTCGGCCGAGACATCCATTCCACGGCCGCGACATCCATTGCTCGGCCGCCAGATCGACCTTTTTCCAGACTCTGGAATGTTCTGTCAGACGTCTGGTTTGATCCAACTACACTACCTTCCCGATGCGTTCGGGCTACGTTCGGAGATCACGACGTAGAGTTTGAGATGCATTGCAATTGCAATTGCCATCTCGTGATTTGATTGGCCGGAGTGAGTCATCCCTATGCCTATATAAAGGGGCCTTTGGGTTCCGAATTTACACACAGAAATTGAGATACCCACACACTCAATCAAACCTCGAAGCTCTGCACAAATACTCCATCAATCCCATACTCCAAAAGCCCTAACCTCCCGAAGGCAGCCGTCAATCCGGCGATCAAACCCCGAAGTTCAAACCCTAGCTCTAGGGTTTTCAATCAAGCAATCAATCAATCACGCTCATTCCAAAGCAAGCAAGCAACTGAGGGATCAAGGTGGTGAGGCCCAACGGCCTCTGGTTTGTCTATATTTACTGTATTTCTAACTAACCGTAGCATTTCGATTATCGGTTAATCTTTCTGTCTGGTATGAGGAAGAACACCGACCGGGGCTTCGATCCCTCGGCCGGTACATCAAACCAGGAGGATCTCTCGGCCGTGACATCTATTCACCGGCCGCGAGATCCATTTCCCTAGGACAGTTTTGTTTGTTTCCTGCTTTCTGATGCATGCTTCAATTATCGCACTGGCTCACTTTGCTTACTGTTTAAAGGAATAATTAAACAGACTATGTGTTAGAATTAGACAAAGCATCTACACGTCTTATGTTGAATGATTATGGGCCAGTCTCACGACTGGGCAGAGAGGGGTGCCTAACACCTTCCCCTTACTGTACTTTTGGCTCCCGAATCCAGAATCTCTATCTATTTTCCCAGTTTTAATAAACTGGGTGGCGACTCTATTTGATGATAACTGTTATCATGTGGCGATGTTCCTAGCCATGGGAATGTCCATGATTTTGGTTTATGAAGTGAGCAACCAATCGAGCAAACACAAACGTGATCAATCTGTATGGCGATGCCCCGTTTGGGAGGTGTCTACAGTTTTTGGCGACTCCGCTGGGGACTTGAGAGCCATAACCAAAAAGTTCAACATAAGACTAATACATGCCTTGTCTAATTCATTTATCATATGCATCGAGCGGGCAACCCGTTGAGTTCACCTGATATCCCGGCATGACACGGGCTATGTTGGGGGTTCCAGCAAACTCCACAGTCACTCGTACCTAGTGGTATATCAAAAAGGAAATCACCCAATCACCGCCTATGATGGGCTGGTGAGAGGATTGGTGCCCTTTGACAACGGAGCACCCTGAAACTACCAAAACCTTGCATGCTTTAGAAAGCCATAGAACTTATCAAACTAAGACAGGAACCTACAGGCTAGGAACCTACTTGCATTCTACTTGCAAAAGTTCTTCCTCACACCCATTGTACATGTGTATGTTGTAAAATTTCTCTTTTGCAGGTTAAACCTTAGGAATCTCTCTAAATCCAATAAACAGTAGGTAAGATTAATCAATCTGACTAAAGCAAAAACCTTTTCAGGAAAAATGACTGCATCATGGTTCACGTCTGATTCGCACTTTCAAGTTGTCACCAAGCTGTCTGGCCCGCTCCACTTTGCTGTTGAAGATTTCAACCCCTCTGAATACATCACTCCAGTAAATCAACCAAAGCCTATGGTGGCTATCATTGAAGATGACCATGTCATGTTCGCTGGAACAGTTTATGAGGAAGAGGTAGAAGACCTGATTGAAGAAGAAGGGCTTCGCAGGGTTCCAATCTACTTTTATGACCCTTATGCACCTACCGATGATTATTGGCCAATAGACGAGGTCAACAACCTCGAGACCGAAGAGGCAAAGGAAGAAGAGGCTGTCGACAATGACCCACTAGACGAGATATCACTAAACCTGCTCTTTGATGAGGGGGTCACCAACAATGAAATAAGGGTGATCCACCCCATCATAGACAGCTTTGGTAATTGGTGGGGCTTTGTTGGCACACGACGGGTCGACAACAGCGACGAAGCCGAGATTGAAGCTCAACTGGAGGAAATAACAGCAATAGCAAATCAAATGGCCCTCCAAGACTTGCAGGGTGACAACGATGAAAGTGTGAATCAAGGTGACAGTGAAGTACTGGTGATCGACCTTGGTGATGAAAAAGACTGCTCTGAGCTGATTGTAGATGCTGAAAAAGGGGCTTACCCTAACTGGACCGTGGAACACACTCTAAAATACAAAATGAAAAGCGCTAATTCTGATCTTAGTTCTGATTCCGATTCCGACTCCGAGTCGACTCAGTCCGAGTCAAGCTTTTCATCCTTTGAAACTACTAAATCTAGTGAGGAAAACCTGGTCAAAGTACCAAGGCATAGCATTTACTTTGAGTTCGACTCTGAAATGTCTTTTGATAAATTTAGCAATGAGAAGGAAGATTTAGAGTATTTCACTTTGCCTATGATCAATTGTGTGGATTCCGACAAACCAAATTTTGAGGAAGAAATTCCAAAAGAAATTCTAGAATTCATCGAGAGAGAAGAGGAAAGGCACGCTAAACCTTTTTCTGAGGAGATAATCACAGCAAACATAGGCTCTGAAAATGAGCCCAAAATGGTTAAAATTGGTGCCGCACTATCCCCTCAGGAAAGTGAAAAACTAATCCTTTTGCTAAAAGAATACAAAGATGTTTTTGCCTGGTCTTATGAGGACATGCCTGGAATAGACCCTGAAATTGTTCAACATAAAATTCCTCTTCATCCCGATGCAAAACCAGTTAAACAAAAACTGAGACGTATGCGCCCTGATTGGGTCCTAAAGATAAAAGAAGAAGTCACTAAACAAATCAACGCCGGTTTTCTCATAGTCACCGAATATCCACAATGGGTAGCAAACATCGTTCCCGTACCAAAGAAAACTGGAGGAATCAGGGTCTGCGTAGATTTTCGAGATCTCAACAAAGCCAGCCCGAAAGATGACTTCCCATTACCTCACATAGACGAGCTAGTGGATAACACCGCAGGCCATGCATTGCTATCTTTCATGGACGGATTTTCTGGGTATAACCAAATTCTTATGTCTCCTGAGGATAGAGAAAAAACCACCTTCACTACACCTTGGGGAACCTACTGCTACCGAGTGATGCCATTTGGGTTGAAGAATGCTGGAGCGACTTATCAGAGGATGGCCACAACACTGCTGCACGACATGATGCACAAAGAGGTCGAGGTGTATGTCGACGATATGATAGTCAAATCAAAGGAAAGGGAAGGACACTATGGAGCACTCCAAAAGTTCTTTGAGAGGATTAGGAATTATAAGTTGCGTCTTAACCCTCAAAAATGCACTTTTGGGGTAACAGCTGGAAAGATGTTGGGTTTCCTCATCACTCAAAGAGGAATCGAGGTAGATCCTTCCAAGATACAGGCTATCATGGAGATATCACCACCTAGGACAGAGAAGGAAGTAAGGAGCTTCTTAGGGAAGGTACAGTTCATCAGCAGGTTCATTTCCAAGCTCACAACCACCTGTGAATCTCTCTTCAAGCTACTGAAGAAAGGTACAGATTTTGAATGGAGCCAAGACTGTCAGCAAGCATTCGAGGCAATCAAGGAATACCTTCAGAATCCACCTGTACTATCGCCACCCATCCCTGGGAAGCCATTGATTCTGTATCTCTCAGTAACAGACACGTCCATGGGATGTATGCTAGCGCAAGAAAACGACGCCAAAGTAGAGTGCGCCATATACTACCTCAGCAAGAAAATGATGGATTATGAGACAAGGTACACTCCCCTCGAGAAAACCTGTTGGGGGCTAGTATGGGCCACAAAGAAACTGAGGCACTACCTGTTAGCACATCCGGTGGTGCTGGTCTCTCGTTTAGACCCAATCAAGTATCTTTTCGAAAAGCCAGCGCTTATCGGAAAGCTAGCTAGGTGGTTATTGCTGCTAGCGGAGTTCGACCTCAAATACATGACAAGGAAATCAGTAAAAGGAAGAGCTGTGGCAGAATTCTTGGCGGATCACCCTGTGACAGAGGCCGAGGCAGAGGACTTCATGTTCCCCGACGAGGATATCTTATGTCTCTTAGACGACACCTGGCAACTTTACTTTGATGGAGCATCAAACCAATGTGGATATGGCATAGGGGTATTGCTAGTTTCCCCAAACGACTCTCACATCCCTTTGTCATATAAGCTAAGGTTTGAAGTCACTAACAACCAAGCTGAATATGAGGCTTGTATTGCTGGAATGGAGGCAGCCCTGGAGCTAGGAGTAAAAAGGGTAGAAGTCACTGGGGATTCAAACCTGGTGGTATCTCAAGCAAGAGGAGACTGGAAGGTCAAGGAGGATACACTGAAGCTATATCACTCTGTGCTGAAAAATCTAATTCCACAATTCGATTCTGTTATCTTCACGCACACTCCTCGAGTGAGCAATAGATTTGCAGATGCACTGGCGACATTGGCGTCTATGGTCGAAATACCCCTGGGATTCACAATGCGGCCTCTCATGATCGAACAAAAGGTTAAACCAGCATGTGAGTGTACCTTTACCGAGGAAGGTGAAGACGATGGCAAGCCATGGTACGAAGACGTGAAGAAATTCCTAGAAAAAGGAGAATACCCGTCCGAGGCCACCTCAAAGGACAAGACGGCTCTGCGGAAGTTTGCTGCTCGATTTATAATCTGTGGAGGAGCATTGTACCGAAGGGCACACTTGGGTCCAAGTCAACTTTGCGTCACAACGGAGGACAGCCGCAAGGTAATGGAGGAAATACATGAAGGAATTTGTGGGCCACACATGAATGGGGCAACGATGGCAAAGAAGATCCTGCGCCAGGGATATTACTGGACTACGATGGAAGCCGACTGCGCTGATTATGTCCGCCGATGTTATAAATGCCAAACTCACGCTGATCGTATGCGTATTCCCCCTACAGAACTGTATAGCATGACGTCCCCTTGGCCATTCTCCACTTGGGGAATAGATGTCATTGGAAGCATAAATCCAAAGGGGAAATACAAACATCAGTTCATCCTGGTGGCTATCGACTACTTCACCAAATGGGTAGAGGCAGCCTCTTATGCTACTCTCAAAGCCACTCATGTGGCCAAATTCATTCGCACTAATATCATCTATCGATATGGTGTACCCCACGAGTTTGTCTGTGATAATGGATCGCACTTCAAGGGGGCGACAAAGAAGCTTTTCGCCGAATTTGGGATACAAAATCATCGGTCATCTACTTACCGACCTCAAACTAATGGAGCAGTTGAGGCTGCAAACAAGAATGTCAAGAGGATTCTGCGAAAGACTATCAACACTTACACAGACTGGCCGGAAATGCTACCTCTGGCGCTATGGGGATATCGAACAACCGAAAGGACTTCAACTGGGGCTACTCCCTACTCTCTAGTCTATGGAATGGAAGCTGTCTTGCCCATCAAATTGGAATTACCTTCGTTGAGGGTCCTAGCTGAGACTGGGATGATCGAGGAAGACTGGGTTCAAAACCGCAACGACGAGTTGGCACTACTAGACGAAAGGAGACTGAGGGCTTTATACCATGTACAAGGGTATCAACGCCGCATTGCACGGGCATTCAACAAAAAGGTGAAACCTAGGGATATCAAGGTAGGAGACATGGTGCTCAAAGCAATTCGTCGCCACGTCTCGGACCCAAGGGGCAAGTTTAGACCAAACTGGGGAGGCCCCTACCTTATCAAACGCATACTTTCTGGAGGAGCAGCATATATTGCAGACTTGGATGGAATGGAATTCGCAACGCCAGTCAACGTTGACAAGCTAAGGAAGTATTACCCATGAGAGATGCTCGTTGGACCGAAAACCACAAGGGTGGGCGGATCCAAGCAAAAATTAGAGCAGCCTGTTAGGTCGAAAACCCGCAAGGGCGGCTTAGGCAAAAACTAAGGCATAAATGAAACGCTCGCTAGACCGAAAACCCGCAAGGGCGGTTTTTAGGCAAAATTTAGAGCACAAAAGGGGAGGAAAATACCCGAGTGAACCCTAACTAAAAACAAAACAAATCCCCTTTGTTGGAACTACGTTTATGGCCTGATTCCCTCCATGGGATACGTAGGCAATCTCTAGGTTTGAGATTCGGCCACTGCTATCATCATCACTTCCAAAATTTCTAGGTCTATCCTAAAGCATGTTCGCTATCAAATCATGGCAATAACATTTTCGAATAAAACGAGCAAATGTTTTATTATTTCCAAAGAGAAAGGACAAAGCAAGCCTAAACAATTCTTAATCCATGAAGGCTAGAATCAAACAAACATCTTTTGAAAAACATAAGCAAAGCGTCGATCTCTAGGTCTTCCTTCTCTTTGCACTTCTATCCTCCAAAAGGTTTTTCTTCAACCAGCGTTTGTAAGAACCCGATAGCTTGGCAACAAAGCTCTCAGCAACCTCCTGCATCACTCTATTTGGCCAGAGACGTAGCATATTGCGACGGAAGTTGGCATCATGGATCTTAAAAGCGGTGTACTCAGGGTCACCCAAGATTGCGGCTTGTTCAGCCCCAAATTGCCTTTGAAAGCGAGCAGGGAAGTAGAAAACGATTCGAGTAATGCCAATCACTGCTACACCAAAGTGGTTCATGGTACTTATGGTCATACTCTCGATACCATACCAGGGGCAAACCCATTGAATCCAATCACCTCTGCAAGTCTTCATCCACGCTGCCCAAGCAGCCTCAGTTGGGAACTGTTTAACCATGTGACGCTCCGTACACTGATCTGGATTGTAAGGAAGTCGCTCCGGCGCATCCCACACTTTTAGCTTCTCAAACAGCCACACCTAGAGAACAAGGGAAAATTGTGATCTGAGAGAACATGTGAGTCAAAACAAAAGAGTGATGAGTGAAAAGATAAATCTGACAAATGAAACAAATAAAAGAGCGAACCTGTAATAGCAAGGGACCGCCTGAGAACTGAGCTGTAGGACTACCCTTCATCAAATCTAGACCCATCAAGGTCTCTGCCAATACTAAACCAGCGAAACCCACACGGTTTCCAATTTGCTGAGCAAGGTTAAGCAATATAGGATCAGCATGACCAGAGGAGGGGCCAAGCAAGTGGTAATGAAGGAGACAAACGCACAATGCATGAAAGCACGACTTCTGTAGGGAAACTTGGCGATGCGCCTCAGCCGCACCAAAACGCTGGATGAGTTGCAGAATCTCCAGCCTCTCTTTCACTAGGAAGAACTTAACTTCATGTTTCTGAACTTGGAGTAAATCCTTCAGGAGATCACCACGGTTGAACAAAGGATTAGGGACAATGAAACCCTCTCTATCCGAATGACCCATGATGGCTGCAAATTCCTCGATGGTAGGACATAACTCCTCCCTCTTAAATCGAAAGACGTGAAAATCAGGGTCCCACAAACTAGCGGCTGCCCTAAGGAAAGCAAAATTCACGGGAATGTGACGAAGGGAAAAGAGGAAGTCCATGCCAAATGACTTAAAGTGCAGACGGTCAAGGCCATTAAAGGAATCCAACCACTGATCAAGGATTGGTTGTGCCATGTGCAAGGAAATTGCTGCTGACAATACTATCGGGTTCGTAGAACGCGTACTTATAGGACCAGGTCGAGTCTTAGTTCGAATCGGAATCGGATTCTTAATCCTCGGACATTTAGTCGGTCTCTCGGCCGGTACTTCAATAAGGCGGCCGTGGGATCAATCCATCGGCCCGTAGATAATAGGGTTGACCTGCAAGTCAAACCCAGGCGAACCAAACGATCCTTCGGCCGCCTGATCGAAGTTTCGGCCGTGTAATCATTTGGTCGGCCGCCAGAACGGCTATTTTACAGACTGTTCCCACGGTTCAGTTCATTGGATTAACAAGAGTATTATACACAAACCACGCAAATATAGCATACACAATCACAAACAGAGCAGGGAGGTTTTTGTTTCATATAACGAAAGCTTTTTACATCACAAGGTGGATCATCCCACATCCCCTAAAACAAACTATACATCGATTTTCTGTCGAACTAACCTATGCAGGAAGAGAGACAAAAAGCAAAAAAGAACGGGAGCAGAAGAAGATGCCGAACCCTCTGGTGGTCCGAACACCAGAGACCAGCTGCAAAAAAGGAAAGGAAACTCCTAGGGCAATGGTACAGAAGAGACACCACATGGCTCAAAAGGATCACCACACGGCCCAGAAAAATCACCACACCGTGCACCACCGCCACGCCAGGAGTTCCGCGTCACGGAAGCAAGCTACCCATGTGAGGGTCTCTAATCAAGCATCAAGACGAGACCAAGGACGGCGCGGTCTCCCTCCGCGATTGCTGATCGCTCATCCATGGTCCGAGGTCGACGAGAACGAGGAAGCAACGGCTTCGGCTACGGAGCTTTTGAAACGAAGAAGAGAAGAGGACAAGAAAGAGAGAAAAGTGAAATGAAACGGTCGACGCTATGACCTTTTATAGGCCCCTGGAAATAAAGGGATTACGCGGCCGATACATTGATAGCTCGGCCGACTAATCGATACTTCGGCCGAGAAATCGATCTCCTGGCCCTTCAATCAGCAACAACAGACTTTGCTCGGTGCACTGGCTCAAGCCACTACAGATTTCTGAGTCTTCAGTCAACCAAAGTAGCCTTGGGGGCATCCCCAAGCCAATGAAACATGATCAAAACCAGCCTTGAGGGCATGCCCAAGCATCGAAGATCTCTCTCCACAAACTGCTGACCAAAACAAGTCAAAACATCCAGCGGCTTTACGCCCATATCCATTATCGACAGGCTCTACGCCTGTACTTATTCAGCAGCTCTACGCTCGCTATCACAATCTCAGCGGCTCAAGGCCTATCATTTCAACAGGCTCGAAGCCATAACAACCATCCCAGCGGCTCTGCGCCCATTACTTCAACAGGCTTTACGTCTGTATTCACTCACCTGGCGGCTCTAGGCCCAATCACTATCAGCAGCTCCATGCTTGCCATTCCCAGCAGCCATACAATCATCAAGCTCATACAGCGGTCCCGTGCCCATCATCTCTAACACAACTCAGCGGCTCTACGCCCGCCATTTTATCAACTCAGCGGCTCGAAGCCCGTTCACCTCAACAGACTCTACGTCTACTATCACCCAGCGGCTCGAAGCCTTCGAATCAGTAGCTCTGTGCTCGCTATCACAACAACAGGCTCTATGCCTATAATCACACAACTCAGCGGCTCAAGGCCCATTATCTCAACTGGCTCAAAGCCGTAAACAAGCAATCTCAGCGGCTCGAAGCCCGTTATCAAAAGGCTCTACGCCTGTTATCACAACTCAGCGGCTCCAAACCCATTATCTCAACTGGCTCGAAGCCGTAAACAAGCAACAGGCTCTAAGCCGCCCCAGCAATCAAGACATCTATTCTTAGGCTCTACGCCTGAATGCTCAAAAATCTAACATTTTTGAATGCTCAAGCTCTACGCTTGGATGCCCAACCACTGTGTACTGGATGCTCAAGTTATACACTTGAATGCTCAAGCTCTACGCTTGGATGCCCAACCACTGTGTACTGGACGCTCAAAGCCTGTACTTTGAATGCTCGGATTCTGCCGTCCGAATGCTCGAGCTCTACGCTCTGAATGCTCAAGTCCGGAACTTGATAGAAGCTCTAAGCTTAAAACAAACACACACGCACGGGCCCGTGCACATTTGCATCAACATTTTCACATCGAGTCTGCATCATATCTGTTCACATCTAACAACCATCATCACACATATACACTTGGCATATCTCTCATGAAACAGGTCATCCCTGCAATCAACCGGCTCCGTGCCTCGGTTTTATTGATCGGCCCAACGCCTCGATCTTTTGGCTCCACGCCAACACTTATGATGGAAAAGCTTCGTGCACAGACCATCAGAATGCGACCAGCTCCGCGCTTCGGTTCGTCACGTCAAGCTCAAAGCTCTGACACCTCAGGCTCTTGCCTTATACCAGCTCCGCGCTTCGGTTCAAATCACGTCAAGCTCTAAGCTCCGACAACTCAGGCCCTTGCCTCAAAACTGCAGCAGGCTCCACGCCTCAATCTATTCACCTCAGGCTCCACGCCTCAGTTCCTTCACCTCAGGCTCTTGCCTTATACCAGCTCCGCGCTTCGGTTCATCACGTCAAGCTCAAAGCTCTGACACCACAGGCTCTCATCCTAACCAATACCAGCTCCGCGCTTCGGTCCCCTCAAGCTCTAAGCTCACTGCAGGCCTTCATCTCATAACCACAGCAGGCTCCACGCCTCAATCAATCACCTTAGGCTCTCGCCTTATGATCAACACCAGCTCCGCGCTTCGGTCCTAGCAAATCACCTCAGGCTCTCGCCTTATAATCAACACCAGCTCCGCGCTTCGGTCCTAGCAGCTCACCTCAGGCCTTCGCCTCATAAACCACAGCAGGCTCCGCGCCTCAATCTAATCACCTCAGGCTCTTGCCTTATGATCAATACCAGCTCCGCGCTTCGGTCCTATCAATCACCCAGGCTCTCGCCTTATGATCAACACCAGCTCCGTGCTTCGGTTTTATCAAATCGCAACAGGCTCCACGCCTCGGTTCCATCACTCTCCAGGCTCTCGCCTCATGACTACAACCGGCTCCGTGCCTCAGTTCCCTCATTACCAAAGCTCCGTGCTACAGCTACTGGCCCTGCGCCTCCCCTACATCTCAAAAGCAAACCGGCGTCCAGCTCATCCCCAGCAGATGGTTTGGATTCCACCCCAACTATATCAATTCCTTCCAGCTCATTCGCAAGGATAGGCTACTCTACCGAGCTCCTCCCAGTCAAAGTAAGGATGATCAAGAAAAGCAAACGCACCTGCAGTGTACTGATCTAACCCAAAATACTAAGGAAGCTCTCCGCAAAAACTCCCCGGGCAGCCCCGCGCTCCTTCAACTATCTTCCGCCAAAACCCTGGCTCAGTCTAGGTACGTCACACTACGGCTTTTTAAGCCCTAAGGTACGTCTTCTGTCTCTAACCCTCCAAACTTCTTTATTGCCCGAACTACGGTTGGTCTGAATTTCCCTTGTGGAATACGTAGGCAGCCTCCCGGCCCGACCATAACAAAACCTTTTTCGAAAACCCCTTGGAATAGTGGTTGGACCAAATTGAGTTGCTTTTTACAGCTTTGACTCTTACTCAAACATGTCTCGCGATCCGTCTGAGTTCAGTCAAAGAGGGGCATCTGTAGACACCCCAATTTGGCCTAACGATTATTTCAAGTCCCACCTTGGGACAATCCCAATGATGAAATGGATACAATGATTGATGATTGCTTCTTTGAGGACCTTAGGACTTTCGGTGAGAACTTTGACCACTTAGAGGACCCAATTCAGAGCCATACAGCCTTTCAGACAGAAATACAGAAGCCTAGGAGAATCCATCTGACGGCCGTAATATCGATCCAACGGCCATAACATCAAACCCTCGCCCGAGCAACCTGTTGCCAGCAAAATCTCCCTGAGAGATCAATCCCTCGGCCGCAAGATCTATCCTTCGGCCGAGACATCCATTCCACGGCCGCGACATCCATTGCTCGGCCGCCAAATCGACCTTTTTCCAGACTCTGGAACGTTCTGTCAGACGTCTGGTTTGATCCAACTACACTACCTTCCCGATGCGTTCGGGCTACGTTCGGAGATCACGACGTAGAGTTTGAGATGCATTGCAATTGCAATTGCCATCTCGTGATTTGATTGGCCGGAGTGAGTCATCCCTATGCCTATATAAAGGGGCCTTTGGGTTCCGAATTTACACACAGAAATTGAGATACCCACACACTCAATCAAACCTCGAAGCTCTGCACAAATACTCCCTCAATCCCATACTCCAAAAGCCCTAACCTCCCGAAGGCAGCCGTCAATCCGGCGATCAAACCCCGAAGTTCAAACCCTAGCTCTAGGGTTTTCAATCAAGCAATCAATCAATCACGCTCAATCCAAAGCAAGCAAGCAACTGAGGGATCAAGGTGGTGAGGCCCAACGGCCTCTGGTTTGTCTATATTTACTGTATTTCTAACTAACCGTAGCATTTCGATTATCGGTTAATCTTTCTGTCTGGTGTGAGGAAGAACACCGACCGGGGCTTCGATCCCTCGGCCGGTACATCAAACCAGGAGGATCTCTCGGCCGTGACATCTATTCACCGGCCGCGAGATCCATTTCCCTGGGACAGTTTTGTTTGTTTCCTGCTTTCTGATGCATGCTTCAATTATCGCACTGGCTCACTTTGCTTACTGTTTAAAGGAATAATTAAACAGACTATGTGTTAGAATTAGACAAAGCATCTACACGTCTTATGTTGAATGATTATGGGCCAGTCTCACGACTGGGCAGAGAGGGGTGCCTAACACCTTCCCCTTACTGTACTTTTGGCTCCCGAATCCAGAATCTCTATCTATTTTCCCAGTTTTAATAAACTGGGTGGCGACTCTATTTGATGATAACTGTTATCATGTGGCGATGTTCCTAGCCATGGGAATGTCTATGATTTTGGTTTATGAAGTGAGCAACCAATCGAGCAAACACAAACGTGATCAATCTGTATGGCGATGCCCCGTTTGGGAGGTGTCTACACTCATGAAGCTGCCTACGTACCCTGTTTGTAGGGATCAGACCAACGTAGTTCATTTGGGACAATGCAAGTAAAACAAGTCCCGGGGGACAAATTACGAAATCATGCAATAAACTTGAGGAGATTGAGTGCCTGTAGTGTTAAGTGTCATGAAATCTCTTGAGACGAGCCTTCAGGGGACTAAAGCGAGTGCAAATAGTGAGATAAGTCCCTTTTAAGGGCCAAAACGAACGAGACGAGCCCCTGAAGGGCGAAATGCGAGACGAGCCCTCGAGGGGCAAAATTTTGAGACAAGCCCTCGAAGGGCGAAATCTTGCTACGAGCCCTCGAATGGCAAAATTTTGAGACGAGCCCTCGAAGGGCAAAATTTGAGACGAGCCCTTGAAGGGCAAAATTTAAGATGAGCCCTCGAGGGGCGAAATTTTGGGATGAGCCCTCGAAGGGCGAAATTTGAGACGAGCCCTCGAAGGGCGAAATTGTGACGAGTCCCGGAGGGCGAAGATACGGCGAGTCCTGGAGGACGAAGATATGGCGAGTCCCGGAGGACGAAAAATACGGTGAGTCCTGGAGGACAAAAATACGGCGAGTACCGGAGGACGAAAATTTGCATTTTTGACCAAGGCACAACATTCTATCAGGTTTTTAATGCAACAACGGCCGGAATATATCATTCCCAAGGATGATGCGGGGGGAAGTTGAATTGACCCACAAAATAGTTAATATCTGGGGCCTAAAATGCCGTGTGGTGCACCGTGATGCCGCGCGGTATTTCAATTTCTCATGCAACCCTTCGATTTCTGAGAACAGTTGGCTGGTTTAAGAGTGCCTCTTAATGGCAGGTGTGCCTCTTTGGCGGTCGAAGCTTCTTTATAAGGATGGTGGTGCCTCATTCCATGCACCACCTTAAAAAAAATCTTTCAAAACTCTCCATATTCCTCACTACTTTTTAAGAACAGGTTGCTTCCATCTTTTCAAGAATAGGTATGGCGGATTTCAGCCTCATCACTCGTGTCATTGCTCTGGAGGCCGAAATGGCCTCTTATCGGGAGGAGATTGAACGCCTCAACACACAGATCGCAAGGCTCACGACCACCATTCGCACTCTCCGTCGTGCGATTTCCCACCTTCAGGACCTTGCTTTTGATGCTCAGAACGACAAACTTGATCCTAACTTCGTGCCGGAGCGGGAGTCCGACGACACTGCTGAGGATAGCGAGGGGAATCTGAAAAGGTCCGACGATCGTTCGGATGGTGCCAATGATGCCTCCGATGGCGCCAACTCCCGGAGCGAGTGAAGGAGGGTGAAGAAGAAGGAGGAAGGAGGCCGTAGGAGTAGGAAATCCTATTTTCTTTCTTTTCTTCTCTCTTTTTTTTTTTATCATGTGTAACAAACCACCGGGGGTCACCCCGGTGTTATTATCAATGAAATGAACACTTCCTTCTCATTTTTCTGCTTTTTCATGCTCTTTTCTGCACAATAACCGATCTTATCTGATCGTCATAGCCTCAAATGCTAAGAAACCAGTTTCAAAATTTGAAACGTACTGTGATTGCTATAACGCCGTGCGGAGTTATGGAATAACGCACATTCTTATGGAGAGACGCGTGACATTTCTGGTTAACAACAACTTTTCCAAAAACCTCGGGTTATGCAATATTTAATAGACACAGGGCCTGAGAGTGAATGTTAATCTTTCAATGCATCCCTTGAACAGGTTTCAGAACCCAAAAATTCTGCATTTCAAATTAATATACCGCGCGCGGTTGTAGACACCCCAATTTGGCCTAACGATTATTTCAAATCCCACCTTGGGACAATCCCGATGATGAAATGGATACAATGATTGTTGATTGCTTCCTTGAGGACCTTAGGACTTTCGGTAAGAACTTTGAGCCACTTAGAGGACCCAATTCAGAGTCATACAGCCTTTCAGACAGAAATACAGAAGCCTAGGAGAATCCATCTGTCGGCCGTGACATCGATCCCATGCCCTTAACATCATTTTCTCACCCGAGCAACCTGTTGCTAGCCAAATCTCCCTGAGAGATCAATCCCTCGGCCGCAAGATCAATCCTTCGGCCGAGACATCCATTCCTCGGCCGTGATATCCTTTCCTCGGCCGTTAGATCGACCTTTTCCCAGACTCTGGAACGTGTCCGGTCAGACGTTTGATCCGATTACACTACCTTCCCGATGCGTTCGGGCTACGTTAGAGGATTGCCACGGAGAGTTAGAATCACACTCTAACTCCAATTTTTATCGTGCATTGCGATTGGCCGGAGTGAGTCATCCCTATGCCTATATAAAGGAGCCTTTGGGCTCCGAAATTGATATACCTTCACACTCTTTCAAGCCTCAAAACTCTGCACAAATACTCTCTCAATCCCATACTTCAAAAGCCCTAACCTCCCGAAGGCAGCCGTCAATCCGGCGATCAAACCCCGAAGTTCAAACCCTAACTCTAGGGTTCTCGATCAAGCAATCAGTCAATCACGCCCAGTCCAAAGCAATTAAGCAACTGAGGGATCAAGGTGGTGAGGCCCAACGGCCTCTGGTTTGTCTTATCTACTGTATTTTTGACTAACCGTAGCGTTTTGATTACTCGTTAATCTTTCTGTCTGGTGTGAGGAAGAACATCGACCGGGGCTTCGATCCCTCGGCCGGTACATCAAACCAGGAAGATCCCTCGGCCGTGACATCCATTCACCGGCCGCGGGATCCATCTCCCTGGGACATTTCGTTTGCTTTTCTGCTTTCTGATGCATGCTCATTTATCGCACTGGCTCACTTTGCTTACTGTTTAAAGGAATAAATAAACAGACTATATGTTGGAATTAAACAAAGCATCTATACGTCTTATGTTGAATGATTATGGGCCAGTCTCACGACTGGGCAAAGAGGGGTGCCTAACACCTTCCCCTTATTGTACTTTTGGCTCCCGTATCCAGAATCTCTATCTATTTTCCAGTTTTAATAAACTGGGTGGCGACTCTGTTTTGATGATAACCGCTATCATGTGGTGATGTTTCTAGCCATGGGAATGTCCATGATTTTGGTTTACGAAGCAAGCAACCAATCGAGCAAACAAATGTGATCAACCTGTATGGCGATGCCCCGTTTGGGAGGTGTCTACAGTTTTTGGCGACTCTGCTGGGGAATATGAGAGCCATAACCAAAAAGTTCAACATAAGACTAATACATGCCTTGTCTAAATTCATTTATCATATGCATCGAGCGGGCAACCCGTTGAGTTCACCTGATATCCCGGCATGACACGGGCTATGTTGGGGGTTCCAGCAAACTCCACAGTCACTCGTACCTAATGGTATATCAAAAAGGAAATCACCCAATCACCGCCTATGATGGGCTGGTGAGAGGATTGGTGCCCTTTGACAACGGAGCACCCTGAGACTACCAAAACCTTGCATGTTTTAGAAAGCCATAGAACTTATCAAACTAAGACAGGAACCTACAGGCTAGGAACCTACTTGCATTTTACTTGCAAAAGTTCTTTCTCGCACCTGTTGTATATGTGTATGTTGTAAAGTTTCTCTTTTGCAGGTCAAACCTTAGAAATCTCTCTAAGTCAAAAAAACAGTAGGTAAGATTAATCAATCTAACTAAAGCAAAAACCTTTTTCAGGAAAAATGACTGCATCACTGTTCATGTCTGATTCGCACTTTCAAGTTGTCACCAAGCTGTCTGGCCCGCTCCATTTTGCTGTTGAAGATTTTAACCCCTCTGAATACATCACTCCAGTAAATCAACCAAAGCCTATGGTGGCTATCATTGAAGACAACCATGTCATGTTCGCTAGAACGGTTTATAAGGAAGAAGTAGAAGACCTGATTGAAGAAGAAGGGCTTCGCAGGGTTCCAATCTACTTTTATGACCCTTATGCACCAACCGATGATTATTGGCCAATAGACGAGGTCAACAACCTTGAGACTGAAGAGGCAAAGGAAGAAGAGTCTGTCGACAATGACCCACTAGACGAAATATCACTAAACCTACTCTTTGATGAGGGGGTCACCAACAATGAAATAAGGGTGATCCACCCCATCATAGATAGCTTTGGTAATTGGTGGGGCTTTGTTGGCACACGACGAGTCAACAACAGCGACGAAGCCGAGGTTGAAGCTCAATTGGAGGAGATAACAGCGATAGCAAATCAAATGGCCCTCCAAGACTTGCAGGGTGACAATGATGAAAGTGCGAATCAAGGTGACAGTGAAGTGCTGGTGATCAACCTTGGTGATGAAAAAGACTGCTTTGAGCTGATTGTGGATGCTGAAAAAGGGGCTTACCCTAACTGGACCGTGGAACACACTCTAAAATACAAAATGAAAAGCGCTAATTCTGATCTTAGTTCTGATTCCGATTCCGACTCCGAGTCGACTCAGTCCGAGTCAAGCTTTTCATCCTTTGAAACTACTAAGTCTAGTGAGGAAAACTTGGTCAAAGTACCAAGGCATAGCATTTACTTTGAGTTCGACTCTGAAATGTCTTTTGATAAACTTAGCAATGAGAAGGAAGATTTAGAGTATTTCACTTTGCCTATGATCAATTGTGTGGATTCCGACAAACCAAATTTTGAGGAAGAAATTCCAAAAGAAATTCTAGAATTCATCGAGAGAGAAGAGGAAAGGCACGCTAAACCTTTTTCTGAGGAAATAATCACAGCAAACATAGGCTCTGAAAACGAGCCCAAAATGGTTAAAATTGGTGCCGCACTATCTCCTCAAGAAAGTGAAAAACTAATCCTTTTGCTAAAAGAATACAAAGATGTTTTTGCCTGGTCTTACGAGGACATGCCTAGAATAGACCCTGAATTGTTCAGCATAAAATTCCTCTTCATCCTAATGCAAAACCAGTTAAACAAAAACTGAGACGTATGCGCCCTGATTGGGTCCTAAAGATAAAAGAAGAAGTCACTAAACAAATCAACGCCGGTTTTCTCATAGTCACCGAATATCCACGATGGGTAGCAAACATCGTTCCCGTACCAAAGAAAACTAGAGGAATTAGGGTCTGCGTAGATTTCCGAGATCTCAACAAAGCCAGTCCGAAAGATGACTTCCCATTACCTCACATAGACGAGCTAGTGGATAACACCGCAGGCCATGCATTGCTATCTTTCATGGACGGATTTTCTGGGTATAATCAAATCCTTATGTCTCCTGAGGATAGAGAGAAAACCACCTTCACTACGCCTTGGGGAACTTACTGCTACCGAGTGATGCCGTTTGGGTTGAAGAATGCTGGAGCCACTTACCAGAGGATGGCAACAACACTGCTGCACGACATGATGCACAAAGAGGTCGAGGTATATGTCGACGATATGATAGTCAAATCAAAGGAAAGGGAAGGACACTATGGAGCACTCCAAAAGTTCTTTGAGAGGATTAGGAATTACAAACTACGTCTTAACCCTCAAAAATGCACTTTTGGGGTAACAGCTGGGAAGATGTTAGGATTCCTCATCACTCAAAGAGGAATCGAGGTAGATCCTTCCAAGATACAAGCTATCATGGAGATATCACCGCCTAGGACAGAGAAGGAAGTAAGGAGCTTCTTAGGGAAGGTACAGTTCATCAGCAGGTTCATTTCCAAGCTCACAACCACCTGTGAACCTCTTTTCAAACTACTGAAGAAATGTACTGATTTTGAATGGAGCCAAGACTGTCAGCAAGCATTCGAGGCAATCAAAGAATATCTTCAGAATCCACCTGTACTGTCGCCGCCCATCCTTGGGAAGCCGTTGATTCTGTATCTCTCAGTAACAGACACATCCATGGGATGCATGCTAGCACAAGAAAACAACGCCAAAGTAGAGTGCGCCATATACTACCTCAGCAAAAAAATGATGGATTATGAGACAAGGTACACTCCCCTCGAGAAAACCTATTGGGGGCTAGTATGGGCCACAAAGAAACTGAGACACTACCTGTTGGCACATCCGGTGGTGCTGGTCTCTCGTTTAGACCCAATCAAGTATCTTTTCGAAAAGCCAGCACTTATCGGAAAGCTAGCTAGGTGGTTATTATTGCTAGCAGAGTTCGACCTCAAATACATGACAATGAAATCAGTAAAAGGAAGAGCTGTGGCAGAACTCTTGGCAGATCACCCTGTGACAGAGGCCGAGGTAGAGGACTTCATGTTCCCCGACGAGGACATTTTATGTCTCTTAGATGACACATGGCAACTTTACTTTGATGGAGCATCAAATCGATGTGGATATGGCATAGGGGTATTGCTAGTTTCCCCAAACGATTCTCACATCCCTTTGTCGTATAAACTGAGGTTTGAAGTCACTAACAACCAAGCTGAATACGAGGCTTGCATTGCTGGAATGGAGGCAGCCCTGGAGCTAGGGGCAAAAAGGGTAGAAGTCATTGGGGATTCAAACCTGGTGGTATCTCAAGCAAGGGGAGACTGGAAGGTCAAGGAGGATACACTGAAGCTATATCACTCTGTGCTGGAAGATCTAATTCCACAATTCGATTGTGTTATCTTCACACACACTCCTCGAGTAAGCAATAGATTTGCAGATGCACTGGCGACATTAGCATCTATGGTCGAAATACCCCTGGGATTCACAATGCGGCCTCTCATGATCGAGCAAAAGGTTAAACCAGCATGTGAGTGTACCTTTACCGAGGAAGGTGAAGACGATGGCAAGCCATGGTACGAAGACGTGAAGGAATTCCAGGAAAAAGGAGAATACCCACCCGAGGCCACCTCAAAGGACAAAACGGCTCTGCGGAAGTTTGCTGCCCGATTTGTAATCTGTGGAGGAGCATTGTATCGAAGGGCACACTTGGGTCCAAGCCAACTTTGCGTCACAACGGAAGACAGCCACAAGGTAATGGAAGAAATACACGAAGGAATTTGTGGGCCACACATGAATGGGGCAATGATGGCAAAGAAGATCCTACGTCAGGGGTATTACTGGACTACAATGGAGGCCGACTGCGCTGATTATGTCCGTCGATGTTACAAATGCCAAACTCACGCTGATCGTATGCGTATTCCCCCTACGGAATTGTACAGCATGACATCCCCTTGGCCATTCTCCACCTGGGGGATAGACGTCATTGGAAGTATAAATCCAAAGGGAAAATACAAACATCAGTTCATCCTGGTGGCTATCGACTATTTCACCAAGTGGGTAGAAGCAGCTTCTTATGCTACTCTCAAAGCCACTCATGTGGCCAAATTTATTCGCACTAATATCATCTATCGATATGGTGTACCTCACGAGTTCGTCTGTGACAATGGATTGCACTTCAAGGGGGCGACAAAGAAGCTTTTCGCCGAATTTGGGATACAGAATCATCGGTCATCTACTTACCGACCTCAAACTAATGGAGCAGTTGAAGCTGCAAACAAGAATATCAAGAGGATTCTGCAGAAGACTACCGACACTTAAGCAGACTGGCCAGAAATGCTACCTCTGGCGCTATGGGGTTATCGAACAACTGAAAGGACTTCGACTGGGGCCACTCCCTACTCTCTGGTCTATGGGATGGAAGCTGTCTTGCCTATCGAACTGGAGTTACCTTCGTTAAGGGTTTTAGCTGAGACTGGAATGATCGAAGAAGACTGGATTCAAAACCGCTACGACGAGTTGGCACTACTAGACGAAAGGAGACTGAGAGCCTTATACCATGTACAAGGGTATCAACGCCGCATTGCACGAGCATTCAACAAAAAGGTGAAACCTAGGGACATCAAGGTAGGAGACATGGTGCTCAAAGCAATTAGTCGCCACGTCTCAGACCCAAGGGGCAAGTTTAGACCAAACTGGGGAGGCCCCTACCTTATCAAACGCATACTTTCTGGAGTAGCAGCATACATTGCAGACTTGGATGGAATGGAATTCGCAACGCCAGTCAACATTAACAAGCTAAGGAAGTATTACCCATGAGAGATGCTCGTTGGGCCGAAAACCACAAGGGTGGGCAGACTCAAGCAAAAATTAGAGCAGCCTGGTAGGTCGAAAACCCGCAAGGGCGGCTTAGGCAAAAACTAAAGCATAAATAAAACGCTCGCTAGACCGAAAACCCGCAAGGGCGGTTTTAGGCAAAATTTAGAGCACAAAAGGAGAGGAAAATATCCGAGTGGACCCTAACCAAAAAACAAAACAAATCCCCTTTGTTGGAACTACGTTTATGGCCTGATTCCCTCCATGGGATACGTAGGTAATCTCCAAGTTTGAGATTCGGCCACTACTATCATCATCACTTCCAAAATTTCTAGGTCTATCCTAAAGCATGTTCGCTATCAAATCATGGCAATAACATCTTCAAATAAAACGGCCAAAGGTTTTATTATTTCCAAAGAGAAAGGACAAAGCAAACCTAAACAATTCTTAATCCATGAAAGCTAGAATCAAACAAACATCTTTTGAAAAACATAAGCAAAACGTCAATCTCTAGGTCTTCCTTCTTTTTGCACTACTATCCTCCAAAAGGTTTTCTTCAACCAGCGTTTGTAAGAACCCGATAGCTTGGCAACGAAGTTCTCAGCAACCTCCTGCATCACTCTATTTGGCCAAAGACGCAGCATATTGCGACAGAAGTTGGCATCATGGATCTTAGAGACGGTGTACTCAGGGTCACCCAAGATTGCGGTTTGCTCAGTCCCAAACTGCCTTTGAAAGCGAGCAGGAAAGTAGAAAACGACTCGAGTAATACCAATTACTGCTACACCAAAATGGTTCATGGTACTCGCAGTCATACTCTCAATACCATACCAGGGGCAAACCCATTGAATCCAATCACCCCTACAAGTCCTCATCCATGCTTCCCAAGCAGCCTCAGTTGGGAATTGCTTAATCATATGACGCTCGTGCATTGGTCTAGATTTTAAGGAAGTCGCTCCGGCGCACCCCACACTTTTAACTTCTCAAACAACCACACCTAGAGAACAAGGGAAAATTGTGAGTTGAGAGAACACGTGAGTCAAAACAAAAGAGTGATGAGTGAAAAGATAAACTTAACAAATAAACAAATAAAAGAGAGAACCTGCAATAGCAAAGGACTGCCTGAGAACTGAGCTGTAGGACTACCCTTCATCACATGCATCTAGACCCATCAAGGTCTCTGCCAACACTAAGCCAGCGAAACCTACACGGTTTCCAATTTGCTGAGCAAGGTTAAGCAATACAGGATCAGCATGACCAGAGGAAGGGCCAAGCAAATAGTAATGAAGGAGACTAATGCACAACGCATGAAAACACGACTTCTGTAGGGAAACTTGGCGATGAGCCTCAGCTGTACCAAAACGCTGAATAAGTTGCAGAATCTCCAGCCTTCCTTTCACTAGGAAGAATTTAACTTCATGTTTCTGAACTTGTAGTAAATCCTTCAGGAGATCACCTCGGTTGAACAAAGGATTAGGGACAACAAAACCCTCTCTGTCTAAATGACCCATGATGGCCGCAAACTACTCGATAGTGGGGCACAACTCCTCTCTCCTAAATCGAAAGATGTGAAAATCAGGGTCCCACAAACTAGCGGCTGCCCTAAGGAAGGCAAAGTTCACAGGAATTTGACGAAGGGAAAAGAGGAAGTCCATGCCAAAGGACTTAAAGTGTAAACTGTCGAGGCCATTGAAGGAAATCAACCACTGATCAAGGACTGGTTGTGCCATATGTAAGGAATTGCTACTGACAATGCTATCGGGTTCGTAGAACGCGTATTTATAAAACTAAGTCGAGTCTTAGTTCGAATCGGAATCGGATTCTTAATCCTCGAATTTCAGTCGGTCTCTCGGCTGGCACTTCGATATGACGGCCGTAGGATCTATCCATCGGCCCGTGAAAATTAGGGTTGACCTACAAGTCAAACCCAGGCGGACAAAACGATCCTTCGGCCGCCAGATCGAAGTATCGGCCGCGTAATCATTCGGTCGGCCGCCAGAACGGCTATTTTACAGACTGCTTCCACGGTTCAGTTCGTTTCGTTGGATTAACAAAAATATCACACGCAAACAACGTAAGCATGGCATACACAATCACAAATGAAGCAAAAGATTTTTGTTTCATATAAAGCTTTTTACATCACAAGGTGGATCATCCCACATTTCCTAAACAAACTATACATCGATTTCCTGTCAAACTAACCTATGCAGGAAGAGGAATAGGAAAACAAAAAAAAGAGGAAGGAGAGGAGAAGCCAAACCCTCTGGTGGTCTGAACACCAGAGGCCTGCTGCAAAGAAACTAAAAAAGAGGACACCCCTGGAGCGACGTGTACCAAAGAAGCACTATGGTGCAGAAGAAACACCACATGGCCCAGAAAGACCACCATATCACGTACAAGCGCCATCCCAGGAGTTCCGCGTCACGGAAGCAAGCTACCCATGCAAGGGTCCCTAATCAAGCATCAAGACAGGACCGAAAATAACGCGGTCTCCCTCCGCGCACGCTAGCCGCGTCAGCATATCACCCACGGCCCGGAGCTGTCGGAAACAAGGAGAAATGGAAGGGATCTTCGGTGGAAGTCTCAGACGTAAGAAACGGAGAGGGAAGAAAGGAAACTGAAATGAGACGGCTGAGGCCGTGGCCTTTTATAGGCCCCTGGAAACGAACCGATTAAACGGCCGAGTATTCGATATTTCGGCCGAGACATCAATCCTTCGGCCGAGAGATCGATATCCTGGCCGCCCAATCTACCTCCCTCAGCCATATCAGATCATGCTCAGTGCACCAATTCAATCCACTACAGACTTCTAAGTCCTCAACCAACCAAGTAGCCTTGGGGGCATCCCCAAGCCAATGCAACATGATCAAAACCAGCCTTGGGGGCACCCCCAAGCATGAGGAAAATCTCTCTCCACAAACTGCTGGCCGGCAAAACGAGACATTCAGCAGCCCTGAGCTCAAAACTTCAGCGGCTCCAAGCCCATTATTGACAGGCTCTATGCCTATACGAACTCAGCGGCTCCAAGCCTATACCCATCATCTCTTCAGCGGCTTCAGGCCCATCATCTCAAATGGCTCGAAGCCGTACACAAGCAGTCGCAGCAGCTTGAAGCCCATTACTTCAACAGGCTCGAAGCCTGTATCTACCATCTAAATTAGCTCGAAGCCATAACAATCAACTCAGCGGCTCGAAGCCCATTACCTCAACAGGCTCAAAGCCTATGTCTACCATCTCAGCGGCTCGAAGCCCATTATCTCAATTGGCTCCAAGCCGTAACCATCAACTCACTCAGCGGCTCTATGCCTCAGCGGCCCTAAACCCATTACCTCAATAGGCTCGAAGCCTATGACAACCATCTCAGCGGCTCCAAGCCCTCGACTCAGCAGCTCTACGCTCGCTATCACAACAATAGGCTCTACGCCCGTTATCTCACTAAAGCGGCTCTACGCCCACTATCTCAACTGGCTTGAAGCCGTAACAACCAACTCAACGGCTCCAAGCCCACCGTTTCAACTGGCTCGAAGCCATAACAATCAACTCAGCGGCTCGAGGCCCATTATCGACAGGCTCTACGCCTGTACTTATTCAGCAGCTCTACGCTCGCTATCACAATCTCAGCGGCTCGAAGCCCATTACACCAACAGGCTCGAAGCCTGTATCTATCGTCTCAGCTGGCTCAAAGCCATAGCAACCCACTTAGCGGCTCCAAGCCCATTATCGGCAGGATCTACGCCTGTTATCACAACTCAGTGGCTCCAAGCCCATTATCTCAACTGGCTCGAAGCCATAAACAAGCAACAGGCTCTAAGCCGCCCCTACAATCAAGACATCTATTCTCAGGCTCTACGCCTGAATGCTCAAAAATCTAACATTTTTGAATGCTCAAGCTCCACGCTTGGATGCCCAACCACTGTGTACTGGATGCTCAAGTTATACACTTGAATGCTCAAGCTCTACGCTTGGATGCCCAACCACTGCGTACTGGACGCTCAAAGCCTGTACTTTGAATGCTCGGATTCTGCCGTCCGAATGCTCGAGCTCTACGCTCTGAATGCTCAAGTCCGGAACTTGATAGAAGCTCTAAGCTTAAAACAAACACACACGCACGGGCCCGTGCACATTTGCATCAACATTTTCACATCGAGTCTGCACAATCATATCTGTTCACATCTAACAAACATCATCGCACATGTACACTCTGCATATCTCTCATGAAACAGGTCAATCCTGCAATCAACCGGCTCTATGCCTCGGTTTTTATTGATCGGTTCAGCGCCTCGATCCTTTGGCTCCACGCCAACACTTATGATGGAAAAGCTCCGTGCACAGACCATCAGAATGCAACCAGCTCTATGCTTCGGTTCAAATCACGTCAAGCTCTAAGCTCCGACAACTCAGGCCCTCGCCTCAAGACTGCAGCAGGCTCCACGCCTCAATCTAATCACCTTAGGCTCCACGCCTCAATTCCTTCACCTCAGGCCCTTGCCTTATGACAGCTCCGCGCTTCGGTTCATCCCGTCAAGCTCAAAGCTCTGACACCACAGGCTCTCGCCTTATGATCAACACCAGCTCCGCGCTTCGGTCCTATCCAATCTCCTCAGGCCTTCGCCTCAAGACTGCAACAGGCTCCACGCCTCGATACCATCACTCTCCAGGCTCTCGCCTCATGACTACAACCGGCTCCGTGCCTCGGTTCCCTCATCACCAAAGCTCTGCGCTCCATTTATTGGCCCTGCGCCTCCATATCTCAAAAACAACCGGCGTCCAACTCATCCCCAGCAGATGGTTTGGATTCCACCCCACTACATCAATTCCTTCCAGCTCATTCGCAAGGATAGGCTACTCTACCAAGCTCCTTTCAATCAAAGTAAGGATGATCAAGAAAAGCAAACGCACCTGCAGTGTACTGATCTACCCCAAAATACTAAGGAAGCTCTCCGCAAAACTCCCCGGGCAGCCCCGCGCTCCTTCAACTACTCTTCGCCAAAATCCTGGCTCAGTCTAGGTACGTCACACTACGGCTTTTTAAGCCCTAAGGTATGTCTTCTGTCTCTAACCCTCCAAACTTTTATTTTTCTTTATTGCCCGAACTACGATTGGTCTGAATTTCTCTTGTGGAATACGTAGGCAGCCTCCCGGCCCGACCATAACAAAACCTTTTTTCAAAAAACCCCTTGGAATAGTGGTTGGACCAAATTGAGTTGCTTTTTACAGCTTTGACTCGTACTCAAACATGTCTCGCGATCCGTCTGAGTTCAGTCAAAGAGGGGCATCTGTAGACACCCCAATTTGGCCTAACGATTATTTCAAGTCCCACCTTGGGACAATCCCGATGATGAAATGGATACAATGATTGCTGATTGCTTCCTTGAGGACCTTAGGACTTTCGGTAAGAACTTTAAGCCACTTAGAGGACCCAATTCAGAGCCATACAGCCTTTCAGACAGAAATACAGAAGCCTAGGAGAATCCATCTGTCGGCCGTGACATCGATCCCACGGCCTTAACATCATTTTCTCACCCGAGCAACCTGTTGCTAGCCAAATCTCCCTGAGAGATCAATCCCTCGGCCGCAAGATCAATCCTTCGGCCGAGACATCCATTCCTCGGCCGTGATATCCTTTCCTCGGCCGTCAGATCGACCTTTTCCCAGACTCTGGAACGTGTCCTGTCAGACGTTTGATCCGATTACACTACCTTCCCGATGCGTTCGTGCTACGTTAGAGGATTGCCACGGAAAGTTAGAATCACACTCTAACTCCAATTTTTATCGTGCATTGCGATTGGCCGGAGTGAGTCATCCCTATGCCTATATAAAGGAGCCTTTGGGCTCCGAAATTGATATACCTTCACACTCTTTCAAGCCTCAAAACTCTGCACAAATACTCTCTCAATCCCATACTTCAAAAGCCCTAACCTCCTGAAGGCAGCCGTCAATCCGGCGATCAAACCCCGAAGTTCAAACCCTAACTCTAGGGTTCTCGATCAAGCAATCAGTCAATCACGCCCAGTCCAAAGCAATCAAGCAACTGAGGGATCAAGGTGGTGAGGCCCAACGGCCTCTGGTTTGTCTTATCTACTGTATTTTTGACTAACCGTAGCGTTTTGATTACCCGTTAATCTTTCTGTCTGGTGTGAGGAAGAACACCGACCGGGGCTTCGATCCCTCGGCCGGTACATCAAACTAGGAGGATCCCTCGGCCGTGACATCCATTCACCGGCCGCGGGATCCATCTCCCTGGGACATTTTGTTTGCTTTTCTGCTTTCTGATGCATGCTCATTTATCGCACTGGCTCACTTTGCTTACTGTTTAAAGGAATAAATAAACAGACTATATGTTGGAATTAAACAAAGCATCTATACGTCTTATGTTGAATGATTATGGGCCAGTCTCACGACTGGGCAAAGAGGGGTGCCTAACACCTTCCCCTTATTGTACTTTTGGCTCCCGTATCCAGAATCTCTATCTATTTTCCCAGTTTTAATAAACTGGGTGGCGACTCTGTTTTGATGATAACCGCTATCATGTGGTGATGTTCCTAGCCATGGGAATGTCCATGATTTTGGTTTACGAAGCAAGCAACCAATCGAGCAAACAAATGTGATCAACCTGTATGGCGATGCCCCGTTTGGGAGGTGTCTACAACGGTACTTGGAATGCCATGCGGTCTTTCAAAGTTTGAACCCGGTCCTGGATCGGCTCCAGGCGAACCGGTTCGAGGGGATATAAGGGGGTGAGACGTACAAAGTACGTCCCACTGATTCAAATACTTTTTCTCGCGCCCTCTCTCTCTCGACTCTCTGCACTTTCTCTCTCTCTCTCTTGACTCATTCTCTCTCTGCTCGACTTCTCTCTCTATCTCACTCATCATGGATAGTGGCGGAGTACCCGGTGGTGATCAACCACCAAGGGTCGAGGTTACACTGCCTTTGGTCCCTCCGAAGAGTGACACAGTGATTGGAGAGGTTTCGGGGACCCCGGGGGTCTCAGTTTTGGCTGCCTCGGCCAATGTGGCCGCGAGCTTGACGGCTACTGCAGTGGGCAGCGGCGGTGGTAATGATGGAGGAGTGGTCGGTGACGACCGGGTTACGGAAAGCTCGGGTGCAATGGCGCCAAAGAGTGGGGAGGAGGCCATGGGCCAATTAGAGATTGTGGGTAGTTTGGAGGAGAGAGCCCCGGAGGCTCACGATGGTGATCCGAATAGTTGCGAGGAGGAGAGGGCAGCGGAGGCCTCTCCCATGAGGCCACCTTGGTCTGACTTGGGGAAGGACCCCATTGTTGAGAAGGAGCCGGTGGAGGAGCGGGGGACACCAGCAATGTTTGTAAATAGCGGTGAGGGTGCAGGGTCATCGCGGCACATTGGAATGGGTGACTTTCTTGAGATGGCGTCCCTCATGGACTTGGTTGAGACGCTGCGAGGGGTGCCTGGGCTGGTGGAGGCTTTACTTGAGACCCGCGAGAGGGAGCTTCAGGCCGAGCTCGAGATTGGAGTAGCCGGGGAGCCGCGGGTTGAAGAGGAGGCTGAGGGTGAGGTGGTTCCCTGGAGGATCGTGGTTGACGAGGCGACGACGGCTCTTGGGAGCCGAGGGGCTTATGTTAAGGCAACTTACGTGCCTTTTCAGCAAGTGGTGGTGCCTTCGCTTTTGGACGCTTATAGGCCGGAGAGGCCTACGTACGACGAGACTTCAGTCTTGAGGGACCCACGACAGCACCTATCTGAGTGACAAGATGAGGTACATTTTGATATCTGCCTTTCAATACAATGTACCATGCTTTTCAATTCCCTGTTGTAGAGTATTGTACATGTTTATTGAATACTGCCATTTACTGCAACAGGCGATAACAATCTCGTGCTACGGTGGTGCAGTTGACGTGCCGAAGTTTTGGGAGAGGCTCCCCGAGGCGGTGAGGGAGATAGTGAGGGAGGCAAGCTTTGGAGAGTTCGTCAGAGTGCTGACGAGGGCGAGCAACGATCACCAATTGGTGAGGGCACTTGCCGAGAGGTGGTGGGACACAACGAACTCGTTCCACTTCTCTTTCGGTGAGATGACGGTGATGCCATTGGACTTTTTAGCGATCACTGGTCTGAGGGTCGGAGGTGACCCTATCCCTTATGACGCCGTGACGGGGAGAAATGCAGAGTTTCAGAGGCTGCTTTTGGGGCATCTGCTGAGGACGGAGAAAGAGGATGCTCAGTACGCCCAGCTTCTGACCTTTTGGAGGGAACCTCCGGTGGGAAGAGTCCAGGAGGAGCAGATGGCTCGATGCTTTTTGCTATACATGCTCGGCGCGTCCCTTTTCCCAACAAGCGCAACCGGGTACATCTCTCCTTCTTGTCGGCACTAAGGAACATCGGGGAGATAGCCCGCTTTGACTGGGGCGGCGTAGGTTTGGGGGCATGCTACGCCTTCATGGGGTCTCTTTCCCGAGGAGCGGGGAAGAGCCTCGACAGTTACTAGAGGGTTTGGGAGGTGCGTGTCAAAGATTTCCTTTCTTTTACTGCTAGTTAGCTTTCCATTAGCTTCCGTATTCCTTGTGCTAACTTTTTATGCTTTGAGCTTTGTAGCTTTGGACATACGAGGTACTGGACATGTACCCTCCCGAGACCACATGCCCCAGTGACGTGATACTTCCGCAGGCTCTCCGTTGGTCGAAGGAGTACCAGGGAGTGAAGAAGGGAAAAGGCGACCTGAATGCCTACCACCTTTACTTGGACGAGCTGCGTCCTGATAGGGTATCAATGCTCCTTTAATTACTCAATTCTTGCATTCTGTCTTGAATAATGTGCTGATATCGATCGCTTTCAATTGTAGATTCATTGGCGTATCTGGGACCGCTTCGAGATTCCATACATTGCTCGGAGCAGGGAGGTGACGAGGGGGAGAGTGCTTCTGAAGTCCCCTTACGGCTGGCAGTGGTACCTGGGTGACCGGGTGTTGTAGACACACCAATTTGGCCTAACGATTATTTCAAGTCCCACCTTGGGACAATCCCGATGATGAAATGGATACAGTGATTGCTGATTGCTTCCTTGAGGACCTTAGGACTTTCGGTAAGAACTTTGAGCCACTTAGAGGACCCAATTCAAAGCCATACAGCCTTTCAGACAGAAATACAGAAGCCTAGGAGAATCCATCTGTCGGCCATGACATCGATCCCACGGCCCTTACATCATTTCCTCACCCGAGCAACCTGTTGCTAGCAAAATCTCCCTGAGAGATCAATCCCTCGGCCGCAAGATCTATCCTTCGGCCGAGACATCCATTCTTCGGCCGTGATATCCTTTCCTCGGCCGCCAGATCGACCTTTTCCCAGACTCTGGAACGTGTTCTGTCAGACGTTTGATCCGATTGAACTACCTTCCCGATGCGTTCGGGCTACGCTCAGGGATTACGACGTAGAGTTAGAGATGCATTGCAATTGCAATTGCCATCTTGTGATTTGATTGGCCGGAGTGAGTCACCAATTGCCTATATAAAGGGCCTTTGGACTCCGAAAATAAACACACGAAATTGATACACCTTCACACTCTTTCAAGCCTCAAAACTCTGCAAAAATACACTCTCAATCCCATACTTCAAAAGCCCTAACCTCCCGAAGGCAACCGTCAATCCGGCGATCAAACCCCGAAGTTCAAACCCTAACCCTAGGGTTCTCAATCAAGCAATCAATCAATCACGCCCAATCCAAAGCAATCAAGCAACTGAGGGATCAAGGTGGTGAGGCCCAACGGCCTCTGGTTTGTCTTATTTACTGTATTTCTAACTAACCGTAGCATTTTGATTACCCGTTAATCTTTCTGTCTGGTGTGAGGAAGAACACCGACCGAGGCTTCGATCCCTCGGCCGGCACATCAAACCAGGAGGATCCCTCGGCCGTGACATCCATTCACCGGCCGCGGAATCCATCTCCTTGGGACATGTTGTTTGCTTTTCTGCTTTCTGATGCATGCTCATTTATCGCACTGGCTCACTTTGCTTACTGTTTAAAGGAATAAATAAACAGACTATATGTTGGAATTAAACAAAGCATCTATACGTCTTATGTTGAATGATTATGGGCCAGTCTCACGACTGGGCAAAGAGGGGTGCCTAACACCTTCCCCTTATTGTACTTTTGGCTCCCGTATCCAGAATCTCTATCTATTTTCCCAGTTTTAATAAACTGGGTGGCGACTCTGTTTTGATGATAACCGCTGTCATGTGGTGATGTTCCTAGCCATGGGAATGTCCATGATTTTGGTTTACGAAGCAAGCAACCAATCGAGCAAACAAACATTGATCAATCTGTATGGCGATGCCCCGTTTGGGAGGTGTCTACAGTTTTTGGCGACTCCGCTGGGGATATGAGAGCCATAACCAAAAAGTTCAACATAAGACTAATACATGCCTTGTCTAATTCATTTATCATATGCATCGAGCGGGCAACCCGTTGAGTTCACCTGATATCCCGGCAAGACACGGGCTATGTTGGGGGTTCCAGCAAACTCCACAGTCACTCGTACCTAGTGGTATATCAAAAAGGAAATCACCCAATCACCGCCTATGATGGACTCGTGAGAGGATTGGTGCCCTTTGACAACGGAGCACCTTGAGACTACCAAAACCTTGCATGTTTTAGAAAGTCATAGAACTTATCAAACTAAGACAGGAACCTACAGGCTAGGAACCTACTTGCATTTTGCTTCCAAGTTCTTCCTCACACCCATTGTATATGTGTATGTTGTAAAGTTTCTTTTTTGCAGGTTAAACCTTAGGAATCTCTCTAAGTCAAATAAACAGTAGGTAAGATTAATCAATCTAACTAAAGCAAAAATATTTTTCAGGAAAAATGACTGCATCACTGTTCATGTCTGATTCGCACTTTCAAGTTGTCACCAAGCTGTCTGGCCCGCTCCACTTTGTTGTTGAAGATTTCAACCCCTCTGAATACATCACTCCAGTAAATCAACCAAAGCCTATGGTGGCTATCATTGAAGACAACTATGTCATGTTCGCTGGAACGGTTTATGAGGAAGAAGTAGAAGACCTAATTGAAGAAGAAGGGCTTCGCAGGGTTCCAATCTACTTTTATGACCCTTATGCACCTACCGATGATTATTGGCCAATAGACGAGGTCAACAACCTTGAGACTGAAGAGGCAAAGGAAGAATAGTCTGTCGACAATGACCCACTAGACGAAATATCACTAAACCTACTCTTTGATGAGGGGGTCACCAACAATGAAATAAGGGTGATCCACCCCATCATAGATAACTTTGGTAATTGGTGGGGCTTTGTTGGCACACGACGAGTCGACAACAGCGACGAAGCCGAGGTTGAAGCTCAATTGGAGGAGATAACAGCGATAGCAAATCAAATGGCCCTCCAAGACTTGCAGGGTGACAATAATGAAAGTGCGAATCAAGGTGACAGTGAAGTGCTAGTGACCAACCTTGGTGATGAAAAAGACTGCTCTGAGCTGATTGTGGATGCTGAAAAAGGGGCTTACCTTAACTGGACCGTGGAACACACTCTAAAATACAAAATGAAAAGCGCTAATTCTGATCTTAGTTCTGATTCCGATTCCGACTCCGAGTCGACTCAGTCCGAGTCAAGCTTTTCATCCGTTGAAACTACTAATTCTAGTGAGGAAAACCTGGTCAAAGTACCAAGGCATAGCATTTACTTTGAGTTCGACTCTGAAATGTCTTTTGATAAACTTAGCAATGAGAAGGAAGATTTAGAGTATTTCACTTTGCCTATGATCAATTGTGTGGATTCCGACAAACCAAATTTTGAGAAAGAAATTCTAGAATTCATCGAGAGAGAAGAGGAAAGGCACGCTAAACCTTTTTCTGAGGAAATAATCACAGCAAACATAGGCTCTGAAAACGAGCCCAAAATGGTTAAAATTGGTGCCACACTATCTCCTCAAGAAAGTGAAAAACTAATCCTTTTGCTAAAAGAATACAAAGATGTTTTTGCCTGGTCTTACGAGGACATGCCTGGAATAGACCCTGAAATTGTTCAGCATAAAATTCCTCTTCATCCTAATGCAAAACCAGTTAAACAAAAACTGAGACGTATGCGCCCTGATTGGGTCCTAAAGATAAAAGAAGAAGTCACTAAACAAATCAACTCCGGTTTTCTCATAGTCACCGAATATCCACAATGGGTAGCAAACATCGTTCCCGTACCAAAGAAAACTGGAGGAATTAGGGTCTGCGTAGATTTCCGAGATCTCAACAAAGCCAATCCGAAAGATGACTTCCCATTACCTCACATAGACGAGCTAGTGGATAACACCGCAGGCCATGCATTGCTATCTTTCATGGACGGATTTTCTGGGTATAATCAAATCCTTATGTCTCCTGAGGATAGAGAGAAAACCATCTTCACTACGCCTTGGGGAACTTACTGCTACCGAGTGATGCCGTTTGGGTTGAAGAATGCTGGAGCCACTTACCAGAGGATGGCAACAACACTACTGCACGACATGATGCACAAAGAGGTCGAGGTATATGTCGACGATATGATAGTCAAATCAAAGGAAAGGGAAGGACACTATGAAGCACTCCAAAAGTTCTTTGAGAGGATTAGGAATTACAAACTACGTCTTAACCCTCAAAAATGCACTTTTGATGCACTTTTGGGGTAACAGCTGGAAAGATGTTGGGATTCCTTATCACTCAAAGAGGAATCGAGGTAGATCCTTCCAAAATACAAGCTATCATGGAGATATCACCACTTAGGACAGAGAAGGAAGTAAGGAGCTTCTTAGGGAATGTACAGTTCATCAGCAGGTTCATTTCCAAGCTCACAACCACCTGTGAACCTCTTTTCAAGCTACTGAAGAAAGGTACTGATTTTGAATGGAGCCAAGACTGTCAGCAAGCGTTCAAGGCAATCAAAGAATATCTTCAGAATCCACCTGTACTGTCGCCGCCCATCCCTAGGAAGCCGTTGATTCTGTATCTCTCAGTAACAGACACATCCATGGGATGCATGCTAGCACAAGAAAACGACGCCAAAGTAGAGTGCGCCATATACTACCTCAGCAAAAAAATGATGGATTATGAGACAAGGTACACTCCCCTCGAGAAAACCTGTTGGGGGCTAGTATGGGCCACAAAGAAACTGAGGCACTACCTGTTGGCACATCCGGTAGTGCTGGTCTCTCGTTTAGACCCAATCAAGTATCTTTTCGAAAAGCCAGCACTTATCGGAAAGCTAGCTAGGTGGTTATTGCTGCTAGCAGAGTTCGACCTCAAATACATGACAAGGAAATCAGTAAAAGGAAGAGCTGTGGCAGAACTCTTGGCAGATCACCATGTGACAGAGGCCAAGGTAGAGGACTTCATGTTCCCCGACGAGGACATCTTATGTCTCTTAGACGACACCTGGCAACTTTACTTTGATGGAGCATCAAATCGATGTGGATATGGCATAGGGGTATTGCTAGTTTCCCCAAACGACTCCCACATCCCTTTGTCATATAAACTAAGGTTTGAGGTCACTAACAATCAAGCTGAATACGAAGCTTGTATTGCCGGAATGGAGGCAGCCCTGGAGCTAGGGGCAAAAAGGGTAGAAGTCACTGGGGATTCAAACCTGGTGGTATCTCAAGCAAGGGGAGACTGGAAGGTCAAGGAGGATACACTGAAGCTATATCACTCTGTGCAGGAAGATCTAATTCCACAATTCGATTCTGTTATCTTCACACACACTCCTCGAGTGAGCAATAGATTTGCAGATGCACTGGCGACGTTAGCATCTATGGTCGAAATACCCCTGGGATTCACAATGCGGCCTCTCATGATCGAGCAAAAGGTTAAACCAGCATTTGAGTGTACCTTTACCGAGGAAGGTGAAGACGATGGCAAGCCATGGTACGAAGACGTGAAGGAATTCCAGGAAAAAGGAGAATACCCACCCGAGGCCACCTCAATTGACAAAACGGCTCTGCGGAAGTTTGCTGCCTGATTTGTAATCTGTGGAGGAGCATTGTATCGAAGGGCACACTTGGGTCCAAGCCAACTTTGCGTCACAACGGAGGACAGCCGCAACATGAAGGAATTTGTGGGCCACACATGAATGGGGCAACGATGGCAAAGAAGATCCTACGTCAGGGATATTACTGGACTACAATGGAGGCCGACTGCGCTGATTATGTCCGTCGATGTTACAAATGCCAAACTCACGCTGATCGTATGCGTATTCCCCCTACGGAACTGTACAGCATGACATCCCCTTGGCCATTCTCCACCTGGGGGATAGACGTCATTGGGAGTATAAATCCAAAGGGAAAATACAAACATCAGTTCATCCTGGTGGCTATCGACTATTTCACCAAGTGGGTAGAAGCAGCTTCTTATGCTACTCTCAAAGCCACTCATGTGGCCAAATTTATTCGCACTAATATCATCTATCGATATGGTGTACCTCACGAGTTCGTCTGTGACAATGGATCGCACTTCAAGGGGGCGACAAAGAAGCTTTTCGCCGAATTTGGGATACAGAATCATCGGTCATCTACTTACCGACCTCAAACTAATGGAGCAGTTGAAGCTACAAACAAGAATATCAAGAGGGTTCTGCGGAAAACTACCGAGACCTACACAGACTGGCCAGAAATGCTACCTCTGGCGCTATGGGGTTATCGAACAACTGAAAGGATTTCAACTGGGGCCACTCCCTACTCTCTGGTCTATGGGATGGAAGCTGTCTTGCCTATCGAACTGGAGTTACCTTCGTTAAGGGTTTTAGCTGAGACTGGAACGATCGAAGAAGACTGGATTCAAAACCGCTACGACGAGTTGGCACTACTAGACGAAAGGAGACTGAGAGCCTTATACCATGTACAAGGGTATCAACGCCGCATTGCACGAGCATTCAACAAAAAGGTGAAACCTAGGGACATCAAGGTAGGAGACATGGTGCTCAAAGCAATTCGTCGCCACGTCTCAGACCCGAGGGGCAAGTTTAGACCAAACTGGGGAGGCCCCTACCTTATCAAACGTATACTTTCTGGAGAAGCAGCATACATTGCAGACTTGGATGGAATGGAATTCGCAACGCCCGTCAACATTGACAAGCTGAGGAAGTATTACCCATGAGAGATGCTCGTTGGACCGAAAACCACAAGGGTGGGCGGATCCAAGCAAAAATTAGAGTAGCCTGCTAGGTCGAAAACCCGCAAGGGCAAAAACTAAGGCCTAAATAAAACGCTCGCTAGACCGAAAACCCACAAGGGCGGTTTTAGGCAAAATTTAGAGCACAAAAGGAGAGGAAAATACCCGAGTGGACCCTAACCCACAAGGGCTTGTTGGAACTACGTTTATGGCCTGATTCCCTCCATGGGATACGTAGGCAATCTCCAAGTTTGAGATTCGGCCACTGCTATCATCATCGCTTCCAAAATTTCTAGGTCTATCCTAAAGCATGTTCGCTATCAAATCATGGCAACAACATCTTCAAATAAAACGACCAAATGTATTATTATTTCCAAAGGGAAAGGACAAAGCAAACCTAAACAATTCTTAATCCATGAAAGCTAGAATCAAACAAACATCTTTTGAAAAACATAAGCAAAGGGTCAATCTCTAGGTCTTCCTTCTCTTTGCACTACTATCCTCCAAAAGGTTTTTCTTCAACCAGCGTTTGTAAGAACCCGATAGCTTGACAACGAAGTTCTCAGCAACCTCCTGCATCACTCTATTTGGCCAAAGACGTAGCATGTTGCGACGGAAGTTGGCATCATGGATCTTAGAGACGGTGTACTCAGGGTCACCCAGGATTGTGGTTTGTTCAGCCCCAAACTGCCTTTGAAAGCGAGCAGGAAAGTAGAAAACGACTCGAGTAATACCAATTACTGCTACACCAAAATGGTTCATAGTACTCGCAATCATACTCTCAATACCATACCAGGGGCAAACCCATTGAATCCAATCACCCCTACAAGTCCTCATCCATGCTTCCCAAGCAGCCTCAGTTGGGAATTGCTTGATCATGTGACGCTCCGTGCATTGGTCTGGATTATAAGGAAGTCGCTCCGGCGCAACCCACACTTTTAGCTTCTCAAACAACCACACCTAGAGAACAAGGGAAAATTGTGAGTTGAGAGAACACGTGAGTCAAAACAAAAGAGTGAAGAGTGGAAAGATAAATTTGACAAACAAATAAAAGAGCCAACCTGCAATAGCAAGGGACTGCCTGAGAACTGAGCTGTAGGACTACCCTTCATTACATCTAGACCCATCAAAGTCTCTGCCAATACTAAGCCAGCGAAATCCACACGGTTTCCAATCTGTTGAGCAAGGTTAAGCAACACAGGATCAGCATGGCCAGAGGAAGGGCCAAGCAAATAATAATGGAGGAGACAAATGCACAACGCATGAAAGCACGACTTCTGTAGGGAAACTTGGCGATGAGCCTCAGCTGTACCAAAACGCTGAATAAGTTGCAGAATCTCCAGCCTTCCTTTCACTAGGAAGAATTTAACTTCATGTTTTTGAACTTGGAGTAAATCCTTCATGAGATCACCCCGGTTGAACAAAGGATTAGGGACAATGAAACTCTCTCTATCCGAATGACCCATGATGGCTACAAATTCCTCGATAGTAGGACATAACTCCTCTCTCTTAAATCGAAAGACGTGGAAATCAGGGTCCCACAAACTAGCGGCTGCCCTAAGGAAGGCAAAATTCACAGGAATGTGACGAAGGGAAAAGAGGAAGTCCATGCCAAAGGACTTAAAATGTAAACGGTCGAGGCCATTGAAGGAAATCAACCACTGATCAAGGACTGGTTGTGCCATATGTAAGGAATTGCTACTGACGATGCTATCGGGTTCGTAGAACGCGTATTTATAGAACTAAGTCGAGTCTTAGTCCGAATCGGAATCGGATTCTTAATCCTCAGAATTTCAATCGGTCTCTCGGCCGGTACTTCGATACGACGGCCGTAGGATCTATCCATCGGCCCGTGAAAATCAGGGTTGACTGCAAGTCAAACCTAGGCAGACAAAACGATCCTTCGGCCGCCAGATCGAAGCCTCGGCCGTGTAATCACTAAATCGGCTGCCAGAACGGCTATTTTACAGACTGTTCCCACGGTTCAGTTCGTTTCATTGGATTAACAAGCCATTGTACGCGAACAACGTAGACACAGCATACACAATCACAATAGCAGAGCAAAAGGGTTTTTTTTGTTTCATATATCGAAAGCTTTTTACATCACAAGGTGGATCATCCCACATTTCCTAAACAAACTATACATCGATTTTCCTGTCGAACTAACCTATGCAGGAAGAGAAACAGCTAAAAAAGAGGAAGCAGAAGAGGATGTCGAACCCTCTGGTGGTCCGAACACAAAGAGACCAGCTGCAAAAAAGAAGAGGATGCCCCTGGGTGATGTATACCAAAGGAGTACTATGTTGCAGAAGGGGCACCACATGGCTCAAAAGAATCACCACATGGCCCAGAAAAATCACCACACCGCGTACCACCGCCACACCAGGAGCTCTGCGTCACGGAAGCAAGCCACCCATGCGAGGGCCCCTAATCAAACATACCCATGCGAGGGTCCCAAATCAAGCATCAAGACGGGACCAAAAGAAAACGCGGTCTCCCTCCGCGCACGCTAGCCACGTCAGCGCATCACCCATGGCCCGGAGCTGTTAGGAATGAGGGGAAGTAAAAGGGATCTTCGGATATGGAGCTCTCGGAACGAGGAGAGGAAGAGGAAAAGTGGAAAGTAAAATGAAACGGCTGACGCCGTGGTCTTTTATAGGCCCCTGGAAACAAACCGATTAAACGGCCGAGCATTCGATTCCTCGGCCGAGTCATCAATCATTCGGCCGAGAGATCGATCTCCTGGCCTCCCAATCAACAGCAGATTTTGCTCAGTGCACTAACTCAAGCCATTATGGAATTCTGGGTCCATGACCAACAGAAGCAAAAATCAAATCAGCCTTGGGGGCATCCCCAAGCCAATGCAACATGATCAAAACCAGCCTTGGGGGCATATCCAAGTATGAGGAAAATCTCTCTCCACAAACTGCTGGCCGGCAAAACGAGACACTCAGCAGCCCTGAGCTCAAAGCGGCTCCAAGCCCATTATCGGCAGGCTCTACGCCCGTATTCATTCACTCAGCGGCTCTACGCCCGTATTCATTCACTCAGCGGCTCTACGCCCGTTATCTCACCAAAGCGGCTCTACGCCTTCAACTCAGCGGCTCTAAGTCCATTACCTCAACAGGCTTGAAGCCTATGTCTACCATCCCAGTGGCTCTATGCCCGTATTCACTCACTCAGCGGCTCCAAGCCCTCGACTCAGCAGCTCTACGCTCGCTATCACAATAACAGGCTCTACGCCCGTTATCTCACCAAAGCGGCTCTACGCCCACCATTTCAACTGGCTCAAAGCCGTAACAACCAAATCAGCGGCTCCAAGCCCACCGTTTCAACTGGCTCGAAGCCATAGCAATCAACTCAGCGGCTCGAGGCCCATTATTGGCAGGCTCTACGCCTGTACTTATTCACTCATTCAGCAGCTCTACGCTCGCTATCACAATCTCAGCGGCTCGAAGCCCATTACTCCAGCAGGCTCGAAGCCTGTACTTATCGTCTCAGCTGGCTCAAAGCCGTAAACAACCAATCTTAGTGGCTCGAAGCCGTAACAACCAACCCAGCGGCTCTAAGCCCATTGTCTCAACTGGCTCGAATCCGTATACAATCAAGTTCTTAACAGGCTCGAAGACTGTGTTCATCATTTCAAACTGGCTAGAAGCCGTAAACAAGCAACATGCTCTAAGCCGCCCCAACAATCAAGACATCTATTCTCGGGCTCTACGCCTGAATGCTCAAAAATCTAACATTTTTGAATGCTCAAGCTCCACGCTTGGATGCCCAACCACTGTGTACTGGATGCTCAAGTTATACACTTGAATGCTCAAGCTCTACGCTTGGATGCCCAACCACTACGTACTGGACGCTCAAAGTCTGTACTTTGAATGCTCGGATTCTGCCATCCGAATGCTCGAGCTCTACGCTCTGAATGCTCAAGTCCGGAACTTGATAGAAGCTCTAAAGCTTAAAACAAACACACACGCACGGGCCCGTGCACATTTGCATCAACATTTTCACATCGAGTCTGCATCATCATATCTGTTCACATCTAACAACCATCATCACACATATACACCCTGCATATCTCTCATGAAACAGGTCAATCCTGCAATCAACCGGCTCTACGCCTCGGTTTTATTGATCGGTTCAGCGCCTTGATCCTTTGGCTCCACGCCAACACTTATGATGGAAAAGCTCCATGCACAGACCATCAGAATGCAACCAGCTCTACGCTTCGGTTCAAATCACGTCAAGCTCTAAGCTCTGACAACTCAGGCCCTCGCCTCAAGACTGCAGTAGGCTCCATGCCTCAATCTAATCACCTCAGGCTCCACGCCTCAATTCCTTCACCTCAGGCCCTTGCCTTATACCAGCTCTGTGCTTCGGTTCATCACGTCAAAGCTCAAAGCTCTGACACCACAGGCTCTCACCTTATGATCAATACCAGCTCCGCGCTTCGGTCCTATCGAGCTCAAAGCTCCGACACCTCAGGCTCTTGCCTTATGATCAACACCAGCTCCGCGCTTCGGTCCTATCCAATCTCCTCAGGCCTTCGCCTCAAGACTGCAATAGGCTCCACGCCTCGATTCCATCACAACTCAGGCTCTAGCCTCATGACTACAACCGGCTCCGTGCCTCGGTTCCCTCATCGCCAAAGCTCCATCCTCCAGTTACTGGCCCTGCGCCCCCCATCCCAAAAGCAAACCGGCGTCCAATTCATCCCCAGCAGATGGTTTGGATTCCACCCCACTACGTCAATTCCTTCCAGCTCATTCGCAAGGATAGGCTACTCTACCGAGCTCCTTTCAGTCAAAGTAAGGATGATCAAGAAAAGCAAACGCACCTGCAGTGTACTAATCTACCCCAAAATACTAAGGAAGCTCTCCACAAAAACTCCCCAGGTAGCCCCGCGCTCCTTCAACTACTCTTCGCCAAAACCCTGGCTCAGTCTAGGTACGTCACACTACGGCTTTTTAAGCCCTAAGGTACGTCTTCTGTCTCTAACCCTCCAAACTTTTACTTTTCTTTATTGCCCGAACTACGATTGGTCTGAATTTCCTTTGTGGAATACGTAGGCAGCCTCCCGGCCCGACCATAACAAAACCTTTTTCAAAAAAACCCCTTGGAATAATGGTTGGACCAAATTGAGTTGCTTTTTACAGCTTTGACTCTTACTCAAACATGTCTCGCGATCCGTCTGAGTTCAGTCAAAGAGGGGCATCTGTAGACACCCCAATTTGGCCTAACGATTATTTCAAGTCCCACCTTGGGACAATCCCGATGATGAAATGGATACAGTGATTGCTGATTGCTTCCTTGAGGACCTTAGGACTTTTGGTAAGAACTTTGAGCCACTTAGAGG
Organism: Rhododendron henanense subsp. lingbaoense; assembly: GCA_020567845.1. Taxonomy (NCBI): domain Eukaryota; kingdom Viridiplantae; phylum Streptophyta; class Magnoliopsida; order Ericales; family Ericaceae; genus Rhododendron; species Rhododendron henanense. The sequence goes on from CM036318.1 coordinate 25,465,058, forward strand.
ACCCAATTCAAAGCCATACAGCCTTTCAAACAGAAATACAGAAGCCTAGGAGAATCCATCTGTCGGCCGTGACATCGATCCCACGGCCCTTACATCATTTCCTCACCCGAGCAACCTGTTGCTAGCAAAATCTCCCTGAGAGATCAATCCCTCGGCCGCAAGATCTATCCTTCGGCCGAGACATCCATTCCTCGGCCGTGATATCCTTTCCTCGGCCGCCAGATCGACCTTTTCCCAGACTCTGGAACGTGTTCTGTCAGACGTTTGATCCGATTGCACTACCTTCCCGATGCGTTCGGGCTATGCTCAGGGATTACGACGTAGAGTTAGAGATGCGTTGCAATTGCAATTGCCATCTCGTGATTTGATTGGCCGGAGTGAGTCACCAATTGCCTATATAAAGGGCCTTTGGACTCCGAAAATAAACACACGAAATTGATACACCTTCACACTCTTTCAAGCCTCAAAACTCTGCAAAAATACTCTCTCAATCCCATACTTCAAAAGCCCTAACCTCCCGAAGGCAGCCGTCAATCCGGCGATCAAACCCCGAAGTTCAAACCCTAACCCTAGGGTTCTCAATCAAGCAATCAATCAATCACGCCCAATCCAAAGCAATCAAGCAACTGAGGGATCAAGGTGGTGAGGCCCAACGGCCTCAGGTTTGTCTTATTTACTGTATTTCTAACTAACCGTAGCATTTTGATTACCCGTTAATCTTTCTGTCTGGTGTGCGGAAGAACACCGACCGGGGCTTCGATCCCTCGGCCGGCACATCAAACCAGGAGGATCCCTCGGCCGTGACATCCATTCACTGGCCACGGAATCCATCTCCCTGGGACATGTTGTTTGCTTTTCTGCTTTCTGATGCATGCTCATTTATCGCACTGGCTCACTTTGCTTACTGTTTAAAGGAATAAATAAACAGACTATATGTTGGAATTAAACAAAGCATCTATACGTCTTATGTTGAATGATTATGGGCCAGTCTCACGACTGGGCAAAGAGGGGTGCCTAACACCTTCCCCTTATTGTACTTTTGGCTCCCGTATCCAGAATCTCTATCTATTTTCCCAGTTTTAATAAATTGGGTGGCGACTCTGTTTTGATGATAACCGCTATCATGTGGTGATGTTCCTAGCCATGGGAATGTCCATGATTTTGGTTTACGAAGCAAGCAACCAATCGAGCAAACAAACATTGATCAATCTGTATGGCGATGCCCCGTTTGGGAGGTGTCTACAGGTGTCACGTCAGTCGCTGAGGTTGGACGCTTTCTTGGTCCCTGGGCCACTCCCTCCTCTTGTGCAGAGGACGAGTACACACTGAGGGAGATCGAGCAGGTTACGCAGCCAGACCCTCAACTGGAGCCGCTCTTCCAGGTAGGTGCTGACTATGCGGAGTACAAGGCTCGGTACTTAATGAGGGGTTTTGGGATACGCACTGCTTGGGAGGCAGGGTGGCCGAGGCGGCAGAGGCGATAGAAGTGGTAAAGGAGGTGAATGAAGAGGAGGTGGAAAAAGAGGCGAAGGCGCAGGTCAGAGTAGGGCCAAGTTGCCTGAGCTCTCTTGGACAGTGGAGGTGGTGACTGCTCAGGGAGTCCCTGGTTTGGTGGAGGTCCCATATCCGATAGTCGAGCCTCCAGAGTTCCTTACTCAGTTATGACATGCTTCCGTTCCTTTGTATATTTGTTATTGTCACTGCAGATCCTAATTGACCTTCTCATTATGCAGGTGACTCTAGAGTATGCTAGGGAGATGGCAGCGACCATGATGGGCTTGGAGCAGCTAGTACGACAGTATGCCATGGGCCACCCCCCGCCAGTACTGACTCGCGTCGGAGGGATGATGGCAAGCCCTTGTATTCCAGCTTCTTACTTAGCTTTTATGACCTTTATTTATAACTATGATGCAAATGTTGTATGAATGTCATGCTTTTTGCAGGCTAGAGGAGGGGCTTCTCGAGGATTGCGCCAAAAGTCTATTCGCATGCCTGCGCAACAGGCTACTATTGCTAGTTCTCAGGGGGAACGCCTTTCGAAGAGACAGAGGCGCTCACGCCCTACTGAAGAGGAGCCTAGTGCCGACTCAGAGGAGACTGAGGAACCTAAGGACATCGACCTAGAGGATACTTCAGCGAGCTCAGTACGCAGGACTTCGGTTGTCCACGAGGTTGTTAGCTCTGAGGCAGAGGAGGGTGCCTCTGAGGAGGAAGATGAGGAAGAGAGCGAGGAAGGTGATGAGGATTGTGCTTCTTCTTTTTGCTTTTGCCCTTTGGTGGGAGCCTGCGTGCTTCCTTTTTTGGGGCACCTGTTTGCCCTTTGTAGGTAGGATTTTGATCATAGGGCTTGCGCGCCCCATTTTGCTATGTACTTCGACTCACGGATGCTGTAACGCCCCGATTTTCGGAAGTAAAGTCGGAGGCATTAAATATTAATTTCTGAAAAATTTACTAAATTAAAGTTCAAATTAAAAAAAGATAATTCAACATAAGATTCATTTATTACAAACCATTGTGGAAATACTAAAAATAGTCTTTGTGGTAATGATATAGACGAAACACAGAGCCAACTCCTAGGCTTGATACAGATCCCAACCATACTCTGGCTCGACTCCCACCTCTGGATTCTCCTTCGCATAATATTGATCGCCTTCAGGGTTTTGTGTCTCTTCTTGATTTTCTGCAAAATCTGGCACGGATGCCAGGCAATCCGTACCTGAGTGATAGAGTTCACCCCGTAGAATAATCCAACCCAACCACCCCTCTTACTTTACAGCTAGCAAGCAATAGGATAATAATGGTACGAAGAAGTAAAGTAGAGATTTTTCACATAAACTAGTTTATTACTATCTATTAACCTAATGTGAAATCTAAGCTATCATCCACGAGATCTTTCCTCCCCAACCGCTAGCCACGCCCTATCCCATGAGATCACTTTCTTTTGCTGTTGCGGATTGCACCTAAGTTATGTACCCAGCGTGTATCCCTCTCATTACAACAAAAGGAAGCTTATCATGCCCGAATCATAACTAGGGTTCGCCTATCTTATGCACCACTTCAAAATCATCACTGGACTTCCGCCAGTCTCAATTCATCACTGGACTCCTGCCAGTTTCAACTCATCACATCTCAAAATCACGCCTGCAAGCAATCTCTAAAAAGAAAAACTTCCCAATTTATCTATTATCTAGCATCGTCTAGGTGAATTCTATTTCGCATACCACCCCATGTCTCTAGGGTCCACTCTAGCATTCAAATCAAGTATCGATGCAATAAACAATTCCTCAAAGAATGATAAAAACAAATACTCCCTCCGTTCCAAATTGAGAGTCCCTTATTCCATTTTGGGATGTTCCAAAATGATTGTCCCTTTCCAAAAATAGAAGTGGAAATTTCATAATTTTCCAAAAGTAACCCACTTATTTGAATTCAAATGGTGCAAAATAGGTAGAATATAGGGGTAATGGTGGAAAGTAGGTATAATGATTGCATGTCTCCTAAAAAAGTTGAAATTCCAAAGAGGGACTCTCATTTAGGAACGGAGGGAGTAACAAGCAATGCAATCACACAACTTTTATGAATGGGCCGTTGCCCTTAGTCTTGTATGGCCACGATATCAATAATAAAGTAAGAACTTTTTTAAAAAAAAATTTAAATTTTTTTTTTAGGCTCTCATTAGTTATTTTTAAGAAATTAGATTTATTAAAAACTAATTACATACATTAAATAGGTAAAAATATTAGAATAATTATCATGATGTTAATAGGAGTCCTAAAGGTCTTATGCAACAAGTTCGAGTGTCAAAAGTTGGGTCCAGAGAGTCGCGGAATTATTTTAAGTAAGATATTAACGAACGTTGTCGAAAGTAAAATAAATGGATAATAAATTATCTAATAAATAAAATATGTTGAGGTTAACAAAGTTTCATCTTCGGAATGTAAAGAGTCTAGAAAAAATTACTCGGGCATCAATAACATGGTTTATAAGGTTGCAAAGATTTTTCGTTTGTAAACCTTGAATGAAAACAAGTAAAAATTTAATAAATAGATATTAAAATTAAAAAAAATATGATACTAACAAGTAGGGGTGATACCGGTCCGGTTTCGACCGGTTTCAGCATATTTTTCGGTCGAAACCGGTTATCCGGTTTGAGATTTTTAGAAATCGGAACCGGTTGAGATAATCCGGTCCGGTTTCGATTGGCTCAACCGGTTTCGGTCCGATTTATCCGGTTTTCATTCATGGGACATATTTTGGACCCATAAAATATCAACCAAAAATCCATAATTCAACCCATTTTTTTGGGTCCAACAAAAAAGGATCAATTTTGAACCTAATACATAAAAAAAAAACCCATAAAAATAGTTTATATATATATATATATGGTTAATTTTATATAATAAATATATTTATTAGACCAATATACATATATATAACCGGTCCGGTTTCGACCGGTTTTCAAAACACATAAACCGGATCGAAATTATTTTTCCGGTTTAAAAAATTTTATAAACCGGAACCGGATCGAAATTATTCAACCGGTTTAAAAAATTCGGTCCGGTCCGGTCCGGTTTTTCCGGTTTCGATCGATTTTCCGGTTTCGGCTAACACCCCTACTAACAAGATATGATCTTTGAGGTGTGAGGAGTCTAGGAAAAATAGTTCGGGTGTCAAAAACGATGTTCGGAAGGTCGCAAAATGGCTTCGGAATGTTTTTCTAACAAAACCGAACTGGCCTTGCGGTGCGCATCGTGGTCGCAAGGTCTAACTGGTCAAACATTGTGGTGGAGGCTTCTACCGTGAACTTGATCTGGTTCTTGCGGTCCGCGCACATTGCGGCCGCAAGGTTTGACACAGTTTTTGTTTTTTTTTGTTTTCCTTCATGGTTTTGATGCATGGGTTCGTTCGGGGCATAGGGTTAAGCATATAAACACTTAATATACTTAGAGAAGAGGTTGGATAGGATTATAATACCTTGGTTTGGATCAAATTGAATATAAAACGAAACTTGAATATTGGAGAAGATGACTTCGGTTTCTTTGATCGGGGAACCTTGGGGCCGAATTGAATGTTGTTTGGCGATGCTAGGAGTTGTAAGAAGTGTTTGGAATGGTCGATTTGGGTTTCGGGTGGTTTTAGGACACAAACCCACTTTTCTCTCTATTTCTTTCTCTCTCTAAAACTCCATGGATTGGAGCTTCAATTCTTGTAGTTTTCCTTTCTATTCTGACTCAGTGGAGGGTGGTGGTTGCAAAGGTGTTCTTGTGGGTCAAGGTGATGGGGTATTTATAGGTGAATTTTGGAAGGAAAGGATAAGATTGAATTTAATGGAGTTGGGTTCATGGAACTTGAAATGGACGAATTGGAACTGTTTTTGGGCTAAAGAGGAAGCAAGGAATGGATATGAACGAATTGAATTTCGGATTGTGCTTGGTGGTGAAGAAATTTTTGATTTTGGGCAATGGGGGATGAACTTGGTTTTTCTTGGAGGGAAAAAAATGGAGGGAGTTATTGTTGGAGAGAGATGGAGAGCTGTGGGAAGGAGAGAGGGAGACATTGCAGGAGAGTGAGGTGAGGGAGATGTAGAGTGTGTGCATGCATGTGCGTGTGTGTAGGAAAAAAAAGAAAGAATGCATGCATTGTCTAAAATTGCATGCAAAATTGCTTTAATAAAAATATTAAGAAATTAATTCTTTTATTATTATTAAAGCTATTAATAATATTATTAATGAAAAAGAAAAATACGGGTTGTTACAGATGCCATTGGGCTTATATATGGAAATTCAATTTCTTTTATTGTTGCTATACCAAGAAAATTGAGTAGCTAGGACATTCACCGGAACGTACAACGAACCATTGGTCACGAAACCAAGTCCGACACATGGTTTCCATTGGAAATATATTGACAAAGGAAGATAAATCAAAGAAGTATTTGAATGAACTTTGAAAAATTGACGCTATATCTGAAAATTTGTACAAACGTCCTCATTACAGGCTCGAACACGACCATTTACAACAATGTTGACCTCCGAGTCTTGAGGCATGACTCGAAAGTTTGGCCTCGTACTTTGAATATGCTTGAAAACAAGGAAATGTTGGCTTTCAAAGGTGATGACCTCAAATTTTAACCAATGACTCGAACCAGAACTTGGAGTAAGTCACCTTTGACCATTGCGACTTGTGTGACTCGAAAGAACGGCTTGAAACGACTCGAAACGAGATTTGATACTTTGACACGACTTAGGAATGAGATTTTATTGATTTTTTGCACCATGACCTCGAATTTTGAGAGTTGACTTGAAGCGAAACGTCCCTAAAGTACCAAATACTTGTTGGAGTGTATTTTGGTAGTTGGTAGTACCCCAAAATGCCCCAAATCCATTTCATACCTCTGCTGCCAAAAACTGCAGAAATGCATACACTGAAATACCACGCAGTGTTACAAAATACCGTGCGTTATGTCAAAATGTCATGTAGAGTAACGATGTTACACCGTGCTGATTTTTAGGATTTAGTATGTCATACGCCGTCCAATATGCCGCACGTGGTTATTTTCCTAATAGTTTGCAGTTTGCTCCTTCCCAAGACAAATTGCACGATGGTTAATGTTTGACCCATTCAATGGCATTTCTGAGCCAATGCATGTCTGCATTGTGCTTCTATGCTATGACCAAGTCTTGTCCTATGCAAAACTCATGGAAAATTTGCACTTTTGGAAGCCCAAGGTTCTTTGAAAGTTGAAGTTGTCCCTTCCATTCCTCCTATAAATTCAGATCTTCAACTTCAAATTCTTCTCACCCCACACATCTCTCATCTTTCAAAAGCTCACTCTTCCTCCAAATGGCCCTTTTTCTCACCGGCTCGCTTCGCCCATGGTTGGTGGCCATGGAGGGCGTCGATTGGCTCAACTTCCGGGCTCATGGTCTCTACTCCATGAGGTACCTTCACAACATCCGTCTTCGCCCCGAGCTCTTGAGGGCAGCAGCAAGTTTTTAGAATCTAGAGGTTCATGTATTTCGTTTTGGCGAGCAAGAGTTTTGTCCTACCGTGGAGGAGTTCCATGAATATCTTGGTGGCTTTGGCTCGGGAGAGGTCATTATTCCTCCCGTGCGTGAGAACATTTACAAGGTCTTGGCCGCGGTTCTCGGATTGAGTGGTGGTGCTGCTCGCTTCTTGGTTAGCAATGGTTATCTTAACACAATGCAGTTCATTGAGATGTTCTCCCCTCCTGGTGATCTTACGGACATGTCCTATCAATCTCGGTGCATGACGGCCCTTTGCATGTGCTTGCTTGCAGCTTATCTCTTGGTTCCTTCCGCCAGCCACGCTAGCTCAACACTGGTTAGTATTGCTATTCAAATTAAGGCTCGGAAGGACGTTATTCCGATGGTTTTGGCTGTGACTTTGATGGGTTCGGACAAGTGTGTTCTGGAGAGACTGAGACTTTTGGGGGCAGTCCTCTCCTCCTATTGGTAGGCTTCTCACTCAGCTCTCCTTTTTCGGGTTTTTCTCACATTTTCATTTTACCTCAACACTCGGCTTGGCTTTCTATAGTTTCTTGTTTTTCCCTCCTTATTCCAGATTTGGCTCTGTGACAAGGTGAATGTGCTAACCATTCCCCCGGGCAACTGGGCGTACGAGGCTAGGCTGCTGTCTCGACGGTGCTTCGAGTTTGCGGATAGGCGCGTTTCTGAATGGGTCAGCTTCTTCAAACGTCTGGGGTCCGAGACTATTTCTTGGAGGTTTCCTTGGCTAGACCTTCCTCCCATGACAGTGCACTTTATGGGACCCAGTGGGTTGTTCTTGCTGGCTTAGAGGCTTTCACCTTCTACATCCCCTACCGAATTCAGCGTCAGCTTGGCTTGAGGCAGGAGGTGTCTGTAGAGGTTCTGGTAGATGTCGTTCTGCCTCTCTTTCGTCACTCCATTCTCTGCAACTATCAGCAGTTCTGGGGGACTCGTGAGATCACTGATGCGCATCCTTATCTGTCCGTGGCGGCACACGGGAGCTACCGGAAGTGGCTCAAAGGGACATTGCCGCGAGGGCTAGAGCTCGAGGAAACTAACTCAATCCTACTACCCTGACCATAGAATAAATTGAGGACCCACTTTCTCATGTTGCACTTTTATTTTCGAAAGTCATGCTCAGCCTTATGTACTAAAAGCTTATGTACTAGAAGTAGTTATTTTAATAAAATGAGTTATGGAGGGTTTCCCCCTCTGTGATTCTATGCTCCGAATCCTCGCAACTTGGATTTTTACTTGGATTGATTGTGACCGGGCCTCGGAGTAAGGCTGCCAACGTATCCTTTTTGGCAAAGAAATCAGGTCATAACGTAGTTCAAGGTAGGGTTCGCTCTGGTTTTGACGCTCTCCTTTTGTGCTCTAAATTTTGCCTAGCACCGCCCTTTTGGGTTTTCGGCCTAACGAGCTCTTTTATTGTATGCCTTAACTTTTGCATAGGATGCCCTTATGGGTTTTCAACCTAGCAGGCTTTTGCTCTAATTTTTGCCTGGGATTACCCGCCCTTGCGGTTTTCAGCCCAGTGAGCTTCTCTCAGGGATAGTAGCGCTTGAGCTAATCCAAGTTGACCAAAGTTGAGAACTCATTTCCATCTAAATCGATAAGCTGTGCAGCCCCTCCAGAAAGGACGGTTTTGATAATATACGGCCCAGACCACTTTGGCCGAAACTTCCCTCGTAGATCAAAAACTGGAGCCCGGATCTCTTTTAGAACCATGTCACCTTCTACCAAGTCTCTTGGTTTCACCTTCTTATTGAACGCTCGTGCAATTCTCCATTGGTACCCTTGAATGTGGTAGAAAGCCCTCAATCAACGTTCATCAAACAACATGAGCTCTTCGAATCGATTGCTTAGCCACTCTGCTTCTTGAACTTCACACTCAACCATAGTCCGAAGAGAAGGAACCTCCAGCTCAATAGGAAGTACAACCTCCATACCGTAAACCAAAGAGTAAGGAGTTGCCCCTATTGGTGTACGTACAGACGTGCGATACCCCCATAAAGCCAGTGGTAACTGCTCATGCCAATTTCTTGCAGATTGGGTGGTCTTTTCCATAATGGTCTTAATTGTTTTGTTAGCTGCCTCCACGGCCCCATTGGTCTATGGCCGGTAAGTTGTTGACTTATGCACTTGAATCTGAAATTCTTCTAAGACATCTCTGGCTCGCCCCTTGAAGTGGACCCCATTGTCTGACACAAATGCCTGAGGAACCCCGTATCGATAAATGAATTCTGTTTAATGAAATAAGCGACTTGTACTGCAGTCAGAGTGGCATAAGAAGCAACTTCTACCCATTTGGTGAAATAATCAATGGCAACTAGGATGAACTTGTGTCCGTTAGAGGCTGCTGGCACAATTCTTCCAATGACATCAATCCCTTATACTGAGAAAGGCCAATGAGAAGTCATTTGATGCAGTTCGGATGGCGGGACATGCATGAGGTTGGCATGAATTTGGCATTTGTGACATTGCCAGACATACTCTATGCATTCTGTTTCCATGGTAGACCAGTAATATCCTTGCCTCAAGATTTTCTTAGCAAGCATCATGCCGTTCATATGAGGACCACACACCCCCTCATGAATCTCTTCCATAATCCTCTTGGCTTCCGCACCATGGATGCACAGTTTGTGCATGCCGTAAGGTGATCTTCGATACAGGTTCCCCCCACAGATGATGTACTGGGCTGCCAGCCTTTGGAGAGCAATCCGGTCCTTCTTGCTTGCTTCTGGGGGGTACTCCCTCTTTCCACAAATCTCCAAATGTCGTAATACCAGGAATGGCCATCGTCAGGTTCATCGATGATCATGACATGCTCGTATACTGAAGAATCTCTTTGTTCAATAATAATAGGCCTTAACTTCACACCTATAGGGATTTCGACCATGGATGCCAACGTAGCCAAAGCATCTGCAAATTGATTCTTGAGCCTTGGCACATGGGTAAATGTTACTTTGTTGAAGTGAGGGATGAGATCCTCAAGATCCTGATGGTATGGCTTTAGCTTTTCTTCCTTGACTCTCCAATCGCCATTAGCCTGTGAGACAACCAAATTGGAATCCCCTACCACTTCTAGCTTTTCTACACCAATTTCGATAGCCGCCTCCATTCCTACAATGCAGGCCTCATATTCTGCCTGATTGTTGGTGACTTTAAAATTTAACTTGAATGCGAGCGGGATGTGGGATCCATCAGGTGAAATTAGCAACACGCCAATTCCAAACCCCTTTTGATTGGCGGCCCCATCGAATACAATCTCCAAACATCCTCAGCTATGGTCATTATGTCTTCGTCAGGGAATTTGAACTCGACGTCCTTGCCTCCTTCAACAGGGCAATTTGCTAAAAATTCTGCCACGACTCTCCCTTTTACTGACTTCCTGGTGACATTTTTGAGCTCGAACTCTGACAGCATGAGCAACCATCGTGCCAGCCTTCCAGTAAGAGCTGGTTTCTCAAATGGGTACTTAAGAGGATCCATTCGAGAAATCAACCTCACCGAGTATGCTAGCATGTAATGCCTCAATTTCCTGGAGGCCCAAACAAGTGCCCAACATGTCTTTTCCAATGGAGTGTATCGCTCCTCGCATCCCATCATCTTTTTGTTGAGATAATAAATAGCCCTCTCAACCCCATCGTCTCCTTCCTATGCCAACATACACCCCATTGCGGACGGGGTGACTGATAGGTATAGGATCAAAGGTGTACGGGTGATGTCAGTACGGATGGATTCTGCAGATAATTCCAGATTGCTTCAAATGCCTTCTGACATCGGTCATCCCAGTTGAACGGCACTCCTTTCTTTAGCAAGCGGAATATTGGTTCACAGGTTGAGGTCAACTTGGCGATGAACCTGCTGATGAACTACACTTTGCCAAGGAAACTCCTTACATCTTTCTCAGACTGAGGCGGTTCCATCTCTAAAATAGCCTTGATTTTTGAAGGATCCACTTCAATGCCCCGAGTGGTGATCATGAACCCTAGCATTTTTCCTGCAGTGACCCCGAATGTGAACTTGGTTGGATTGAGACGCATCCTGTACTTTCGAATCCTCTCAATGAACTTCCTGAGTGCTGGCAAATATCCTTCCCGTTCCTTTGTTTTAACGATCATATCATCAATGTAAACTTCTACTTCCTTGTGAATCATATCATGCAACAATGTTGTAGCAGCTCGTTGATAAGTGGATCCTGCATTTTTCAATCCAAAAGGCATAACCCGATAGCAGTAAGTTCCCCATTCAGTGACAATGTGGTTTTCTCCCGATCTTCCGGAGCCATGAGAATTTGATTGTATCCTAAAAAACCATCCATAAAAGAGAGCAGAGCATGTCCAACGGTATTGTCGACCAGCACATCAATATGTGGCAACGAGAAATCATCTTTCGGGCTCGCTTTGTTTAAGTCCCTAAAATCAACGCAGACCCTGATTTTGCCATCCTTTTTGGGGACAGGCACAATGTTTGCAACCCATCGAGGGTATTCGGTTACTATTAGGAATCCTGCATTAATCTGTTTAGTGACTTCTTCTTTTATTTTAAGCACCCAATCGGGCCTCATTTGTCTCAAATTTTTTTTAAGGGTTTCGCATCGGGATAAAGAGGAATCTGGTGTTCCACAATTTTAGGATTGATTTCGGGCATATCAGCATGTGACCATGCAAAAACGTCCTCAAATTCTTTAAGCAAATCAATATGAACTTGGCGCTCTTCTGGAGATAGCGCAGAACCGATTTGGAGCATCCAGGGATTCTCTTCATCTCTCAAGTTAATTGAAACAACTTCTTCTTTTATAGGCTGAGCATGCCTCTCATCTTCCCTTTCGATTAGGGATCGAATTTCTTTAGGGATGTCCCCATCGAAGTCGATTGCTTCATCATCGAGCCAACACAATTTATTTCAAAATCAGGGAGGTAAGCGGAATCAGATTCATTTATTTCATCATCAACAGAGGCCTCGGGGACACCATACAAACAAGTAGACTCAAATTCAAAGTACAGACCATGAGGAGTTGGGCCAAGAGTCACCGACTCAGACTCGACAAACTCAGAAGACTCAGATGACTGAGAGGACTCGGACGACTCAGAATCAGATCCATGGCAAGTCGCAACTGTTATGAAGGTTCAATTCTTGTATTCTCCAGCAGCATCCGTGATGAGTGAAGTTGGGTCTTTGAGGGTCTCCTGCCCTAGCATCAGCACTTCAGCTTCCATGACTGTACCCATTGGTTTGCTTTCCTCAAACAGGATCGCCAGAGTTCCCATGTCAAAGACCTCAATCTAGTCAGTTAGCTTTTCCTTTACTTCGGCAGTCTCAATCTCTTCTTCACTTTCTGGCCAAACATCGTTGGCGAATATCTCAAACCCTAGCAACAGAGTGTTGGTTTCTTTATCCCAGAATGGTTCCAGCTGCCCTTGGTAGACCTGCTTCACTTTTTCCTTAACAAAGTAGTCTTCCAATCTATCTCCTTTCTTTACCATATTATCACCTGAGGGTACATAATTGAGACCGGTCGTGCGTATCAGGGCTCCAATGGTTTCAAACTTTGCGGGTCCTTGCAGATTCTTTCCTAGTCCCAACCCTAGCATGTAAGACATCTTCTTCAATATTTTTATGGCGACATTGCTAATGACAAAGTCGTCGTCAACCCTGACAGAAAAGACATCATTGGTAGTATCCAACGAGAATCCTCCCAGAGCGATGTCTTCCTCCCCATGCTGAATTTCCAAAAGCGGGGCATTGTCCTCAGTGGGCACACAAGTCCCAAAATCCTCGTGAATGGTGAGCATTCCTGTCTCAAGCCCTAAATGGATTTTTTGATGGAGAGTGGAGGGCACAGCCATGATGTCCGATCGATGCAGCCAGGGCCTTCCCAACAGTAGGTTGAAAGAAGCGGGGATGCTTACCACATGGAATTCCACCTCAGTTTGGCAGGATCCAAAGGTCATAGGAAGCATGAGGGTTCCAACCACATCTCGACGGGTGTTGTCATAAGCTCGGACTTTGACATATGATGGAGAGAAGTCCTTATTTTTATACCCCAAGCAATAAGCAACACGGAGCGGGCAGACGTTGATTGCGGAGCCATTGTCGATCAGAATCACTGGAACCCAATTGCCATGGCATTTCAAAGTGACATGTAAGGGTCTGTTATGATCAGTCCCTTCAGAAGGCAGGTCTCGGTCGGTGAAGGTTATGGTATGCTTGATGGGAATGGTTTTGATGAGCGCCACGAGCTCATTGGGGGTTATATCGAAGGAAACTTTCAGGTGGGAGAGGGCTTGGATATGTCCTTCGCGATGGCGGGTGGAGTGAACAAGTACATCCCAAACAGACATTCTAGCCTGGGTCTGCTCAAGTTGTTGCTTGATCATTCCTTCGGGGTTTTTCTTGGGACGGGAAGGCTCTTTGGTTGGTGGAGCAAAGGGTTGGAAAGTGTTTTTGGTCAGGGTAGTGAAAGAGTTAGAATGCTCTTTGGCTGGTGGAGTTGCAGAATTAGAGGATTCTCCAGTTTGGAGGTTGGGGGGTTGACAGATAGGGCACAACCACTTTTTGTCAGATGGTCAATCTGGTGGTATTTTTGTTCCTCACTCCATAGGTCGATAGGAGCTTTGTGCTTGCACCCAATGGTGGTATCCTAGAGGTTGGCAGCCAAATTAGCAACAACCAAATCTTCCAAAGGTCCTCTGGCTTCCATTGCTCAGTTTCCATCACTGCCCTATTTATAGTCCATTCCTCATTTCCCACTTTTATATTGACAATTTCAGAGTTTGCCCACGGGTTTAGCTTGGCCCCTGGTTCATCATCCCACAGGTTCCTCATGGGAACATTAGCGTCCTCAGGAAAGGTAATCGATGGTTCTGACTCAGCTTCATCCACAATGTAGTCCATTGGGTTAAACTCATTGCTTACTACCTCTTCTTCTGGTTCTGGATCCAAGGACCATGGATTGAGGTTCACATTGCTGTACAGATTATCAATGACAAAGTCATTGAAATGGGAGAAATTCGGGCGAAGTGGGGCGAATTCCGGCCAATTGTAGGCTGCCAATTCGGGCTGATATTTCTCGACAAACATCATGGGTAAGGAGAACATATCCAGCGGATCATTTCTGGCCAAAAGCTGATATGTGTCTGGGATCGGATCCCATTCCCATTCAGGAGCCAATTGAGGGACTTGATAATTCTCATTCTGGCTTTCAAACATCATGTACAGGGAGAGTCCATCGAGAGGGTCAGCATGAACATTCTGCCAATCAATCTCCCATCCGGGTTCGAATGGCAGTTCAACAGCTCTCTAGAAGTTGGCAGCTTCAAATTCCTCCCAATCAGAGATCAGATTTCCCCATGTGTTCTCCCATTCCCATAGAAAGCAAAGAGCAATTTCCTTGGGGATTTCTACAACGAGTTTTGGTTCGGTGTCAGGAATGATGAAAAGGGTTGGGTTGAAATCATGGGTGGTTGAGTCATTGGTTAAGGTGATTTGGTTAATACGGAAGGGGGTGTTGTGCTGTGGCAAGGGGTTTGAGATAGTATTTGGTTTGTCTTGGGGAGGATTGTCAATAAACTTGTTGTCGATGAGGTTTTGGATCTCATGACGAAGGCGGATGCAGTTGTCGGTGGTATGGCCAGGCATTTGGTAGAACTCACAATAAACATTTTAGTTAAGGTTTGGCGGAAGAAATGTGGTGGCGGGAGTGCTTTCAATACTCCAATGTCAAGGAGCTTTTTGAACAAGGTGGATCTGGGGGTACGGAATTGGGTAAAGGTTCGGTTTTGGGATTTTGATTTTTCAGATATTTGAATGACCTCCGCTGGCTTGGCAGATGAGGTTCCGGCTTGGTTGGTATTTCCAAAAAGGACATTGCTGTTGCCAGAGTATGCCCTTTTAGACTTCGATCCAATTTCCTTTTCTCCAAGGTGCCATCTCGTAAGGCCTCCTCCACAGCCAACCCGGAATCATAGAAGGTTTCGAAATTTGGGGCCGCTTGGGAGAGAACCATGTATGGTGCGAAGGAACTTGGCAGGTTATTTGTTATGATCCGAATCTGTTCCTTCAAATCTGGCTTGTTCTGCATTTGAACGGCCTTGGCTCTCCAACGCTTCACATAATCAGCGAAGCTTTCCTTCTCGCCCATCTTGGTACTTTCTAGTTCCATTGTGGTCATTTTCAGGTCAACATTGAAATCATATTGGGCTACAAAGGCTGTCCCAATATCTTCCCAAGTCCTTTTCTTGGATGGCTCGAGAGTAAAGAACCATTGCAGTGCTGGGCCAGATAGAGACTCACGGAACAACTGCGCCATAGCTTTCTTTTCGATCCCTTGCATAGTGAGGGAACATACCCCTGGAGATGTGCCTTCGGATCACCGGTACCATCGAAATTTGCCAAATCCACACCTTTAAACTTTTCTGGTAACTTGGAATTTAGGAATAAGCACAACTTGCTCATGTCGATCGCTCCTTTCCCAAGTCGTTTGGTTTCCTAGACAGACTCCTCTAGTTTACTAATTTTGGCAACAAGGGCAGCCAGGTTAGGATCTGCTGCTAGTGTTTCTTCTTTGGGCTTTTCAGACTGTGGGGGTGGCCTGGCTTGGAGCTTATCACTGATTTCTTGCATACTTTCCATTATCATGAGCATGTCTTTTTGCATGGAAGTAACAGAAGCTTTGAGTTGTGCGTCGACATTGGCAATGGATTGTTTGAGCTAGGCGTCCAAAGCAGTCATGTTCTGCCTGAGTTCTTCTACCCCGTTTCCTTGGTCAGCTATTGGTAAGGGATTTTCGGGTGGTGTCTCTACTAGCGGTTCTTGCAATACATCTGTTGTCGCTTGCCCTTCCTGTACTACCTAAACCTCAAATAGCTGAGTTTCTTCCACGGTGTCTTTGTGAACTAGTCTTCGGAGGGGACGAAACCAATTGGGTACAGCCTGTTCTTGCAAACAACCAATGTTTCAGAACTGGCAGTAAAGCAAAAAGGAGCGACTCAAACACTAATCACGAATGATCGCCCTACTACCTACATGTCTCCTAGAAGCTAATCCTAAGACCTACCATGACCCAGATCTCACTTAAAGCGTTTGTACAGAAGATTTCCGATAATTCGAGTAGGTGCTGCCAGGCAGGTTAAATTTCGCTGATCAGTAGAACCAGAGTCAATCTCCTTATCTTGACCATCCGAGACAGAGCAATAAAACTACCAGAATCAAGATACGTACGCACTCAAGGTTAGATCTAGATCAAGGGAGCCGTTCGGGCACGGCAAACACCAGAGGTATCCCAAACTCTATGGATTTATAGTCTCCTAGACTGACCGGATGAAAAAGATTTTTATGACTTTTAGGTTGCATCTATCCTCAGAGCTGTCTTTCACTGATACATCCTTTGTTTCATTGAGGTTTTGGGGAACTTCAAATTGAGCCACACCTTAGGTTCATTGTTTTCAGAAAATAAAATGGCAAAGGCATGGTATTTCAATTAGGATATCAAGTGTGAAACATTGTTTTCGAATCAAAAAAAAAAAATCCATTGAATACAATATCTTTGTTTTGATTTTGATCATGGTTATGGTGCAATTTAAAGTTCCCCAATTGTCAATTCATCGAAAGTTTCAAAGAACGTGCATCCTCAGGGGGCACAACTCTTCATCGGGTATTAGCAATCTTTCAAAAATAGAGAAGATGAAGAATCCTAAGGGAGTCCTATCCTCTAGCTTGCATGAATGCAATGATGGATGGATGATATGCATGTACAGAAAAGAAATGCACATAAACAGGATATATCACATAAGTCCTAACCATGGGTTCCTGTCCTAGTTGGGAAGATTTTATTGTTATGTATAAGTGCAAAAGGCCGGTTTTGGTTTAGCAGGGTTCCCCGGACTAGAGTCAAGATGTACCTCCCATCATCAAGTGTATTGCGAGACAATGGTAGACACCCCAATTTGGCCTAACGATTATTTCAAGTCCCACCTTGGGACCATCCCGATGATGAAATGGATACAATGATTGCTGATTGCTTCCTTGAGAACCTTAGGACTTTCGGTGAGAACTTTGAGCCACTTAGAGGACCCAATTCAAAGCCATACAGCCTTTCAGACAGAAATACAGAAGCCTAGGAGAATCCATCTGTCGGCCGTGACATCGATCCCACGGCCCTAACATCATTTCCTCACCCGAGCAACCTGTTGCTAGCAAAGTCTCCCCGAGAGATCAATTCCTCGGCCGCAAGATCTATCCTTCGGCCGAGACATCCATTCCTCGGCCGTGATATCCTTTACTCGGCCGCCAGATCGACCTTTTCCCAGACTCTGGAACGTGTTCTGTCAGACGTTTGATCCGATTAGACTACCTTTCCGATGCGTTCGGGCTACGCTCAGAGATTACGACGTAGAGTTAGAGATGTATTGCAATTGCAATTGCCATCTCGTGATTTGATTGGCCGGAGTGAATCACCAATTGCCTATATAAAGGGCCTTTGGACTCCGAAAATAAACACACGAAATTCATAGAGTACACACTCTCTCAAGCCTCGAAACTTTGCACAAATACTCCCTCAAACCCACTCTTCAAAAGCCCTAACCTCCCGAAGGCAGCCGTCAATCCGGCGATCAAACCCCGAAGTTCAAACCCTAACCCTAGGGTTTTCAATCAAGCAATCAGTCAACCACGCCCAATCCAAAGCAATCAAGCAACTGAGGGATTAAGGTGGTGAGGCCCAACGGCCTTTGGTTTGTCTTATTTACTGTCCTTTTTTACTAATCGTAGCGTTTTGATTACCTGTTAATCTTTCTGTCTGGTGTGAGGAAGAACACCGACCGGGGCTTCGATCCCTCGGCCGGGACATCAAACCAGGAGGATCCCTCGGCCGTGACATCCATTCACCGGCCGCGGGATCCATCTCCCTGGGACATTTTGTTTGCTTTTATGCTTTCTGATGCATGCTTATTTATCGCACTGGCTCACTTTGCTTACTGTTTAAAGGAATAAATAAACAGACTATATGTTAGAATTAAACAAAGCATCTACATGTCTTATGTTGAATGATTATGGGCCAGTCTCACGACTGGGCAAAGAGAGGTGCCTAACACCTTCCCCTTATTGTACTTTTGGCTCCCGTATCCAGAATCTCTATCTATTTTCCCAGTTTTAATAAACTGGGTGGCGACTTTGTTTTGATGATAACCATTATCATGTGGCGATGTTCCTAGCCATGGGAATGTCCATGATTTTGGTTTACGAAGCAAGCAACCAATTGAGCAAACAAACGAGATCCATCTGTATGGCGATGCCCCGTTTGGGAGGTGTCTACAGTTTTTGGCAACTCCGCTGGGGAATATGAGAGCCATAACCAAAAAGTTCAACATGAGACTAATACATGCCTTGTTTAATTCATTTATCATATGCATCAAGCGGGCAATCCGTTGAGTTCACCTGATATCCCGGCATGACACGGGCTATGTTGGGGGTTCCAGCAAACTCCACAGTCACTCGTACCTAGTGGTATATCAAAAGGGGAATCACCCAATCACCGCCTATGATGGGCTGGAGAGAGGATTGGTGCCCTTTGACGACGGAGCACCCTGAGACTACCAAAAACCTTGCATGTTCTAGAAAGCCATAGAACTTATCAAACTAAGGTAGGAACCTACAGGCTAGGAGCCTACTTGCATTTTACTTGCAAAAAGTTCTTCCTCACACCTTGTATCATCTGTTGTTGTAATTAACTCTTTCTGTGTAGAAGGGTTGGGATTTTCGACCCAAATCCTAACCCTACACAGGCCGAATACTGACTTCTAGGTATTCTATTTTTCAAGCATGGACAATAGGTAGGTTAAAGAAGCAACCTCAGCCAGTTTTATACTCTTACAATACTCGAAGTCACGCCAAACAGAGGTCTTTACAGTCATCTCATCGGTCGCCTTCGTCTACCAAGACACTCTCACCGCAACGGTCCCAATCAGTTTCAGGGACTTCGCGGTCGTCTCCTCAATGAACCCGATTATCTACCCAATTCCAAGCCTCACCAAGCAATCCCTCTACCTACATCCCAAAAATGGCAGACAATGATGCTACCATCACCGAGCTCCGAGCCCAAATTGCCTATTTACAAGCTGAGAAAGCAGCAAGAGATGCTGAAGACAAGAAAAATGAGGAGGAAGCAGAAAATCCTCATGAAATTGTAGAAAACCCTGAATTGGTCAAACAGGTCAAGGAGATCAAGCACGCTTTGGCTCGTTCACAAGGAGACCAAATTCTAGATTTCTAAGGACTCTGCCTCTTTCCAGAATCTCAACTGCCTGAACGGTTCAAAATGCCAAACATCGAGAAGTTCAACGGGACTAGTAACCCTACTAGCCATGTCCGCCATGTCATCAACACTCTGAAGCCTATGGGCTTGACCGACGAGCTCATCGCTCAATTGTTTCAAAGAACTCTCACTGGAAGCGCCCTCGATTGGTTTCTCACTTTGGAATTTGTGCACTATCAAATTTGGCCAGAAATTGCCAACGCTTTTGTCAAGCAGTATGCGTACAATGTCCAAATTGAGCTAACTACCCGAGATTTGGAGATGACTAAACAAGAATCCAATGAGGACTTTGCTACCTTTGTGGCAAGATGGAGAGAAAAGGCTGCCAAGATGAAAAGCCGCCCTTCCGAGGAAGATCAAGTGAGGATAGTTGTCAAGAACCTACAGCCCAAATACCTCACCCACATTTACACTCAAGCTATCACTGACTTCAAACGCCTACACGCCACTGGATTACAAATTGAAGATGGGATCAAGTTGGGCCTCATTGGAAAAGAAGAAACCCCTCCACCCAGAAAAACCTTTCCAACCCGTGCATCTCCTGCCTCCGTCAGCACCCTCAACTCAGTCTTGCCACAAGACCCTTTTCAAACTAGCTCATCTAGAAACACGAATCGCCCTCGCCGCAATTTCAGCCCACTCTATATGACTCCATCCCAAGCCTTAGCCATCCTAAGCCGTCAAGGGCACCTTAGGCTCTTGAATAATCCATCTCCTCAGCCACCTTATGGCCCAAGCTATGATGCCAATAAGCAATGCGCATACCACCAACACCCTGGACATGAGACAGACCGCTGCATGCGTCTTTGTCATGACATCCAGGATCTCATTGATAGTCAAGCTATAAAACCTCCTAAGCCTAATGTACAAACCAATCCACTTCCCGCTCACAACAACGAACCACTGCCTCAAAATATCAATCTCATAAGCCTATCCGATAGCCCCACATATAATCCTACCCTACACATTATTCCAAATACCCAAGCCAAACCATCCCTAATCTTCTCTAAGAATGAGGAATGCTTTGCAACAGGGGGAGAACCCCACATCTATGCCATTGATGATGGGGATTGGTGGTTGGACATGCGTCAAGCCCTGCCAAATGATTGGAAAGTTGGAAGAATTGAGCCTGCTGATCCTTAGGGCACCCAAGAAGAAGAAGTGGGTCACCTCACCCGAAGCGGAAGGGTGTATAAACCTCCTAAACTAAGTGGGGAAAGTTCAACCTCAACACGAGTAATGGAAGAAGAAGAAGGAGAAGAAAGCCAAAGGACCGAACCTGAGGAAGACAGGGTGCTAAGACAACTAAAGAAAATCCAAGCTGATATCTCTATTTGGGGATTGCTTATGTCCTCCTACGAGCATCGTAACTCCTTCTTCAAAATCTTGGGGAAAGCCAAAGTTCCCATCGACATCACCCCCGAAGAACTGGTGGGTTTCATAATGGCGTCAAAGGCTCCAAAACCAACGATAGCTTTCACTGACAAGGATCTACCTCCTGAAGGGCATGCACACAACAAACCTCTCTACATTTCACTTAAATGTCTCACTAAATGGATCCCACTGGTCTTGGTGGATAATGGGTCTGCTTTAAACGTATGTCCTCAAAGGACCCTCGACAAGCTAGGGGTAAACACCATCGACGTACGCCCTTCAAGCCAGGGTGTAAGGGGGTATGACAATTCAAAGAGAAGGGTAGTTGGGTGTGTCACACTGCCAGTAGAAGTGGAGAAGATCAAAAGGGACGTGGAGTTCCATGTGATGGATATACCAGCCACCTTCAATCTTTTACTAGGAAGGCCTTGGCTACATGACGCTGGGGCAGTACCTTCCACTTTGCATCAGAAAGTCAAATTCGCGGTAGATGGAAGGGTCATAACTATTCTGGGGGATTCATCAATCCGAGCTCATTCTGATACGCTTGTCCAAGAGGTAGAAACCGAGGAAACCTTCCTTACTGGATTCAGTCTTGAGGAAGCAACTGCTGTGCAAGCCTTAATGGCTGAGAGAAACTTCTACGTAAGCACCCCCGCCATATGGATGATGAAGAAGCAAAAATACCTCCCTGGGTTGGGTTTAGGCAAAAGATCACAAGGCATCCCGCAAATGATTGATCCTCCGCATAATCAATACGCCTTTGGTCTTGGCTACACCCCGACAGAAGCTGAGGTAAAAAGAAAGAGAAGCATGGAAAATGCTAAGGCAAGAGGAAGCAGGGTCAAAGAAGAGAAACTTGTGATCCCAAAAACACTCAATGGCTGGTTTGTAAGAGAAGGAGAAGACTTTCCATTCTGTGGCTTCGCAGAAACATGGGAAGACGAAGTTACCAAGCAAAGGTACCCTGGAATGCAAATCTTCTTTGATCAGGAATGGAATGACAGTGATTTGGAAGAAGAACCAACCAATTCATCTCCTACTCCCGAAGACTGGATTGAGGTGCTAGCTAAATTTGACCTAAAGATTCTGTTTGGCAAAGAGGGTGAAGAAGAGTATAAAACTGCAAAAGGAAAAGGAGCCACTCCCGAGATACTGCAGTAAATCGCATGACAAAAACATTGCTTTCATTTCCTAAAGACAAGTTAGGACATGTTTTGGGCCCCTGTTTGGGCATTATCTATGATTAAATAAATCCCCATTTTATCACTTCTATGCTTGACAAATGATTCCATCTTTAAAATGTGATCGCTATACACTACAATCTCTCTGCCAAAGATAAAAGGATTTTAAGAATTTAATTCTGTATGTTACCGACCAAAAGGAAAGAAGGGAAGAACCCTGATTACTTGGAACTAGGTTTTTATCAAAACTCAGGAAGAAGACGCTATCTCCGTGAGAACACTTAGGGTTAGCTTGCCCATTGTGAAAGTACAAACGCAACAAGAGATTCATAAAAACATCTCCATCAGATTCCTCTCCAAAACACTAAAACCCTCTTGAGAGAAAAATGCTCGTTGGGCAATCTATACACCCAAGCAAAAGTAAGAGCAGAGCCTGCTAGGACAAGAAGACGCAAAAAACGCAGCCTAGGCAAAAGTTAAGGCATTCGAAGGAAAGCTCGCTAGGGACTCAACCTCTATCAGGTAACCTAGGCAAAACTTAGAGCATGAGAGAAAGGAAAACCAAGAGTGAAAACCCAACCCCCAAAGGTGGTGATCTTGGAACTACGTAAAAGGCTTGATTCCCTGATTGGGATACGTAGGCAATCTCGCATCGAGATGCGGCCCAAACATTTGGAGAGAAGAAAGACAATACCAAAAGGTTTGTACTCAATGATAGGCATAGCTAACCCTGCGTATTGAGCTCGCAAAAGATGAGTTAGTCATTTTCCAGGGAATTGGCAAAAACAAAGACACGTAAGAATCATCGTTCGTCCTCTCTGACTCAAAAGTCGTCGACATAAGGGACCAAGCATTCTAACAATCCCAAAACATGGCAAAGAGGTTGTAGGAACAGCAAAAGCAAATAAAGAGCCTGAATCAAATTCAAGTGTAAGAAGGGAAAAACGCCACTTGGCTAAAAGCAAAAATCCAACTTCTTTAGGAAATAGAAGTAGCGGCCGAAGAATGGAATCCTCGGCCGAGTGATCCATTCCTTGGCCCATGTTTAAATCCAAACATTCACAAAACTTTGAAAAATATTGCATAGAAGTATCTAATTTCCCATACATGCTGAGGATGCTTCAAACACAAACAAAAAATACAAATGTCAAATTATCTATTTTTAGAGCTAACAAATACAGGTACAAGAAAGGAAAAGCTAGCTACTGCCCACGACCCCTCTTGGGCGCAGGACGAAAACGCTCAGGAACTGGGACACTGATCCTCTGTCCGTCACCAGCCTCGGCATCTCCATCACCAGCTCCGGTACTCCCACCCTCGCTAACTCCAGCACTCTGGGTAACCGACACTGTCGGTACTCGCTCTGCTTCAAGCTGCAGAGACACAGGATATAAGCATTCAGTTTCACATGAAACGTAGGATGGAAAAAGAAGAGATCAAAGGATGTATACCGCAGCTATTCGGCCACGCTGCCGTCGAGCCAAAGCCTCTGCACTCTGGAAAGCACGCAACCATTCCTGAACCACCTCAGCGGGCACCTGTAGAGGAAGCAATTGCATATACAATCAAGTAAGCAAGGAATGCTGAAGGAAACCAAAGCAGAATCTACAATATTACCTGCTGAATTCCGACAGGAAGCACGTAGAACTGCGTAGCACACGGTGTCAGTGTCAAACGCTCCTCTTCTCCATTTGCATTGTGGAAAGAAATGAAACTGGGGGCCCGTGGCCAAACAGGAGGAGCAGCAGCAGCAGTAGCGGTAGGAAGGGTTAATGAGGCCGAACGAAAGGCTGAGTAATCTCCCGCTACAAGAAAACTCATGGCTGGCTGTCTCTCAAGAGCGAGTAGCAAGCCTTCCCCGGTCAAAAGATGGGTCGATCTCATACCAACAGGAGGAGGGAGAGGAACAAGCTGCAACGCCTCAGAATGTGGAAAGTACTGGCTCGCTACCCTCTCTCTTAGATACCAGGCCCTCAAAAATGGCCCCTCCAGAAGGAAGTGCTGGCTGTCCAACGCCCGAGCTGAGGTCAACTCCAGAGGAGCATCATCAAGTAGCACGCCCCATGGGTCAAAACGCACCTATAAACAAGGGAAATAGCATCAAAATGACAGAATGAGGAAATTGCACGAAAATCAGAGGATAGAAGATATCATACCTGATCCACCGTTAGGCGGTCCAAAACTTGCCTCCAAGCCAGCAAGTCCATGGCAGGCGACCGTGACTTCCGAACTCCCTTCAACCAACGGGCTGCCCGTGGAACAAACCTAGGCTCTCTGTGCCCAGTCGGAGGAGGAAACTGCAACAAGTGCTCAAAAGCCCAGAGCTACAAGCGAAGACGGAAAACATGAATAACAACAATAGAAGCAACATGAGAATAACACAGAAATCAAAATGTGTACCTCAAGAATACGGTAGTGTCCACCAAGCGACAAACTAACCCCCCGGGAAAGCACTGAGGTGTCCGTACAACGTGGCTAGGGCAGGAGTTCCCCAATCAAACTCTGCTATGGTCTCTAAGTGCACCAAAGCAGCCAAGAACTGGACATGCACCGAATTCTCCTTGTTGTAAAACAAAGTTTGCCTAAGGAGATAAAGCAGGAAAGCTCGTACCAGCTGAGAAAGGGGAATCTCCGTCAGGATATCAACTTGATCAAACTCTTCCCGAAGCCAGGTATATGTGATATGACCACTCTCTGACACAATGGGAACCTTTCCCAAAAGATATCCAAGGGCACCCTTTCGCTCATGGATCCGCGGGTCAATTGGAAGAGGATCACCGCCAACTCTCAGGCCTGTAAGCAAAGCAAAGTCACCTGGAGTGATCATCATCTCCCCAGCCTCCGGAAGGTGGAAAGTATTGGTGGTATCCCACCACCGCTCCACCAAAGATGTGGTCAATCCCAACTCCGCCTTCGGAAGATGGAAACCAAGTATCAAGGGCTCAAAGCCAGCCAAAGCAACCGCATCCTTGGCCTCCTGAGGAAGCCTCTCATACCACTCGAACACCTGGGCGCAGCTTCCCCACACGCGCAACCTCTCATTTGCCTGACAAAATACGAAGAAGGAATCAAATACACAAGATATTGCCTATACAGGGGGCAACTTCTAGAACTCAAACTCCCTATCAAAATATCAAATTATCACTCTGTGAAATCTTATATACAAAAATCATTTGACAGGATAAAATTCTACCTTCCTTTTGGTGAAACCAAGGTGCTGCTCTAGCTCCCTGTGCAAGACCTCAGGTGGGATGTCACTGAGGGGAGGACGGTATCGCAAGGAACCACCACGCCCGACCAGGTGAACCTGAGGAGCGTAAGTGGCAACGTCAAACGGTGGAAGAATATCACCACCCGCATCAGTAGAAACCTCGGGTTCAACCCCAGGAGGAATGGGTTGCGAGGAACTTCCCCCAACAGTGGCTCTGCGCCGACTCGAACGAAGAACGCGGGAACTTGAAACCTCGCCAAGAATCGCGGCCTCAACGGCCGGAGCTTTGCCCGTATCCCTAGGCGCGGCAGAAGTGCCAGAAGATGGAGGAGGGGGCGGAGATGATGCCATGGCAGGAGATGGCAATGAGAACCGTGGTAGTCGGAAAATCGACGGGTAGGAGGCGGCGGCGGTCGACGAGGAGAGAGAGGAGGAAGCGGCGACGATCGCTCGAAAGGGAGAGAAAAATGAGGAATGGAGGGAGAAAGGATGAAATGACCCGTGAGATCGATTAAGTTTAACTTAAATCGATTTTCTGACTTTTGGCTATCTCACGGCCGAGACATCGATTCCTCGGCCGAGACATCAATCCTTCGGCCGAGAAATCGATCTCCTGGCCCCTCAATCAATTTCCTTCAGCAATAGCAGATTTTGCTCAGTGCACTGATTCAAGCCACTACAGACTTCTAAGTCCTCAACCAACCAAGTAGCCTTGGGGGCATCCCCGAGCCAATACAATGTGATCAAAACCAGCCTTGGGGGCATATCCAAGCATGAGGAAAATCTCTCTCCACAAGTCAAAACACCCAGCGGCTCTATGCCCATGTCCACTACCAAAGAAATAAGCAGCTCCGTGCCCATATCAACTCACTTAGCGGCTCTATGCCTATGCTCACTATCACTCAATGGCTCTACGCCCGCGCTCGTTATCACTCAGCAGGCTCTGAGCTCAATCACCGTCAGCAGCTCCATGCTCGCTATCTCAGCGGCTCCAAGCTCACTATCTCAATTGGCTCGAAGCCGTAATAACCAATCTCAGCGGCTCGAAGCCTATTATCAACAGGCTCTATGCCCATACTCACTCACTCAGCGGCTCTACGCCTTCAACTCAGCGGCCCTAAGCCCATTACCTCAACAGGCTCGAAGCCTATGTCTACCATCTCAGCGGCTCCAAGCCCTCGACTCAGCAGCTCTACGCTCGCTATCACAACAACAGGCTCTACGCCCGTTATCACAACTCAGCGGCTCTAAGCCCACCATTTTAATTGGCTCTAAGCCGTAACAACCATCCCAGCAGCTTTACGCTCGCTATCACAGCAACAGACTCTACGACTGTATACACTCACTCAGCGGCTCCAAGCCCTCGAATCAGCAGCTCTACGCTCGCTATCACTACTCAACGGCTCGAAGCCCATTACTTCAACAGGCTCGAAGCCTGTATCTACCCTCTGAAATGGCTCAAAGCCGTAACAAACAATCTCAGCGGCTCGAAGCCCATTATCGATAGGCTCTACGCCTATAATCACTCAACTCAGCGGCTCCAAGCCCACTATTTCAGCTGGCTCGAAGCCATAACAACCATCCTAGCGGCTCCAAGCCCATTATCGACAGGCTCTACGCCTGTTATCACAACTCAACGGCTCAAAGCCCATCATCTCAACTGGCTCGAAGCCGTAAACAAGCAACAGGCTCTATGCCACCCCAACAATCAAGACATCTATTCTCAGGCTCTACGCCTGAAATGCTCAAAAATCTAACATTTTTGAATGCTCAAGCTCTACGCTTGGATGCCCAACCACTGTGTACTGGATGCTCAAGTTATACACTTGAATGCTCAAGCTCTACGCTTGGATGCCCAACCACTGCGTACTGGACGCTCAAAGCCTGTACTTTGAATGCTCGGATTCTGCCGTCCGAATGCTCGAGCTCTACACTCTGAATGCTCAAGTCCGGAACTTGATAGAAGCTCTAAGCTTAAAACAAACACACATGCACGGGCCCGTGCACATATTGCATCAAATGCATCAACATTATCACATCGAGTCTGCATCATCATATCTGTTCACATCTAACAACCATTATCACACATATACACTCTGCATATCTCTCATGAAACAGGTCAACCCTGCCATCAACCGGCTCTACGCCTCGGTTTTTATTGATTGGTCCAACGCCTCGATCCTTTGGCTCTACGCCAACACTTATGATGAGAAAGCTCCGTGCACAGACCATCAGAATGCAACCAGCTCTACGCTTCGGTTCAAATCACGTGAAGCTCTAAGCTCCGACAACTTAGGCCCTTGCCTCAAGACTGCATGCAGGCTCCACGCCTCAATTCCTTCACTTCAGGCTCCACGCCTCAGTTCCTTCACCTCAGGCCCTTGCCTTATACCAGCTCCGCGCTTCGGTTCATCACGTCAAGCTCGAAGCTCTGACACCACAGGCTCTCACCTTATGATCAATACCAGCTCCGCGCTTCGGTTCCATCAAGCTCTAAGCTCCGACAACTCAGGCCCTTGCCTCATAACCACAGCAGGCTCCACGCCTCAATCCAATCACCTCAGGCTCTCGCCTTATGATCAACACCAGCTCCGCGCTTCGGTCCTATCCAAATCTCCTCAGGCCTTCGCCTCAAGATTGCAACAGGCTCCACGCCTCGATTCTATCACTCTCCAGGCTCTCGCCTCATGACTACAACCGGCTCCGTGCCTCGGTTCCCTCATCACCAAAGCTCCATGCTCTAGATACCGGCCCTGCGCCCCCCATCTCAAAAACAAACGGCGTCCAACTCATCCCAGCAGATGGTTTGGATTCCACCCCATTACATCAATTCCTTCCAGCTCATTCGCAAGGATAGGCTACTCTACCGAGCTCCTTTCAGTCAAAGTAAGGATGATCAAGAAAAGCAAACGCACCTGCAGTGTACTGATCTACCCCAAAATACTAAGGAAGCTCTCCGCAAAAACTCCCCAGGTAGCCCCGCGCTCCTTCAACTATCCTTCGCCAAAACCCTGGCTCAGTCTAGGTACATCACACTACGGCTTTTTAAGCCCTAAGGTACGTCTTCTGTCTCTAACCCTCCAAACTTTTTCTTTTCTTCATTGCCCGAACTACGATTGGTCTGAATTTCCCTTGTGGAATACGTAGGCAGCCTCCCGACCCGACCATAACAAAACCTTTTTCAAAAACCTTGGAATAGTGGTTGGACCAAATTGAGTTGCTTTTTACAACTTTAACTCTTACTCAAACATGTCTCGCGATCCGTCTGAGTTCAGTCAAAGAGGGGCATCTGTAGACACCCCAATTTGGCCTAACGATTATTTCAAGTCCCACCTTGGGACCATCCCGATGATGAAATGGATACAATGATTGCTGATTGCTTCCTTGAGAACCTTAGGGCTTTCGGTGAGAACTTTGAGCCACTTAGAGGACCCAATTCAAAGCCATACAGCCTTTCAGACAGAAATACAGAAGCCTAGGAGAATCCATCTGTCGGCCGTGACATCGATCCCACGGCCCTAACATCATTTCCTCACCCGAGCAACCTGTTGCTAGCAAAGTCTCCCCGAGAGATCAATCCCTCGGCCGCAAGATCTATCCTTCGGCCGAGACATCCATTCCTCGGCTGTGATATCCTTTACTCGGCCGCCAGATCGACCTTTTCCCAGACTCTGGAACGTGTTCTGTCAGACGTTTGATCCGATTACACTACCTTTCTGATGCGTTCGGGCTACGCTAAGAGATTATGACGTAGAGTTAGAGATGCATTGCAATTGCAATTGCCATCTCGTGATTTGATTGGCCAGAGTGAGTCACCAATTGCCTATATAAAGGGCCTTTGGACTCCGAAAATAAACACACGAAATTCATAGAGTACACACTCTCTCAAGCCTCGAAACTCTGCACAAATACTCCCTCAAACCCACTCTTCAAAAGTCCTAACCTCCCGAAGGCAGCCGTCAATCCGGCGATCAAACCCCGAAGTTCAAACCCTAACCCTAGGGTTTTCAATCAAGCAATCAGTCAACCACGCCCAATCCAAAGCAATCAAGCAACTGAGGGATCAAGGTGGTGAGGCCCAACGGCCTCTGGTTTGTCTTATTTACTGTCCTTTTTTATTAATCGTAGCGTTTTGATTACCTGTTAATCTTTCTGTCTGGTGTGAGGAAGAACACCGACCGGGGCTTCGATCCCTCGGCCGGTACATCAAACCAGGAGGATCCCTCGGCCGTGACATCCATTCACCGGCCGTGGGATCCATCTCCCTGGGACATTTTGTTTGCTTTTATGCTTTCTGATGCATGCTTATTTATCGCACTGGCTCACTTTGCTTACTGTTTAAAGGAATAAATAAACAGACTATATGTTAGAATTAAACAAAGCATCTACATGTCTTATGTTGAATGATTATGGGCCAGTCTCACGACTGGGCAAAGAGGGGTGCCTAACACCTTTCCCTTATTATACTTTTGGCTCCCGTATCCAGAATCTCTATCTATTTTCCCAGTTTTAATAAACTGGGTGGCGACTCTGTTTTGATGATAACCATTATCATGTGGCGATGTTCCTAGCCATGGGAATGTCCATGATTTTGGTTTACGAAGCAAGCAACCAATCGAGCAAACAAACGAGATCCATCTGTATGGCGATGCCCCGTTTGGGAGGTGTCTACAAACGATATGATGACTCATCACGGTCGAGGGTTGCTAGGTATCCCGGGAGAGCTTGTTGCCGGCGAACCAGGCAAGATTGCCAGAACACACTAGCGAGACTTTTGTGGTGCGAAGTGTACATGATAAAAGAGTTTTATTTTCCAAAAGATATTGAAAATTCCCTTTTGAAGATGCCTTTCAAGCTTGGCTCTCGTGATTATTCGACTCTTTGAAAAAGTAAGTTCCAAAGTTTCGAATAACATAAGAATCCCCAGCGGAGTTGCCACTGTGGGCTCCCCGACCGGCGCGCCCGCGAGAGTCGCCACCCGAATTTTTGAGATGGGTGATCTGAGAAACCAAGAATCTGTTCGAAAAATAAAGACTTTTGATCTAGCGAAAATATTGAGATCTTGGGTCCGGGAGCCACGTTACGAATGGGGAAGGTTTTATAAAAAAAAAGCACCTTATTCACCCGGTAAAAACCGGTCTCTACTTGGCATTTTCAAAGGGGAAACTTTTAATATCATTTGGAAAACCAAACTCTTAATAAACACGTAAGGGGAAGGGACATGGGATGAAATATATCACATTGGCGTGCACGTGATGCTCACTGTACAGGAATGATAAGTAAATGATGCACATAAATGAAATATCAGATTACCAACAAACTGCCTTGGTCGCACACAACACCGTGCGGCTTACCATATACCTCGCACGGTTTTTGGTAAACCGTGCGGTGTAATGTCTTGCTATCAGGCCCGTTAATACTACTCAAAACCTCGCATGTTACATTGGTTATACCGTACGATGTCCTACGAAACACCGTACTATACAACTCCAGACCTATCCCCGAATGATTTCACACTTTCAGATCATTGGTTCAAAACGGCTTTCTTATTTGATCTCATAAAATAACCAGTTCACAAGACCCTTTTTGATACACTTGGTCATTTAAAATGACTAAGAAAGCTTCTTTTGGAAAATAAGATATGGCTTGTAGATATGGTCTCGTTCTGGAATACGTTTGTAACGATATCTAAGCAGTACAAATAGACCCAACAGTGAGTGGATATGATCCAAACAGTCAGAGTAAATAAATAGTAAACATTAGAACACTGTGCGTTGGAACGCACTACACCGTGCGATGTATCGTAACACCGCACGATGTGGTGTTTCCAATACAATGACTGTTTTAGTTTCTGAAAATGATTTTTCTAGTCAATACTTAACCAAAAGGGTCAAGCATGACTACAGAAAGTCCCCTCAGGGCCAGGACTAGGCCTAGCCCAAGGAAACTTGCTTTTTTACCTTTGGCGTTGAGCTTGGATGAAGGTGGATGAGTGTGGATGAGAACAAATGATGGAGGAAGAGTATGGGTTTGAGGCTTTGTGAATGTTGGGGTTCCAAGGCTAGTGGAGTACTAATCTTTGGAAATAGAAGGGGGATGGAATGTTTGCAGAGATAGAGTAATGCCTAGAGAATGGTTGGTAATAACTTTCTCAAGATTTTGGGGGAGAGAATGAGTGTAAGGCCCTTTTCACTTGAGTTGAGGGGTGTATTTATAGGCAAAAGCCAAGGATTATCAATGCGAGTGGGGGAGGTGCTTTCTAGGCCGGCTAGAAGTGCTTTCTTTGCCAAGCTGTTTTGTAGCTGTGGCTCAAGTGGGTGTGGCCGACAGCTTATTGAGCCAGTCAGAATTTTTTCCAAAACGCCGCGCGATGCACCTCATGACATCGTGCGGTGTATTAATTTTTATTTCACCGTGCGTTGTAGAGATGTGCCGTGCAATATTAAAGGTTCAATCATGGGCTTTTGGTTTTTCTGGGCTTTTGGGGTTATGAGTTATCTGGGCTTTTTGGGCCTTTTTTGGGTTATGAGAGTCCCCATTCAAGCTCTCGAAGGTATTATTTCCTTTATTTCATCATCGGGGCATTTAAAGAACCCCCGAGATCCGGATTGGGGTGTCTACAACGTGTTGGTTGAAGCTTTGGTGTTATTCAAGCACGGGTCGATGAATTTGTTATTCAATTGGATTTTTAGTGAACTTAGCTAGCGGAATGCCCGTGCCTGAAGGCACTTGCGAACAAAAACCCAACTGTCTTCACAAAACAATGCCAAGGAAAGAAAGCAATGCCAATTTCATGCTTACATCTAGGTAACAATCGGACCATCGAGGTTGGTAGTGTTGTAGGCTTGGGCAAATCGCTTACATTGATAACTTCAATTCAAAAATTTCAAAAAATGAGAAACACTTACATTGATGGGATTTTGAGTCTTCAGCAAGGTTATGGTGTGCAGTAAAATTGAGGTGGGTTATCAATGTAAATGTAAGTTATCAATGTCTCAACCTGCTGATCAACCATAGGTTCATGGGATATGGTGTGCAATTTCATATGGTGATCAACCACAGGCTCATTTCTTTCACAAAATTTGTAGGATATCTTGCTGATTGTTGATCAGCACAACCATTAAGAAAAACTACACAACTGAGATAAACAAAAAAAAAAAGAAATGGAAGACAATAGAATGTCAAAATAAAATCAAAGCAGGAAAGTAAAAAAAAATATTGGCAGAATACAGAAATCACCGAGCACAGTTGAGAAAGGAGCACAGTAATCAATTTATATCCAAGTACCCATTCAAAAGAAAAGGAATATTGAAAAAATATATTGGCAGAATACAGAAATCACCGAGCACAGTTGAGAAAGGAGCACAACAATCAATTTTTCAAAACCAGAGACCATTAGCATCTACAGATTTAAGGGAGAGAGAGAGAGAGAGAGAAGTAAGGTAGATTTAAATTTGAAATCGGGATGGGATGTGATTCATGTATGAGAGAGAGAGAGAGAGAGAGAGAGAGAGAGTGGGGTTCCAACCTCTCTCCGGCGGTTCGAGCTTAAACTGTGGATCGGTGTGGCGATACGGTAGCGATCCGAATTCCTGCATGCACGGCGATGGTGGACGAGTTATTCCTTCTTCTCATCTTCTCTTCTTCCTGGTCCTCCAGCCCGATCTCTCTCTCTCTCTCTCTATCTCTGAACAGAAGAAAACGGAGAAGACGGGGGTTTGGAATTTGAAATATACGTGAAAACCTAAACATGAAAGGGGATGGAAGTTGTGTGATTCAGGTGAAAACCATGGGCACTTAACCTGGAAGTGGGAGGATGAACTACAGCAAATGAATCTGAGCCGTTCCAACAACTTGTCTCCACACCCTTGTGTTTTATAATAGAAAAAAACTGTACAACTGAGATAAACAAGAAAAAGAAAGGGAAGACAACAGAATGCCAAAATAAAATCAAAGCAAGAAAATAAAAAACAAATATTGGCAGAATACAGAAATCACAGAGCACAGTTGAGAAAGGAGCATAGCAATCAATTTATATCCAAGTTCCCATTCAAAAAATAAAGGAATATTGAAAAAAAAATATTGGTAGAATACAGAAATCACTGAGCACAGTTGAGAAAGGATCACAACAATCAATTTATCAAAACCAGATACCATTAGCATCTACAGATTTAAGGGAGAGAGAGAGATTTAAATTTGAAATCGAGATGGGATGTGATTCGTGTATGAGAGAGAGAGAGAGAGAGAGAGAGAGAGAGAGAGAGAGAGTGGGGTTCCAACCTCTCTCCGGCGGTTCGAGCTTAAACCGTGGACCGGTGTGGCGATACGGTAGCGATCCGAAGTTCCAGCGTGCATGGCGATGGTGGACGGGTTATAACTTCTTCTCCTCTTCTCTTCTTCCTCCTCCTCCTCCTCCTCCTCCTCTCTCTCTCTCTCTCTCTCTCTCTGAACAGAAGAAAATGGAGAAGACGCAGGTTTGGAATTTGAAATAAACGTGAAAACCCAAATGTGAAAGGGGATGGCAGTTGTGTGATTTAGGTGAAAATCATGGGCACAAGGGTGTGGGGACAAGTTGTTGGAACTGCTCAGATTCATTTGATCCAAAGGTTGTAGTGCAAGTTTTTTATTGAATCGTTCAATAAAGTTCAATAAAAAACTGTTCGGATGAAGCCCTTCCTAGTCATTTTTTTTGCTGATCTCTCGCGGGTACCCTTAAAATCACATTATGATTACATTGAGCGGCTCGAATCATCAAAATTTGATCGGGAACTTGGGGGGCGGGGGGGAGGGGAGGGGGGGTTTAGAGGTTTTTTTAAGGGTCCCTGGAACCGCCCCGTATATATCAATGTAATCAGAACGTGATTTTACGGTACCCGCGAGAAATCAGCAAAAAAAATGGCCGAGAAGGGCTTCATCCGAACAGTTTTTTATTAAACTTTATTGAACGGTTCAATAAAAAACTGCTCAAATCAAACCCTTTCCGGTTATTTTTTTTTGCCAATTTCTCGCGGCACCCTTGAAATCACGTTTTGAACACATTGAGCGGGTTGGATCATCAAAATTTGATCGGAAACAGTGAGATTAAGATTTGGGGGGGTTTTTTAGAGGTTTTTTAAAGGGTCCCGGTTCCGCGGACAACTAATTAAACACCTAAAAAGATACCACAAATCTCAATCTCATAGTTCCCGATCAAATTTTTATGATCTGAACTGTTCAATGTGTGCAGAATGTGATTTTTAAGGGTGGCTGCGAGAAATTAGCAAAAAAAATGATCGGCAAGTGCTTGTTTTGAGCAGTTTTTAATTGAACCGTTCATCAAATCTAAGCTAAAAACTGCTCAGATCAAGCCCTTCCCGGTCTTTTTTTTTGCTGATTTCTTGCGAATACTCTTAAAATCACGTTCTGATCACATTGAGCGGCTCGGATCATTAAAATTTGATCGGAAACTATGAGGTATTTTTTTTAGGTGTCTAATTAGTTGTCTTTGGAACCGCCCCGTATATATATATATATATACCAGGGCACTTCTAATGAGGGCACCCTTATTTTTTTCGTTAAACGAGAACATTGGTAGCAGCCGTTGGATCGTGTTTTCAATGGTCCCGATTTTAATCAAACTTTTTCGAGGAAAAGTTAATTATGACCAGTCATAAACCTTCCGCAGATCCGGACCATTGAAATCACGATCCAACGGCAGACAATAGAAGTCCGCAAATAATAAAAATAAGGACGCCCTCATTAGAAGCGCCCTATATATATATATATATATAGGTATATTTCATACTAGGTACATGTATATTTCATACTAGTAATCTTGTTTCGATCAACGAATATATATTTGATGGGCTGGGGGTTTAATGCCAATAGGTTTTGGAGTTAATATTCATCCACCCTTGCAAAAGAATTCCAGCTTAGCAGCTTCAAATCTTCAATCTCAAAAATAAATAAATTGCTGTTCAAAAAAAATCTCAAATAAATAGACCACACACACTGGATTGATTCTGGATATATATTGGTGAATCAGCTTTGTGTCTAGCTCCGACCTGATCCTGCAAAACAAAGCAAGAGCTCAAGTCACCGGTGTGGTGGCATGCCAACCACTTTCCGATGCCAAAGTCATTAAAGAACTTGCTATATGGTAGGAGAATTGAGATTCTCGGTTATGAGTTGTCTATACCTTTATTGGAGTTCTGCCGTCACTTTTATAGGCATTTGATAGGAGGTTGAGTCCTAGTAGGACTGTATCCCGGGGATTTTGGATCATCTTAATGATGAGTGTGGAGTCCTGCCTTAGCTGGGACTCCATACTCACCCAGCCTTGGCATGGAATCCTTATCCATCTCTGATTGTGTTTATTGTGGGCAATTTATGCTTATCTTATCGACATCTTTCCTTTATCCCTTGGGATTCAGGTTTCTCAGAATGGTATCTTGATTGGAACGGGTATATTTCATGAGTAAGATTACCAGTTTCATCCCCTTCGCCATAGCTAGGGGCCAGAGCTGGTCCTTGGACCTTGTGGCAGCTCCGTGTGAGGAGCTGAGCTAGGGTACTTTGACCTCGTCATAGGTGAGATTGCCCAGGGAGGTGGAGATAAGACTGCTCTCAACTCACCAGGTCCGTGCTTTTTGTAGTGCTAACCTACTTAGTTCAACCATACTTATCAGGTACTCCCCTGTTCCCAAGCTCTAGCTTTTTCCTGGAGGTTGGGAACATTGGTAAGACCTAAATGGCGGTTACTGCCCTTTTTCTTTTTGCAGAAGGTTTTAAACGTGTGGGTCACTTCGTGGGACAAGTGTCAAGATCTCCACTGCTCTGTTGTTTAGAGGTGGATGACGAAGATCAAGGAGCCGTTCTCGGGATTGATGCTCATCGTTTAGACTTCCCCTTGTTTTGATCAACTTCTAATCAGAGAAGCATCCAAGTCTACCCAGGTGATTTTCTTTGTGAGACCTTCTTCGTCGTCGTGTTAGAGCCCGTTCTTTCTAGGTACGTTGCTCTCTCCTTGCTGTTCTTCGTTTTCTTTTCATGCCGGATTCTTTCCCTAATATAGAAATTTCGGGCCCAAGGTGGGCCGCTCCGGGGGAATTTATTTGTGCTAGGTTAGCCGGTTTCGTTTCCGTCAACCTTTACTCTCCCATTATAGAAGATTTCGCCCCTTATTCCATCGTACTCCAAAACAGGGTATTTCGAGATCTCTTTTACTTATCGGCTTGCTCATACCCACGATTATCTGTCGGAACCCTAATGTCAGAGGGTCTCATCAATTTTTCTTCAATTCTTCAGGCTGAAGAGTCGACGATGGATGAGGAGGTCCCAATGCGTCGTAGCAGCGATATCAGGGCTCCATCTGACATGGGTCAGTCGAGCGGTGCCAAACCCTCGTCGCCTCCTGCTTCTTTGTCAAAGGTTTCCCGTAGGGTTCCTGTTTTCTCTGCTTCCAACATTCCTTCTACAATTACAAATGAAGAGTTGGCCGTTCTTAGGGTTAGATATTCAATTCCAACCTCCGTAACCCTTAGGAAGCTCTCTGAATCCGAGCGAGCCTGTTCTTTTGTCGAAAAGGAAACATGTCTCTATGTTGGGGCCTTAGAGGGAGGTCTTCGTTTGCCTTTTCCCGTCGTGGCTAGGGAAGTGTTGAGTTTCTTGGGTTTAGCGCCAGGCCAAATTGTTCCCGATTCCTGGCGTTTGTTGATTGGCTGCGCTGCTCTTTGGGGAGCCATGTCAGATGGTCTTACTCCCTTATCTAAAGGACCATTTCTCAATCAGTTTTCCATAAAAGAAGCTCATGGGGTTACCGGATGGTATTATTTTACCAAGAGGCCTGGTGGAGAAGAGTTGATTACTGACCTCCCCAACGTCCATAAGAACTGGAAGGATAAATTCTTCTTCGTTGGGGGAGATGGATGGGAGCTCCCAAGTTGGGAGGTTGGGTCCTATACGCAGCGTATTCCCAATAGATGGGGGGTACCTGTTGCCAGTTGTAAGCCATAACTCTTCTTTACTTTTTGAATATCATGGAAAGTTCTTTATTCTCAAGGGTTTCTGCTTTTTACTTTTCTACAGCTCGTGCTCTATTCCCCTTGACCCCTACTACAGAGGCGGAGCTCAAATTGGCCCAAAGCTACGAGATCCACAATTGGGGGTTGCTTGTGACACCAGAGTCCTTAGCTACTTATCTGTTGGGTCCAAAAACATCTCGTGAGGCCTTAGCTCTTTCGAGAGGTATTTTCTGTTTTTATTTTGGCGTCTAACTGTCTGCTGACTTTCTCATTGTTTTCATTTCTTTTCTTTTCAGAAGAAGAAAGTGAAGGTAAAGAGATGGCACCAAAAATGGATAAAACTCTGCTGGCCCAACTAAAAGCTGAGAGGGCAAAGCAGTCGTCTGGGGCCGTAGCTCCAAAAAGGAAGTGCTCTCGTCTTCAGAAGGAGCTAAATGTCGATAGCTTTCTGGATGCTGATCTTTCAAGGGACTCTGCTCTTGACTTAGTGGTTGAGCAGATTGTCGAGGGAGAGGCTGAGAAATCAAAAAGAAGAGCTAAGGTTGCAGTTGTGGAAGGCGCCCCTCCTGCTAAGAAGGTGTTTACACCCGTTTTTGGCACCCAGTCCTGGCTAGCACTGGATGGCCATTTAATTAAAATTTAATTGAATTGGGCCATGAGTTAAAGAGTTATTGGATCAAAATTAGTGGGCCAAGACAAGATCACATGGGCCCAATTAATTCTGGTTTGATTTGGGCTCAGGTTTGAAGGTTTTTGGGCTTGTTTACAAAAGGATTCGGTTGGCCCATGTTCTATTCAAGTGGATCAGGTGAGAGTATGGGCTAGTTGAGTTAAATGGCCCATTACCCAAGTGACCCATGAAAAGTGGAAGGAAGTTAGAAAGTTGTTACCTGACAAAGAGCTATTTGACCAAGTCAAACGGCTGATTGCTCCAGAGTGCCCATGGAAGTAGGAAATGGGTTAGTGGGGGTTATTGCCACATGGCCAGTTGACTTGTCAAATGGTCCATTATTCTTTGAAACCCACGGGAAAAGGGATGAGATGGCCCACTATCTCTTGTTAACTGCCCATGATTTACAATCAGCATGTGGGTAACTTCCATTTACTCCAGTAACTCCCCACGTTAAAGAAAAGCACATGGTTTATTTGCTGGTAACTTCTCTCAACTCCCCATGACCCCATGAAGTGGAGACATCATGGGACACGTGTCAACACATAATGCAAGGCAGGAAATCCATTTACATGCAAGAACCGTGGAAGCTTGGCCTATAAATACTAGAAGCAAAGAAGGAAAAATGGTTCCCACACCAATCAAGCTCAACGCTTAAAAACCAAAGCCTTCCCAGCGAAGCAATTATCTCTTTTTCTCACCTTTACTCAATTACTTCACCAAGTAATTCGAGCTTCGTCTCTCTTGTATCCCAACTTTGTTATTACGAAACATAATAAAGTTATTCATATCTCTCTCCATCCCTTACTTTATTATTACGATATAGTAAAGTAGTTCTACGTTGTTACTTTCTTTCCTACACGGTTAGGAAATTATTAAGTCCTTGCACGAAGAGGCAAAACCACGAACCTTCACTGCAATCCAGCCCTTAGGTTGCAGCACTATCGCCCTCTCAGATCTAGAAGTCAGAAAAGGGACGCCCAGTCCTTCACGTTGGACGCGACAAGT
Organism: Rhododendron henanense subsp. lingbaoense; assembly: GCA_020567845.1. Classification (NCBI taxonomy): domain Eukaryota; kingdom Viridiplantae; phylum Streptophyta; class Magnoliopsida; order Ericales; family Ericaceae; genus Rhododendron; species Rhododendron henanense. The sequence goes on from CM036318.1 coordinate 25,503,833, forward strand.
CCTGGCACGCCTGCTCAGTCCTTGAGCCATTTCAGAGCTAAACATCTTTTGGCACGCCCGGTGGGACCCTAATCGTCTAAGGGTTTTATTATGGCAAGGAAGCAACAGCAACAACAGTCGAATCCAGCCATCCCGGATCCACCACAGAGTCCTGAGGGAGTGGCAGTCAACAAGCCAGTACTCCAGGAAGCTGGCCCCGCGGTCAGCACTAAAGATCTTGACGACGCTACTGACAGCGTCAAAAATTATATGTTCATGGCAGGACGTGAGATCTCCCACGACATCACACAGTCAATCTCTCAATCGTTCACTCAGTCCTTGGAACCTCTGGCCATAGCAATTTATAAAATGACTGCTATGATTATAGAGAGGCTACCGCTCGCTCCTCAGCAGCAGAGCTTTCCACAGTTTGGTGTTTTTGGCAACGGTCAAGACCAAGCTGGCCTACTAGGGGGACCACCCCCTCCTCAAACATTCTATCATGCTACTTCTTCTAACAGTCCTGCACTCGAGGGGCAAAGGGAGAAGGGAGTCGTGATTGGAGGAGCCCAGACGCCTCCAGCAAATGAAGAACGAAGGTTTGTGTTGGCAGACGATCAGCCCAAACCTGACAAGACAGACAAAAGGCCTCTGCAAGGAGGCCAGGGCTCTGGGAAGGACAAAGGAGCTGCTCATACTCCTCAAACCTCTGAGACTCGGGGGGCAAGTTCAGTCCAGGACCAACAGGCACAAGAGGTGCATCCACAGCCGCCTCCTGTGCCAAACATGCTTATGGGACGGGACCAAGTCCTGAACTTGCTCCAGGAGCAGTTAGGGCTTGGTTTCAGACCTTTGGGAAGACCGATGTACAGAAAGCCTCATACTGAAGAGGTGGACAGAACACCTTTCCCAAAGGGCTACAGAGTTCCAGAGTTCCAGACCTTCAACGGGGAAAGCATGCATTCAACGGTAGAGCACATTGCCAGGTTTCAAGTCCAATGCGGAGAAGCTGGAGCCATTGATGCTCTGAAGTTGAGGCTTTTTCCCAATTCTCTCACTGGGATAGCCTTTACTTGGTACATCAACCTTCCACCCAACTCCGTGCAGACCTGGGCTCAACTGGAGGAGATGTTCCACCAACAGTTCTACAGGGTAGAACCAAAAGTGACGTTGGCAGACCTGTCATGCTATCGTCAAACCCATCTTGAATCCGTGGAGTCCTATCTCCTACGTTTCAAGTGCAAGATAGTCCTTCCAGAGGCCGAATACGTGCGTATAGCACTAAACGGCTTGGGCTTTGAGATGAAGAAGAAGTTCTATGGGACAGAATTCAGAGATCTGTTTGAATTGTCCTCTAAGGCTTCTCATTACAAAAGGCTCTTGGCAGAGGAGCAGGACATGAAGACATCATCTAAAGGGACGTACTACCGTGACCCTAACTACGAGGTGGCTGCAGTGGAAGCAGAGGCAGACCCAGACGTGGCTGTAGCAGAGATCATCAACAAGAAGCCATACGTCTGCAAGGCCTTTGTCAAGATGGAGCCCACGAAGCAACCTATCCAGAACAGTCCTAATAGGCTAACCAGGGCCTATACCTTTGACGTGGGAAAGGCTGAGGCTATCTTTGATCAACTCCTTGCTGACAAGCTGCTCAAGTTGCCATTTGGTCACAAGATTCCAACCGTGGAAGATCTGAAGGGCAAGGAGTATTGTAAGTATCACAACTCTTGGAGTCATTCAACGAATAACTGCATAGTATTTAGAAATGACATCCAGGATAAGATTAAGCGGGGAGAGTTCAAGTTTCCCGAGAAAGATAAGCAGCCCATGGGGGTAGATGGCAATCCATTTCCTTCAGGGCTGAGCACAAACATGGTCTCTGTCGACTTGAGAGGCATGCCTAGGACTGCTCCTAGGTAGAAGATAAGTTTGGGAGCCCCTTCCAGAGAAGATCACAAGTCCAGCCCAGGCAGGTACTGGGATCCTTACTGTGAGGAAAGTGATTTCAGGACTAAGCGGGTCAGAAGGTTTGAAAGGCAGAATTCGTGGTGGTCCAGACCTACAGGAGTCAAGAAGCCAGAGAAACCAACTTGCTCGTTGGTTTGTACAGAGTGTGGACATCATGCCAGTCCTAGCAAGCCAGTTCTAAGAGCGTTATAGTGGGAAGGACTGAAGGAAGGTCTGAGGAACCGCTCAGGCCTATGGGAAGGAGGATTGCACGAGCATCAGTATTCAACCGGATCTAGCCAGGGTTGGTTGAAGTGGAGGACAAGCTTGACAACCTGAGGATATTTGCTCCGTCCAAAGGGAAACCTAGGGCTGTGAGACCCCCAGCCACTCCTCCAAATGAGTGGCATAGGGTTGAGCATCCCAAGTTTCCTTCTCCCCCTCCACCTTTGTCCAGATCTCAAAAGAGGCGCCACCAACGATTCAGGCAGGCGATAAGAAGGGCTGAGGAAGAAACAGATTTGCTGGACGATCCAATGGTCGAAGATGACCCCAATGGGGAGTTGAAGATAGAAGTCCCAGCACAGGAGCCTCAGGTTGAAATGCCTAAGGCTAGGAGAGTACACAAGCCCTTGGAAAGGACTGTGGAAGAGGCTATTATTGAGCCTCCTCCAAGGACTTTACCCAAGAAGCAAGTTCCTGCGGGAAAGACATACAAAGAGGCCGTTACCAAGACGCCTCTAAAACAAGCTACTATACCCAAGAAACAACCACTCTTGGAGAGAACCCTAGAGGAGGCTAGGATTGAGCCTTCTCCAAGACAGGTGACGCTGCTCAAGAAGACAGCCCTCCAACCAAAGAAGCCGGACTCGGGGGGCAAGTCAAAGTTGAATCCACAGGCGAAGGAGTTCAAACCTGGCCAGAGCCCCAATATGCACTGCAACATGGTGGTGATCCTGCCAGCAGAGCTGGAAGCCAAAGACAATGCTCCAATTGCCTTGGAGGGGGATTTTGTGGAAATGGGACAGACGGCCGAAATTTTGAACGAGTCCTTCTCTATAGGACTGAACGGGCCTTCAGTGATTGTGCTGAAGGACGAGACTGGGGGAAGGCTTGAAGATAGGGCAGCCAGCGTAATCTTTGAGAGGCCAAGCCCTGCAATGAACAAACACATCAAGCCCTTGTACATTGCTGGTTGCCTTGATGGAATGCCAGTCAACCGAATTCTGGTGGATAATGGGTCTGCCACCAATCTCATTCCTAGGTTCATGATGCAGAAGCTTGGGAAGACTGATCAAGACCTGGTCTCATGCACTTCAACCTTGACAGATTTCACAGGAAAGGAGACAGCTTGTCAAGGTATTCTCATCATGAACTTGACGGTAGGATCCAAGACATTGACAACACCTTTCTTTGTTGTTGATTCACGCTCTTCCTTCAACGTTCTATTGGGGAGAGATTGGATTCACTCCTGTCAAGCGGTTCCCTCAATCCTTCATCAGTGTCTCATTTTTTGGAATCTAGACGACGTGGAGGTCATATGGGCTGACCGCAGACCTTTCCAGGCCTCTACTAACCATGCAGAGGCCCATTTATACGACGAAGAGGTTGGTCCCATGAAAGTGGCAGGACTTGACAAGTATGGCCGCCACAAAGTAGCCCCTATACATGGTAACAAGTCAGTTGAAGAGGTGACACTACGCCAAATTTTAGTATTAGCGGCATGAGAAAACTGCCGTTAATAGTCCCAAAACCGCCGGTAATACTCAAAACCGCCGGTAAAAGTTCAAAAACCGCCGGAAATAAACCGCCGGAAATAAACCGCCGGGAAAACAATTGTCGGAAAAACAAAAGCGGCATTAGAAAACCGCCAGCAATACTAAAAACGGAGGTAAAAAACCGCCAGCAATAAAATCGGTGGTTAATTTTTTTTGTTCTCCCAGGAATCGAACCCGGAACCTCCGGATCCTATAGCGCGCGTGCTACCAACTGGACTGACCCGCATATTGTGGCATATAGGATAAATAATAATATTTATATTATACGGGTCGGTATTATAATAAGCGGCATTAATAAACCGCCGGTATTAAAAAAAACCGTATATTCTATTTTTTTTGGCGGTATTTTAAAAACCGCCGGTAAAAGTTTATAAAAACGGCATTCTTAAAATACCGCCGTTTTAGGTAGTTATTCCCGGCGGTTTTACTAACGCCGGTAAAAGTAGCTTTTAACGGCAGTTTTTTTACCGTCGGTAATAATACCGCCGGCAAAAGCGATATTTGGCGTAGTGTGAAGGCACTTTTTCAGGAGTTAATCGGTCCTATGATCACGGAATCAAGCAGGCCGATTACAGCTTCATCCAAACGCCCTTCCCAATGTCAGTAAACCCTTCAGAAGGAGAGAAGAGTGTGGCCCTTCAGGCCATGCTGTCGAAGTTTGAAGCCTACTTGCTTGAGAAGAGGCTTATGGGAAGTGAAGAATCAGAAGATGATCATTCGGCCTTTGCGGCCGAAGTAATCAATGAGGATGAAAATCTGGTTGAAGATCTAGACGAAATCCGCCTGGAAGACCTTGAAGCAGCTCCAGCCAAGTTAGATGATCTGAGGGCTGACGTGCAAGATCCCTTGGAAGAAGTTAATCTGGGAGACTTGGAGAATCCCAGACCTGTGTATATAAGCCAACTTCTGCCTGAAGATGTCAAAGTAAAGCTCATCGAGCTCTTGAGGGAGTTCAAATCCTGCTTTGCTTGGGATTATGAGGAGCTTCCAGGTCTGTCCAGAGGTCTAGTGGAACACAAGCTGCCCATTCAACCAGGGTTCAGACCTTTCAAACAACCACCCAGGAGGATGTCCAATGAAGTCTATTTGCAAGTCAAAGATGAAATTGAACGCCTCTTTAACGCTGGGTTCATACGTACAGCCAGGTATGTCACTTGGCTCTCTAACATTGTGCCAGTCCTCAAGAAGAATGGCAAGGTCAGAGTATGTGTGGACTTCAGAAACCTCAATTTGGCATCCCCAAAGGACGAGTATCCAATACCAGTTGCAGATCAGTTGGTAGATGGAGCTTCTGGTCACAAGGTTCTGTCTTTCATGGATGGACATTCTGGTTACAATCAGATCTTCATTGATGAGGCCGATACGGCTAAGACTGCTTTTAGGTGTCCTGGAGCCCTAGGGACCTTTGAGTGGGTCGTAATGCCCTTCGGCCTGAAGAATGCAGGTGCTACATTCCAAAGAGCTATGAACGCCATATTCCATGATTTCATTGGCCGATTCATGGAGATCTACATCGACGACATCGTAGTCAAGTCTCAGTCCTATGACGAACATTTGCAGCACTTGAGGAGATCATTCTTGAGAATGCAGCAGTTCGACTTGAAGGTGAATCCTTTGAAGTGTGCCTTCGGAGTTTCCGCAGGCAAATTCCTTGGATTCTTGGTCCATAATAGAGGGATTGAGGTTGACAAGAACAAGGCCAAAGCAATCGTGGAAGCAAAGCCTCCTACCACCAAGAAGGAGTTACAGAAGCTCTTGGGTTCATTCAACTTCTTGAGAAGGTTCATCTCAAACCTTGCAGGGAAGGTCCAGGTCTTTTCCCAACTCTTGAAGCTGAAGGACCAAGACACTTTTGCGTGGGAGGAAAGCCATCAGAAGGCCTTTGATGAGATCAAAGGCTATTTAGCTCAGGCTCTAGTCCTTATGCCTCCCATCAAGAACAAGCCCTTGAAGCTATACATCTCAGCAGCTGAAGGCTCTATTGGAGGCCTTCTAGCTCAAGACAATGCTCAGGGGAAGGAACTGGCAGTTTATTATTTAAGTAGGTTGCTGACTCCATGTGAACGGAGATACAGTCCTATTGAAAAAATTTGTCTTGCCTTGTACTTTTCAGCAATAAAGTTGAGGCACTATATGCTTCCCGTTTTGGTTTACATCATGAGTAAAACAGACCTAGTTAAGTACTTACTTTCTCGGCCCATCATGAGAGGCCGAATTGGCAAATGGTCTTTAGCTCTAATGGAATTCAGTTTCCAATACATTCCTCAAAAAGCTGTAAAGGGCCAGGCCTTAGCAGATTTTCTTGCTGATCATCCATGCGTGGATATCGGCGACGAATCTGAGATAGGACTGAATGCGCTTGAAATATCACCCACTCCTTGGACGTTGCTTTTTGATGGATCAAGGACTCAAGAGGTCTCAGGCTGTGGAGTAATCATCATTTCTCCCCAAGGCCTGAGGACTGAGCTGTCCTTTCAATTTGATTTCCCATGTACCAATAACCAAGCCGAGTATGAAGCAGTCGTTATAGGCCTTGAGATCCTTAGAGATCTAGAGGCCAGGGAAGTAAGGGTTATTGGGGATTCACTCCTTGTGATCAATCACTTGGCAGGAACATTCAAATGCTATAGTGAGGAGTTAGCTCCTTATTATATGGCAGCCGTACAGTTAATGCAAGATTTTGACAATGTCAATGTCAAACACGTCTCAAGGAGCAAGAACACTGAGGCCAACAGCTTGGCTCAGGCCTCAACAGGCCTGAAGCTCTCTCCAGAAACGATTCACAAGATCATCACAGTCCAGAAGAGATTGTTACCTTCTGTTAGGAGAAGGGGTCTAGGACTGGAGGTATTTACTTCAGATTTCACTGGTGAAGAGTCAGACGATGAACCCGAGAACGATTGGCGTACACCTATCATCTCTGTCCTCAAGAGGCCTTACTTTAGTGCCTCTAGGAAGGTGAGAAGGAGGGCCATCAATTGCATCCTCATTGGAGATGAGTTGTACAAGAAAAGCCTTGAAGATGACTTACTCTTAAGGTGTCTAGGGCGCCTGGAAGCCATGAGGGTTATGAGTGAGGTCCATGAAGGAGTCTGTGGAGCTCATCAATCAGGAATAAAGATGAGATGGCTAATCAAAAGGTATGGGTACTATTGGCCAACCATTTTGGAAGACTGTATCCGTTTTTCCAAAGGATGTCAGCCCTGTCAAGCCCATGGCCCATGGCCCAATTCAACGTGCTCCTGCAGCTAATTACCATGCTGTGGTCAAACCTTGGCCATTTAGGGACTGGGCTTTGGACGTTGTTGGAAAAATTTATCCTCCTTCCTCTGAAAATCATACTTACATCTTGGTAGCCACGGATTATTTCACTAAATGGGCAGAAGCTGTGCCATTGAAGTCTATGGATCAACAAGAGGTAATCAAGGTGATCAAGGAGAGAATCATCCATAGGTTTGGATTGCCAGAACACTTGGTTGTAGATAGGGGTACAATATTCATGGGTCAACAAGTGGTCAACTTTGTTGCACAACAAAAGATCATTATGTCCAATTCTACTCCTTATTATGCTCAAGGAAATGGTCAGGCCGAGTCCACCAATAGGACTCTGGTCAATATTATTGAGAAGATGGTGGAGGATAACCCAAGGGCTTGGCATGAGCTACTTTCTGAGGCCTTATGGGCCTACAGAACCTCAAAAAAGGAAGCCACCAATATAACTCCTTATATGTTGGTCTATGGGCATGATCCAGTCCTACCAATGGAGGTTGCAGTAAAGTCAGCAAGGTTAGCGTATCAACATGGCCTCACTCCTGCAGATTATACTCAGGCCATGCTGATAGAATTGGAGGACTTGGATGAGGTCAGGCTCTCAGCCCTAGACCATATGTTGGTTTAGAAGAGAAGAGTTGCTAGGTTCTATGACAAACGTGTGAGGAAAAAGAGCTTCTCCGAAGGTGATTTGGTTTGGAAGGCTATTTTTCCTCTAAATGAAAAGAATTCAAGATATGGCAAGTGGTCGCCAACATGGGAAGGTCCTTACCAGATCTCCCAGGTCCTTAGAGGTAACGTGTATCTTCTTATGGACTTAAATGGTGGTTTGTTTAAACAGTTAACAAATGGAAAGTACTTGAAGCATCATTATCCTACTATGTGGGAGATGAGAGATTTTTGGGAAAGCCAAGTTGATAAGCCATAGAAGTGTTAACCAGCAAGGCCTGAACAGAGGCCAAGACCTATTTTTGCAAAAAACATAAAGGCCTCAAGTTTAGGCCACAGAAGTATTATCCAAACCATATCAAACCCTTGCCTTGGCCAAATTAAAGGAAAGTTCTAGGCCAGGCAAGGAGCAGATAATACTAGTTATTACAAAACCAAAATTCAAAAGTGAGAGTTTTTGAGGTCAAGACCTACAGCAGGCCTTCAAGACTGCTTTTGAGATTTGTCCAGGAGGTGTTGAGGCTGGCAAGTTGAGCTTCAAATGTGTCCCGCTGCCCACGAAGGCTTGGGACCTCTTCGACCAGGAGGTTCAGCTTCATTTTCTGGCTTTTGGATCCAGCCTTCAGTTCTTCATGACATTGGGCCAGAATCTTGGACTCCTTTCGGAAGTCTTCCATTCGGCCTTCAGCTTGTGCCAATTAGGTTTTGAGGTTTTGGATTTCAGTGGAGGTGGAAGTGATGCTTGCCTCATTAACCTTGATGTCCTCCTTCAGCTGATTCCATTCAGAGCTGAATTTGGTGAATTCCATTTCAACCAAGTCCAATTCTGCCAACTTGGCATTAACCTTGTTAAGCTCGTGGTTGGAAGAATCATGGGACTTGATCATGGTAGGAAATTCTTTCTGGAAATAGTGAAGAGAGGTCTCCTCTGCACCCAAGGCCTGGGACTTTACAAGTACATCCATAGCCTTTTTGACATTTGAGGCTCGAGCAGGATGGGCAATTGCTTTGAAGTTTTGGAGGAGGGCCATTCTAAGGGCTGTTTTGGCTTCAGTGACATCCTCTGCAGTGAATTCAGACTGTGATGTGGAGCCAAGACCACTACCTGAGGTGCTTGAAGTGGCTGCTTTCAGCATATCTTGAGCAGATTTGAGCAGGGAGTCCAGGTCTTCGTCTTCTTCTTCCTCTGCTACATTGACAAGGCTAGGACTGACAGGAGGGTCATCCAGCAAGATGGGGTCAGCAATTGGGGACCTAGGTTTTTCTGGAGTCCAGGAGGATGCCTCATGTTCAGGTTCCTGCTCCGAGGGCTCCAGTCCTTTCTCTTCTGCTTCTACTTCCTCTTCCATATAGTCATCAAGTTCCTTGGGATCAAAGACAAGAGGGATTAGATGGTAATAAGCAGCCATGAAGGCTAGAGAATTCAGGTCGTAGTACATCCTTACTATAGGGTTGTGTTCGGTGGCAGAGATGGTGGTTTCTGAATCTACGGGTACTGCGGTCTTTCTTCTCAATATTTGCCTTGTGGGGGTGGGGCTAGCCTGCTCTTCTTTGATCTTAGGGGTGCCCTGTATGGAAAGAAATGTCAGTTGATGCATCCAGATAGGGAGAATTGCAGTAACAAGGACTGTGCAGACCTGCTCGGAGGGGTCAGATTCAGGTGAGCTGGTCTTAGCACCACTTCTCGTTCTACCAGCCACAGTGGTTTGTGGGGCCTACAATGGGGAATAAGGAATGAATGGCATGTTCAAGGAGTTAGTAGGTGCTAAAGGATTATACCTTTGGTGCCTGCCTACGTGCGAGCATTTTTGTCCTTTTGGGTTTTTGCGTTGTAGTTTCAGCAGGGAGATCCTCGGGGATGCTCTCTGGTCCTGGAAACAAGAAAACAATCAGTTCAACCTTGACAAATTCAGGCACAGTTGATGCATTTAAACAGTAAAGATCTAGGGCTTACCTTTTCTTTTGGAAGTCAAGGAGGGAGAAGGACTGATCTGTTGCAGAGGTACAGTGATGCCTGGCTCTGGAGCACCAGTGGATTGAGGGAAGAGTTTGGTTAAAACATCCAGATAGGGAGCATGGAAGTGCATTCTTGTGTAACCTCCCCACCAGCTATCAAATTTGGCTCCCTTATCGGTACGTTCCACGAAGGTGTGAAGGGCAAAGCTTTTCCTCAGATTAGGGAGAACGTTTCTAACCCGTTCCAGTTCTCTCGGTTGGATCACAGGCCTATCACTAAAGTCCTCATTCAGAGATTGATATGGAGGCAAAGGGGTAAGTTGACAGAGCCCAAACTGCCGAGCGAATTGGGCCACATTATAGTATTCAACCCCGCACTTGTAATTGGTTGGGGTGAAGGCCATTCCATACATCAGATCTCGTGAAATCAAAAAGCTGCTCCAAATCTCAAAGTGATCATCAAAGTCATCCCTGGGTCTGAAGCCCCTCTTTTTAACCACCAAGGTACGGTGTCTCTTTCAAATGGCAACCAGTTCTTCCCCATAGTTATGAATTCATGGTAGAAGAATTTGAAGTAAGTCCTAAAGGCATATCGAGGTCCACGGGCCTCAGCATAGTGAAGACCATAACAGGTGTTGTCTAGTTTCTTGTTCATTGGGGGAGCATACTTTGGAAAGTAGGACCACAGCCAAAGGGTTATGATCCACAGGGGGCCAGGGGCAAAGATGAACTTGTTATTGATTAATTCCTTCATGCCTCTGTAGAGGTGGGCCAGGACCAAGGGGCCTAGTGCCAGCTTCTGCCCTGAAGCTAGGGCACAGGCCAAGTCAATAAAGTCCTTGGTAACTCTGTTCGCAGATACACAGAAAACAAATTTATTCAACCAGTATAGGAGGAAGGCGACGTGTTCGTCATTCTCAACGGGGTCTTTCCTGGCGTAATGGTTTATGAAAGGAGCGTATGACAAGGGGTCCTTATATTCGAAATAGGGGGTTTTCTGTGACAGGAAATAGTTGGCCTCTGTCCCATGTGGACGGAGGCCTGTCAGAAAAGCCAGATCTTGGAGAGTGGGGCTCATGAGGCCTACCTTAAAGTGAAAGGAGTTGGTGGTGACTGACCAGAACTGTGAGGCAGCAAGAAAGAGGTTCTTGTCCATGTCAATGATGGATCGACTAAGGAGTATGGCGTCTCTGATCCCGATCTGCTTCCATAAGTCTCCTTTGGCTTCCATCATTCGATCAAGCCATTCAACGTATTTGGCATCAGGTCTGTCCCAGAGTCTGTTGGGGATATCTGTGGTAAAGCGATTCCAGTCGAGGCATGGGGATTCAAAGGGGAGGACCTCGCCTGCTAGTGGATACATGGGTGCAAGCTGAGAGGGGAACCCCAATTGGAAGGCAGGGCCAAGCCCAACTCTGTCAGCATTTACGATGACTAGAACGTCGTTAGTGATCGCAATGTGTTCGTCAGCCATGATTTTGCGAATTTGCACCGAACGGCTGTTAGAGTTTGGTGGAGGAGCGTGGGCCTTATGTGTCACCATTTTTGGGTTGTAGATCAGAGACTCAAAAGGAAGAAGCAGGAGCTAGGGTTCTTTTTCTGGTTTTCGTTTGGAGCAGAGAGGGATGATCAGAGAAGTAGAGAGAGAGAATGAAGGCCCAAGATTGGATTTTTATGGGCAACGGCGCAAGAATCAAGGAGCACTGTTGCGCCTCTCTCTCTCTCTTGATATTTGAGTGGGTTGGACCTTTGATTGACGCGAGGAGTCCTGACGGCTTGGAAAGCTGCATGGCAGCCAATGCAAAGGCCTGGGGAGATGACACGTGTTCCCTAGGCCTAAGAAGGTGATAATTATGACTGGCGTTAGGACTCTTCGGTGGGATCTTTATCTTGGAAACTGTTGGGATTTGGTTCAAATCAAAACGGAAGAGTCCAAACTCAATTAAAAGACGTACTTTGGAAATTAAAAAGTGGTTAGGCCTAATCATGGCCTGATTATCTTTTTAAACGTTTGAAAGTTTGAAAGGGTTTTTAGGCTAAACAAGCCTGATTATCCTTTATTTTTTCAAACCTAATGGTAAGGACTCGTTTGGCTTGCCAAAAACCGTGTTCTGTCCTAACTTTCAAGCCTAGATCTTGGACAAGATCAAGGCATGGGGGGGCATTGTTTACACCCGTTTTTGGCACCCAATCCTGGCTAGCACTGGACGGCCATTTAATTAAAATTTAATTGAATTGGGCCATGAGTTAAAGAGTTATTGGATCAAAATTAGTGGGCCAAGACAAGATCACATGGGCCCAATTAATTCTGGTTTGATTTGGGCTCGGGTTTGAAGGTTTTTGGGCCTGTTTACAAAAGGATTCGGTTGGCCCATGTTCTATTCAAGTGGATCAGGTGAGAGTATGGGCTAGTTGAGTTAAATGGCCCATTACCCAAGTGACCCATGAAAAGTGGAAGGAAGTTAGAAAGTTGTTACCTGACAAAGAGCTATTTGACCAAGTCAAACGGCTAATTGCTCCAGAGTGCCCATGGAAGTAGGAAATGGGTTAGTGGGGGTTATTGCCACATGGCCAGTTGACTTGTCAAATGGTCCATTATTCTTTGAAACCCACGGGAAAAGGGATGAGATGGCCCACTATCTCTTGTTAACTGCCCATGATTTACAATCAGCATGTGGGTAACTTCCATTTACTCCAGTAACTCCCCACGTTAAAGAAAAGCACATGGTTTATTTGCTGGTAACTTCTCTTAACTCCCCATGACCCCATGAAGTGGAGACATCATGGGACACGTGTCAACACAGAATGCAAGGCGGGAAATCCATTTACATGCAAGAACCATGGAAGCTTGGCCTATAAATACTAGAAGCAAAGAAGGAAAAAGGGTTCCCACACCAATCAAGCTCAACGCTTAAAAACCAAAGCCTTCCCAGCGAAGCAATTATCTCTTTTTCTCACCTTTACTCAATTACTTCACCAAGTAATTCGAGCTTCGTCTCTCTTGTATCCCAACTTTGTTATTACGAAACATAATAAAGTTATTCATATCTCTCTCCATCCCTTACTTTATTATTACGATATAGTAAAGTAGTTCTACGTTGTTACTTTCTTTCCTACACAGTTAGGAAATTATTAAGTCCTTGCACGAAGAGGCAAAACCACGAACCTTTACTGCAATCCAGCCCTTAGGTTGCAGCACTATCGCCCTCTCAGATCTAGAAGTCAGAAAAGGGATGCCCAGTCCTTCACGTTGGACGCGACAAGTCCTGGCACGCCCGCTCAGTCCTTGAGCCATTTCGGAGCTGAACAGAAGGTGAAGGCTTCTGTTAGCCCTTCTGTGCTGGGCAATTATCAGGAAGCCCTTGAGCGTGCTTCTGGGCTGCTTTATGAAGCTGATAAAGAGCTAATGGCGGAAATGTCTCTCCAGATAGTCGGGGAGCAAATGTTGGTCGAGCTGGCCATGGTATGTTCCTCTTTTCTGCTTTTGATTATTCATTGTTTCTTCGTTTAATTCTTTCTCTCTTTTTGCAGGCCGCGACTCGTGGTCGATATCTTACCTCCCAAAGCCATAACCTGGGAAAGCAAGTGGTTACCCTCACAGAAGCCAACGTAAGGCTTACAAAGCAAGGTGCTTCCATGGCTGCAGAGCTCCAGAAAGCGACCAAAGAGAGAGATGTTGTGCTCAAATCAAAGAGAGGCTTGGAGGAAGAGAGAGACACTGCTGTGGCCACTGCTCAGAGTCTGGAGCAGAAGATTTCTGAATGGGATGTGGAGATGGAGAAGTATAGGACCATGAGTCTGGGGATGCTTGAAAGGTGAAGAATGCTCGTAGGGAAGCCATTGAGCTCTTCCTGCAGTCCCCCGAGTACCGTCAAGACGTCAACCAGCACTATTTTGATGGGTTCGAAGCTATGAGGAGCCGGGCAGCCTTAGCCTTCCCCAATTTGGACTTCTCCAAATTTGTGGTTGATGATGAAGAGGGGCCCTCATGCTTTGACGGGGGACAGAAGGGGGAGGAAGAAGGCGATGGAGTGGCATCCAAAGATACAGCTATCCCGAGCTCTTCAATTGCATTCCTTCTCCAAACTCTAGAGAAAGTCTCTCTCCCTCTTGAAACTCCAACTCCGGCAGTAACACCTCCTGGCCCATCATCTGGTGATGGGCAAGCTATTGACAGTTCCACCCCGGGCCTTTGAATGGCTCTTGAAACTTTTAATTCACTTGGGTCTGTAACTAAACACTTTTAAATACTTTCGTACTTTGGCTGGGTGACCTCAAAACTTTGTTCTTTTGACGATTGATGAGGATGATCTCAATGAGATCGTATTTTGGGGCCTTTTAGAGGCTGTTTTGTTTGGTTAACATGACAGGTACAGATGCGGATCGAAAATGAAAGAATGCTTTCACTTCATGCTATGGCATTTTTCAATAGTCTTTGTGCATGTTGTGTTTATGCGTACAGACATTTTGTAGATTTTGCCAATTCCTGCCCTTGTTATTGTTGTGCCAAGCTCTTGAGCTTTAGATTTTTAGCAAAGGGGGCATATATACCCTTTGCGATACCAAGATTTGAAGCTAGGGATTCTATCCTTCTGTTTTGGAAATTCTTCCTTTAAGCTTCTTTTTCTTTTTGGTCTTCTTTTATTGCATAGTTATACTACGTCTTACTCCCCTATGTGTGTGAATTGCTTGCATCCAAACAATTGGGACACTTATTTGATTTTCCCATGGGATATCTATTAGTTGAGTTATAATTTCGAAGATTGCGTAGCTGTGCTACGTCTGTGAGCTTGGAACATTTTCCTAAGCTTCGTTTTATTGCATAGCTGTGCTACGTCTGTGAGTTTGGAAATTTTTCCTAAGCTTCGTTTTATTGCATAGCTGTGCTACGTCTGTGAGTTTGGAAATTTTTTCTAAGCTTCGTTTGTTGCATAGCTGTGCTACGTCTATGAGCTTGGAAATTTTTCCTAAGCTTCGTTTGTTGCATAGCTGTGCTACGTCTATGAGCTTGGAAATTTTTCCTAAGCTTCGTTTGTAAGAGAGTGGTGGTGGTAGTCGTACTCCCCTAAGTGTATAAATTGCTTGTGTCCAAACAATTAAGATACTTTATTGAATTTTCCCTTGGGATATCTACAAGTTATGATTCCGTAGGATTTTGCCTTCGCTTTTCAAAATATGCAAGGTTGAACCAAAGGGTTCAAATCTTGGTATTAATAAAGCAATCGTTTTAACTGCCCGAGGTACGCGGGTGTGGAACTTCCCATTACTCTAAGCAGTTGAGGTGGCGGTTTTAATTACAGCTTTGATTATGATCGTGCTGATTGGTTTAACAAGCGGTTAGTGAACCGTCTGAATAGTGCTATAAAAACCAGTAGTTGTTACAGATTACTCCCCATTCCACAATCAAATTCAAGTTGCAAATGGCAAACAATGATCGAATTTCTGAGTTGTGCGAGGAACTGCAAAGCCTGAAGGCGGCAATTAATGGGCTGTCTTCGAAGATGGAGGCCATGGCGGAATCCATTTCTGTCATGGAGAAAACGGTCCGCATGGTGCTGATAGCCAACTGGGACCAGTTGGAGGCTTTCCGAGGGCATCCGGCGCCACCAATTCCTTCCCCTCCAAGGGAGGGAGGTAGTGATTAGGTTGCAACTTTGTGGGTTTTACCCACAAAGTTTTTATGTAAAAGCTATCCACATCCCTTGGGGTGTGGATTTATTAATAAAATTTGAATAGTTTTATTCTTCTACTTGCCTTTTTCAATATCATGCATACAAGAAATTTGAACAATCGTCCCTCGTGGGGAGTTTTATTGGCCACAGGGGCTAACAAAGAGAACACATGGTCCTAATGAAAACAACTTTGTTGCTAAAGTTTTATTGGAAACAAAAGTTTCCTAAAAACAGGAATAAACCTTCACTATAAGCACCTACTTGTAATACCTCTTGAGATGTTCTGCGTTCCATGAGTTTGGCAGCTCTTTTCCCCTTAGGGTTGCAAGTCTGTATGCACCAGCTTTGATATGGTGCAAAATCTGATAAGGCCCTTCCCAATTTGGGCCGAGCTTGCCCACCTTCTTTCCAGTTGGATCAACTTTCCTTAGGACTAGGTCACCAGCTCGAAAATCTCTTGGCCTAACCTTTGCTTCATGGTACTTGACCATTCTTTGCTGGTACATGGCCACTTTGGCCATTGCTGTCTCCCTTGTTTCTTCCAAGAGATCCAATTCAGCCCTGAGATCCTCCCGGTTGTCCTGGTTGTCCGAGCTTGCGGTCCTGTAATTAAGGAGTTCAATTTCAATTGGGACTACCGCTTCAGCCCCAAATGCAAGAGAGTATGGAGTTTCTCTAGTTGCAGTCCGGGGTGTTGTACGATATGCCCATAGCACATTATAAAGTTCGTCTGGCCAAGCTCCTTTGGCCTCTCGCAGCCTCTTCTTAATCCCCTTCTTGATTGTTCGATTTGTGACTTCTACTTGTCCATTGGCTTTTGGGTGAGCCTTGGAGGCATAATGTACATGTATTCCCTTGGAAATACAGTATGCTTTGAACTGAGCATTATCAAATTGCTTTCCTCGGTTTGTGACTATCACTCGGGGTAACCCAAATCGACTTATAATAAATTTCCATAGGAAATCAATTGTAACCTCTGCTGTGATTGTGGTCAGCGCCTTAGTTTCGACCCACTTTGTAAAGTAATCCACAGCTATAATGGCATGTTGGACCTGGCCTGCTATCATTGGAAGTGGGCCAATTAGGTCTACTCCCCACTGGGCGAATGGCCAAGGTCCTTTCATTGGAGTTAAGACTGTGGGTGATCCATGAATGATGTTTGCAAAGCGTTGGCACTTCTCACATTTTTGGACCATAGAGTTGCAATCCTTTTCCATGGTTGGCCAATAATATCCCAACCTAAGGAGTTTGTAGGCTAACATGCGACCACCTTGGTGATCCCCACATACTACTTGGTGGACTTCTTCCATAACCCTTGTAGATTCTGTCGTGGTCAAACATCTAAGGTATGGTAGTGAGAAGCTCCTTCTATACAGCACATCTCCTATCATCAGGTATTTTACAGCTCTGATTTTAAGCTGCCTAGCTTTGACATTATCGTCTGGTAGCGTCTCATTCATTATGTAGTCAACTATGGGACCTGTCCATGAATTGCTGTAGTCGATAGCTTGTACCCGTACGTCCGGGGCAAAAATGCTGGGTAACTCCAAATATCGTACAGGTGCATTCCGTGGAATAGCATCCTCCTTGGCCGTGGCCAGTTTTGCCAAATAGTCAGCTTCAATGTTCTCCTCCCTTGGGATTCTTACAATGTCAAAGCTTTGCAGCTTGGCAACTTGGGTCTTTACTTTATCCAAGTACTTTTGCATTACCTCTTCCTTCACAGTATATTCTCCTAGGACTTGTCCTACAACTAACTGTGAGTCAATTTTGGCCAACACATGGTTAGCACCAACAGCCTTAGCCAGCTCCAGTCCAACCACAAGAGGAAGATATTCAGCCTCGTTGTTGGTTGCTTTAAATTCAAACCTAAGCGCATAGCTCAAGCGTTGCCCCTTTGGGGATGTTAAAATTAAACCAGCTCCGCTTGCTTTTCTGGTTGTCGATCCATCAACCTGAAGGACCCAAGGTTTAGGTTCTTCCTTGGGGAGCTCTTCTGGTTCTGGATACGTGTATTTTGCAAGGAAATCTGCAAGTACTTGTGCTTTGATGGCAATCAGTGGCTTATATTCTATATCAAACTCACCAAGCTCTATTGACCATTGAATTAACCGGCTTGATGTCTCTGGGCAATGGAGAATTCTTCGAAGTGGCTGATCCGTTAGTACTTTGATTGAGTGAGCTTGGAAGTATGGCCGTAGCCTCCTAGCCTCTATCACCATGGCAAAGGCTATCTTTTCGCTCTGGGATATCTCAGCTCAACTCCTCGCAGCGCCCTGCTGGTGTAGTACACTGGGAGCTGCATCCCTTGCTCCTCCCTTACCAAGACTGTGCTAACAGCGTGGGGGGAGACAACAAGGTACAAGAATAGAACTTCTCCTTCTTGAGTCCTACTAAGCAATGGTGGGGATGTCAAATATTCCTTTAATTGGTTGAAAGCTGCTTCTTCTATAGTAGTCCATTCAAATGCTTTTTTAAAAACTTTGAAGAACGTTTGACACTTATCAGTTGCTCGTGAGATGAACCTGCTCAAAGCTGCAACTCGTCCTGTCAGCTTTTGGACCTCCTTGATGTTCTGGGGTGATCTCATGGTGAGTATGGCCTGAATCTTTTCAGGGTTTGCTTCGATACCCCTTTGGGATACCATGAAGCCTAGGAACTTCCCTGAGGAGATTCCGAAAGCGCATTTGTCGAGTTGAGCTTCATCTTGTATTTCCTGAGGACTTGAAAAGTTTCTTCCAAATCTGCTATATGATCTCGTGCCTTGGCACTTTTGACTAGCATGTCATCCACGTATACTTCTACGTTGCACCCAATCTGTTGCTTGAACATCTTGTTGACCAGCCTTTGGTATGTTGCCCCTGCGTTCTTAAGACCGAAAGGCATCACTTTGTAACAATATTATCCCCTATCGGTGATGAACGAGGTTTTCTCTTGATCTCCTTCATGCATTTGGATTTGGTTATATCCTAAAAATGTATCCATGAAGGTGAGGAGCTCGTGCCCAGCTGTAGAATCCACCAAGGAGTCAATCCTTGGCAGAGGAAAGCTATCCTTTGGACATGCTTTATTGAGGTCTGTGAAGTCCACGCACATCCTCCATTTGCCATTGGCTTTTTTCACCATAACCACGTTGGCTAGCCAATCGGGGTAGAGAACTTCGCGGATGGATTCCGCTTGTATGAGCTTGTCTACCTCTTTGGCTGCGGCTTCGTTTCGTTCTGGAGCGAATGTCCTTTTCTTTTGCTTAACAGGGCGTACCGTGGGATCTAAGTTTAGTTTGTGAGATATGACCCTTGGGTCAATTCCTAGGATGTCCTCGTGGGACCATGCAAAGATATCTTTGTTCTTTCGTAGGAATTGTAGTAGCTCTGCTCTTGCTACTGTGCTCAATCCTACTCCCATCCTCACTGTCTTTCCATGTTGCCCTGGTTCCAGGGGTTCTTCTACGAGCTCTTCCACCGGCTCTTCATGTTGGAGCTTTTCTTCATCTTGCGTATCGAGGCTCTCTATGTTCATAGTCAGGTTAGCTCCTCTGAGTGAGGTAACATAACATTCCCGTGCTGCTTTCTGATCTCCTCTGACGCATGCAATTCCCTCTGGTGTTGGGAACTTTATCATCAAATGATATGTGGAGATTATTGCCCCGATTTTATTCAGAGTTGTTCTCCCCAGTATTGCATTGTATGCTGATGGACAGTCAACAACTATGAAATCTATCATGCGTGTAATCTGGCTTCCTTCTTCCCCCATAGTGATTGGTAGGGCTGTTTGTCCAGCTGGATAAACAGGCGTACCTGTAAATCCAACTAGTGGTGATGTCATAGGCCTTAGCCTTTCTCGTCCAACCTTTAGTTAGTCATACGCATGGAGGTAGAGGATGACGGCTAAGCTTCCGTTGTCTATCAGTACCTTGCGTGTGAGGTAGTTTGCTATGACAATGGTTATAACCAAGGGGTAATCATGAGGGATCTGGACTCCCTTGATATCTTCTTCCGAGAAAATAATGGGTATCTCTTCCTTCTTCTGGAATTTGTTTGGCGGACCAACTGTGTTGACCTCCAGATATTCCTCTGTTCTAAGTTTTTTGAGGTGAGCTTTTCTAGCGTTGCTAGACTCCCCACCTCCGGCGAACCCCCCATGGATTACTTTGATCTCTCCAATGGGACCTGACCGAGGCGTCGTGCCATCTCTACCTTCCTTGCTTGTATCTTCCCTCCTGGATTGTTTCTGTTACTTCTTTGTTACAAAATGTTGAAGTCTTCCTCTTTGAATCAGATCCTCGATCTGTTGCTTTAGGTCAATACAATCATCCGTGTTATGACTGTGGTCTTTGTGGAACCTACAGTATTTGTCCTTAGCTCTCCTATTAGGATCAGTCCTTAACTTCCCGGGCCACCTGAGGTCTGGATCATCTTGTAGGTTGCTAAGGATTTGCTCTGTCATAGCTATGAGCGGACTGAACTGCTTGTACCGGCCTTGGGGCGGTCCTCCTGTTCCTCCCCTTTTGGGGGAAGACCTTCAGTCCACCTTCTTGTTTTTTGGTTCGCCTCCCGTTTTGTGGGTGGATTCTCTTCTTTTCTTATCAAGTGGACGAAATTCACCAATCTGCGATGGCCCTGCTTGGGGATCAAAGCCATCACGTGTACGTCTTGCGTAGACAGCTTCCTCTGCATTCATGTGTTTCTGCGCTCTGAGCATAAACTCTGCCAGAGTTTTGGGTGGTTCTTGATATAAGAGGTATTGAAACTGTCCTAAATATAGTCCAGCTATATACGCAGTTATGCTCACACTATTGTCAGCTTCGTCTATTTGAACCACCTCCTTGTTGAATCTGGTAGTGTATTCGCTTAACGACTCCTATCTTCCTTGTTTCACCATCAAAAGGTGTGTTGCTGGTTTGCCGTAGCGTTGACCAGCAATAAAGTAGCTTACAAAGTTCGTGCTAAGCTCTTTGAAACTACGTATGCTTCCTGGAGGGAGTTTATTGAACCATGCTCGAGCACTCCCCTTGAGAGAAACAGGGAATGCCCGACACATGACCTCGTCTGGTACTGCTTGAAGATGCATCAGAGATTTGTATGTTTCCAAATGATCCAATGGGTCCGTGGAGCCATTGAATGTCTCTAACTAGGGCATCTTGAACTTCCTTGGAAGAGGCAGCCCCATGACTTCTGGCATAAAAGGTGAGTCTGTATTCTGCACCAACTCTTCCACCATAGCTGGAGTTTGTGCTTTGATATGTTTTATCAGCCCTTCGATCTGGTCTTGCATCTTGAGCAATGCCTCTTGACCGTGGGGCAACTTTTCTGTGGGTGGCTTGCCATACTTCTTTCGATTTTGGCTCTCCTTCTCACTAGATTCACCTTCTTCCTTATCATTCGCTTCTTCCTGTCGATTGTGTCATGAATTTAGGATGCTTGGCTCAAAAATTTGCTTTTGCATATCTGCGTTTTCTTGCATCGCTGTTTGTAACCCTTGGGTCAATGTTTTTATTTGCTCCTGCATCTGAGCAAATGCTTCCGGAGTTAGCTAATCGCCCCCACCTTTGTTTGCTACAGCGGCCTTGGCCGCTCCGCCCCCTTGGCGGCTTTATCGACGGGTACGGCGGCCTTGGCAGCCTTTGCAGCCTTGGACGTTTCGGCAGCCTTGGCTGCAGCGACGGTCTTGGTGGCTTCGTCGACGCCCGTTTGTGGGGGGTCTAAAGCCATTGTTGTTCTGCTTGATTGGGTCTCTACCATACAAAACTATTCACCGTAAGGAAAAAGTCGTTTCCCACAGACGGCGCCAGCTGATGAATCAGCTTTGTGTCTAGCTCCGACCTGATCCTACAAAACAAAGCAAGAGCTCAAGTCACCGGTGTGGTGGCGTGTCAACCACCCTCTGATGCCAAAGTCAGTAGAGAACTTGCTATATGGTAGGAGAATTGAGATTCTCGGTTATGAGTTGTCTGTACCTTTATTGGAGTTCTGCCGTCACTTTTATAGGCATTTGATAGGAGGTTGAGTCCTAGTAGGACTGTATCCTGGGGATTTTGGATCGTCTTAATGATGAGTGTGGAGTCCTGCCTTAGCTGGGACTCCATACTCACCCAGCCTTGGCATGGAATCCTTATCCGTCTCTGATTGTGTTTATCGTGGGCAATTTATACTTATCTTATCGACATCTTTCCTTTATCCCTTGGGATTCAGGTTTCTCATAATGGTATCTTGATTGGAACGGGTATATTTCATGAGTAAGATTACCAGTTTCATCCCCTTCGCCATAGCTAGGGGCCAGAGCTGGTCCTTGGACCATGTGGCAGCTCCGTGTGAGGAGCTGAGCTAGGGTACTTTGACCTCGTCATAGGTGAGATTGCCCAGGGAGGTGGAGATAAGACTGCTCTCAACTCCCCAGGTCCATGCTTTTTGTAGTGCTGACCTTCTTAGTTCAACCATACCTATCATATATATATACTAGTGCTTGCCCGTGCCTACGGCACTACGCACCCCGGTTGGATCTGCACACACACACAGATTGATGACGGTGATAGTTCGATTGTGGCAACATATTCTACAAATCCACTTTAAGGTTTATAAGCCCCACTATGAAATTCAAACCTCTGATTCTATATGATGAAGCAGTTTTGAATCCGGCACAGACCTGATCCTGCAAAACAAAGATGAAGCTAAAGTCACCGGTGTGGTGGCGTGCCAACCACCCTCCGATGCCTAAGTCAGTATAGAACTTGTTATGTGGTATGAGAATTCCGGTTCTCGGTTGTAAGTGGTGCGTACCTTTATTGGAGTTCTACCGTCGCTTTTATAGGCATTTGATAGGAGGTTGAGTCCTAGTAGGACTGCATTCCGGGGATTTCTGGATTGCTTTAACGAGGTGGGTGGAGTCCTGCCTTAGCTGGAACTCCACGAGCACCCTGCTTTAGCATGGAATCCTTATCCGATGATGACAATGATTAGGATAAGCATTTTATGCTTATCTTACCGGCTCCTCTTCCTTTATCCCGTAGGATTTAGGTTTATTGAGCGGTATAGGAACGAGTATATTCTGTGGGTATTACTTATCATGTTTCAGCTTTGTGTCAAAGCTGGTCCTTAGACCTTATTCCAGCTCCGTCTCATGGGCGTAGCTGGCACCCTCTTACCTTGCTATAGGTGTTGCTTTCCTGGGGAGCTTGGGCAAAACTGACACCTACTCCCCAGGTCTGCATTTCTTACTGAGCTGGTCTTACCAGATTTTATCCTACTTATCACTATAGTTTCAACTTAACGGGTTAAAGAGGCTATTTTCAACATATTTGTAATTGTAAATACTACCCAAATTAAAGTACTCCTTTTATATATAGTGAAGTAACAAATTCAATCTCACTTTTCCACCAAATTTTTCACACCTCCGAGAGAAAAAGTGGTCACAAACCATAGCCCTATAGCAGTGTTCATAAGAGAAACCCTCCAAAACCCTTCCCAATCTTCTTTTCGCACTAACTTGAAGAGAGTCCACCAAATTTTCATAAGAAAAAACAATAGTGCTCAGCTTTAGCTTATAAAAAAAACAAAAACACAGATGTAGTAACTTGGGGAAAAACTAAAACAGAGTGTGAAATTGATCAAATTACAAAATCCTTACCCTTGTGGCTAGCCTATAATAATCTTCCTTGCACTGATTTCATGCAAGCCCATTATGCAAGCCAAGAGAAAATTTCAAAATTTCCCAATAAATCAACACACAAAAAGCACTAAAACCATAAGGAAAAAAAGGGAAAAACAAATTTGGAAAAAATAAAATCCGATGATTACCTGCGGAGTTAGGCGTCTTCGGTACAAGGTTTCCCCCTTTGGTGGGTGTGGCAAGATGAGACCTAAACCAACACAACCAAATCAAATACTACTCGTAATCCCCAGTCACATTCACTGGACCTTAAATCAAACACCAAATCAATCAGACGAAAGCCAGACCGAACACTTACTCTTTAGGAAAGACGCAGGTGCAGGCGAGGGAGAAACGTAAGGGTTGGATTCCGGCAGCAACGGAGTGGGACCTTGGGGGGAGATGAAGCCCTAGGATTACTCGGTGGAGGTGAGGGTGGCTCTGCGGGAGTCAATGGGGACGGGAGCGACGTCGGAGTAGTCGAGCTTCGGTTAGGGAGCAACGTCGGAGTGTGGTGGTGGAATATGAGAGAGAGAGAGAGAGAGAGAAATATTCTGGCGTAGGGGGTTTTTTTTTTTTTGATCCGCGGCGTAAGGGGTTTGAAAGCAAAAAGGAGCAACGTCGGATGTGGTGGCTGGCTAGGGCAAAAGGGATTTGATGGCAGCTTTGTAATTTAGGCGGAAATGATGGGCAGTTCAATAGAATTGTAAGAATACCTCCCAACCCTTGGATCAAATTATTCTCAGTCATTCCAACAACTTGTCCCCACACCACTGTGTTTTATAATAGAGATATTACACATTAATAATATAATTCTAGCACCATTTGGTTGTACCCATTTAAAGCCTTTTGCTGTATATATATATATATAGAGAGAGAGAGAGAGAGAGAGAGAGAGAGAGTAATCTTCTAAAGCGGACCTCTGCATCCAAGAAAAGTGCGGACCTCCCCTTTTCCAATTGAATTTCGATGATCCGAACCGCTCAATGTGTTCAGAACGTGATTTTAAGGGTATTCGCAAGAAATCAGCAAAAAAAAAAGATCGGGAAGGGCTTCATCCGAACAGTTTTTGTTTATTTTTTATTGAACGGTTCAAATAAAAACTGCTCAAATCAAGCCCTTCCCAGTCCTTTTTTTTGCCGATTTCTTGCGAGTACCCTTAAAATCACGTTCTGAACACATTGAACGGCTCGGATCATAAAAATTCAATCGGGAAAGAGGAGAAATGGGGTGGTCCGCACTTTGCTTGGATGCGGAGGTCCGCATTAGAAGCTTACTATATATGTATATATATATATATATGTATATCAGTCCGTCTCCCGTAAGGACCACCTCATTTTAATAAAATGCGGACCTCCCATTTTCTGATCGAATTTCGATGATCCGAGCCACTCAATGTGTTCAGAACGTGATTTTAAGGATACCCACGAAAAATCAGCAAAAAAAAAAAGACCGGGAAGGGCTTCATCTGAGCAGTTTTTGTTTATTTTTTATCGAACGGTTCAAATAAAAACTACTCGGATGAAGCTCTTCCCGGTCTTTGTTTTTGTTGATTTCTCGCGGGTGCCCTTAAAATCACGTTTTGAACACATTGAGCGGCTCGGATCATCGAAATTCAATTGGGAAATAGGAGAAATGAGGAGGTCGCATTTTAACTAAAATTCAATTGGGAAAACTGACTATATATATATATTGTCGTCGGTGTCAATTTTTTTAGTGCCCAAAGACATTATAAGAGGGAGCGATACTAGAACACATCTTTAAAACATAATTGCGCATGGACACATTTGTGTTTGGAGCCGTTAGATGCACCTTGGCCCACATACATCGGGCGGTTCCAGATACAGTACCTTATGTCAATCTGGAGTTGTGTTTTATAGTTGTGTTCCTAAACGTTTAATTTGTTATAAGAGGACCTTGGTCGTGATGTGACGGTGGGAATTCCGGGTGACTGTTGAAATTCAGAGGTGTTTTTAGTATTTAGGGATGTTTTTATGTTGATACAGAGGTTATCTTGTGGGCTAAATAGGGGGCGACTATTCACAATCCTCTATTTTCTCCCATAGCCCGTTAAAAAATTTCGAAAATTATATTTCAGTAACTACATGTCGAAAATATGTTCAACCTTCGGTAAACAACTGCCGAACATACATTTCGGTAAATAGCTATTGAAAATAAGATTATATTTCGGTAACTACATGTCGGAAATGCACAAGAAACATATATTTCGGTAATTGGATGCTGAAAATGTATCTC
Organism: Rhododendron henanense subsp. lingbaoense; assembly: GCA_020567845.1. Lineage (NCBI taxonomy): Eukaryota > Viridiplantae > Streptophyta > Magnoliopsida > Ericales > Ericaceae > Rhododendron > Rhododendron henanense. Next base: position 25,529,004 of record CM036318.1, read on the forward strand.
AATTTCGGTAACTAACTGTCGAAAATGTATCTCAATTTCGGTAACTAACTGTCGAAACATATGGAAATTTTTAACGGGCTACGGGAGAAAATAGAGGGCTGCGAATAGCGGCGCCCGCTAAATATTGGAGAGTGCAACAGGTTGGCTTTGGAAACATCAAATAGTTGGCATCTTTGCAATTACTTCATCTGTCCCACTTTAAATGCTCCTACGAGAATCTGTGCAATTTAAAAAAAAAACATATTTCTACACATTATATTTTTAAATTTCTTACACCGAATTAAAGTACTCAATGAGCACTTTAATTTGGTGTAAGAAAATAAAAATACTAATCTGTAGAAATATGTTATTTTTGGATCTGAAATATGTTATTTTTATGTTGTGTTTTGTAGCTTGTTATTTCCCTAAGAAATTGACTGGTGGGAAGGTTGATATTTTGCAAGCAACAACCAATGGCAAAGCTAAAATTTTGACCCGAGAGGAATCGGCTTAATAGATACTCCATATTTTAATCCAAATTTCTACTTATTACTCCCTCCGTCCCTTATTTTGAGTCCAGTATTCCATTTTGGGCTGTCCCTTAATAAGTGTCCATTTTGTAAAGTTAGTGGGTAAAACTTGGTGCATTGTCTATTTTGTCCCTAAAAGTATATTCCATTTTGAAAAGTAAGTGAGTAAAAGTGTAATGATGATGGGTAAGTAGGGAAAGTTGAGGAAAAAGTTGATGTGAAAGATATAATGATTATATTTTTTTAATAAGTTTGAGTTACGAAGCAGGACACTTAAAAAGGGGACGGAGGGAGTATATCATAGAGCTTTAATTTGCCTAATGCAATAAAAGTGTATGAATCATTTTATTCTATTTCTTTAGGCTACAACAATGGCCACATGCTTATTTTTATTATATATAAAAGAAATTGACATATGATAATGTGAAATGATCAGTTTTTATTAAATCAAAGCAAAGTTATCAAGATTATAAGAAGTCATTACTAATAATATCAGTCAAGCTCAAAAAAAAAAGTTTTTGAACAAATAAAGCTCAATATTATATATCATATAAATAGAATTTTTAAAACTTGGGGCAGGGCCCCGGTCGGCCCGCCGCCAACACTGCTCCGCCTATATTGGCAGCACTTGAAGAGTCTTTGTTCACTCTTCGAAGTGCTCTCTCTTTGTATTTCTTTTCCTATCACGTATCGATGTTATATTTTTATCTGTGTGATATATAAAATTTCTTTCTTTTGCGAATAAAACCACATCTATAAATCCATCCTTTTCCCAGTTCAAAAAAAAAAATCCATCCTTTTCTCCGAATCTCCTGAAGGCTGAAGCTGAGGGTGAGTAAACTTTCGATTCTGACGACAAATCAGCCTCGCTGCCTCGGACCTTCAGCCGTGTAAATTAAGTACGTGTGTTGTGTGGCCGTGCACATTAAGCAGTACTGTATACAGTATACCTAGTGCTTTTGTTTTCAACTGTCAATGAGCGAGTGTTTGGGTCATACTCACACCTCAACTAATTTCCTCTCTGATCGGGTCAAAGACAGGTCATCCATGCCGGGACTATGAAATTCATAAATAATTACTTTGTTACGGCCTAACACAAAGTATCAAACCCTAGTAAATTATGTGAGAGCAAAATCACCAACCAACCGAACTAAATCTTTGGGCTACCTAGTGCATCTCTCTGACCATACAAAATCGACTGAAAATGTATATACTAGCTACAAGCCTACAACACAAGGAAATTTGGCCTAGAAGTGAATCTATACCGAAATTTTCCCCCAACCCAAACACACACGGACACACCCATGCACCCAAAAAAATTAAGAGTTCAGCAATTGAGATTGTTAATTAATACTATTGGAAAGGGCAGAGAGAGATAAGAGCAAAACCGATAAATAATTCAACATTTGTAGACGTGCAACAAAGAACATGATCGAGTGAATAAACATCTGTATGGCGGATAAAAAAAAAAGAAATAAACATTTGTATGGAGAAATTATTATTTTTTTACTTTTGGAGTAAGGACGCGTACTCTACTTGTTTTGTGATTGATAAATATTACGTGATCAATGACTTTTGTGATTCATAAAAATGACGTCGGTGTTGTAATTGATATGGAGCATTACTCCAAAAATACTCAATAACCTCACCATATAGGCTTAATTGCAAGAACACCTCCTAAACTATCACTTTTTGGCAACTTCACCCCCCTAACTACCAAATTCGAGCAACTTCACCCCTCCCCCATTTTCCGTTAAAAAAATGGACGGACTGAAATAAAAAGACCAACGTACCCCTAAGCTTTAAAAAAAACACACGATTTATACTTGGAAGAAAAAAACGATCGATCAATCCCACCACCTTTTCATCTCTGTCTCTGTCTCTCTCTCTTCGTCATGGGTCGAGGTCGACCGAGACCGAAACCCTAGAACTGATCTCCCCATCTCCCACCTCCAATCTAAGAGAGGTGTAGAGAGAGAGAGAGAGGGGGGGGGGGGGGGGGTGGGGTGGCTATAATGGGTGAATAAAGGGCATTTTGGTATGTTAAATTACTTTTCCATCCAATTTTATAATTTTCCATCCAAATCCCTAACAGAATTGGACGGAAAATAGAGAGGGGATGAAGTTGCTCGAATTTGGTAGTTATGGGGTGAAGTTGCTCGAATTTAAACTTAAGGGGGTGAAGTTGTCAAAAAGTAATAGTTTAGGGGGTGTTCTTGTAATTAAACCCACCATATATACATGTGTATATATCGATTTTTTTTACTTCATTACATATCACAGCTCATACACTATGTAAGATAAGCTCACGAGTGCGTGATAGAGGCATGGGAGATTACAGGCTTCTCTATGGGGCCCCTCATTTATTGTTTCATATATCTGATATGATTGGATGTCCGGCAAATAAACTTGAGGGTCTAGTTTAAATAGTTTTTGGGTTCTTTTTGGAAGCCTCTCTACGAATTCTGAAAAAGTCATTATGGATATCGAATTGAGCTAATTTTTTATAACTCATAAAAAAATATTTTAAGAATAACTTGCGATTTGAATCATTTTTTTAGAACCTAAAATAGATCGACAAAAAAAACATCATACGATTATCATCTGATTTCTAGCGATACATGCGATCGAAAGACCAAAAGAAGTCTGATTGACTTGAAATTTTACGGAGAACTTTGTAATCATGAGGATAAACTGTTGTATGGCTTGATTGAAGAAATTCAATCTCGAAATATGTGAACAAAATACTATCCGTTTGGCGATTCGTAATGTGGGTAAAAATAGCAAACGAGCTCCGTTTCACACGACACATGTCTGGAGGCCTTAGATTACCGCATAAACACTGTGCATGATGTTTGGTGAAGTTTGGGAAATACAGTATTTGGTCCACCCAGGAATTTCTAAGTCCAAATCATTCAATTTATAGGGTACCAACAAAAGTCTGGTGACGTTCCAACAATGGAACATCCTCGGGTTCTGACGAGACCTGAATTAGCAACTGAATTGGATGTTCCGAAGTATATGCTGGCCGATTGGCCGAGATTAGGGTTACCTAGACTCGTTTTCTGACCGTTGACTGAAAAGGAAATGCACTCGTCCAGAAGTGGCATGCCTTACGGCCAGGCTATGCACATGCAGATGTTTTAGGATTCTTGTCAGATCAATTGATTGTACAGCCTATTAATTGTGAGAAAACCTAATGTTTTCTGCATCGTATTATGCTTACCGAGAGCTGCACAATCCTCTTCGGTATGACCTACTTCAGTATCAAGGGCTGATGTTCTTGACTGCCGAAGTGGTGAAATATAATTTGGGAAAAATCCGGTGTTTACATCTGTATTAGTCTTCCAACAATTTAACGACTAATTAATAGCAATATATGAAGTACGAAGACAATTTCTTCAAATTCATATAAGCTAGTAGTTAATATCGAAACCGCACTCACTTATTTATTATATTCAATAATGTTTCACTTCTAGTCAATGATTACAAGATTAATGCCGAGCAAAAAAAATGATTACAAGATTAACAAAATAGTTTTGAACACTTTTTCTTAGTCGGGTGAAAAAGAAAAAAAAGAGATTATTAAAAATAAGATAACGCCATTAAAAAATTAAAACATGATACAAGACATGTAACGACCCTAATTTTTGGTAAATAAAAATTTCGTTAAATATTTGAATTTTATTTTAATTACTTGGATTGCTTTTAAAATTTCCTTTTAATTTCTAATAATCCGTCATAATTAGATTTGAGACTTTTAAAATTATATCTTTTAAACACCGGACAATCTAGTCATTTTCTAAAGACAAGTATGCTTATAAAAGCACTTGTATATTTTTCCAATTTATGGATTTCGGCCTTAAAATCATTTTTTTACTAGAAATCCTATTTAGCAAGCCTAGTTCGCTTCCAACCGAGTAATTGGAGAAACCTAACTACCAATTCCCTTGGTTACTTTTCCCTAACCCTAGATGGACCTTCTTGACCACCTTTGAGCCTTATGAACCCTCCTAAAACCTATTTGAACCATTAGGTCATTAGGGTTAATCATTGAACCCCATGACTAGTCATTCAAGCCCATGCCACCTTCTTTATTTTCTTTATCCTTTGGTTAATAAATGTTAGGGGAAAATTTAACCCTTGGATAATAAAATCTAGTCATGCCAATGACTAATTAAACCTATCTAGACAAGTCTTTCCAAAAAGAAGCTCATCATTATGCTTCCAAAGGAAGTAACCATAGTCTTGCATGCATGCAACCCTAGGTCATAATCACCTAGACTTACCCTAGAAAGCATAAGATCATAATTAGTTTATAGCCTTATGTGGCATTTTTCTTCCTTAACCTTTGGTTAATAATTGTTAGGGAAAATCTTATCCCTTGGGTAATAAAAACTAGTCTTGCTAATAAAAGACTAAGATTGGTAAGGCTAGTCAATTAGGTACTTGAAAAATAGGAAGCCATTATAGTGTTTCAAAAAGAGGTAAACTAGTCTTGCCACATGCAAGTCTAAGAACAATAGCCTTAACCCTAAATTGGCCAACCTAATTACATTTCTAATTTTTCTTTAAGCTTATATTAGTATGCCCCTTGGATAAAAGTTTCCTAGGAAAAATTTAACCTTTGGTCAATGCTTAACACTTGAAAGCCTTAGCCATGTCATTACTCTTTTAGGCCTAATAAAACTAGTTAGTACTTAAGCATGCCTAAATAAACCTAGGTTTGCTTTCTAGGAGAAAGATTGTCCATGGGACAAAGCTCTTACCATTTAGAACCTCACCATAATCATTTCCTCTTTACTTAGACTTATAAGCCTACTTGTACTTAGTTTTTTTTACACATAGACACACTTGTTACAAAAAAAAAAAAAAGAAGAAAGGAGAGGGAGAGAGGGAGGCCGGTTGGAGGAGAGGGAGGGGGAGAGAATGCATGCTTGTACTTGTACCCTTGTACAAGCTACCATTAGCCTTAAGCCTAATCTCCTATTGTCAACCTAATTACAAGCCAACTTTAAACCTAAAACTAGCTAATCATTTTGTTTCTTCTTGCAAGTAAGCTAACCAAGGACAAGGCTAGGCTAGAAAACCTTCATAATAACCTAGGTTTTAGCCTTAAGCCTAAAGGGTTGGACATGACAAGGCATGGCATGCTTTCAAAGCCATGCCTTTCAAAAATTAACCCTTGGTCAATAATTGTTAGGGAAAAATTTATCCATTGGTTAATAAGCCAATTTTTGCTATAAATAGGACCCTTGCCCATGCCATTCAACTCACACCTCACTCTTCTACTTCTCTCTCTAAGAAATCCTAGTGTTCTTACCATGTTCTTACTTTGTTCTTAAGTTCTTGAGTTTTTTCTAAAACTCTCCAAGTAACTCATCCTAGGCCGCCACCAAACCACCACTCAACCACCCTTCGATCCATAAAAGTTAGAAAGTTAGTCAAGAACTAGTTTCGAGAGAAATCTTTCTCTTTCGAAGCTACCGGAAGCCACCGTAGGAAGTTACTCCGTCCGACGTACTTACTTTTTCCCGTAGCCGTACCCACCGCCAAGAAGGAAGGTAGAATACCTCTACTCTACCCCTCGTATAAAAAAAAAAAGATAGTATTTACTTGTATGATCAAATGCATGTTAGTTAGTAACCTTATTTTGCTAATGGAATTATGAGCATGAATATAGGATTATTAGATTTACTTGTCTTGATATGTGATAAGGCATAAGTGGTTTTCCACTCCAAAGGTGTCCGTCCATGTGACACTATGCCTTAGATTGTATGTTAATTGCTTGAGCATGATTATGTGAAATTAAGGATAAAATGAGCATACTAAATAAAATAGAGTTGGATGATCTTGCTAGTTTAGTTTCAAGATTACAATGAATGATTTATGATTTTGTCATAAGAAGTCCTGCCGCGAAGTCTATGCATGAGAACGAGACACAAAAACTGAGAAAGTTAGAAACATGACACCTAGGGTGTGTTTAAAAGCGTTGACTTGGTAAAAATACTTTTTTGAAACTACATAATGACCGATTGTGGTAGTCATTATGTGAATTGTGGGTGTGTGTGTGTGTTCCCATGGGAACCCGGAGCGGCGGAACCATGGTGAGGATACTCGGGAACCCGGAGCGGCGGAACCGAGGAAAGACTTGGTTATCCGTGGAGAGGAGCCAATGCAAAGTTTTGTGTGCCAATGGGAACCCGGAGCGGCGGAACCATTGTACTGATACTCGGGAACCCGGAGCAGCGGAACCGAGGTTGGGTGTGTTAAATGTGATTTTCGAAATGTTGATTTGGAAATGAAAAGTGGAATGGTGACACGGTCTACGAAATGCTGCGTAGGAGAAACTCTGATGACACGGACACCAACGATAGTTAATAATGAAAGTGGATGTGTCATTGTTAACTATTTTATTAGATAAGCATGCACTGTGCAGATAACGTTATCTGTATGATTCGTTGTTTGTAAGTTATGGGTTAGCGAGTATGGGATTATTCTGCTGAGCTTTTGTAGCTCATGGTGTTACCTTTGGTGACCCTGACATATTATATCGGTGGCGATGCTGGTATAATATGTCAGACTTTGTAGATGATCAAGGTGAGCTGTACACCTTGGAGGCCTTTGGAGCAAATGAGCTGGCTAGAATGGAGGAGCAGGCGGAGCAGTAGTTAGGAACCTTAGTTACCCTCCTGTTGTTAATAGTACTCTTGTAAGAATTATGATGTAATAATGAGCCAGACTCTATTTAGATTTTCAATAAAATTATCCATTTAACGTACCCGAATTTAGGGGCGTTACAAGACATTTAACTAAGGGGTTGATTTTTGAATTTTCTACTATATTTTTTACATTAAATAAAATTTAGATTTAAATTTTCAGAATATATTTTGATTACCCAAAAAAAATAATGAATGTTTCAAATATACTACGTATGATGTTTCTTATTTTTATTTGCAAAATCAAAAGTAAATTGTACTCATAATATTTTACAAATAGTCCCTTTGGTTAATTTACGTAAAATCTCAATTTCATCCCTCTGTGAGGGAAGATGACAATTTCGCCCTTCAATTCTGTTGTTTTATATTGACGTCATCAGCAAGAGGGACGGAATTGAGATGGAATGTAAACCATAAAGTTAAAATTAACACAATTATTAGTAGAGGAACAAAATAAGAATTCATGCAAACTAAAATAACCATTTCTAAAATTTACCCTATTTTTTTATCATCCTCTTGTTGATCAAACGGCATGAATATTAATCCTTGTCTTGTTTTATGCTTCTTTAACTTCCTTTGTATCTTGGTTTTAAGCCTGACAATTTAATGGAGACATAACTCGAATTTTCTTAGCAATCAGACCAAAAAAAAAATAGAATAACATGAAACGAATAAAGAATTTTCATCAATAGAAGATAGTTTCTTGATTTTTGGATCTTATTTGATTCCCATCTACGAAGACTAATGAATGATTTGGAAAGTTGGTAGAACTTAAAGATTTCTCTTAATTAAATGAAAAGGAAGCGTGCGCTCTCTCTCTCTCTCTCAACCCTAGTCGTCGCACCTCTTTGTTTCTCCCTTCCCCTCCCTCCCCCTAGGGTTTTCACCCTAAAATGGGTGGCGGGAGGGGGGGCAATCTCCCCTATGCGGTTTTTTTTCTCCATCGGTCTCCGATCGGAATCTCTTTTCCTCTCCTTTCATCACTCTCTACCCTCATCTTCCCCTCACGCCTCCTGACGCCTTGGCCTCCCCGGTTCCTCTACCGTCGGACCTCCTCCATCATATTCGCCGTTCAGATGTGCGGCTGTGAGTGCGGAGCTTTTGTGCATGATTGGATCACCGGAGTTGGAGATCTATGTTGGTGGATGATGATGGCGAGGTTTTTTTCATTTTCTTGTTGGTTTGCGATCGTTTGCTTATTCTTCTCCATTTTGTGGAGGTTTTCTCTCCAGTTTCTTGCCGTGAGTTTTCTCCCGACCGGGTTTCTCCCAATTGGATTGTTTCTTGTTTCTACAAGAAAAGGTTTAGTTGGTTTGGGGTATAATCTGTGGGATAAATCCCCACCGTCATGGTTACTTGGTCTTTTGTCTAATGATGAGTTTTCATTTTGATGTACTTTTTGATTGGAGTTATAATATCATCGATCTGTTATCGATTCGAAAATAAAAATAAAAAATGAAAGGAAGCTACCTTTCATTTTCCAAAGCTCCGGATAAGTATTTGTTTGGAAAATTAATCAAACTGCCAGAAGAAGAGAATTAAGGCCAATTTTGGTCGGAAGTTATCTGGCAAATTAATTATTTAACAAGTCCCCAAAAAATGGTAGGAGAGTCAATGGGAGATTTTTAAGAATTTAATATACTGTCATCAAAAGGAACAAGAGAATGTATAACAATATTCTATTGGGTTTTACCAAATTTTCAATGCTTAAATAACCAAATAATCATGGGTAGTTCTCATCTGCAAGAACATTAATTTTAACACTTTTTTTTTTCCTAATCTTGTGGCCGATTATGTATTCGGATTCTTGGCATGAACTTGCTCTTAAAAAAAAAAACAAAGAATCTTTTTGAAAGTGAGGTTACTTTATATCATGGAATATTTTAGTGAATCTCTTCACGACTTAACCTAGCCTCTTATTCGTTTCTCCGTCACTCAATGATACAAGATTTTTTTTTTTTTTTTTTGATCAGAATGATACAAGATTGATTCCAAGGTTTTTGGGTATAGTAATTTCATTAGTAAAGACACTTTTTGTAGAGAGGCGTGTCATGCTAGACAGCACCGCTCTTAAAAGTAGAGTGTTTGACACTTTTCAATATAATTTATTAATTAAGAAATTAGATTCACATAATATTGGACACACTTTATGACACTTAATGCTCCCTCAACTCTCTGAAACACATCAAATGGGATGAATAGGTTTTTATACCAATGTTTATTTTTCATTCTTGAAATTTCAACTTATGCCCTGAAAATATGTTTTCAAACACGCTTAAGATGAATACAAATTTGTACTATGATCTGTTATGTGATTGTGGTTTATTATGAGAGATGACTTCTTAAGATATTACTTACGGAGTATTTTTTATTACCAACCACTAAACTAGTTTATTCAGATATAATACACAACAAAGTTACATATTTTTTGAAGTCTCACCCGCGTGTCGTGCCCTGTATTTTTTTAAAATCAACGCGTCTGTTCTACTTTACATAATGATATTCTGCATAGGCACGTGAAATATAGCCGTTATGTAACATCGTTTTCCTATTTAAAATCCACTATACTAACTTCAAAGTCCATATATGACTTTTTATCATGAACCTTACTTTTATTGATTTTAGCCTTTGAAAATAAAGAGTACTCTTTTCTTTTCTTTTCTTTTTTTGAACGGAAGAGCACTCTTTCAAAAATACTAATTCTCTGTCAATCTGCCTCACCAGTGCTGTCAAACTCATTATTTCCAAAACCTCTGGTAGATACAAGGATAAAAAAAAGGTCAGATTATTGGAGCTAATCTTCACATTTTCAAAGAAAACAAAACCTTGATAAAAAAAAATGTAAACAAATTAAATAAAATACCAAACTGATACTAAAAAGATTATTAAAAAAGCGACAATATTGAGTCACCCCTCTTGAATGTGACCCCGGCCCCCTCTCTTTTGAGGTTCCTCCCCCTATTAATAATTTGATTTCCTACTAGTCTTCCCATTTCATTTTCTCAACCTCATTATCACCTCTCTCTCTCTCTCTCTCTCTCTCTCTCTCATCACATCTGCCACTCCACATGGGAAGGCACTCATGCTGTTACAAGCAGAAACTAAGGAAAGGGCTATGGTCCCCAGAGGAAGATGAGAAACTTATGAAGCATATTTCCCAATATGGACATGGGTGTTGGAGCTCTGTGCCTAAACTAGCAGGTAGCTAGTAGTACTTCTCTCCTCCTCTCTTGTGTGTTTTGTTCATTGGCTTTTTGGTAATTTTATCAAATGCCAGTAAAAAGGGTATTTTCAATAATATTTAAGTTTGTTGTACAATTAAAATGCTGTCGACAGGTTTGCAAAGGTGTGGGAAGAGTTGTAGATTGAGGTGGATAAATTACCTGAGGCCGGATTTGAAAAGAGGAACATTTTCACAGCAAGAGGAGAATTTGATTATTGAACTCCATTCACTTCTGGGCAACAGGTAGCTAGCCTAATCGGTAACGCTTTTGTTTTCTGTTTTCTCTTTTCAAAAGACACGTAAATCTTGAAAAGTTTTCCGAAACCCTTTTGCGGAGTTTGCTTATGAAAACAACCCAATTCTTAGAAAAACTGTACACTAGTAGAAACATTTTCTCAAGTTCTTGAAAACCATTTCATCCAAATAGAATACCTTATCAAGATGATGGATTTTGGTTTATTTTCATAAACAGTTTCTATAAACTGTCATATATGCAAAGAGTGACCTACTCATAGCAAAGAGACAATACCAACACGTACAGCTCGCTTTAAAACACTATTCCGGACAGAATTGCGTCCAGAGCCTTTTGTTTTATAGTTTTGTTTGGCGACAGGCAGGGTATTGACTCGTTTGGTATCGTTTTCATCTTCCGTAAAACACGGAAAACCTTACTTTTCAAAAACCCTTATACCGAATTCCTTTTCGAAAACAACCCATTTTCTGAGAAAACCAAAAGGATGTTTAATGAAAACGAATGCGAAACGATAGGTGTTCTGTTTTTGTTTTTGTTTTTGTTTTCAAAAAACAGTTTTCACTAAAAATTGTCCGGCCTGCTGCTTGCTTCACCAGATGGTCTCAGATTGCAGCTCAATTACCGGGGAGAACCGATAATGAGATAAAGAATCTGTGGAATTCCTCTATCAAGAAGAAGCTTAAGCTTAGAGGAATTGATCCAAACACTCACAAGCCGATTTCCGAGGCCGAAAATGAAGAGGGGGAATCTGAATCCAACACCACCAATGAGAAACTCAGTGAAAAAGTCACAATTGTTGGTGCAGGGAATTCAGACAAGGCAATGGAGAGAAAATATCCAAGTCCAAATACTAACTACTCAACCAACAACAGCAGTAATTTGACCAATTTAACCCCATCGACGACCGATGAATTCTTCCTAGACAGGTTTGTTTCCTCCCATGAAAGCTCCTCCACCGGTGGAAATCCGGGGTATTTCAATTTCCAGCATTTGAGTTATGATTCTGGAAATCCGAACACCTCTCTGTTCCTCAACCCAAACACCACTTTTTTCCCTTCCATTTCAAGTCCAATTCTCCCCACTAATCATCCTTTGATAAGCTCTAGTCTTGATATCAATGGGGTGCACCACAGTTGGAACAATTGTGCATTCAGCACCAATGGCAGTAGTAGCAATGGAAGCAATAACAGCATTGAATTGCAAAGCCAAAATTTTCCATGGGGATTGGAAAATTGTGTAAAATCCGAAAAAGAACCGGAGATTAACGCTTTCAAAGGGGAACCGGAAGAAATCAAATGGCCTGAATATGTTCAAACCCCATTCTTCACAATTCAGAACCAAACGGAGTTCGCAACGGAAGTGTTGAGTACTAATTGGGATCAGAATCAGCAGCAACAACAACAACAACAATCTTTAGAAGGTGGAAGCATATATGATAGGAATTTCCAGAGACTTTCTGCCAATTATGGGCAAATTTCTTAGCTTGTGTTTGGCATTGGGAGCCTCTGATTGAAAAGGTGGGGAAAAAATATTACAGTTTTTCTTTTGGAGGTTTTTGTAGACTTTTCTTGTTTCTGTCAATAGGCATGATACAGAGTTCTCAGCCTTTTTATACAATCTGTTTGTGATGAAAACAAAGTTTATGCTCTATCTCTTTTGTCAATGGAACATGGTAAGAGATACAGAATAAAAATTCATGTTTGAATATGTTATGTTTTTTTACACTGTTTTGGTTTTGGTGCCTGATTGGTTGGATTAACAGGGCAGTCTCTTGCTTTTCCGGGGCTTAATGCGAAAAATTAAAGTTGAGTCTCTTTTTTGGACTATTACTAGGGGTACCAAAGAGAAGGGCTCCTAAAATTCATAAATTTTTTAGGGGCCTAAAAGGGTCACGCCTTGGGCTTTAGCTCAAGGCCGGTTCTGTGGATTAGACATGGGATTGTATTACAAATCTCGTGAGGTTTGATTGGCAATAGGGCATGTGGTATTGGTAATTTGCTTACTATTACTCCAAACACTATCTGCATGTATTTGTATTTATACCACTCATCTAGTAGTCCGGCCAAGCAAACGTGACATTTGAACACCTTCACCGCACCGGTCTACACCCGAATAATGATTGGTGGACCAGGTTTTAGCCGTTCCACATCCAACCAGGGTCTTCTTTTTTACTTGAGAAAACAAATTAATTTATGAGGTCAGGCGTACATGGGATTGTATTACAAATATCTTGAGACAAGATTTACAATTGTTTTATGAAATAATCGGGGAGAAAGGAAGCGTTGCATGCACGGGGAGAGTAAGGAATATGTAAGGCATGTGGTATCGAGATAATCTGCTAACTATTACTTTGGATTGCTATCAATCCGCGCGTGTATATATATATCCCTCCTCTAGTACTAGTCCCGCTGAGCAAACGTGACATGCACGTGAACAGAATCAACTTTCGCCTTGAAAAAACAATATTATGGATGAGGGTAGATTTAGATTCAGTTGTGGTGTGTTGTGGACTGCTTTAAGATTAACTATTTATAGTCTAATTCTATTTTTTGGGTGGCTAGCATATCTAGAAATTAACAAAATTCAGAGAGGGTGATCTGTTTAGGTTCCTGGAATATTTTCATCACTTTCAACCCTACCATGCATCTCTTTAATTTCAAAATGCAAAGTACATGAAAAGGCCTAGAAGTGGTGTCCTCAACTCCAAGCTTATTCAGGCCTAGCTATGAGAGGAGTTATAAGAGTCATGTCTGAGATGAATGCAAGTAAACAGGCACGAAACACCTTATGTTACCAAAAAAAAATACTCCTATCAAGGAACCATTTTTCTTGAATGGGGGTGGCTATTGGCTATCACTATCTCATAGACAAAGGATAGCTAGGTTCATATTTGATAGTCCTTAGTTAATTTAAACCACTTCCCCGGCCTCTCTGTTAAACTAATTACTGAGATTTTGAAGACAATAGACATTGTTGACTTCTTGTACCACCTTAGTTTTAATTTAATTACACCATCTTAATTAAGACCTGTAAAGCATGTACCTCTAAATCACTTTCCAAGTGGAAAATTAGGAAGGAAACCCCACACCAAATAAAGAGAGACTTAGACTGTTAAATCAACATGAGAAAGCAAATGAAAACATAACTTTCTCTCAAATAAAGATAACGTGTCCCTTGGTTTTCAAGACTTCAATATTGTGTCTAGTCCATATTTGGATCATAATTTTTAAGGCGAGATTATCAACGAACATTAGATACGAAGATCACTGGAAAATTGGGAATTTTTTGACCTTTGCTGCGCTTCATTACTTCCTTTCGTCATGAATCTTTATGATATATCACTAAATCCAGGGAAAAAAACAAAAACAAAAACAAAGCAATCACAAATGACACAAGAATATACATGATTCGACTTTAGGACTTGCGTACGTCCACGGGCAAAGATCAATAGGTTATATTTTGGAAGACGAAAAGATTATACAAAAGCTGCAATATTTGTAAATCACTCTCGTACTTAAACCCAGAAGTCGCCGAAAGGCCCTTTCTATAGGAAATCCTTGGAGTACTAACTGGGTCGAAATTACCCTAGAAAAGGTCCGATCGAGCTTTGCATATTAATAAAGCTGGGCAGCACATCAAGGTTATATGAATATAAAACTGATTGAATTCGAGACACCATTCGCAACTATTTTCTTAATTATGCATTTTTTTTTTTTTTTTATCCGCATTTGTTTGTTTGTGTTTTTTTCCATTTTTCCTTCCATACATAAATCGCATCAAATCAATATATACAATTAAACAAATAGGTTATGAAGCACCGACGAAGCAAGAGGTTCAATCCAGTTATGAAGGGATTGGGACATCTAAAGTGCTTGGTGAATTGGAAGGCCACGAAATGCATGCCTTTTATCAAGTGTTAAAGATGTGTCACACAGTTTTCCTCTGCTACTCTACATTAACCACTTCTGGGAGGAACAGAGGCAAGGGGTCCCTCTGAGGGACACATCTTGATGCTGATACCCCATAGAGGAAAATTCATTCAGTGCCCTGGAGCACCGTTACATATAGGGATAGCAATGGGGTAGGTGCGGAATCAGAATTATAGTCCCTAGCTCGTCCCCACCCTATTCCTCATCGGAGCAGAGTAAGAGTTGGAGCGGGAAAATTGGGAAGGTGGCAGAGGTAGTCGGTCCCCATTCGATCACTCTCGTATTTTTTGTTAATTTTGTTCTCTTCAAAGAGATTTGACAAGAAAATAGAATATATATCGATTCATTACTTGATATTTTACTCTTATCATATGTAACGAAATGAAATGAACATAGATAAAATGAGGCGGGGAAGCAAATACCATCTGATGCTATTTCCATATCCGATGGAAAATACCCATTCAGATCAGGGCAATGAGGTCAGAGGCGAGGGTGGGAAAGAGGAAATCGCCATCCCTAGTCACGTCGTGCCTATGTTCTTTCACCACCACACATTGTTGTGGGGTACAGTAGTAATTGTATGAGCTCCACATCATCAATGTATGGTAAAGAAGAGGCCTGAGGCATCGAGACACTAAATAATGTCTCCCTAAAAAGCGAGGGGACAAAAAAAGATTCCATGTTTGCTTGGAAGATAAGAAATGTAGATGGCGGAAAAATGAGGGATAAAGGGTGCCTTATTAAGAAGAATCTTGCCATTCATAAGATGTTACAAATTTGATTCCTGTTGTCTTCACTTTTCCGTAAAAACCGATGTCAAAAATCATTCCTTGCAAGTAAATGACATTTTGTGTGGTAAGTTTTACTACTACAATCTATCATTGGAGCATTATTACACAAAGGTCTGCCACGAGAAAAGCACTCCTACTTAAAGTAAGTTTGTCATTATATTGCTTTTTTTTGAAGGGGAAATTGCATTTCAGTGGGAGTTGGGGCAAATAATGCCCAACTCATGTAGAGGTTTTTTCGAAATTACATAAATATGGAACGGAGGAAAAAAAAATTCCCATACATGAAACGGAGGAAAAAATATTCCCCATACATGGAGTTGGTTATAATCGAATCTGGATTTCCTAAGTTGCTCCTTCTATGAATTTAAGTTGCCTCTTCTATGAATTTAAGTTGCCCCTTAGGCCCCGTTCAGTTGCCAGGAAAATACAAGAAATGATGGGAAAATCAACTTTCCCATAACTTTTCTAGTGTTCAGTTAGTAGGAAAGTAATGGGAAACATGTTTTAAGTTTTCCTGCGAGATTTACTTTCTTGCAAAAGTGATCCGGCCAAAAGTATAGGATTTTGCATCACGGGAAAAGTTTTTTTCATTGTAGGGCCAAAATAATTGATGGGTAAGAAAAAAAGTGAATGATGCCAATACCAAAAAAATACGAATTAGCTAGGTTCTTATAAAGGCACTTTGAGATTTACGTGAGCAACAACAATTTCGACTACTATGGTGCTTTCTGAGATAATTGTTGTGGAAAAAGATTGGTAGTTTATTTTTTTGGAAGTATTTATTTATCTTGTCATTAGTCTTTAATTTTGTTTTGTACTAACTAATTATCAGTGAGTTTTTGTACCGTCAACTAACCAAGCACGGTTGTTTAACATTTATTTATTTGGCTATCATCTACTTATTTTTAAAACTTCATTTTTACTGTTGATTATCAGAGGATGTCAATTTAAATGTGGGATTTGCATGACCATTCAGAAGATAGCAAATTGAATAGGGAATTGCAAGTCGATTTTTTCGTTTCATGTCAAGGCTTTGAATTAGATAAAATATATTTTCCGTATGTGTTAATTTTTGAAACATGATAGCCTATTATTTAGCTCTTATAGTTACTTTTATTTAAAATTAGCCATGGGAATAAAAATAAAGAAGTTTCTCATAAGTGTCTTTTCCCGGCAACTAAACCGCTAAACTTTAGTTTTCCTGCAAAAAAAAATTGTCAAATGAACACTCACAGGAAAATAGAATTCTTTTTCTTTTACTTCACTTTACCTAACTTTTCCTGAGAATAACTTTCCGGTACAACATTCCTGACAATTAAATGGAGCCTTATATGGACCTAAGTTGCCCTTTCTATGAACTTCTTGAGTATTCAATTTCTTGAGTATTTTTTCAATCTCCTTACCTTTTCTATTATTTTCTGAGAAAATTGGGATTTGGGTTACTTGCAAATTTAAGTTTTTAAAATACTTTGAAATTAGTGTATTCAGGAAATTTGGGATTTGGGTTAAGTTTTTAAAATTGGGATTTGGATTACTTGCAAATGTTCAAGAAATTGAATACTCAGGAATTTCATAGAAGGGGCAACTTAGGTTCATAGAAGAGGCAATTTCTTGAACATTTCTTCAATCTCCTTATCATTTCTATTATTTTCTGAGAAATTTGGGATCTGGGTTACTTGCAGATTTGGGTGAAACGGACCAACTGAAATTCTCCATGCATGAAACAGAGGGAAAAAAAATTTCAAAACATGAAGTCGGTTTGTAGTCAAAGCTGAATTTGAACCTAAGTTGCCCCTTCTATGGATCTAAGTTGCCCCTTCTATGGATTTAAGTTGTCCCTTCTATGGACTTAAGTTGCATCTTATTTTTTCTAAGAAAAACAACCAGTGAAGCAAATTGGTAGATAATAGCATAACTTCTTTACATTTTCAAGTAAAACCAAACAAGAAATTTCAAGTGGCAATTCCTAGAATCTAAAAGCAAAAGTATAAAGTGGATGCTAGAAAACATACATCTTATTTTCTCTATCATTTCTCTTTCTAAAAAATTACTCAAAATACACTAATCTCAAAGTATTTTAAAAACTTAAATTTGCAAGTAATCCAAATCCCAATTTTCTCAGAAAATAATAGAAATGGTAAGGAGATTGAAGAAATGTTCAAGAAATTGAATACTCAAGAAGTTCATAGAAAGGACAACTTAGAGCCATATAAAGGGCAACTTAAATTCATAGAAGGGGCAACTTAGGAAATCCAAATTCGATTACAACCA
This sequence comes from Rhododendron henanense subsp. lingbaoense, assembly GCA_020567845.1. Lineage (NCBI taxonomy): Eukaryota > Viridiplantae > Streptophyta > Magnoliopsida > Ericales > Ericaceae > Rhododendron > Rhododendron henanense. The sequence goes on from CM036318.1 coordinate 25,546,699, forward strand.
ACTCCATGTATGGGGAATATTTTTTCCTCCGTTTCATGTATGGGAAATTTTTTTTCCTCCGTTCCATATTTATGTAATTTCGATAAAACCTCACCATGAGTTGGGCATTATTTGCCCCAACTCCCACTGAAATGCAATTTCCCTTTTCTTTTTTTTTAATAATCATGTGTCTGGGCTAGCTAACTTGCCGGGTAAATCTTAGAACCCTGAAATTGACAATCAGACAGACTTTTCAGTGGTTTCAAAGGAACATGGTGCGGTGTTGTTAATAATTACACCATAGGTTCCAAAAATAGATGACCATATTAACGTTTTTTTTGTTGTTAAATTTGATAAGTGAAGGACAAAACCATAAATCCACTTTTGCCCTTTCTCTAACTAATTAACTAATTAAGAAAACAAATCCAAAGGGAAAAAAAATGAGCAGTGATTGAGGGGTATTTCTGAAGGGGTTTATTGTAGAAATTTTATATCCATCTCAAAATCAATTGGCAATGAGTGGAGAGGTCCCAAATGTTATTAAGTGATCACTCATTCCACTCCCAAGTAATGTAGGACTCTATTTCTTTAACATTTATAACTTGAAAGGGGCAAAATGATAATGATTGTGTCTCCTAAAATTTTGAAATCCCTAAAACGATCATTTATTTTGAATTGGAAGGAGTAGAGCATTTATTTTGTTAAGGGCAACTACCCACCATCCCAGTCTCGATTAGTATTTGTGGTTCCACCACTGACCTACAATTGTGACCTAGATCATTCATTCATCCATATGTATCATAAACCAAAACATTTCTGCGAAAAGTCAAGATTTATCAGACAAAAATAGGCACATAAACGAATTGTATTTTGATCTATAAAAGGACATAAAATGTATAAGCCACCCATATTAGCACAAAAATTATTTTTGATTTGTTCACTTGCTTGCCCATTTCCAATCAAGTTGTAGCAGGCCGAACATGACCGTTCGTATCAATCAAGGACAAGCTAAGCCAAGTCTATCGGAGACCGCGCCACGATTGGGGCTCGGTACCAGCCGAGGCCTACCCATCGACCATGGTGCACTAACTTCGCGTTCAGCGGAGGGTATTGGTTCCAAGCTCGGCCACCTGTAGAAAGGTGACCCATTAACGTGCACCATCCGCTTGTTCCTTCACTAGGCTCGGCTAGGTTTAGTGCTCGGCCACCCGCGAAGCTACGGAAGGTGCTTGGCAACCTGTCGGTTCACGTACCGATCCGCGTGTAGAAACGGTTACGCCAGTGGATAACGATGAGCGCACATGGGAGTGCCAGCTCATACAAAAACGGTTACCAGATCCACTCAATGATGTCATGACGACGTCACTTGGCTCGTGCAAGGCACATGATCGTACTTGGAGGGCAAGTCAATGAGACTCTATAAATATCAAGTGATGGCAACCCTAAAAGGTACATGCTTCTACGCACTCATACTGATATAATTTCCAGTCTACTGCCTCTCTCTCTGCACATACTTATCCTCTCGCCGGAGGGCCTTGCCGGGGCAACCCCGGCCAGGTCTTAGTCGTGCGCTCACTGTGCAGGCTAGGGGAAGAAGGCTGAGCGACCACTGAACCACCAGAGGAGGAACGCGGATCAAGGATCACGGGCCACACAATTGGTGAACCCGACGTGAACATACTTCTGATTCAAGCGGCTCTCACTTCCTGAAAACCACCTTCCTCCTTCCTAAAACAACCAAACCACTCACCATGGGCGGAGATCCCACGGATGTAACTATCTCAGGGCCAAAGACGCTAGTGGAAATGTCATCCCCACAACACCCCATGAGAGGCACATGTCCATTTCCCTCGCCCCTGGATCCGGTCTCTCACTAGTCGTAGACGACGTAACGGTGGCCTATATCCGCCTCCTACAGCGTCGTGACGATGAACGCGATAACGAACTGGCTGCACTAAGGGCGGAGGTGGCCCAAATGAAACAACACTTGCAGCAAGACGCCACCCCCGCCACATCCAGTGATGGAGGCGAGAGGAGACGAAGGCAAACACCACCTCCACCACCACCACAAGAGCGTCCGCACGAGACAGGCCAACGCGGCTCCGTGAAGGACCGCCTAGGCTTTACCCCAGCACCTGGCGACGCCAGGGAAATAATCCTCTACAAGCAACCTACCGCATCTGGAACACATCGTTCTAGAAGCCATCATGAGCGTACCAGAACAAGGGACACCGAGTCGTTCACGAGCACGTACTCGACTGGTCGCGCGGAATTCTCTTGCAAGACGGTTTCGCACAGTAGCCGAGATTCCGTACAAACCAGACGCCATGTCTCTGAGCGTCTCGAGGACATCCCACCTGAGAATTTGGATGTTGAGCACCACACACGACGGAAAGGAAAAGGCGTACGCACCGAAGGCACGGTTGACGACAACAAAAATCGTCGTGACAGAGAGAAGTCCATCGACGGCCCACGCCGAACAACAACAGACTTGAGAGACAAGCTTCGGCATAGAGACGCTGAGAAGACTTCAAAAGAACCCAAAGGAAGGGACTCCAAAAGAACAAAAACAGACGAGCACAGCAAGCCTCCGCGCCCTGGATTTGAAAGGCAACTGAAGGACCTCGGCGTGTCCCCCTTCACACCCCACATCATCAACACGCCACCCGAATCCACCTTCCACTTAACCAAATTCACAAAGTTCGACCCAGCCACCTGCGAGGCTTACACCCACTTAATCCACTTCTGCCAGACCATCGAACTCTGCACCCAAAAAGATGAAGTCAAATGCAAGGCGTTCCCATCCAGCCTCGGCTCCCTTGGACTCCAGTGGTTCAACAAGCTGCCAGCTAGATCCATACGGAACTTGACCGACCTCGAATGTGCTTTTAATACCCGCTTCATCACAAGCAACAAAACTACCAAGGAGCCGGAGTCCTTATCTCAGATGAGGAAACTCCCATCTGAAACTCTCAGACAATACGCCGAGCGTTATTGGCAGTTGTTCAATGAAATCTCTGGGATCGACGAGTATTGGGCTGCACGTACCTTCAAAAATGGCTTGGAAACCAGCAGCAAGATCTTGGACAAACTCGCCATCCGCCCACCCCATGGCATGGGTGAGTTGATGCGCGTCATGGAGCGGTTTTGTGCTCTTGAAGAATTTTATGCTGACCGAGGAGCTCAAGGAATCCCGAGCTCAACCCACCCCTTCCCCACAGTCGCAACCCAGTTGCCAGCACCAATCATCGCCCAACACTCGCAGCCCAAAAAGCAAGTGCACAATATCAAGGAAGGGAAAAAGCGCCCGTCGAAAGTACACGACTATGTGGCCGAGACCACGTACTTCAAAGAACCCATCTGGTCCTTCCTGAAAGAGATAATTAGATAACCATGGTTTGAGTGGCCAACGGACAAGCTCGGTACCGACACTGGACAGCCATATCAAAATTCGAGGAAGAAGTGCTCCTACCACAACGAACTCAGCCACTACACAACAGCTTGCGCACCTTACAAGGCTCTCCTGGAAAGACTCGCAACTCAAGGGCATCTTGATCAGTACATCGATCGAACAAAAACACCCGCTTGACAACCAACAGGCAACCCCAATCCCAATGAACAATGCCCGCTGATACATGTTATCCACGGACTAGTGACGAAGGCATCCGAAACAATACTCAAGGCCGACATCGATCGCGCCTCCACATCCAAGCGAATACTCTCAGTCGGTTGCGGATCCAAACGTCAACGCCCACAAGAAATACCCAAGTGGACAATAACCTTCACCGAGCGCGACCTCGAACATCTCCAAACACCACACTCAGATGCCCTCGTCGTCACCGTCCAAATCGGCGTCCTTAACGTCAAGCGCGTCCTCATCGATCAAGGAAGCTCGACATAGGTCATGTATTACGACCTTTTCAAGAAATTGGATCTCCCAGAGTGGGCATTACAACCCCCCAAAGTACCTCTCATCGGCTTCAATGGAGCACCTGTCTGGCCACTCGGCCGAATCTTTCTCCCAGTCATCGTCGGTTCAAAAACTTTGTCTGTCGAGTTTATCGTCGTCAATGTGCCGAGCCCATACAACGCCATCCTCGGCCGAACCTGGCTCCACGGCATGCAAGCCATCGCTTTTACCTACCACCAAATCGTCCGCTTCATTGGCATAAACGGGAGACAAGAAGATCTGCGAGGTGACCAAGTAGCTTCCAAAAAGTGTTACGTCTCGGCCGTCCACAACTCCACCAAAGCCAAACAAGTACAGTGGGTTGAAGTCCCAGACATGGCCGTAATTGAAGACATCGGCCAGAAGGCTGAAGATAAAGCGGAAGAAGACTTGGTTAAAAAGCCATTCAACGAGGACGGCTCACGTTTCTTCTTACTCGGCTCTTCCCTCAGCGACGCCGAGCAAGAAGAGATGTTCCAATTCCTCAAAGACAACATGGAAGTCTTCGCCTAGACCCCCAACGAGATGCCAGGGGTAGATCCTGACTTCATCTGCCATTCTCTCAACACCAAGAAAGACTCAAAATCCGTGGTGCAGAAGGCTCGACGCTCGGCACCAGAACACACCGACGCTATTATGGAAGAGGTCGACCGTCTGTTGGAAGCTAACGCCATCCAGGAAGTGCAATACCCAACTTGGCTCTCCAACACCGTGGTTGTCAAGAAGAAGAACGGCAAATGGCGAGTCTGCGTCGACTATACCAATCTCAATGACGCCTGTCCGAAGGATTGGTTCCCGCTTCCAAAAATCGATTAGTTAGTCGACGCAACAGCAGGACACGCTCGGCTAAGTTTCCTAGATGCCTACCGTGGCTATCACCAGATAGCCATGGACCCAGAAGACATGGGAAAAATGACCTTCATCACACCGCACGACATTTTCTGCTACTGCATCATGCCGTTTGGGCTCAAAAATTCGGGTGCCACCTTCAACAGAGCAATCTTCAAGATGCATCATGCACAAATAGGCCACATCCTGGAAGCCTACATCGACGACCTTGTCGTCAAAAGCCAGATGGAGCACAACCATCTCACAGAACTCGCCGAAGTATTCGAGATCCTCAAGCTCCACAAACTCCGTCTGAACCCGGAAAAATGTGCATTCGGCGTCAGTGCAGGGAAATTTCTTGGCCATTTGGTCACAAGGCGCGGCATTGAAGCCGACCCTACGCAAATCAAAGCAGTGGCAGACTTACGGCCACCACGAACGATCAGAGAAGTTCAAAGACTCACAGGCATGGCAGCCGCCCTCAACCGCTTCATCAGCAAGTCATCAAACAAATGCCACGCCTTCTTCCACGCCTTGAAAGGAAAGAGCCGGCGCAATTTCGAATGGACGCCGGACTGCGACACAGCACTGGCCGAACTCAAGGACTACTTGGGCTCGGCTCCCTTGATGGTCAAACCAAAAGAATTCGAAACTCTCTACCTTTACTTGGCAGTTTCAGCTCATGCTGTCAGTTCCGCTCTTGTCCGGCGAGAGAGAACCGACGACATGCCGATTTACTACACAAGTAAAACTCTCTTACCGGCACAAACACGCTATCTTCCTCTTGAAAAGTTAGCACTTGCTCTCGTCTCAGCTGCAAGAAAACTCCTTCCATACTTCCAGGCCCATACAATCACTGTTTTAACAGAGTACCCTCTCAAAGCTCTCTTTCGAAAAGTTGATCTCTCCAACAGGATCTCCAAATGGGCAGTCGAGTTAGCAAATTTCGACATTCGCTTCGAGCCGCGGACAGCAATCAAGGGGCAAATCCTCGCCGACTTCATCGCCGAATTGACACCAGAGGATACCAAGACTCTCAATACTCCCACACCACCTCAACCCACGGCCGAGCACGCAGAGAACGCGAAACCTTGGCTCCTTTTTTAAGGAGACACTTGGCGACTTCAAGTTGACGGTGCCTCCAACAGCAACGGAGCTGGAGCAGGGGTCGTCTTAGTCTCCCCTTGTGGGACTTTGCATGAAAGCGCCATCAGCATTAACTTCTCCGCCACAAACAACGAAGCCGAATATGAAGCCCTCCTTACAAGCTTACGCTCTGCAATAGCAATGAACGTCGATGAGTTAGCTATTTTTTGTGACTCTCAACTCATCGTCAACCAGGTGTTAGGGGACTACGAAGCCAGGGACCCCAGAATGATGAAATATCAGGCCACAGCAGCCGAGCTCATCAAGAAGTCAAAACTTTCAAGATTGAACAAATCAACCGCGAGCACAACACTCATGCCGACGCACTTGTCGGTCTTGCTTCGGCCTCCACTGCCTCCGAGTTCAGAACCATCAACTTCGGCAGTATTGATCATCCCAGTTTCAATACCGCTACGGAAGTACTCAACGTTGAAATCGGGCCAAGCTGGATGGACGAGATCATCACATTCCTCAAAAGTGACATTCTACCTGACGATAAGAAGGAAGCTTATCGCATCAGGAACAAAGCCGCTTACTACCGGCTCTCCGACAGCGGCCAGCTTTACAGAAAATCTATCTCTGGTCCCTATCTCCTCGTCGTCCACCCTACCCAAGTACCCACAATTCTCAACGAACTCCACTCGGGCAGCTGCGGCAGCCACTCTAGAGGTCGCTCACTCTGCCAACGCGCATTGAGCCAGGGGTACTTCTGGAAGAACATGAAGAAGTCGTCCGCAAATGCCGACCATGCCAACTGTTTTTACCAATTCCGAAGCAACCTGCTCAGAACCTCTCTCTCATCACAAGTCCTTGGCCCTTTGCACAATGAGGGCTCGATATCGTTGGGAAACTCCCAACAACTCCTGGAGGCTTCAAGTTTCTGATCACTGCAACAGACTACTTCTTCAAATGGGTGGAAGCCGAAGCCCTTGTTACCATCACTGAGGCAGATGTTCGGCGTTTCGTTTGGAGGAATATCGTCACTAGGTTCGGCGTCCCATACGCCATCTGTAGACACCCCAATTTGGCCTAGCGATTATTTTAAGTCCCACCTTGGGACCATCCCGATGATGAAATGGATACAGTGATTGCTGATTGCCTCCTTGAGAACCTTAGGACTTTCGATAAGAACTTTGAGCCACTTAGAGGACCCAATTCAGAGCCATACAGCCTTTCAGACAGAAATACAGAAGCCTAGGAGAATCCATCTGTCGGTCGTGACATCGATCCCACGGCTCTCACATCATTTCCTCACCTGAGCAACCTGTTGCTAGCAAAATCTCCCTGAGAGATCAATCCCTCGGCCGCAAGATCTATCCTTCGGCCAAGACATCCATTCCTCGGCCGTGATATCCTTTACTCGGCCGCCAGATCGACCTTTTCCCAGACTCTGGAACGTGTTCTGTCAGACGTTTGATCCAATTACACTACCTTCCCGATGCGTTCAGGCTACGCTCAGAGATTACGACGTAGAGTTAGAGGTGCATTGCAATTGCAATTGCCATCTCGTGATTTGATTGGCCGGAGTGAGTCACCAATTGCCTATATGAAGGGCCTTTGGACTCCGAAAATATACACACGAAATTCATCAGAGTATATACACTCTCTCAAGCCACGAAACTCTATCAAAATACCCTCTCAATCCCCCTCTTCAAAAGCCCTAACCTCCCGAAGGTAGCCGTCAATCCGGCGATCAAACCCCGAAGTTCAAACCCTAACTCTAGGGTTTTTAATCAAGCAATCAGTCAATCACAATCAAATCCGAAGCAATCAAGCAACTGAGGGATCAAGGTGGTGAGGCCCAACGGCCTCTGGTTTGTCTTATTTACTGTATTTCTGACTAACCGTAGCGTTTTGATCATCTGTTAATCTTTCTGTCTGGTGTGAGGAAGAACACCGACCGGGGCTTCGATCCCTCGGCCGGTACATCAAACCAGGAGGATCCCTCGGCCGTGACATCCATTCACCGGCCGCGGGATCCATCTCCCTGGGACAGTTTGTTTTGTTTTGCTTTCTGACGCATGATTTATTTATCGCACTGGCTCACTTTACTTACTGTTTAAAGGAATAAATAAACAAACTATGTGTTAGAATTAAACAAAGCATCTACATGTCTTATGTTGAACGATTATGGGCCAGTCTCACGACTGGGCAAAGAGGGGTGCCTAACACCTTTCCCTTATTGTACTTTTGGCTCCCGTATCCAGAATCTCTATCTGTTTTCCCAGTTTTAATAAACTGGGTGGCGACTCTGTTTTGATGATAACCGCTATCATGTGGCGATGTTCCTAGCCATGGGAATGTCCATGATTTTGGTTTACGAAGCAACCAACCAACCGAGCAAACAAACGTGATCAATCTGTATGGCGATGCCCCGTTTGGGAGGTGTCTACAGTTTTTGGCGACTCTGCTGGGGAATATGAGAGCCATAACCAAAAAGTTCAACATAAGACTAATACATGCCTTGTCTAATTCATTTATCATATGCATCGAGCGGGCAACCCGTTGAGTTCACCTAATATCCCGGCATGACACGGGTTATGTTGGGGGTTCCAGTAAACTCCACAGTCACTCGTACCTAGTGGTATATCAAAAAGGAAATCACCCAATCACCGCCTATGATGGGTTGGTGAGAGAATTGGTGCCCTTTGACAACGGAGCACCCTGAGACTACCAAAACCTTGCATGTTTTAGAAAGCCATAGAACTTATCAAACTAAGACAGGAACCTACAGGCTAGGAACCTACTTGCATTTTACTTCCGAGTTCTTCCTCACACCCATTGTATATGTGTATGTTGTAAAGTTTCTCTTTTGCAGGTTAAACCTTAGGAATCTCCCTAAGTCAAATAAACAGTAGGTAAGATTAATCAATCTAACTAAAGTAAAAACCTTTTCAGGAAAAATGACTGCATCACTGTTCATGTCTGATTCGCACTTTCAAGTTGTCACCAAGCTGTCTGGTCCGCTCCACTTTGCTGTTGAAGACTTCAACCCCTCTGAATACATCACTCCAGTAAATCAACCAAAGCCTGTGGTGACTATCATTGAAGACAACCATGTCATGTTCGCTGGAACGGTTTATGAGGAAGAAGTAGAAGACCTGATCGAAGAAGAAGGGCTTCACAGGGTTCCAATCTATTTTTATGACCCCTATGCACCTACCGATGACTATTGGCCAATAGACGAGGTCAACAACCTCGAAACTGAAGAGGCAAAGGAAGAAGAGTCTGTCGACAATGACCCACTAGACGAAATATCACTGAACCTACTCTTTGATGAGGGGGTCACCAACAATGAAATAAGGGTGATCCACCCCATCACAGATAGCTTTGGTAATTGGTGGGGCTTTGTTGGCACACGACGAGTTGACAACAGCGACGAGGCAGAGATTGAAGCTCAATTGAAGGAGATAACGGCGATAGCAAATCAAATGGCCCTCCAAGACTTGCAGGGTGACAATGATGAAAGTGCGAATTGTAGACACCCCAATTTGGCTCAACGATTATTTCAAGTCCCACCTTGGGGACCATCCCGATGATGAATATGATATGTGGTTGTTGTGGTTGACTTCATGAAAGCCTTAGGAACTTTGTGGAACTCTAAAGGGATTAAGGAACACTTTGAAATAGGTGATAGGAGTGCCAAGCGATACTTAGAGTGGATAGAAATGTGTTTTAGCCTTGGTAGCATCGTCGATCTTCAAATAAGTCTGCTTTCAGCCCATTTTTCATAAATTAAACTTCCTTATTTTTGTGGTTGGATTCCACCATCTTTTAGTACTTTCAAAACCCTCTTTATTGATATATAATAAGCCTTAAACCAATTTGAAACGAGGGAGATACGAGAATTTTACCAAAACAATCCATTTTCTGACCCACTAAGGGTAAAATTGTCATATCTTTTGATGTACTAAATTTATTTGATCCAAGCCACTTGGGTTAGAAAGTAGACTCAACAAGCTTTCCAACGGTCCAAAAAACGCGCAAAACCGAGTTCGGGAGTGTCCGGAGCGAGCCCGCAAAGTTTGGCCTTTTGCTGGAAAATCCTTTCCGCGGCCGCGAAATCCTTTCTTCGGCTGTAAAATCCTTTGGGCGGCCGGTAGACCGATGTTTTCCAGATTCTGGAATGTTCAGCAGCTTTTCAATCCGTTCGCCCAAACCCTAGCAGCCACGAACCATTACTTCGGGGCTACGAATACACTTACCATAGAGGTCTTATTGCCCTAGAACTCCACTTTGATTCAGTACTCCCATTTGATTGGTCGGAGTGAGTCACCAATTGCCTATATAAAGGGCCTTAGGGTTTCCGAAATAACAACCACGAAATACGCATCTCTCCACTCCATGATCCGTCTCCAAACTCTACAGAAATCATCTCCTATCGATCCTCTACAAAAGCCCTAACCTCCCGTGAGTAGCCGCATCCGAGAGTAAAAACCCCCAAAGAACTCACTTTGTTCTAGGGTTTTGTGAAGTTGACTACCACAATCAACCACTATTATCTACAATCAATCGCAATCCAAGCAATCAATTACTGAGGGATCAAGGTGGTGAGGCCCAACGGCCTACGGTTTGATTTAATTTCCGTCTCTCGCTTTTAATTAGTTCTTTCTATTAACTGTTCGTATTCTGGTGTGAGGAAGAATATCGGCTGGGGAATCAATCCTTCGGCCGATATATAGATCCAGTGGGATTCCTCGGCCGTGACATCAATTCACCGGCCGAGGGATCTATTTGCTGGGACATATTTGTTTTATGTTTATTCTGATGCATGCTTTCATTTATCGTACTAGCTCACCTTATCAACTGTTAAAGGCTAAAAACCAGATTATGTGTTAGAATTAAATAAAGCAAATATACATTGTATGTCGAACGATTATGGGCCAGTCTCACGACTGCGCAAAGAGGGGTGCCTAACACCTTCCCCTTATTGTACTCTTGGCTCCCGTACCCGGAATCTCTGTCCATTTTTCCTAGTTTTAATAAACTAGGTGGCGACTCTATTTTGATGATAACCGTTATCGTGTGGCGATGTTCCTAGCCATGGGAATGTCCACGATCTTGGTTTATGAAGTGGAACCAAACAAGCGTGATCAATCTGTATGGCGATGCCCCATTTGGGAGGTGTCTACAGTTTTTGGCGACTCCGCTGGGGATTTGAGAGCCATAACCAGAAAGTTCAACATGGAATTAATATTTGCTTTATTTAATTCTTTTTCATGTGCATCGAGCGGGCAACCCACGTTGAGTTCACCTGATATCCCGGTATGACACGGGCTATGTTAGAGGTTCCAGCAAACTCCTAACGGGACACCCTTTGAGACTACCTGAAACCTTGCATATTGTAGAAAGCCATAGAACTCTTTCCAAACTAGGACAGGAAATCTCAAACAGGTTAGGACTATGTGTTGCATTATATCTGAAACTCTTGTTTGATTCAATGATTAGTACTCTTTAGAGTTTTAATTGTTGTAGAAGATGAATTCATGCTCATTTTATCAAGAGTTTGTGATGAAGTCTATCTCTCTTGAGATAAAAAATAGTCCTTGCATAACTCTGTCTCTCTTTGAGATAAGTTTTGACTTGTGAAAGGTTGTCATAGTCATATACTGTTAGGAGTTTCGAAAAAAAAAAGAAAAAAAGTCTTCTTTTATCTCTAGGTTTTATTTATTTATTTATTGCTAGGATTCTTTCAAAAAACAAAAAAACAAAAAGAAACGAATCTTTCTTTTTATTTCTTTCTCTTTCAATCTTTGCTAGGATCTTGTCAAAAGAACAAAAAAAATATATATATATATATATTTTCTTATTCTTTAGGTTTTCATAAATTTCTTTCTTTCTTTGTTTTTTCCTAGGATCTTTAAAAGAAAAAAGAAAAAGTGGGGATTTCATCAATCTTTTATCTTGCATGGTACATTGTATATATGATCACTTGATTGTATAATTGTCGCATGATTGCTTGCTGTATTGCATTACTACCTGATCACATCACTTCATAGTACTAATATGTTGTTCAACCACTTGGTTGCATGCATGGTAAATGGGTCATCATATTAGGGGCAGCTTACATTCTAGGGGGCAATAGGCGTTGGTGCACTGCACAATCACTTGATTTGGGATGTCTCAACATACACGTAATTGAGCTTTTGCTTCTTTTAGATTTGCTTTTGGACTTAGCTGTGACAGTTGTGGCCGTCAATCTCTCAGAAGCCCTTTCATCCAGAGGTTGATAGCGTCGTGATCATAATGGAAAACCATGAGCTTGCCCAACAAGTCAAGGACATCAAAGCTGCCTTGGCTCGCTCAAAAGGAGATCAAATCCTTGATTTTGATGGACTCTGCCTTTTTCCAAATGCCAAACTGCCAGAGAAGTTCAAGATGCCTGATATTGAAAAGTTCAATGGCACCGGCAATCCCACCAGCCATGTCTGCCATATCATCAATACCCTGAAACCCATGGGCCTGAATGATGAACTCATTGCCCAACTTTTTCAAAGGACTCTCACAGGCAGTGCTCTCGACTGGTTTCTCACTCTGGACTTCACAAAGTACAACGGGTGGCAAGAAATTGCCAATGCTTTCATCAATCAATATGCCTACAATGTCCAGATTGAGGTAACCACCCGAGATTTGGAGATGCTCAAACAAAAGCCAAATGAGAGCTTTGCCAATTTTCTTACTAGGTGGAGAAAGAAAGCCGCACAGATGAAAACTTGTAGACACCCCAATTTGGGTCTCTGAATAATCTTTAAGTTTCCCCGATGATGAAATAAGAAAAAAATATACCTTCAAGGCTTGGATTGTCGCTCCTTTCTTACTCCTTCCCTAACCTCAAGAAAATCTCTTCCCAAACATATAGGGTGGCTCTCGGTTCAATTGCAAAAAAGAAAGATGCGTTTGCTTTGTCAAAAATAACTTTTTATATGACACACTGAGGGTAAAATGGGCACACATTTCAATATATGAAATACCTTTGAGTGAAATCAATTGGGTTAGAAAGAGGACTCGACAAGCTTTCCAACGCTTCGAACCGTGCCTAAAACCGAGTTCGGGAGTGTCCGGGGCGCCCATGCAAAGTTTGGTGTGCTGTGCTGTCTCGGATACCGCGCGGCATTCCAGAAACGCCACGCGGCATTTCAAAACGCTGCACGGCATTTTAGAAAAATTCAAGAAAATCACTCTGCCGCGCGGTATTTCAATATGCAGCACGGCATTTTGGGAAAAGTTCTGACAGGTGCAGAAAGCTGTCGGCCACGCCTGCAGGAGGAGCGTCTTGGCAATAAAATAAGTTTTAATCGGCCCAGAAGCCACCTCCCCTCTTGTAGTGCTCATCCTTGGCTCTCTTGCCTATAAATACACCCCCCCTCTAGTTGAGAAGGACCCCTTCAACTCCAAATAGAGTTACTCTGCCATTTTCTAAACTCTCTCTCTCTCTCTCTAAAAATCCCCCTTGGTCTCTCTCTACAACTCCTTACATCCATCACCACTACATACACCTCTTTCTCTCTCTACATCAACCCACTTGATCTCTCTTTCTCTCTACACCCATTTGCTCACAAGTCTCTCAAAACTCAGTCCGAATCAACCTCCATTCCTCCATCTTCAAGCACATCCAAGCTTTGATCAAAAGGTATAAATCAAGTTTCCTTGGGCTAGGCTCTGTCCTGGCCCTGAGCGGACCTTTCTGTTTTCAGTCTTAACCCTTTTGGTTAGGATCTGACCCAAAACCTCTTTTACAAAACAAAACCAGTGTTCTGTGCAAAGGTGTGCTACGCCGCGCGGCTCTTTGAAGCGTCGCACGGCGTAGTAAGCCTGCACGCACGGCATAACAAAATAATATTGTTTTCTTGTTCAAGCTGTCTGGATCACGATCGTCTGTTGTTGGATCTTTTCTGTATACCAAAAAGCAGTCCCAAAATGAGACCATATCTACAAGCCATGTCTTAAACCCCATAGATCTTTTCAAAACAGGCAAACGTATCAAAAATGGTTTTCTTTCCATAGCTTGAAGGAATGGTGCAGATCTGAGATGATCTGACGGCTGTGAGTTGTCTGAAGTTTTAAAATAACACCGTGCGATGTAATGGGTACACCGTGCGAAGCTTTACAAAACAATTAAAATTTGGTATCAAGATCGGAACCACGCACGGCATATCGGTAAGCCGCGCGTTATAAACCGATATGCCGCCTGACGGAGGATAGTGATTCAGACAGTCCGTTTGTATATCTTTCTTGTTTATATTATCATCATGCCATCTTTATCATCTCTGTACAGCAAGCACCACTAGCACGACAACGTGTTATGATTTATCTTGTTCCCCTTTCCCTTTATGTGTTTTTGAGATTTTCCGAATGGTATTAATCCCCCCATTTAAAATGCTTAGTAGAGACCGGTTTTCACCGGGCGAGTGGGGTGCTTTTCAACAAAACCTTCCCCGTTCGTAACCTGGCTCCCGGATCCAAAATCTCAAACAGTTTCGCTAGACCAAAAGGCCTTTTCTTTTCAAACAAAACCCCTCGGTTCCTCGGATCATCCATCTCAAAAATCCGGGTGGCGACTCTGTCATAAATCGCACCAACGGGCGCGGGAGCCCACAGTGGCGACTCTGCTGGGGACTTTTATTCAAAACTTCTTTTTTTAAAAAAAAATATATACATAAAGGAGTATTTAATAATCAAGAGGGCCAAACTTGAAAGACATTTTACTTGGGGGACTTAATGCAATTTGGAGAACTTAACTTTTTTTTTTTTACACTCTGCACCGCACAAGCCTCGCTAGTGTGTTTCGGCTATCTTGCCCGGTTTACCGCTGACAAGCTCTCCCGAAATGCCTAGCAACCCTCGACTATGATGAGCCATCGTGCTGTTCGACCATTGTCTTGCAATACACTCGACATGGGGTAGTACATCTTGGCTCTAGTCCGGGGAACCCCTCTCAAACCAAAACCGGCCTTTGCACTTGTACATAGCCATAGAACTTTTCCAACTAGGACAGGAGCCTATGGTTAGGACTTATGTGTTATACCCTGCTTACGTGTTGCATATATCTTGCTCACATGACATATCTCATCATCATGCTACATTGCACATGTATTGCTCGACCGTTAGAGTAGTTCTAGGACTTCTCTCTCCCTCCCACGTTTTTAAAAAAAAAAAAATAGGAAGGTTGCTAACATCCGATGAAGAGTCGTGCCCCATGGGACGCACGTTGCTTAATACTAGTTAGTCCTTAAAATGACACGTTTGAGGGAAATCAATTCTTACTAAGTCTTTGATACATTTTTCAATCAAATGTTCAAAAACCAAAAAAATGGAATGACTAAAGTATTAATGATGTGATATTTACACCGTCTAGGCTAATAGCGCCACGTCGCTCACGCCACCTGGTCATAATACCGCGTCATTTTTACCACGTCATTTCAAAAACAGAAATTGGACCTTTGAAAAAAGGAAGAAGAGAAGACTTAGTTTGTTTTGACATCTCTCAAGCTTCGTTGTTTATAAAGGATACATTGTCAAAAGAAATTCTGAGGATCAAGGCAACTTTTTAAAACTGTTTTCTGTGAGTCTAGGAGACTTAAAATTTATGGAGTATGAGATACCTCCGGTGTTCGCCGTGCCCGAACGGCCCCTCTGGTCTGGATCTAGCCTTAGGATGTGCTTGTATCTAGGTTTCGGCAACCTTATTGCTTTGTCTCGGATGGTCAAGATAAGGAGATTGGCTCTGGTTCCGAAACATTCGGAATTTAACCTGCCTGACACGACTTACCCGTGGCTGCTGAAACCCTTGGTACAATCATAACCTAAGTGAGATTTGGAGCTGAGGTAGGTCTTAGGATGTAGACGACACCGACGACATTGCATGGGCATGATTCTTGGGTAGAATTTGAGCCGCCTTTTTGCTTTACTGTTAGAAGAAGAAGGATTTCACCCAATTGGAACCGTCCGGCTCAAAGGTGGGTTCGCAATATCTGAAATGGTGGGTCAAAGGAATGAAATAGGAGAAATCAGGCAGGCTATGGTTGACCTAGAAGATCAACTCAGGCAGTCAATTGCGGACATGGATGGTCAGCTCAGGTCAGTTGTCGCTGATGTCCAAAAGAACATGACCATGATGTTCGAATCAATGCAAGAAATCAGTGACCGCCTACTAGCCAAATCTACTCCAAATCCAGAATCATCGCTCGCCAGGGATACGCCCATTGTTGATCCCCAAGTGGCAGAATTGATTGCCAAGGTCAACAAACTCGAGGAATCTATCCTCGAAACAGAAAGGATGGGAAGGGGTGAAATAGACATGGATCGTTTAAGTCTGTTTCCCAATGCAAAGCTGCCTGAGAAGTTCAAAGGGATGGACTTTGCCAAATTCGATGGGACTACTGATCCAAAGGCCCACCTGTTAGGGTATGTTGGGTCCCTTTCCATGCGAGGGGTCAAAAAAGATGCCATGGCTCAACTGTTCCACGAGTCACTTACTGGCCCGGCTCTACAATGGTTTCTTTCCTTGGCACCCTCGAAGAAAAAGACGTGGGAGGACATTGGAATGGCTTTTGTGTCCCAATACGACTTCAACGTTGAGCTGAAAATGACCACCCGAGAACTTGAGAACACCAAAATGGGTGAAAATGAGAGTTTCGCTGACTATGTAAAAAGGTGGAGAGCTAAGGCTGCCCAAATGCACAATAAGCAAGACCTCAAAGAGCAAATGCGTATCATCACTAAAAACCTTCCTAGTGCCTTTGCTCCCTACATGGTTTTGTCGCAGTCGTCTCCCGATTTTGAGACCTTCTACGATTCTGGATTGGCTGTTGAAGAAGCCCTTAAGGATGGTACCCTTGAGAAGAAAGAACCCGTCTTAAAAGGCCAGGGACTCCATTCCGACAATGGCGAAGTCCTTTTTGGAAACAGCAATACCTTCCACAATAGGAACTCCTCAAATGCCATACCCCTTGAAATAAACCAGATAGCTGATAAACCAACTCGCACCTTCACCCAATTCAGCACATCCCTATCCACACTCTATGAACAGCTCCTCAAAGCCGGTCTCATCAAGCCACTCCTTCCAACTCCTCTACCCCAAAAGCTTCCAGCCTACCACGACCCAAATGCCTTTTGCGCCTTTCACCAAATGCCCGGCCATGCTACCGATAAGTGTCATCGTCTCCGTCACAAAATTCAAGACCTTATCGATAGCGAAACCATCTTTCCACCACCAAAGGAATCAAGTACCTTGTCAAACCACCACATCAACACTAGCTCCACTATATTTGACCCCACTCACTATATCATCCCTGCTCACCTGCCTAAACCAATTGTACCCATTCCCGATGAATTCAGTATTTCAGTATTGGAATTTGAACCAACGACAGAGCTAACAGAACTTAAAGAGTTGAGGAAGGCTGTAGAGGAAATGGGCCAGAAAATGAATATGCAGATGATCCAAATAGGGGCTTTAACACAAAAGATGGATAGTCTCCTCGCATTCATAGTCTCGGATCCAAATCTAAAGCAAAATGCTAAGGAAGACATGGATGAAGAGCATTTACCCCCAAAGATGAAGCTCTCCGAAATGTTCAAAGGCCTAGCTGAAGCAAGTAAGGCCTACAATACGAGCAAAGATTCTGGTACCACAATGAACCTTCAACTCAGTCGCAGGACCAAACCAAGGGCCTTCTCCCATTTCTCTGAACCTCAATCCATGGTTTATGGGGAGCTCTTCAAAGCTGGCCTCATTAAGCCACTCCCTCCAGCTCCTCTACCCCAAAAGCTTCCAGCCTACCACGACCCAAATACCTTCTGCATCTTCCATCAAATGTCCGGCCATAACACAAACGACTGCATCCGCCTTCGCCATGCTATCCAAGATCTCATTGACAACAAGGTCATTAAGGCACCTCCTCAACCAAAGTCAGACCCCGTGTCCAAGCGCAATCCTTGCATTAACGCCACCTTCTTCACTAGAGAAGGGTAAACCATCAAGAGCCATGCAACGGTCCGACCTTCCACAAGTCTGGGAGTTTTCAAGCTCTGAGTCATTGTTCTCTAAATAACCATCTTTGTGTTTGAGTCAGTTTGTATCTCGAATCTTTCATCCTTTCACTGTTGTGTCTGTGTGTTCTCAATTTTAAGTCTGTGAGAGTCAAAAAAAAAAAAAAACAGAGAGTCAGTTTCGTAGGCCTGAACTACGTTGTGACCTGATTCCTTTACAGGATACGTAAGCAGCCTCATCCTGAGGCCCGGTCACGAGCATTCAAGCCAATCCTAAAGTTCGGTCATGGTCTTTTGAGTCAACCCCTAGTCGTTCAGTTGCTGTCTTTTGAGCGTCACATCTCTGTAATAAACTCAGTGTTTTGAAATTGTTTTCCACAATCAGTTGAAAATCATGATAATCACTTCAAAACACGAGATGATTTTTTATTGAACCCTCACCTCAAGCAAGAAGAAGAATTTCAAGGGATCACTCCCGATGCCATATCCGTTCTAAGAAGCAATGTCGTGACTCTGAAAAGGCTCGCTAGGTCAAAACTTCAAAATCCGATCTAGGCAAAAGTTAGAGCATGCAAACAAAAGCCTCTCAATGGAGCGTCTAGGATTCAGTTGTTAGGTTGCGCAATCCAAAATGAAGAAAGGCCATCGTTTCTTTCACCCTACGCATAAAGATATACCCTTTGATAGCCTCTTTGAGCCACAATCAAATTCTTTGAAAAAGAACCCCAGCTAGTCAGCTATCCCCCGCATCGGGGTGAAATGAAAAATAAAAGTGCTAGAAGAAACATTGAAATTCAAAGTATCAAAAGAGTGAAAGTGCCAGACACATCGAGATTCAAAGCATAAACAGGATGAAAGTGTCAAACACATTGAAAGGCATTGAAAGCATGAGAAATCAAGAAATCGAAAACGCCCACCAAAGTAAAGGGGCATAAAAAGTTCAAAGATAGCTGCTAGCTTTGAAAAACCAAAAGAAAGTGAAATTTTTGAGCCAATTGTCCTTTCTTTGTCAAGCCCAAACCATGGCCCACATTACAACCCAAAAAGTCCTTTCAGATTGGAAAGCGCAATTTGATAGCAAGAACCCTAGGCGTTAAGAGGCATGATCGAAAATCAATACATGGAGAAAAGTCAAAGCATTGCTCAAAGCAAAAATTCAAACTGGGGTCATCGTCAGCAACCTGGGGCACGGTTCATGATAAAAACTCTCGTGTTTTGACAAAGCAAAATCGAAAGATTTGAATGAAAATCAATTGATGGAGTAAAATAATTTTGAAATTCCAAAAAGAGAATTCCAAGAACCTGGGCATGTCTGCCATTTCAAAATAGTCAAACTATTCGCCCAATCAGGGGCACCATTCAAAAGTCGCTTCGTCTTTCTCTCCCTCATTTGCGTCAACATAGTCTTGTCAAAATTCACCCATCTTGCCAAAAGTCAAAATAGTTATATCGGTTTGGTCAATTCTCGACTCGTGGAAGTCATTTCAATGCATGGAAGAACACCACCCCTGAGAGAAGCTCGTTAGGCTGTAATCATAGCTTGGACTGCGCTTGGTCAACTACTTGTCAAAACCACCAGGACTGGGGGTCGTTACTCACAGGGGTACATCGGCTCAATGTCATCTATCGGGAAAAGCAAATCCAAGACTCAAACCCGGACCAAAGGCAAACTCCACTTCCAATCCGGCACGGAATCCAACCCAAATTCAAAGCTCTTGAGAATACCGGTCCACTAGCCAAAGGCAGTAAAGCAAATAGGGTGCTCAAACGCGTCCCCTATTTTTCAAGGAATATCACCATCAATGTCGTTATGTGTCATAGGCGAATCTCGAATGATTGTTCACGAGTCAATTTCAAGATCAATCCACGGTCTTTTAAGCCTGTAGTCTAGCCGACCTAGAAGACTTTTAGTCTCTCGAGTAGTGGTTTGTCCTCTGGGACTGCACTTTGTCTCACACCTTATCCTCTGGGACTTCACTCTGTCTAGCACTTCGTCCTCCGGGACTCGCACTCTATCTGCACTTCGTCCTTTGGGACTACACTTTGCCCAAAGGGACTACGCTTTGTCTAGCACTTTGTCCTCCGGGACTTACTTTTGTCATACTTGCATTGATTTTGCATGCTTACGTGACATTCCATGGCATATCAACTTGCATCATCGTTCATGAATTGCCTCAATCGAACGTCAAATTTAAGCTCTTCAAGTTCAAGCCACCTCCAAAAATTCAAGTTCTTCAAAATTCAAATTATTCAATTCAAACTTCTTTCAAAATTCAAGCTTTTCAAATTCAAGTCTCTTCAAAATTCAAGTTATTCAAACTCAAGCTTCTTTCAAAATTCAAGTCTCTTCAAAATTCAAGCCATTCAAATTCAAGTCTCTTACAAAATTCAAGTCACTTTCAAAATTCAAGCTATTCAAATTCAAGTCTCTTACAAAATTCAAGTCTCTTTCAAAATTCAAGCTTTTCAAAATTCAAGTCTCTTCCAAAATTCAAGCTTTTCAAGCTCAAGTCTCTATTCAAATTCAAGCTATCAAAATTCAAGTCTCTTCAAAATTCAAGCTATTCAAATTCAAATCTCTTACAAAATTCAAGTCTCTTTCAAAATTCAAGCTATTCAAACTCAAGTCTCCTTCAAAATTCAAGCTTTTCAAATTCAAGTCTCTTTTCAAGCAATTCAAATTCAAGTCTCTTTTCAAGCAATTCAAATTCAAGCTAAAATTATTTCCAAAATTCAAAATTCAACCTTTTCAAAAAAAATAAAAATAAAATCAAGTCTCCACGCCAACCAAGCATGTTGTCCTCGAGTTTGACATATTGTGGCCATTTAAGTATTGAATCATTAAAACGCCATGCCTCGATTAACAAGCTCATTTTAGTCCTCCAGGACTCGTCGCATTTTAGTCTTCTGGGACTCGTCTCGATTTAGTTCTCCAGGACTTGTCTCGATTTAGTCTCCCGGGACTCGTCTCATTTTAGTCCTTCAGGGACTCGTTTCAAGGAATTTCATAACACTCGGCACTTCAGGTACTCAATCTTCTCAAGTTTACTTTCGTAATTTGTCCTCCGGGACTCGCTTTACTTGCATTGTCCCAATTGAACTACGTTGGTCTGATCCCTACAACGGGGTACGTAGGCAGCTCCATGAGCGCGACCACCTTTATTGCATTCTTGCATTTAACTTAAAGACTTTGGAGCGATGGATTGGGATGTCTAATCTTTAACGTCACTTATATCAAGCAATGGTACCTAAGTTCTGTTAAAGAGGGACTACTGTAAACACCCCAATTTGGGTCTCTGAATAATCTTTAAGTTTCCCCGATGATGAAATAAGGAAAAAATATACCTTCAAGGCTTGGATTGTCGCTCCTTTCTTACTCCTTCCCTAACCTCAAGAAAATCCCTTCCCAAACATATAGGGTGGCTCCCGGTTCAATTGCAAAAAAGAAAGATGCGTTTGCTTTGTCAAAAATAACTTTTTATATGACACACTGAGGGTAAAATGGACACACATTTCAATATATGAAATACCTTTGAGTGAAACCAATTGGGTTAGAAAGAGGACTCGACAAGCTTTCCAACGCTTCGAACCGTGCCTGAAACCGAGTTCGGGAGTGTCCGGGGCGCCCATGCAAAGTTTGGTGTGCTGTGCTGTCTCGGATACCGCGCGGCATTCCAGAAACGCCACGCGGCATTTCAAAACGCTGCACGGCATTTTAGAAAAATTCAAGAAAATCACTCTGCCGCGCGGTATTTCAATATGCAGCACGGCATTTTGGGAAAAGTTCTGACAGGTGCAGAAAGCTGTCGGCCACGCCTGCAGGAGGAGCGTCTTGGCAATAAAATAAGTTTTAATCGGCCCAGAAGCCACCTCCCCTCTTGTAGTGCTCATCCTTGGCTCTCTTGCCTATAAATACACCCCCCCTCTAGTTGAGAAGGACCCCTTCAACTCCAAATAGAGTTACTCTGCCATTTTCTAAACTCTCTCTCTCTCTCTCTAAAAATCCCCCTTGGTTCTCTCTCTACAACTCCATACATCCATCACCACTACATACACCTCTTTCTCTCTCTACATCAACCCACTTGATCTCTCTTTCTCTCTACACCCATTTGCTCACAAGTCTCTCAAAACTCAGTCCGAATCAACCTCCATTCCTCCATCTTCAAGCACATCCAAGCTTCGATCAAAAGGTATAAATCAAGTTTCCTTGGGCTAGGCTCTGTCCTGGCCCTCAGGGGACCTTTCTGTTTTCAGTCTTAACCCTTTTGGTTAGGATCTGACCCAAAACCTCTTTTACAAAACAAAACCAGTGTTCTGTGCAAAGGTGTGCTACGCCGCGCGGCTCTTTGAAACGTCGCACGGCGTAGTAAGCCTGCACGCACGGCATAACAAAATAATATTGTTTTCTTGTTCAAGCTGTCTGGATCACGATCGTCTGTTGTTGGATCTTTTCTGTATACCAAAAAGCAGTCCCAAAATGAGACCATATCTACAAGCCATGTCTTAAACCCCATAGATCTTTTCAAAACAGGCAAACGTATCAAAAATGTTTTTCTTTCCATGGCTTGAAGGAATGGTGCAGATCTGAGATGATCTGACGGCTGTGAGTTGTCTGAAGTTTTAAAATAACACCGTGCGATGTAATGGGTACACCGTGCGAAGCTTTACAAAACAATAAAAATTTGGTATCAAGATCGGAACCACGCACGGCATATCGGTAAGCCGCGCGTTATAAACCGATATGCTGCCTGACGGAGGATAGTGATTCAGACAGTCCGTTTGTATATCTTTCTCGTTTATATTATCATCATGCCATCTTTATCATCTCTGTACAGCAAGCACCACTAGCACGACAACGTGTTATGATTTATCTTGTTCCCCTTTCCCTTTATGTGTTTTTGAGGTTTTCCGAATGGTATTAATCCCCCCATTTAAAATGCTTAGTAGAGACCGTTTTCACCGGGCGAGCGGGGTGCTTTTCAACAAAACCTTCCCCGTTCGTAACCTGGCTCCCGGATCCAAAATCTCAAACAGTTTCGCTAGACCAAAAGGCCTTTTCTTTTCAAACAAAACCCCTCGGTTCCTCGGATCATCCATCTCAAAAATCCAGGTGGCGACTCTGTCATAAATCGCACCAACGGGCGCGGGAGCCCACAAAACTCTTCCCTTAGAAGAAGACCAAATCAGAATGGTGGTAAGAAATTTACAGCCGCAGTTCCTGAGGCACATGTATTCCCAAGCAATTTCTACTTTCAAATGCCTCTATGCTACTGGATTGCAAGTTGAAGACGGCCTTAATCAAGGATTACTCGACAATGGAGAAGTCAGCCACAAGGTTGAGACAAGCACAAATACCAACACTGATAGTGGTATTAATATGGTGAGATCCTATCACAAACGTAAGAGGGAATTTGTTCCTCTTGGAATGAAGTTAGAAGATGTATTCTACATCTTAGAAGCAACAGGCGATCTGAAATCATTGCAACCAAAATTTCCTAGTAGTCTTGCACAGAAGGATGGGGAGTATTGCAAGTATCACCAAGTGACTGGTCATTCCATTGAACAATGTGGGGCTCTCAAGAATGCAGTCCAAGATCTCATCGATCAAGGGATAGTTGATCCAACCAAGCTGGATGATTGAGAAGCGGCGGCCAAATTCTGTCATATGTTTTGAGTCAATCTTTGGGTCTTTCTTTTGACCCTTATTTGCTTTTTTTTAGGGTTTGAATCTCGAATTTGTTCTCCCTTAGGAGTTTGAGTCTTGAGTTTATTTTCTCTTGAAATTAAAGTCATTTTTTTCATCTTGATTTTGGATCAACTCTTTGCACTCAACATGAAATGTGAATCTCTCCCGGAATATGAATCTCCTTAAACTTAAACTACGAATGGCCTGATTCTCTTTAGAGATACGTAGGCACCTTAGGGTCGGCCACATTTTTGAAAATGTTTTCTCTTGTGCTAATTTGCTGCCACAGAATACTCATGATAACATTAAGTGTTGAAAACAATCCTCAAGGATTTCAAAGTAATCTCATGATATCGCTTGAAACACTTCATGATCACTTGAGTTATCAAAATCACCAAAAGAGTTTTCAAAACGAACTGTGACCCATGTCATTTCTGTTGAGTTGATGGGGAGTTGAAAATACTTGTGCACTTTCATGGAGCCCCACTTGTAAGAGGAGCAAGCTGTTGAAGATAGAAAATAAAAGGAAAGAAAAAAATGAGCTCGCTAGATTGGAAAACCCTCAAGGGCAGTCTAGGCAAAAGTTAGAGCATAAAAACAAAATGAAAACTTAGCCATGTCTCCATGCACCCACTTTGAGTCTCAAGACTCGTCCTTGATTCTGAGGAACCACTTGGTAAAATATCAAAGCCTCTCTTAGGATTCTAGTTGCTCTGTCGCATGATTCAAAATGAAGAAAGGCCATCATTTCTCTATCCAAACACTTATCCCTTGCTAGCCACATTGAGCCTCTGGATATATTCTTTCAAATAAAGCTTGCTAGACAGCCATCCCCCACACTGGGGTAGATAAAAATGCAATGAGAGATGACTACAAAACTTAAAGTAAGCATCCCGTCACACAAGGGGGTTTTGAAAGAAGAAAAACATCATCCCTTCCAATCCAAAAACAGGGGGCATTTTGAAGAAACATCTTCCTCTCATACAAAATAGAGCGATTAGATGGCTGCTAGCTTTTGGAACCCAAGCATGAGTAGAAAGTAGGTTTGAGCTGTTATATCCCTTCCTTTCTTAAGCCAACACCCTAACCTACAATATGGTCCATAATAAAGTCCTCTCGGATTGAAGAACGTGACTTAGCAACAAAATCCTAGATACTAGGGGCATAACCAATGTGGAAGGAAAAGTGGTGTGAAGCAAAGGGGCACAACTACATCCCCCCTTTTAGAAGCACACAATCTCTCATAAGGCACGCGGTGGTCACTTATCAATCCAACTCAAAGTAGTCAATTCACCCTGAAGCAGTAAACTCGCTAGGGTCATGGGTTCGTGGAACAGTTTTGCGTCTCATGACGACTGAGTGGTTTGAATGTGAATCATGTAGGTAAAATGATGTGATTTTAAAATCCTCAAGGAGAAACTTTCAAAATTGATTTGATCCTAAGCATTTTTGACACAACAATACAAGCACAATTACTTATTTGCAAATTTTCACGGAGATAACATGGGTTTCCCATTTCATGAATAGTGTAGCTAGAAGGTCCCTGGGCCATACAGTGTGTTAGCAGCATTGCTAGAGTGTTGTAATCTTTCAAGTCTCTTGGACTCATCGCCTTCTTTGTCATAGCCATTTGGCTAGTATAGAGTTTGTTGCCATCTTATGGTGTAGGAGAAGCACTAGCTTGAGTACGTGAAAGTTGAGATGTCCCAAAACACTTGCTTGCATGTCACCACAATCACATGGTTGCTTGATGTGTAGTTTAGGCGGTTGCATTGGCCTCTTGGCCCGTACAATTGATTTGTCTACATGAGCACCTCACTGTTTAGTCTTATCTAGACATTTTCCTAGTCCTCTTTGGCCCGCGCGTTTGATTCGCTTTCATGTCTTTGTGGCTATTGTGGTTATTTGGTCTTGCATTGGTCTCTTGATCTAATACTTGATTTTTGTCTTCACTACTATATGTTGCTTGCATTATGAATGTGTTTGATTATCTGTTGGTATGACGCCTCTTGGCTAGAGGAAAAAATAGGCGCTATCTCTTGATATATTAGGTCTCTCGACCACTATGCCTCTTGGCATTGCATCTCTCGATGTATTAGGTCTCTCGACCATTATGCCTCTTGGCATTGCATCTCTCGATGTATTAGGTCTCTCGACCACTATGCCTCTTGGCATTGCATCTCTCGATGTATTAGGTCTCTCGACCACTATTCCTCTTGGCATTACATCTCTCGATGTATTAGGTCTCTTGACTTATACATCTCTCGGTGTTATGTCCCTTGACGCCTGAGTCTCTTGACCTAAATGCCTCATGGCCTTGCATCTCTTGATATGTTATGTCTCTCGACATGTTGCATCTCTTGGCCCCTAAATGATGTGGTATTGTGGTATACTATGTCTCTTGACATATTTTGCCCCTTGGCATCCTTTAATGTGGTATGAACTATTTTACTCTAAGCATTCTATTAACAAAATAATGTGCACATATCTCTTACACCATTGTCTTGAATAATGTGGCTTGCAGTGGTTGATGTCTTTGTTGCATGTCACTTGACGTAAGCTAATCACATGTCCAACGATTCGAAGCATAATGAGTGTTACATTCTAAATTCCAAATAGAGTGCACATATATCAAAATTACGTCTCTCGTCTTGTACGCCTCATGGCGTTGTATCTCTTGATGCATTATGATGATGTTTGTGAGTCACTAGATTTATTTTGCCTGAACATTCTCTTGAATGAAACCTGATGCTACACTCATAGGATTCATGCATTTTGCTATCAAATATACCCTGTGTTTGCATTTGAAACAGGTTACAACCGGCTCTATGCCTCGGTTCTATCACTTCAAGCTCCAAGCTCCGACTCCACAGGCTCTCGCCTTACAACTACAACCGGCTCTACGCCTCGGTTCCATCACTTCAAGCTCTAAGTTCCAACTCCTCAAGCTCTCGCCTCATGACTGCAACCGGCTCCACGCCTCATCTCAAAGCTCAGCGCTCCAGTTACTGGCCTTGTGTCCCCATATCTCAAAACGAGCGTCCGATTCATCCCCAGAAGATGGTTTGGATTCCGCCCCAAATTACATCAATTCCATCGAGCTCATTCGCAAGGATAGGCTACTCTACCAAGCTTCCCTCAGTCAAAGTAAGGATGATCATGAAAAGCAAACGACTCACCTGCTGTGTATTGATCTACCCCAAAATACTGAAGATGCTCTCCGCAAGAATTCCCTCGGCAGCTCGGCGCTCCTTCAACTACTCTCCGCCAAAATCCTGGCATAGCTCAGGTACATCGCTCGAAGGCTTGGTATGGCCCGATGGCAAATTCCTCCTCTAAAGCTCTGTGCTTTTGTTTTTTGTTGTCCCGAACTACGATTGGTCTGAATTTCCCCTGTGGAATACGTACGCAGCCTCCCGGCCCGACCATAACTAAAACCTTTTTCAAAAACCCTTAGAATAGTGGTTGGACCAAATTGAGTTGCTTTTTTTTACAGCTTTGACTTTTACTTGAATACACCTCGCGGTCTATCCAAGTTCAGTCAAAGAGGGGCATCTGTAGACACCCCAATTTGGCTCAACGATTATTTCAAGTCCCACCTTGGGGACCATCCCGATGATGAATATGATATGTGGTTGTTGTGGTTGACTTCATGAAAGCCTTAGGAACTTTGTGGAACTCTAAAGGGATTAAGGAACACTTTGAAATAGGTGATAGGAGTGCCAAGCGATACTTAGAGTGGATAGAAATGTGTTTTAGCCTTGGTAGCATCGTCGATCTTCAAATAAGTCTGCTTTCAGCCCATTTTTCATAAATTAAACTTCCTTATTTTTGTGGTTGGATTCCACCATCTTGTAGTACTTTCAAAACCCTCTTTATTGATATATAATAAGCCTTAAACCAATTTGAAACGAGGGAGATACGAGAATTTTACCAAAACAATCCATTTTCTGACCCACTAAGGGTAAAATTGTCATATCTTTTGATGTACTAAATTTATTTGATCCAAGCCACTTGGGTTAGAAAGTAGACTCAACAAGCTTTCCAACGGTCCAAAAAACGCGCAAAACCGAGTTCGGGAGTGTCCGGAGCGAGCCCGCAAAGTTTGGCCTTTTGCTGGAAAATCCTTTCCGCGGCCGCGAAATCCTTTCTTCGGCTGTAAAATCCTTTGGGCGGCCGGTAGACCGATGTTTTCCAGATTCTGGAATGTTCAGCAGCTTTTCAATCCGTTCGCCCAAACCCTAGCAGCCACGAACCATTACTTCGGGGCTACGAATACACTTACCATAGAGGTCTTATTGCCCTAGAACTCCACTTTGATTCAGTACTCCCATTTGATTGGTCGGAGTGAGTCACCAATTGCATATATAAAGGGCCTTAGGGTTTCCGAAATAACAACCACGAAATACGCATCTCTCCACTCCATGATCCGTCTCCAAACTCTACAGAAATCATCTCCTATCGATCCTCTACAAAAGCCCTAACCTCCCGTGAGTAGCCGCATCCGAGAGTAAAAACCCCCAAAGAACTCACTTTGTTCTAGGGTTTTGTGAAGTTGACTACCACAATCAACCACTATTATCTACAATCAATCGCAATCCAAGCAATCAATTACTGAGGGATCAAGGTGGTGAGGCCCAACGGCCTACGGTTTGATTTAATTTCCGTCTCTCGCTTTTAATTAGTTCTTTCTATTAACTGTTCGTATTCTGGTGTGAGGAAGAATATCGGCTGGGGAATCAATCCTTCGGCCGATATATAGATCCAGTGGGATTCCTCGGCCGTGACATCAATTCACCGGCCGAGGGATCTATTTGCTGGGACATATTTGTTTTATGTTTATTCTGATGCATGCTTTCATTTATCGTACTAGCTCACCTTATCAACTGTTAAAGGCTAAAAACCAGATTATGTGTTAGAATTAAATAAAGCAAATATACATTGTATGTCGAACGATTATGGGCCAGTCTCACGACTGGGCAAAGAGGGGTGCCTAACACCTTCCCCTTATTGTACTCTTGGCTCCCGTACCCGGAATCTCTGTCCATTTTTCCTAGTTTTAATAAACTAGGTGGCGACTCTATTTTGATGATAACCGTTATCGTGTGGCGATGTTCCTAGCCATGGGAATGTCCACGATCTTTGTTTATGAAGTGGAACCAAACAAGCGTGATCAATCTGTATGGCGATGCCCCATTTGGGAGATGTCTACACGAATCAAGGTGACAGTGAAGTGCTGGTGATCAACCTTGGTGATGAAAAAGACTGCTCTGAACTGATTGTGGATGCTGAAAAAGGGGCTTACCCTAACTGGACCGTGGAACACACTCTGAAATACAAAATGAAAAGCGCTAATTCTGATCTTAGTTCTGATTCCGATTCCGACTCCGAGTCGACTCAGTCCGAGTCAAGCTTTTCATCTTTTGAAACCACTAAGTCTAGTGAGGAAAACCTAGTTAAAATACCAAGGCATAACATTAATTTGAGTTCGACTCTGAAATGTCTTTTGATAATCTTAGCAATGAGAAGGAAGATTTAGAGTATTTCATTTTGCCTATGATCAATTGTGCGGATTCCGACAAACCAAAATTTGAGGAAGAAATTCCAAAAGAAATTCTAGAATTCATCGAGAGAGAAGAAGAAAGGCACGCTAAACCTTTTTCTGAGGAAATAATCACAGCAAACATAGGCTCTGAAAACGAGCCAAAAATGGTTAAAATTGGTGCCGCACTATCCCCTCAAGAAAGTGAAAAATTAATCCTTTTGCTAAAAGAATACAAAGATGTTTTTGCCTGGTCTTACGAGGACATGCCTGGAATAGACCCTGAAATTGTTCAGCATAAAATTCCCCTTCATCCTGATGCAAAACCAGTTAAACAAAAACTGAGACGTATGCGCCCTGATTGGGTCCTAAAGATAAAAGAAGAAGTCACTAAACAAATCAACGCCGGCTTTCTCATAGTCACCGAATATCCACAATGGGTAGCTAACATCGTTCCCGTACCAAAGAAAACTGGAGGAATCAGGGTCTGCGTAGATTTCCGAGATCTCAACAAGGCCAGTCCAAATGATAACTTCCCATTACCTCACATAACGAGCTAGTAGATAACACCGCAGGCCATGCATTGCTATCCTTCATGGATAGATTTTCTGGGTACAATCAAATCCTTATGTCTCCTGAGGATGGAGAGAAAACCACCTTCACTACGCCTTGGGGAACCTACTGCTACCGAGTGATGCCGTTTGGGTTGAAGAATGCTGGAGCCACTTACCAGAGGATGGCAACAACACTGCTGCACGACATGATGCACAAAGAGGTCGAGGTGTATGTCGACGATATGATAGTCAAATCAAAGGAAAGGGAAGGACACCATGGAGCACTCCAAAAGTTCTTTGAGAGGATTAGGAATTACAAACTACGTCTTAACTCTCAAAAATGCACTTTTGGGGTAACAGCTGGAAAGATGTTGGGATTCCTCATCACTCAAAGAGGAATCGAGGTAGACCCTTCCAAGATACAGTTCATCAGCAGGTTCATTTCCAAGCTCACAACCACCTGTGAACCTCTTTTCAAGCTACTGAAGAAAGGTACTGATTTTGAATGGAGCCAAGACTGTCAGCAAGCGTTCGAAGCAATCAAAGAATATCTTCAGAATCCACCTGTACTGTCACCGCCCATCCCTGGGAAGCCATTGATTCTGTATCTCTCAGTAACAGACACATCCATGGGGTGCATGCTAGCACAAGAAAACAACGCCGAAGTAGAGTGCGCCATAAACTACCTTAGCAAAAAAATGATGGACTATGAAACAAGGTACACTCCCCTCGAGAAAACCTGTTGGGGGCTAGTATGGGCCACAAAGAAACTAAGGCACTACCTGTTAGCACATCCGGTGGTGCTGGTCTCTCGTTTAGACCCAATCAAGTATCTTTTCGAAAAGCCAGCACTTATCGGAAAGCTAGCTAGGTGGTTATTGCTGCTAGCAGAATTCGACCTCAAATACATGACAAGGAAATCAGTAAAGGGAAGAGCTGTGGCAGAATTCTTAGCAGATCACCCTGTGACAGAGGCCGAGGCAGAGGACTTCATGTTCCCTGACGAGGACATCTTATGTCTCTTAGACGACACCTGGCAACTTTACTTTGATGGAGCATCAAACCGATGTGGATATGGCATAGGGGTATTGCTAGTTTCCCCAAACGACTCCCACATCCCTTTGTCATATAAACTGAGGTTTGAGGTCACTAACAACCAAGCTGAATACGAGGCTTGTATTGCTGGAATGGAGGCAGCCCTGGAGCTAGGCGCAAAAAGGGTAGAAGTCACTGGGGATTCAAACCCGGTGGTATCTCAAGCCAGAGGAGACTGGAAGGTCAAGGAAGATACACTGAAGCTATATCACTCTGTGCTGGAAGATCTAATTCCACAATTCAATTCCGTTATCTTCACACACACTCCTCGAATGAGCAATAGATTTGCAGATGCATTGGCAACATTAGCATCTATGGTCGAAATACCCCTGGGATTCACAATGCGGCCTCTCATGATCGAGCAAAAGGTTAAACCAGCATGTGAATGCGCCTTTACCGAGGAAGGTGAAGACGATGGCAAGCCATGGTATGAAGACGTGAAGGAATTCCTGAAAAAAGGAGAATACCCATCCGAGGCCACCTCGAAAGACAAAACGGCTCTGCGGAAGTTTGTTGCCCGATTTGTAATATGTGGAGGAGCGTTGTATCGAAGGGCACACTTGGGTCCAAGTCAACTTTGCGTCACAACGGAGGACAGCCGCAAGGTAATGGAGGAAATATACGAAGGAATTTGTGGGCCACACATGAATGGGGCAACGATGGCAAAAAAGATCCTACGTCAGGGATATTACTGGACTACAATGGAGGCCGACTGCGCTGATTATGTTCGCCGATGTTACAAATGCCAAACTCACGCTGATCATATGCGTATTCCCCATACGGAATTGTATAGCATGACATCCCCTTGGCCATTCTCCACTTGGGGGATAGACGTCATTGGAAGCATAAATCCAAAGGGAAAATACAAACATCAGTTCATTCTGGTGGCCATTGACTACTTCACCAAGTGGGTAGAAGCAGCTTCTTATGCTACTCTCAAAACCACTCATGTGGCCAAATTCATTCGCACTAATATCATCTATCGATATGGTGTACCTCACGAGTTCGTCTGTGACAATGGATCGCACTTCAAGGCGACAAAGAAGCTTTTCGCCGAATTTGGGATACAGAATCATCGGTCATCTACTTACCGACCTCAAACTAATAGAGCAGTTGAGGCTGCAAACAAGAATATCAAGAGGATTCTGCGGAAGACTACCGACACTTACACAGACTGGCCAGAAATGCTACCTCTGGCACTATGGGGTTATCGAACAACTGAAAGGACTTCAACTGGGGCCACTCCCTACTCTCTGGTTTATGGAATGGAAGTTGTCTTGCCTATCGAACTGGAATTACCTTCGTTAAGGGTTCTAGCTGAGACTGGAATGATCGAAGAAGACTGGGTTCAAAATTGCCACGATGAATTGGTACTACTAGACGAAAGGAGGCTGAGAGCGTTATACCATGTACAAGGGTATCAATGCCGCATTGCACGAGCATTCAACAAAAAGGTGAAACCTAGGGACGTCAAGGTAGGAGACATGGTGCTCAAAGCAATTCGTCGCCACGTCTCAGACCCAAGGGGCAAGTTTAGACCAAACTGGGGAGGCCCCTACCTTATCAAACGCATACTTTCTGGAGGAGCAGCATACATTGCAGACTTGGATGGAATGGAATTCGCAATGCCAGTCAACATTGACAAGCTGAGGAAGTATTACCCATGAGAGATGCTCGTTGGACCGAAAACCACAAGGGTGGGCGGATCCAAGCAAAAATTAGAGCAGCCTGCTAGGTCGAAAACCCGCAAGGGCGGCTTAGGCAAAAACTAAGGCATAAATAAAACGCTCGCTAGATCGAAAACCCGCAAGGGCGGTTCTAGGCAAAATTTAGAGCACAAAAGGAGAGGAAAACACCCGAGTGGACCCTAACGAAAAACAAAACAAATCCCCTTTGTTGGAACTACATTTATGGCCTGATTCCCTCTATGGGATACGTAGGCAATCTCTAAATTTGAGATCCGGCCACTACTATCATCACTTCCAAAATTTCTAGGTCTATCCTAAAGCATGTTCACTATCAAATCATGGCAATAACATCTCTAAAATAAAACGACCAAATGTTTTATTATTTCCAAAGGGAAAGGACAAAGCAAACCTAAACAATTCTTAATCCATGAAAGCTAGAATCAAACAAACATCTTTTGAAAAACATAAGCAAAGTGTCAGCCTCTAGGTCTTCCTTCTCTTTGCACTACTATCCTCCAGAAGGTTTTTCTTCAACCAGCGTTTGTAAGAACCCGATAGCTTGACAACGAAGTTCTCAGCAACCTCTTGCATCACTCTATTTGGCCAAAGACGCAGCATATTGTGATAGAAGCTGGCATCATGGACCTTATAGACCGTGTACTCAGGGTCACCCAGGATTGCGGTTTGTTCAGTCCCGAACTGCCTTTGAAAGCGAGCAGGAAAGTAGAAAATGACTCGAGTAATACCAATCACTGCTACACCAAAATAGTTCATGGTGCTCGTAGTCATACTCTCGATACCATACCAGGGGCAAACCCATTGAATCCAATCACCTCTGCAAGTCTTCATCCATGCTTCCCAAGCAGCCTCAGTTGGGAACTGTTAATCATGTGACGCTCCGTGCATTGGTCTGGATTATAAGGAAGTCGCTCTGGCGCATCCCATACCTTCAGCTTCTCAAACAACCACACCTAGAGAACAAGGGAAAATTGTGAGTTGAGAGAACACGTGAGTCAAAACAAAAGAGTGATGAGTGAAAAGATAAGCTTGACAAATAAACAAATAAAAGAGCGAACCTACCATAGCAAAGGACTGCCTGAGAACTGAGCTGTAGGACTACCCTTCATCACATCTAGACCCATCAAGGTCTCTGCCAAAACTAAGCCAGCGAAACCCACACGATTTCCAATCTATTGAGCAAGGTTAAGCAATACAGGATCAGCATGACCAGAGGAAGGGCCAAGCAAATAGTAATGAAGGAGACAAATGCACAACGCATGAAAGCACGCCTTCTGTAGAGAAACTTGGCGATGAGCCTCAGCTGTACCAAAACGCTGAATAAGTTGCAGAATCTCCAACCTTCCCTTCACTAGGAAGAATTTAACTTCATGTTTCTGAACTTGGAGTAAATCCTTCAGGAGATCACCTCGGTTGAATAAAGGATTAGGGACAACAAAACCCTCTCTGTCTGAATGACCCATGATGGCCGCAAACTCCTCGATAGTAGGGCACAACTCCTCTCTCCTAAATCGAAAGACGTGAAAATCAGGGTCCCACAAACTAGCGGCTGCCCTAAGGAATGCAAAATTCACAGGAATTTGACGAAGGGAAAAGAGGAAGTCCATGCCAAAGGACTTAAAATGTAAACGGTCGAGGCCATTGAAGGAAATCAACCACTCATCAAGGACTGGTTGTGCCATATGTAAGGAATTGCTACTGACAATGCTATCGGGTTCGTAGAACGCGTATTTATAGAACTAAGTCGAGTCTTAATCCGAATCGGAATCGGATTCTTAATCCTCAGGATTTCAATCGGTCTCTCGGCCGATACTTCGATATGACGGCCGTAGGATCTATCCATCGGCCCGCAAATATCAGGGTTGACCTACAAGTCAAACCCAGGCAAACAAAACGATCCTTCGACCGCCAGATCAAAGCATCGGCCGCGTAATCATTCAGTCGGCCGCCAGAACGGTTGTTCTACAGACTGTTTCCGCGGTTCAGTTCGTTTTATTGGATTAACAAGATTATCACACGCAAACAACGTAAATTTAGCATACACAATCACAATAGCAGAACAAAAGGTTTTTGTTTCATATAACGAAAGCTTTTTACATCACAAGGTGGATCATCCCACATTTCCTAAACAAACTATACATCGATTTCCTGTCGAACTAACCTATGCAGGAAGAGAAACAGAAAAAACAAAAAGAGGAAGCAGAAGAGGATGCCGAATCCTCTGGTGGTCCGAACACCAGAGACCAGCTGCAAAAAAGAAGAGGACGCCCCTGGGGCGGTGTATACCAGAAGAGTGCTACGGTGCAGAAGGGACACCACATGGACCAGAAAAATCACCACACCGCGTACCACCGCCACGCCAGGAGCTCCGCGTCACGAAAGCAAGTCACCCATGTAAGGGTCCCTAATCAAAGCTACCCATGCAAGGGTCCCCAATCAAGCATCAAGACAGGACCAAGAACCGTGTGGCTTCCCTCCGCAATCTCTGGCCGTGTACCCTCCATGGCCCGCAGTCGACGAGAATGAGGAGAAACGAAGGGGAAGTCTTCGGCTGCGGGGCTCTCAAAACGAGGAGAGGAAGAGGAAAAGAAAGAAAGGAAATTGAGATGAAACGGTTAACACCGTGGCCTTTTTATAGGCCTCTGGAAATAAAGGGATTAAGCGGCCGATCATTCGATACCTCGGCCGAGACATCAATCTTTCGGCCGAGAAATCGTTCTCCTGGCCTCCCAATCTATTTCATTCGACAAACATCAGATCATGCTCAGTGCACCAATTCAAGCCATTATAGATTCTGGGTCCTCGACCAACAGAATATCCTTAGGGGCACCCCCGAGCCAGTACAATGTGATCAAAACTAGCCTTGGGGGCATGCCCAAGCCTCGGAGGTCTCTCTCTCCACAAACTGCTGGCCACAAGCTATTGTTACAGCAAACCAAGACATTCTCAGCAGCTCTATGCTCGCTATCACTCACTCAGCGGCTCTAAGCCCATTACTGAATTCGCCAAACTGGCTCGAAGCCGTAAACAATCAATCTCAGCGGCTCGAAGCCTATTATCAACAGGCTCTACGCCTGTACTCACTCACTCAGCGGCTCCAAGCCCATTATCTCAACTGGCTCGAAGCCATAACAACCATCTTAGCGGCTCCAAGCCCATTATCGACAGGCTCTACGCCCGTTATCACAACTCAACGGCTCAAATCCCATTGTCTCAACTGGCTCAAAGCCGTAAACAAGCAATAGGCTCTACGCCGCCCCAACAATCAAGACATCTATTCTCAGGCTCTACGCCTGAATGCTCAAAATCTAACATTTTGAATGCTCAAGCTCTACGCTTGGATGCCCAACCACTGTGTACTGGATGCTTAAGTTATACACTTGAATGCTCAAGCTCTACGCTTGGATGCCCAACCACTGTGTACGCTCAAAGCTTGTACTTTGAATGCTCGGATTCTGCCGTCCGAATGCTCGAGCTCTACGCTCGGAATGCTCAAGTCCGGAACTTGATAGAAGCTCTAAGCTTAAAAACAAACACACACGCACGGGCCCGTGCACATATTGCATCAACATTATCACATCGAGTCTGCATATCTGTTCACATCTAACAACCATCATCACACATATACATTCTGCATATCTCTCATTAAACAGGTCAACCCTGCAATCAACCGGCTCTACGCCTCGGTTTTATTGATCGGTTCAGTGCCTCGATCCTTTGGCTCTACGCCAACACTTGTGATGGAAAAGCTCTGTGCACAGACCATCAGAATGCAACCAGCTCTACGCTTCGGTTCAAATCACGTCAAGCTCTAAGCTCCGACAACCCAGACCCTCGCCTCAAGACTGCAGCAGGCTCCACGCCTCAATCTAATCACCTCAGGCTCCACGCCTCAGTTCCTTCACCTCAGGCTCCACGCCTCAGTTCCTTCACCTCAGGCCCTTGCCTTGTACCAGCTCCGCGCTTCGGTTCATCATGTCAAGCTCAAAACTCTGACACCTCAGGCTCTCACCTTATGATCAATACCAGCTCTACGCTTCGGTTCAAACACATCAAGCTCTAAGCTCTCCTCAGGCCCTTGCCTCATTACCACAGCAGGCTCCACGCCTCAATCCTATCACCTTAGGCTCTCGCCTTGTAACCACAACCGGCCATGCGCCTCGGTTCCATCACGTCAGAAGCTATCACCTTAGGCCCTCGCCTCATGACTACAACCGGCTCCGTGCCTCGGTTCCCTCATCACCAAAGCTCCGTGCTCTAGTAAGTGGCCCTGCGCCCCTATATCTCAAAAACAAACCGGCGTCCAACTCATCCCAGTAGATGGTTTGGATTCCACCCCACTACATCAATTCCTTCCAGCTCATTCGCAAGGATAGGCTACTCTACCGAGCCCCTTTCAGTCAAAGTAAGGATGATCAAGAAAAGCAAACGCACCTGCCGTGTACTGATCTACCCCAAAATACTAAGGAAGCTCTCTGCAAAAACTCCCCGGCAGCCCCGCGCTCCTTCCACTACTCTTCGCCAAAACCCTGGCTCAGTCTAGGTACGTCACACTACGGCTTTTAAGCCTAAAGGTATGTCTTCTGTCTCTAACCCTCCAAGCTTTTTACTTTCCTTTATTGCCCGAACTACGATTGGTCTGAATTTCCCTTGTGGAATACGTAGGCAGCCTCCCGGCCCGACCATAACAAAACCTTTTTCAAAAAAACCCTTGGAATAGTGGTTGGACCAAATTGAGTTGCTTTTTACAGCTTTGACTCTTACTCAAACATGTCTCGCGATCCGTCTGAGTTCAGTCAAAGAGGGGCATCTGTAGACACCCCAATTTGGCCTAACGATTATTTCAAGTCCCACCTTGGGACCATCCCGATGATGAAATGGATACAGTGATTGCTGATTGCCTCCTTGAGAACCTTAGGACTTTCGGTAAGAACTTTGGGCCACTTAGAGGACCCAATTCAGAGCCATACAGCCTTTCAGATAGAAATACAGAAGCCTAGGAGAATCCATCTGTCGGCCGTGACATCGATCCCACGGCCCTAACATCATTTCCTCACCCGAGCAACCTGTTGCTAGCAAAATCTCCCTGAGAGATCAATCCCTCGGCCGCAAGATCTGTCCTTCGGCCGAGACATCCATTCCTCGGCCGTGATATCCTTTACTCGGCCGCCAGATCGACCTTTTCCCAGACTTTGGAACGTGTTCTGTCAGACGTTTGATCCAATTACACTACCTTCCCGATGCGTTCGGGCTACGCTCAGAGATTACGACGTAGAGTTAAAGGTGCATTGCAATTGCAATTGCCATCTCGTGATTTGATTGGCCGGAGTGAGTCACCAATTGCATATATAAAGGGCCTTTGGACTCCGAAAATATACACACAAAATTCATCAGAGTATACACTCTCTCAAGCCACGAAACTCTATCAAAATACCCTCTCAATCCCCCTCTTCAAAAGCCCTAACCTCCTGAAGGTAGCCGTCAATCCGGCGATCAAACCCCGATGTTCAAACACTAACTCTAGGGTTTTTAATCAAGCAATCAGTCAATCACAATCAAATCCGAAGCAATCAAGCAACTGAGGGATCAAGGTGGTGAGGCCCAACGGCCTCTAGTTTGTCTTATTTACTGTATTTCTGACTAACCGTAGCGTTTTGATCATCTGTTAATCTTTCTGTCTGGTGTGAGGAAGAATACCGACCGGGGCTTCGATCCCTCGGCCGGTACATCAAACCAGGAGGTGTAGTCACCTCCCAAACGGGGCATCGCCATACAGATTGATCACGTTTGTTTGTTCAATTGGTTGCTCACTTCATAAACCAAAATCATGGACATTCCCATGGCTAGGAACATCGCCACATGATAACGGTTATCATCAAATAGAGTCGCCACCCAGTTTATTAAAACTGGGAAAACAAATAGAGATTCTGGATACGGGAGCCAAAAGTACAATAAGGGGAAGGTGTTAGGCACCCCTCTTTGCCCAGTCGTGAGACTGGCCCATAATCATTCAACATAAGACGTATAGATGCTTTGTTTAATTCCAACACACAGTCTGTTTATTTATTCCTTTAAACAGTAAGCAAAGTGAGCCAATGCGATAAATAAAGCATGCATTCAGAAGGCAGAAAAGCAAACAAAATGTCCCAGGGAGATGGATCCCGCGGCCGGTGAATGGATATCACGGCCGAGGGATCGAAGCCCCGGTCGGTGTTCTTCCTCACACCAGACAGAAAGATTAACGGATAATCAAAACGCTACAGTTAATCAAAATGCTGTAAATTAAGACAAACCAGAGGCCGTCGGGCCTCACCACCTTGATCCCTCAGTTGCTTGATTGCTTTGGATTAGGCGTGATTGACTGATTGCTTGATCGAGAACCCTAGGGTTAGGGTTTGAACTTCGGGGTTTGATCGCCGGATTGACGGCTGCCTTCGGGAGGTTAGGGCTTTTGAAGAGTGGGATTGAGAGAGTATTTGTGCAGAGCTTCAAGGCTTGATTGAGTGTGAAGGTGTATCAATTTCGGAGCCCAAAGGCTCCTTTATATAGGCATAGGGATGACTCACTCCGGCCAATCAAATCATGAGATGACAATTGCAATTGCAATGCATCTCTAACTCTACGTCGTAATCTCTGAGCGTAGCCCGAACGCATCGGGAAGGTAGTGTAGTTGGATCAAACCAAACGTCTGACAGAACGTTCCAGAGTCTGGAAAAAGGTCGATCTGGCGGCCGAGTAAAGGATCTTGCGGCCGTGGAATGGATGTCTCGGCCAAAGGATAGATCTTGCGGCCGAGGAATTGATCTCTCAGGGAGATTTTGCTGGCAACAGGTTGCTCGAGTGAGGGATTGATGTTATGGCCATTAGATCGATGTTACGGCCGTCAGATGGATTCTCCTAGGCTTCTATATTTCTGTCTGAAAGGCTGTATGGCTTTGAATTGGGTCCTCTAAGTGGTTCAAAGTTCTCACCGAAAGTCCTAAGGTCCTCAAGGAAGCAATCAGCAATCAATGTATCCATTTCATCATCGGGATTGTCCCAAGGTGGGACTTGAAATAATCGTTAGGCCAAATTGGGGTGTCTACAGATGCCCCTCTTTGACTGAACTCAGACGGATCGCGAGACATGTTTGAGTAAGAGTCAAAGCTGTAAAAAGCAACTCAATTTGGTCCAACCACTATTCCAAGGGGTTTTCGAAAAAGGTTTTGTTATGGTCGGGCCGGGAGGCTGCCTAAGTATTCCACAAGGGAAATTCAGACCAATCGTAGTTCGGGCAATAAAGAAAAGCAAAAAGTTTGGAGGGTTAGAGACAGAAGACGTACCTTAGGGCTTAAAAAGCCGTAGTGTGACGTACCTAGACTGAGCCAGGGTTTTGGTGGAAGATAGTTGAAGGAGCGCGGGACTGCCGGGGGAGTTTTTGCGAAGAGATTCCTTAGTATTTCGGGGTAGATCAGTACACTGCAGGTGCGTTTGCTTTTCTTGATCATCCTTACTTTGACTGAAAGGAGCTCGGTAGAATAGCCTATCCTTGCGAATGAGCTGGAAGGAATTGATGTAGTGGGGTGGAATCCAAGCCATCTGCTGGGATGAGTCGGACGCCGGTTGTTTTTGAGATGTGGGGGGCGCAGGGCCAGTAACTGGAGCACGGAGCTTTGGTGATGAGGGAACCGAGGTACGGAGCCGGTTGTAGTCATGAGGCGAGAGCCTGGAGAATGATGGAATCAAGGCGTGGAGCCTGTTGCAATTTTGAGGCGAAGGCCTGAGGGGATTGGATTGATAAGACCGAAGCGCGGAGCTGGTGTTGATCATAAGGCGAGAGCCTGAGGTGACTAGATTGAGGCGTGGAGCCTGCTGTGGTTTATGAGACGGAGGCCTGAGGTGAGCTTAGAGCTTGATGGGACCGAAGCACGGAGCTGGTATTGATCATAAGGCGAGAGCCTGAGGTGTCGGAGCTTTGAGCTTGACGCGATGAACCGAAGCGCGGAGCTGGTATAAGGCAAGAGCCTGAGGTGAAGGAACTGAGGCGTGGAGCCTTCATACAGTCTTGAGGCGAGGGCCTGAGTTGTCGGAGCTTAGAGCTTGATGTGATATGAACCGAAGCGTAAAGCTGGTTGTATTCTGATGGTCTGTGCACGGAGCTTTCTCATCATAAGCGTTGGTGTGGAGCCAAAGGATCGAGGTGCTGAACCGATCAATAAAACCGAGGCATAGTGCCGGTTGATTGCAGGGTTGACCTGTTTCATGAGAGATATGCAGAGTGTATATGTGCAATGCTTGTTCATTAGATATGAACAGATATGATGCAGACTCGATGTGATAATGTTGATTCAAAT
Source organism: Rhododendron henanense subsp. lingbaoense (assembly GCA_020567845.1). Lineage (NCBI taxonomy): Eukaryota > Viridiplantae > Streptophyta > Magnoliopsida > Ericales > Ericaceae > Rhododendron > Rhododendron henanense. The sequence continues at coordinate 25,587,505 of CM036318.1, forward strand.
GTGCACGGGCCCGTGCGTGTGTGTTTGTTTTAAGCTTAGAGCTTCTATCAAGTTCCAGACTTGAGCATTCAGAGCGTAGAGCTCGAGCATTTGGACGGCAGAATCCGAGCATTCAAAGTACAGGCTTTGAGCGTCCAGTACACAGTGGTTGGGCATCCAAGCGTAGAGCTTGAGCATTCAAGTGTATAACTTGAGCATCCAGTACACAGTGGTTGGGCATCCAAGCGTAGAGTTTGAGCATTCAAAAATGTTAGATTTTTGAGCATTCAGGCGTAGAGCCTGAGATGTCTTGATTGTTGGGGCGGCTTAGAGCCTGTTGCTTGTTTACGGCTTCGAGCCAGTTGAGATGTTGGGCTTTGAGCCGCTGAGTTATTTGTTATGGCTTCGAGCCATTTCAGATGGTAGATACAGGCTTCGAGCCTATCGAAGTAATGGGCTTGGAGCCGCTGAGGTGGTAGATATAGGCTTTGAGCCTGTTGAGATAATGGGCTTCGAGCCGCTGAGGTGATAGACATAGGCTTCGAGCCTGTTAAGAGCTTGATTGTGTACGGCTTCGAGCCAGTTTGAGACAATGGGCTTAGAGCCGCTGGGTTGGTTGTTACGGCTTCGAGCCAGTTGAGATAATGGGCTTGGAGCCGCTAAGTTGAGTGATTACAGGCGTAGAACCTGTTGCCGTGATAGCGAGCATAGAGCTGCTGAGATAAAGGGCTTCGAGCCGCTGGGATTGCTTGTTTACGGCTTTGAGCCAGTTGAGATAGCGGGCTTGGAGCCGCTGAGTTAGTAGGTGGAGGCGTAGAGCCGCCAAGTGTCCTGTTTTGCCGTGGTAGGAGCTTCGGCCAGCAGTTTGTGGAGAGAGATTTTCCTCATGCTTGGGCATGCCCCCAAGGCTAGTTTTAATCATATTGCATTGGCTTGGGGATGCCCCCAAGGCTACTTGGTTGGTTGAGGACTTAGAAGTCTGTAGTGGCTTGAATTGGTGCACTGAGCATGATCTGATGTTGCTGAGGGAATTTGATTAAGGGGCCAGGAGATCGATCTCTCGGCCGAAGAATTGATGTCTCGGCCGAGAAATTGATGTCTCGGCCGTGAGAACGCCAAAAGTCAGGAAATCGATTTAAGTTTAGTTAAATCGATCTCACGGGTCATATCATCCTTTCCATTCTTCATTCTCTTCCCTCGTCCAAACAATCGCCGCCGATCTCTCCTCTCTCTCCTCGTCGGCCGCCGCCATCCCCCACCTTACTGCCGTCGTCCCTTCCGACCACACGATTCCAGCTGTCATGTCTTCATCACCGCCTCCTCCTCCGTCATCTGATATTCCTGCCGTGCCTAGAGACACGGGCAAAGCTCCGGCCATTGAGGCCGCGACTCTTGGTGGGGTTTCAAGTTCCCGCGTTCTTCGTTCAAGTCGGCGCAGAGCCACTGTTGGGGGAAGTTCCTCGCAACCCATTCCTCCCGGGGTTGAACCCGAGGTTTCTACTGATGTGGGCGGTGATATTCTTCCACCTTTTGACGTTGCTACTTACGCTCCTCAGGTTCACTTGGTCGGGCGTGGTGGTTCTTTGTGATACCGTCCTCCCCTTAGTGACATCCCACCTGAGGTCTTGCACAGGGAGCTAGAGCAGCACTTTGGTTTCACCAACAGGAAGGTAGAATTTTATCCTGTCAAATGATTTTTGTATGTGAGATTTCGCAGAGTGATAGTTTGATATTTTGATAGGGAGTTTAAGTTCTAGAAGTTGCCCCCTGTATAGGCGATATCTTGTGTATTTGATTCCTTCTTCGTATTTTGTCAGGCAAACGAGAGGCTGCGCGTGTGGGGAAGCTGCCCCCTGGTGTTTGAGTGGTATGAGAGGCTTCCTCAGGAAGCCAAGGATGCGGTTGCTTTGGCTGGCTTCGAGCCCTTGATACTTGGTTTCCATCTTCCGAAGGCGGAGTTGGGATTGACCACATCCTTGGTCGAGCGGTGGTGGGATACCACCAACACTTTCCACCTTCCAGAGGCTGGGGAGATGACGATCTCTCCGGGTGACTTTGCTTTGCTCACAGGCCTGTGAGTAGGCGGCGATCCTCTTCCAATTGACCCGCGGATCCATGAGCGGAAGGGTGCCCTTGGATATCTTTTGGGGAAGGTTCCCATTGTGTCAGAGAGTGGCCATATCACATATACCTGGCTTCGGGAAGAGTTTGATCAAGTTGATATCCTGACGGAGATTCCCCTTTCTCAGCTGGTACGAGCTTTCCTGCTTTATCTCCTTGGGCAAACTTTGTTTTGCAACAAGGAGAATTCGGTACATGTCCAGTTCTTGGCTGCTTTGGTGCACTTAGAGACCATAGCAGAGTTTGATTGGGGAACCCCTGCCCTAGCCACGTTGTATGGACACCTCAGTGCTTGTTCCCGGGGAGTTAGTTTGTCGCTTGGCGGACACCATCGTATTCTTGAGGTATACATTTTGATTTCTGCATTATTCTCTTGTTGCTTCTATCTTTGTTATTCATGTTTTCCGTCTTTGCTTGTAGCTTTGGGCTTTTGAGCACTTGTTGCAGTTTCCTCCTCCGACTGGGCACAGAGAGCCTAGGTTCGTTCCGCGGGCAGCCCGTTGGTTGAAAGGAGTTCGAAAGTCACGGTCGCCTGCCATGGACTTGCTGGCTTGGAGGAGAGTTTTGGATCGCCTAACGGTGGATCAGGTATGACATCTTCTTTATCCTCTGATTTTCGTGCGATTTCCTCATTCTGTCATTTTGATGCTACTTCCCTTGTTATAGGTGCGTTTTGACCCATGGGGCGTGCTACTTGATGATGCTCCTCTGGAGTTGACCTCAGCTCGGGCGTTGGACAGCCAGCACTTCCTTCTGGAGGGGCCATTTTCGAGAGCCTGGTATCTTGGAGAGAGGGTAGCGAGCCAGTACTTTCCATGTTCCGAGGCGTTGCAGCTTGTTCCTCTCCCTCCTCCTGTTGGCATGAGATCGACCCATCTTTTGACCGGGGAGGGCTTGCTACTTGCTCTTGAGAGACAGCCAGCCACGAGTTTTCTCGTAGTGGGAGATTACTCAGCCTTTCGTTCGGCCTCATTGACCCTTCCTACCACTACTGCTGCTGCTGCTCCTCATGTTTGGCCACGGGCCCCCAGTTTCATTTCTTTCCACAATGCAAATGGAGAAGAGGAGCGTTTGCCACTGACACCGTGTACTACGCAGTTCTACGTGCTTCCTGCCGGAATTCAGCAGGTAATATTTGTAGATTCTGCTTTGGTTTCCTTCAACATTCCTTGCTTACTTGATTGTATATGCAATTGCTTCCTTTGCAGGTGCCCGCTGGGGTGTTTCAGGAATGGTTGCGTGCTTTCCAGAGTGCAGAGGCTTTGGCTCGGCGGCAGCGCGGCCGAATAGCTGCGGTATGCATCCTTTGATTTCTTCTTTTTCCATCCTACGTTTCATGTGAAACTAAATGCCTATATCCTATGTCTCTGCAGCTTGAAGCAGAGCGAGTACCGACAGTGTCGGTCACCCAGAGTGCTGGAGCTAGCGAGGGTGGGAGTACTGGAGCTGGTGATGAAGATGTCGCGACTGGTGAGGGACAGAGGATCAGTGTCTCAGTTCCTGAGCGTTTTCGTCCCGCGCCCAAGAGGGGTCGTGGGCAGTAGCTAGCCTTTCCTTTCTTGTACCTGTATTTGTTAGTTCTAAAAACAGATAATTTGACATTTGTATTTTTTGTTTGTATTTGAAGCATCCTCAGCGTGTATGAGAAATTAGATATTTATGCAATATTTTTCAAAGTTTTGTGAATGCCTGGATTTAAACATGGGCCGAGGAATGGATCACTCGGCCGAGGGTTCCATTCTTCGGCTGCTACTTCCATTTCCTAAAGAAGTTGGGTTTTTACTTTTAGCCAAACGGCGTTTTTCCCTTCTTACACTTGAATTTGATTCAGGCTCTTTTATTTGCTTTTGCTGTTCCTGCAATCTCTTTGCCATGTTTTGGGATTGTTAGAATGCTTGGTCCCTTATGTTGACGACTTTTGAGTCTGAGAGGATGAACGATGATTCTTACGTATCTTTGTTTTTGCCAATTCCCTGGAAAATGACTAACTCATCTTTTGTGAGCTCAATACGCGGAGTTAGCTATGCCTATCATTGAGTACAAACCTTTTGGTATTGTCTTTCTTCTCTCCAAATGTTTGGGCCGCATCTCGACGCGAGATTGCCTACGTATCCCAATCAAGGAATCAGGCCTTTTACGTAGTTCCAAGATCACCACCTTTGAGGGTTGGGTTTTCACTCTTGATTTTTCTTTTTCTCATACTCTAGGTTTTGCCTAGGTTACCTGATAGAGGTTGAGTCCCTAGCGAGCTTTCCTTCGAATGCCTTAACTTTTGCCTAGGCTGCGTTTTCGCTTTTTCTTTGTCCTAGCAGGCTCTGCTCTTACTTTTGTTTGGGTGTATAGATTGCCCAACGAGCATTTTTCTCTCAAGAGGTGTTTGGAGAGGAATCTGATGGAGATGTTTTTATGAATCTCCTGTTGTGTTTGTACTTTCACAATGGGCAAGCTAACCCTAAGTGTTCTCACGGAGATAGCGTCTTTTTCCTGAGTTTTGATAAAAAGCCTAGTTCTAAGTAACCAGGGTTCGTCCCCTCTTTCCTTTTGGTCGGTAACATAAAGAATTAGATTCTTGAAATCCTTTTATCTTTGGCAGAGAGATTGTAGTGTATAACAATCACATTTTAAAGATGGAATCATTTGTTAAGCATAGAAGTGATAAAATGGAGATTTATTCAATCGTAGATAATGCCCAAACAGGGGCCCAAAACATGTCCTAACTTGTCTTTAGGAAATGAAAGCAATGTTTTTGTCATGCGATTTACTGCAGTATTTTGGGAGTGGCTCCTTTTCCTTTTGCAGTTTTATACTCTTCTTCACCCTCTTTGCCAAACAGAATCTTTAGGTCAAATTCAGCTAGCACCTCAATCCAGTCTTCGGGAGCAGGAGATGAATTGGTTGGTTCTTCTTCCAAATCACTGTCGGTCCATTCCTGATCAAAGAAGATTTGCATTCCAGGGTACCGTTGCTTGGTAACTTCGTCTTCCCATGTCTCTGCGAAGCCACAGAATGGAAAGTCTTCTCCTTCTCTCACAAACCAGCCATTGGGCGTTTTTGGGATCACGAGTTTCTCTTCTTTGACCCTGCTTCCTCTTGCCTTAGCCTTTTCCATGCTTTTCTTCCTTTTTACCTCGGCTTCTGTCGGGGTGTAGCCAAGACCAAAGGCGTATTGATTATGCGGAGGATCAATCATTTGCGAGATGCCTTGTGATCTTTTGCCTAAACCCAACCCAGGGAGGTATTTTTGCTTCTTCATCATCCATATGGCGAGGGTGCTTACATAGAAGTTTCTCTCAGCCATTAAGGCTTGCACAGCAGTTGCTTCCTCAAGACTGAATCCAGTAAGGAAGGTTTCCTCGGTTTCTACCTCTTGGACAGGTGTATCAGAATGAGCCCGGATTGATGAATCCCCCAGAATGGTTATAACCCTTCCATCTACCGCGAATTTGACTTTTTGATGCAAAGTGGAAGGTACTGCCCTAGCGTCATGTAGCCAAGGCCTTCCTAATAAAAGATTGAAGGTGGCCGGTATATCCATCACATGGAACTCCACATCCCTTTTGATCTTCTCCACTTCTACTGGCAATGTGACACACCCAACCACTCTTCTCTTTGAATTGTCATACCCCCTTACTCCTTGGCTTGAAGGGCGCACGTCGGTGGCATTTACCCCTAGCTTGTCGAGGGTTCTTTGAGGACATACGTTTAAAGCAGACCCATTATCTACCAAGACCAGTGGGATCCATTTGGTGAGACATTTAAGTGAAATGTAGAGAGGTTTGTTGTGTGCAGGCCCTTCAGGAGGTAGATCTTTGTCAGTGAAAGCTATCGTTGGTTTCGGAGCTTTTGACGCCATTATGAAACTCACGAGTTCTTCGGGGGTGATGTCGATGGGAACTTTGGCTTTCCCCAAGGTTTTGAAGAAGGAGTTACGATGTTCGTAGGAGGACATAAGCAATCCCCAAATAGAGATATCAGCTTGGATTTTCTTTAGTTGTCTTAGCACCCTGTCTTCCTCAGGTTCGGTCCTTTGGCTTTCTTCTCCTTCCTCTTCTTCCATTACTCGCGTTGAGGTTGAACTTTCCCCACTTAGTTTAGGAGGTTTATACACCCTTCCGCTTCGGGTGAGGTGACCCACTTCTTCTTCTTGGGTACCCCAAGGATCAGCAGGCTCAATTCTTCCAACTTTCCAATCATTTGGCAGGGCTTGACGCATGTCCAACCACCAATCCCCATCATCAATGGCATAGATGTGGGGTTCTCCCCCTGTTGCAAAGCATTCCTCGTTCTTAGAGAGGATTAGGGATGGTTTGGCTCGGGTATTTAGAATAATGTGTAGGGCAGGATTATATGTGGGGCTATTGGATAGGCTTATGAGATTGATATTTTGAGGCGGTGGTTCGTTGTTGTGAGCGGGAAGTGGATTGGTTTGTACATTAGGCTTAGGAGGTTTTATGGCTTGACTATCAATGAGATCCTGGATGTCATGATGAAGACGCATGCAGCGGTCTGTCTCATGTCCAGGGTGTTGATGGTAAGCACATTGCTTATTGGCATCATAGCTTGGGCCATAAGGTGGCTGAGGAGGCGGATTATTCAAGAGCCTAAGGTGCCCTTGACGGCTTAGGATGGCTAAGGCTTGGGATGGAGTCATATAGAGTGGGCTGAAATTGCGGCGAGGGCAATTCATGTTTCTAGATGAGCTAGTTTGAAAAGGGTCTTGTGGCAAGACTGAGTCAAGGGTGTTGACGGAGGCAGGAGATGCACGGTTTGGAAAGGTTTTTCTGGGTGGAGGGGTTTCTTCTTTTCCAATGAGGCCCAACTTGATCCCATCCTCGATTTGTAATCCAGTGGCGTGTAGACGTTTGAAGTCGGTGATAGCTTGAGTGTAAATGTGAGTGAGGTATTTGGGCTGTAAATTCTTGACAACTATCCTCACTTGATCTTCCTCGGAAGGGCGGCTTTTCATCTTGGCAGCCTTCTCTCTCCATCTTGCCACAAAGGTAGCAAAGTCCTCATTGGATTCTTGTTTAGTCATCTCCAAATCTCGGGTAGTTAGCTCAATTTGGACATTGTACGCATACTGCTTGACAAAAGCGTTAGCAATTTCAGGCCAAGTTTGATAATGCACAAATTCCAAAGTGAGAAACCAATCGAGGGCGCTTCCAGTGAGAGTTCTTTGAAATAATTGAGTGATGAGCTCGTCGGTCAAGCCCATAGGCTTCAGAGTGTTGATGACATGGCGGACATGGCTGGTAAGGTTACCAGTCCCGTTGAATTTCTCGATGTTTGGCATTTTGAACCGTCCAGGTAGTTGAGATTCTGGAAAGAGGCAGAGTCCTTCGAAATCTAGAATTTGGTCTCCTTGTGAGCGAGCCAAAGCGTGCTTGATCTCCTTGACCTGTTTGGCCAATTCAGGGTTTTCTATAATTTCATGAGAATTTTCTGCTTCCTCCTCGTTTTTCTTGTCTTCAACATCTCTTGCTGCTTTCTCGGCTTGTAAATAGGCAATTTGGGCTCGGAGCTCGGTGATGGTAGCATCATTATCTGCCATTTTTGGGGTGTAGGTAGGGAGATTGTTTGGTCAGGCTTGGAATTGGGTAGATAATCGGTTTTGTTGAGGAGACCACCGCGAAGTCCCTGAAACTGATTGGGACTGTTGCGGTGAGAGTGTCTTGGTAGACGAAGGCGACCGATGAGATGACTGTAAAGACCTCTGTTTGGCGTGACTTCGGGTATTGTAAGAGTATAAAACTGGCTGAGGTTGCTTCTTTAACCTACCTATTGTGCCTGCTTGAAAAATAGAATACCTGGAAGTCAGTATTTGGCCTGTGTATGGTTAGGATTTGGGTTTGAAAATCCCAACCCTTCTACACAGAAAGAGTTAATACAACAACAAATGATACAAGGTGTGAGGAAGAACTTTTGCAAGTAGAATGCAAGTAGGTTCCTAGCCTGTAGGTTCCTGTCTTAGTTTCATAAGTTCTATGGCTTTCTAAGGTATGCAAGGTTTTGGTAGTTTCAGGGTGCTCCGTTGTCAAAGGGCACCAATCCTCTCACCAGCCCATCATAGGCGGCGATTGGGTGATTTCCTTTTTGATATACCACTAGGTACGAGTGACTGTGGAGTTTGCTGGAACCCCCAACATAGCCCGTGTCATGCCGGGATATCAGGTGAACTCAACGGGTTGCCCGCTCGATGCATATGATAGATGAATTAAACAAGGCACGTATTAGTCTTATGTTGAACTTTTTGGTTATGGCTCTCATATTCCCCAGCAGAGTCACCAAAAACTGTAGACACCTCCCAAACGGGGCATCGCCATACAGATTGATCATGTTTGTTTGTTCGATTGGTTGCTCACTTCATAAACCAAAATCATGGACATTCCCATGGCTAGGAACGTCGCCACATGATAACGGTTATCATCAAATAGAGTCGCCACCCAGTTTATTAAAACTGGGAAAACAAATAGAGATTCTGGATACGGGAGCCAAAAGTACAATAAGGGGAAGTGTTAGGCACCCCTCTTTGCCCAGTCGTGAGACTGGCCCATAATCATTCAACACAAGACGTATAGATGCTTTGTTTAATTCCAACACACAGTCTGTTTATTTATTCCTTTAAACAGTAAGCAAAGTGAGCCAGTGCGATAAATAAAGCATGCATTCAGAAGGCAGAAAAGCAAACAAAATGTCCCAGGGAGATGGATCCCGCGGCCGGTGAATGGATATCACGGCCGAGAGATCCTCCTGGTTTGATGTACCGGCCGAGGGATCGAAGCCCCGGTCGGTGTTCTTCCTCACACCAGACAGAAAGATTAACGGATAATCAAAACGCTACAGTTAATCAAAATGCAGTAAATTAAGACAAACCAGAGGCCGTTGGGCCTCACTACCTTGATCCCTCAGTTGCTTGATTGCTTTGGATTAGGCGTGATTGACTGATTGCTTGATCGAGAACCCTAGGGTTAGGGTTTGAACTTCGGGGTTTGATCGCCGGATTGACGGCTGCCTTCGGGAGGTTAGGGCTTTTGAAGAGTGGGATTTAGAGAGTATTTGTGCAAAGCTTCAAGGCTTGATTGAGTGTGAAGGTGTATCAATTTCGGAGCCCAAAGGCTCCTTTTTATAGGCATAGGGATGACTCACTCCGGCCAATCAAATCATGAGATGGCAATTGCAATTGCAATGCATCTCTAACTCTACGTCGTAATCTCTGAGCGTAGCCCGAACGCATCGGGAAGGTAGTGTAGTTGGATCAAACCAAACGTTCCAGAGTCTGGAAAAAGGTCGATCTGGCGGCCGAGTAAAGGATCTTGCGGCCGTGGAATGGATGTCTCGGCCGAAGGATAGATCTTGCGGCCGAGGAATTGATCTCTCAGGGAGATTTTGCTGGCAACAGGTTGCTCGGGTGAGGGATTGATGTTATGGCCGTTAGATCGATGTTACGGCCGTCAGATAGATTCTCCTAGGCTTCTGTATTTCTGTCTGAAAGGCTGTATGGCTTTGAATTGGGTCCTCTAAGTGGTTCAAAGTTCTCACCGAAAGTCCTAAGGTCCTCAAGGAAGCAATCAGCAATCAATGTATCCATTTCATCATCGGGATTGTCCCAAGGTGGGACTTGAAATAATCGTTAGGCCAAATTGGGGTGTCACCAGGAGGATCCCTCGGCCGTGACATCCATTCACCGGCCGCGGGATCCATCTCCCTGGGACAGTTTGTTTTGTTTTGCTTTCTGACGCATGCTTTATTTATCGCACTGGCTCACTTTACTTACTATTTAAAGGAATAAATAAACAGACTATGTGTTAGAATTAAACAAAGCATCTACATGTCTTATGTTGAACGATTATGGGCCAGTCTCATGACTGGGCAAAGAGGGGTGCCTAACACCTTCCCCTTATTGGACTTTTGGCTCCCGTATCCAGAATCTCTATCTGTTTTCCCAGTTTTAATAAACTGGGTGGCGACTCTGTTTTGATGATAACCGCTATCATGTGGCGATGTTCCTAGCCATGGGAATGTCCATGATTTTGGTTTACAAAGCAAGCAACCAACCGAGCAAACAAACGGGATCAATCTGTATGGCGATGCCCCGTTTGGGAGGTGTCTACACCATCGTCTCGAACAACGGCACCCAATTTGTTGGAAATGGCCTTACAAGTCTCTGCGAAGAATTTAGAATCCGCTTCTTCAACTCTACTCCAACATACCCCCAAGGAAACGGCCAAGCCGAGGCTACGAACAAGACTGTCTGCGCTGGGATAAAACGTCGGCTGAACTCCAAGCGCCGCAAGTGGGCGGAGGAACTCCCAAGGGTTCTATGGGCCTATTGTTCCACACCACGACGCTCTACTGGCCAGACTCCCTTCTCCATGGCTTTCGGCATGAAGGCCATCATCCCGCTGGAATCAAGGTTTCCCACTCTCAGGACAGAAATCTTCAACCCAAAGACAAACGATGAGGCTGTCGAACAAGAGCTCATACTTGCCGAAGAAAAGCGCGATGACGCTCGGCTCAAGCTGGCTGAATACCAGCAACAGGTGGCCAAGGGGTACAATCGGAGTGTGCGAACCAAGAAATTCAAGCCAGATGATTTAGTTTGGCGAAAGGTGGTGCAAGCAAGCAAGAAAATGAAATTTAAGCCCAACTGGGAGGCATCTTTTCGTGTCGTCAAGATTGCTAGTGAAGGTGCATACGTGCTGGAAGACATGAATGGGAAAGTCCTCACCAACCCATGGAACACACAGAACCTGAAAAGAGCATACATGTGAACAACTTTCTTATTATATGCTCGGCTGCGTACTATCCTCGGCCAACCTTCGTGTCACTAAATCTTTAAGTTTTGTTTGGCTTCGGCCTCCCTATCTATGTTATTCAAAAAAGAATGGCTTCAGCTCATAGTTTTCTTCTCCTACTTTGTCTTGTACTCCAGAGTTTCTCAATGAGAAGACGAGTTTTGCAATTGAATTCTTTAAATACTTCAAGTATCGTTCTACTTCACAGCTTACTCACATCACCCACTTTCGGCAAACCTGCCAAACATAAACAATGACTTCGGTCACACCCACAAACGGCTCTTAAGCCTCTTGCTTCGGCCACTATCGCCACCCAAAGAAGCAAACATAGGACATATGGTCCGCCGAGCCTAAAACACACATCTCTGATGGAACTTAGACTTCGGCTCGAATTGGCAAGACACCATGGTCGGCCACCGAAAGGTTACACTCGCACTTGGCGAGCAAACCACCCACAAACAATCAAAACTCTCAAAAGTCCTTCGCTTAGCCAGGGGCTGGCACTTTGGCCGAGCCACAACAACTAATGAGAGGGCACCCAGCACTCTTACGACCCATCAATATCTGCACAATGTCAGACAACGAAGTCAAGTTCGGCGACCTATGATCACTACTTTACTACTTTGGTCAAGGCTCGGCGATTACCACACTACATTTACCCTCCTCAAACAATAATCAAACATTCAACCTACTTAGCCGAACCAAGACCAAAGTGGGGGCTACGGATAACTACCATTCAAACAAGCAAAGCCCATCAAAATTTTCCTAAGGTACGAAGACATTCAATCAAGTTCGGTAAAACAGAGTGTAGACACCCCAATTTGGACTTTTCAAAGTTCCTTGATTTGTGGCCCGGAGGCTCCCCGATGATGACTTTGGATTGAAACAAGCCTGGTACCGATCAGAACCTTGCTCCTTGAAAGATTTGAAGAAGTATTAAGAATGGTAAAAAAGGGATTTTCAAGCGTTGGGGAGCAATACCAAGCGCTCAAAACTGTTTCACAAAACCCCTGGTCTAGCTCTTTCTCGAGCGCTCGAGAGTGAGGTCCCAAGCGCTCGGGAGTAATCCCAAGCGCTCGAGACTTTTCTGTTGCCCAATGCATGGCTGTATCACCCACTCACCTCGCAAATCATCATTACAGCCACTTTCAGCCCGCCGATGGCTCATTCCACACTCAACCTCTGGTAGGAAGATATTCAGGCCAAGGGTTTACCTATTAAACAAATGTTTTATGAAAACCATTTGATTTTCAAAAACCATTGGATGTTTTGCCTATAAATATGCCTGGCTTTTCAGTTAGGAAAGAGGACCACGAAAAATTTCATTCCAGAGCACCCTTACTCTCTGCTCTTTTTCTCTCTCTAGCTAAAGACCAAAAACCTCCAAACTCTCTTCCAAACTTCAAAGGGTTTTGCAAATCACCAAGGAAAAGGGCAAGAAATCCAGAATATCCATCTGATCTCTTGCACTCTCCTCTCTTCATCCACATTTCAAAGCTACACCAAGGAGCAAGGTTCAAGGAAAAGGTAGAACTCTTACCTTTGATCATAACTAAAGGGCTGTTCTTCCCTTCTGAGGGGGGTCTCTCAGCCTGACCCAGTCTTCAATACTGGGTGCATGGTTGGGAGACCCTAGTGTAAAAACAAGAGCAATGGGGCACAAGAAAACATTTTCACAAAACCCTTACTGGAACTACTCCCAAGCGCTCGAGAGTGCTCCTGAGCGCTCGAGACTGTTCCAGGTCTCATGCATGGCCCCCTTTGTGACACAGTAAGTTGAAAATGATGTGTTGATCTTAAATGAATGGTTTCGTTTTGGCATGCATGCACAGAAAGCCATTTTTCCTCAAAACAGAACCATTTTCTTACAAAGATTTCATGGAAGAACAAGGCTCCTTTTGTTTAAAGTTAAAAGAATTAGTCATTTTAGAGAAACATAAAAACAAGGGTCTTTGCATGTCAAGATGGAACCATTTCCTGTTTGAGAGTAAGCTGGTATGCAGCTCACTCCCAAGCGCTCTGAACCATTCTAGAGCGCTTGGGAGTGCATGCATGTCATTACTTCCCATTTCCCAGCCTGCTGTGTTACCTGATCTCTGCATGCATTAGTGTGGCCTGTTGCTCCTTTAAATTTGTAGATCTCGCCTTGTTAAGGCAGGGATGCATGATTTGAAAGGTTGAAGTCTTAGCCCAGTCTTTCAAGTCCTCTGCTGAGCCAGTATTGTACTTAATATTCATTTCAGTTCCTATTTTAGCATTGTATTTTGTCTGTGCTAACAAAGCTTGCAGGTTGATCAGAACTCCCAAGCGCTCGGGACTGATCTCGAGCGCTCGAGAGTGAAGTCAGTGACAGATCCTCAGCTTCTGTAATCATGCATTTTGCTCATTTCCATTTAATCATCCACTGTACAACTGCACATGCATGCACTGCTTACCTGCTATAACTGTACATACTTGCTAAATGACTTAATGAAACAAAATCCCTTTTGAAAAATCCCACAAATGTTTAGTAGAGACCGATTTCGAATCGGGCGAGGGGGGTGCCGTAAAACCCTTCCCCCCTCGTAACATGGCTTCCGGACCCTTGAAACTGATCTCTGGTTTTCAACTTCAAATCATTTGGTTTTCCAAACAAAACGGTTTCTCGGGTGATATACCGCAAATCCGGGTGGCGACTCTTCAAACGGCGTATTTCTCTTCAAAGCGGCGGGAAAATACAAAAGAGCAAAACGGGCCCAAGAGTTTTTCGGGCATGCAGCCCACAGTGGCGACTCCGCTGGGGAAAGTTTAATTAATACTTGAGAAAAAGTTGGTTTGTTGATAAAACGGCCCGCTTTTCTTGAATATCAATTAAACTCGTGAGCCGAGCTTGAAAAACATTTGTGGGATTTTCAAAAGGGATTTTGTTTCATTATTTATTTCTTGTATGTATATATCTTGTGCAACCCCGCTGTTGTGTTTCGGCAATCCTACCCGGCTTGCCGGTGATGGGGAATCCCGGAATGCTCAGCAACCCTCGACCGTGATGAGTCATCTCTACCGTTTGTACCATTATTGGGTGTACGCTCAATGGTGGGAGGTATACTTTGACTCTAATCCGGGGAACCCTCTTCAAACCAAAACCAGCCTTTGTACGTGTTTAGAAAGCTATAGAACCTTCCAAACTAGGACAGGAATCCGCAGGGTAGGATTATATGCTATATCCTGTCTACGTGTTACTGCTTTCTGCATCTCACCATGCATCTCATTCATGTCATGCCGTCTTGCTGTCCGTTCATTTTGAGTCTTGCGCTTTTAATCTCACTCGCACGGTCTGTAGAAGGTTGCCGAGGCCCGATGATGAATCGTGCACCCTAGTGTACGTTGTCTGAACTACATGAGTCCTTAGAACGATGAGTCTTTGGGAAATCAGGATGTTACTAAGTCCTTGACTAATGCCTAATCGAAATTTCGACGGAGAATAAGGAATAACAAGGAAAACGATGTCGTGATGTCACTTTACTTACACCACCTTGGCTAATGGCACAGTGTCACTGACACCACGATGGTTGGGGTATCACGCCGTCTATACTAAGTTATTCCAAGTTCAAAATTGAAACTTCGAACGAGGACTGGTCGAATATTTAGTTCATTTTGACATCTCTTAGAATTCGCCGTTCCGAACAAAGGATACACCCTAAAAAGAAATTCTGAGGAATTAAGTAACCTTCGAAAGACCGTAATCTTGTCACCCTTGCACATCGCACCTCGCATCTTACAACTGCTTTTGTGTCGCATATAGGACTTTTACGCTTGTTTGCACACTTTGTGTAGGATTGCCTGGACCAATGATGAGTCGTGCTTTTTAAAGGCGCGTTGTTGAAATTAATCATTCCTAATCAAAGGATACACCCTAAAAGAATCTCTGAGGACTAAGGCGATCCTTCATAGGATGTCGTTTCTTGAGTCAGGGTCTAGGAGACCATAAATCCACGGAGTTTGGGATACCTCCGGTGTTCGCCGTGCCCGAACGGCTCCCTCTAGTTTAGCCTTAAGTGCATCTTCCAGCGGTCTTATTGCTCTGTCTCGGATGGTCTTAGATAAGGAGATTGGCTCTGATTCCCAACATGCGGAATTTAACCTGCCTGACACCGACTTACCCATCACTGTTGGAACTTCCCGTAAAGTTGGATCCCTTGAGTCGACGACGACAACGTGTTTTTAACAATTCTTTTATACACATTCTTCAATAAATCATAACAGGGGCACGTTCTGAGTTCGCTTTTTGCTTTACTGTTAGCACTAAGCCACCCATCCCTCACAAAACCACACCATCTTCTCCGACTATCTCGAAATGGCAGGGCAAGCAGAGCTGATTGAACTAAGAAGGGCTGTGGAAGAAATGAACCGAAAAATGGATGAACAAACGGCTCTATTACAAGGGCTGATGGGCATTCTCACCTCCATCATGTCAAATCCTGGTCTGGGATTAAGTGCTGATAAGGCCAGAAGCGGGGAAACTCCGCAAACCTACCACTCTCCAACTCCCGGAGTCAAGCCACAATCAGAGGTGACGCTCTCTGACATGCTGAGAGACTTGGTCGAATTCCACGACGCCAAGAAGCGCTCAAAGGAAGGTACAGGGTCCTTGCCTAAAACTAGGACTAAAAGGCAGGACGTGCACAAAGGCAAGAAAGCAGCATGCAGTGCCGAGGCAAGCAACGTCTCCGCCAGAGGCTCCCTTGGCACCGCTATGAGCCCTCAATCCAGCAGCAAGATCCCACCAAGGTTCCTCTCCCGCTTTTCTGCCCCTTTGTCTCTGGTTTATGGGAGACTCCTTGAAGCCGATCTCATCCAACCGCTCCCTCCAACTCCGCCACCTCAGAAGCTCTCGTCGTCCCACAATCCGGACGCCTATTGTACCTTTCACCAGTGTGCGGGCCATTCTACTAACAGCTGCTTCCGTCTCCGCCACAAAATCCAAGACCTCATCGACGAGGGGATCATCTCACCTCCACCTTCAAAGCCAAGTCCTGTCGTGGGAAATTATCCTCCGACTTGCGAGGAGTTCAAAATTGGCCAAGTCAGTGACTTGATGGGGCATGGTTCCTTTGGGCAGCTTTTGAGCAACCAAACCATCAACGGCAATGCCATGAAAGCCCATCCTCTCCAGTGCATCATCGACAATTGGTCGCCAGAACCTGTGGTTCCGACCCTTAATATGCTCAGCGCCTTCGCTACAGGCTCCCAGCCGACGCAGAATATGAGGATGGATCAGAATCCGAATAACGCTTGAGGTGCCTGCCCATGGACGGAATTTTCTCACAAGTTTGGGAAACTTTTGAATTTCGAGTCAAGTCTTAGTCTTTTAATTTCAAGTCAATTTGTACTTTCAGTCTTTCATGCTCTCAGGTCTGTCTTGTTGTCAAATTCGAGTTTGTAATCGAAAAGAAGAAAAGCCAAAAAAGAAAGTCTCTTTTGTAGGTCTGAACTACGTTATGACCTGATTCCTTTGCAAGAGGGATACGTAGGCAGCCTTATCCCGAGGCCCGGTCATGTTCTTTCGAGTCGATTCCAAAATTCGGTCACAATCTTTTGAGTCAATCCTTTATCAGTCCGTCCCGTCTTTTGGTGTCAAGCCTCTTGAGTCGAAATTGTGGTAATAAACTCGTGTTTTGTGATAATCCCTTAACTTGGAATTGTTTTTCACCGTCAATTGAGAAATTAAGACACGAGGTATTTTGCCCTTGCGAGAAGAAGAATTTCATGGGACCATTCCCTGACGCCGTGAAGAAGCAACGCCTTGGCCCAAGAAAAAGCTCGCTAGATCAAAACCTCAAAATGTGATCTAGGCAAAAGTTAGAGCACACAAATCTCTTAAACTACATCTAGGATCCAGTTATCAAAGTTGTGCAATTCAAAATGAAGAAAGGCATTCTTTTCTTTTATCACACGCTTGAAGATATATATCCATTGATAACCCCCTTTGAGCCTAAATCAATTTCTTTGAAAGAACCCAGCTAGGCAGCTATCCCCCACACTGGGGTGAAATGAGGAAAACAAAAGTGCCAAACACCTGGTTATCATCAGCGCATCTGAATTCAAAGCATGAAAATGCCAAATACATGGGCGCAATGAGGTGCAAAACATCGAACAAAAATCAGAGAAAGCTCAAGACCAATGAAAACGCCAAACGCATCGGGCACAACAAAAGGCGAAGCAAAGCAAGTGAAAGAAGGCGCCCATCAAAAGCAAAAAAAAAGGGGGGGCATAGAAATATTCAAGATGGATGCTAGCTCTCGAAACCCCAAGAAAATGAAAAAAGTTTGAGCCTATTATCCTTTCTTTGTTAAGCCAAAACCTTGGCCACGTTACAACCCGAATAAAGTCCTGTCAGATTGAAAAACACAACTTGATAACAAAAATCCTGGACAATAGGAGAAAACAAGAAGAAGCGCCAAGGCATTTTCTAAATCCATGGGTTGTCGTCAGCAACCTGGAGCATGACTTCTAATAAAAGTCCTCGTGTTTTGCCAAAACATTTCAAAGCCTCGAATGGGAAAATCATCAAAACTTGATTTTATCATGACAATTTCAAACATTAAATTCTCAAATAATCAAACTCCTCGTCCAGTCAAGGTCTTCGTTAAGAGTCAGTCCTCTGATAAAAGGTCTTTCTTGTCCTTTGAGTCGTCTGGGCCTTGTCCAAATTCACGCAAGGTCATTAAGGTCCCAACTTGTGAAAGAAACTCCAATACATGGAAGAACCCGCACTTGAGCTCATGACAAAACTGGTTGCCGAAACTATCAGTAGAATCAAGGAAGAGGATCAGAACGAAGGACTGTCACTCACTGGGGCACATCAGCCCAATGCCATCAATCACTGCAAACGTACAGCCGACCTCAAGATTGGGGCATGCATGCTCGGGACTCAAGCCCTGATCAAGGCCAAACTCAAACCAGCTCCAGCTCAAACCCAATTTCCATCCAAAGACGAACTCCATCTCAAATCCCAAGGTCCTGAAGATACCGGTCCGCTGGCCAAAAACAGTAAAGCAGAAAGGGTACTCGGACATGTCCATTGTTGTTTTTCAAAACTAAAAATCATCAGTGTTGTCAAAAGTCGAAACACGGGTCTCACTTTCTAACCTCGACCCCCCACGGTCGCCTTCTTCCTTCATATTCGTCAACATGACTGCTCATCTTCTGCCATAGATTTGGCACCCTTCAAACATCTTCCGCCATAGATTTGGCACCCTTCAAACATCTTCTGCCATAGATTTGGCACCCTTCAAACATCTTCCGCCATAGATTTGGCACCCTTCAAACGTCTTCCGCCATAGATTTGGCACCCTTCAAACATCTTCGGCCCTAGATTTGGCACCCTTCAAACATCTTCCGCCATAGATTTGGCACCCTTCAAACGTCTTCCGCCAAAGATTTGGCACCCTTCAAACATCTTCCGCCATAGATTTGGCACCCTTCAAACATCTTCCGCCATAGATTTGGCACCCTTCAAACATCTTGGCACCCTTCAAACATCTTCTGCCATAGATTTGGCACCCTTCAAACATCTTCCGCCATAGATTTGGCACCCTTCAAACATCTTCTGCCATAGATTTGGCACCCTTCAAACATCTTCCGCCATAGATTTGGCACCCTTCAAACGTCTTCCACCATAGATTTGGCACCCTTCAAACATCTTCGGCCATAGATTTGGCACCCTTCAAACATCATCCGCCATAGATTTGGCACCCTTCAAACGTCTTCCGCCAAAGATTTGGCACCCTTCAAACATCTTCCGCCATAGATTTGGCACCCTTCAAACATCTTCCGCCATAGATTTGGCACCCTTCAAACATCTTGGCACCCTTCAAACATCTTCCGCCATAGATTTGGCACCCTTCAAACATCTTCCGCCATCTTCCGCCATAGATTTGGCACCCTTCAAACATCTTCCGCCATAGATTTGGCACCCTTCAAACATCTGCCGCCATAGATTTGGCACCCTTCAAACGTCTTCCGCCATAGATTTGGCACCCTTCAAATGTCTTCCGCCATAGATTTGGCACCCTTCAAACGTCTTCCGCCAAAGATTTGGCACCCTTCAAACGTCTTCTGCCATAGATTTGGCACCCTTCAATCATCTTCCGCCATAGATTTGGCACCCCCCCCCCCCCCCCCCCTTCCGCCACCATAGACTTGGCGCTGTCCTGAGTGACACATTTCTATCGTTTGCTTGCATGTCTGCACGTCTGCATGTTTGCATTTGTCCCAAAGAACTACGCTGGTCTGATCCTTGCAGAAAAGGGTACGTAGGCAGTCTGAAAAGACGCGACCACATGCATCAGATGTTTGTATCTTTACTTGCATTTGATTTTGAGTTGAGGATTTGATTTGGCTCGAATTGGGCTGTCTCAATCTTTGGACGGCACTCGTATCTAGATGTGATGCTGAGCGTCGCCCAAAGAGGGGCAACTGTAGACACCCCAATTTGGACTTTTCAAAGTTCCTTGATTTGTGGCCCGGAGGCTCCCCGATGATGACTTTGGATTGAAACAAGCCTGGTACCGATCAGAACCTTGCTCCTTGAAAGATTTGAAGAAGTATTAAGAATGGTAAAAAAGGGATTTTCAAGCGCTGGGGAGCAATCCCAAGCGCTCAAAACTGTTTCACAAAACCCCTGGTCTGGCTCTTTCTCGAGCGCTCGAGAGTGAGGTCCCAAGCGCTCGGGAGTAATCCCAAGCGCTCGAGACTTTTCTGTTGCCCAATGCATGGCTGTATCACCCACTCACCTCGCAAATCATCATTACAGCCACTTTCAGCCCGCCGATGGCTCATTCCACACTCAACCTCTGGTAGGAAGATATTCAGGCCAAGGGTTTACCTATTAAACAAATGTTTTATGAAAACCATTTGATTTTCAAAAACCATTGGATGTTTTGCCTATAAATATGCCTGGCTTTTCAGTTAGGAAAGAGGACCACGAAAAATTTCATTCCAGAGCACCCTTACTCTCTGCTCTTTTTCTCTCTCTAGCTAAAGACCAAAAACCTCCAAACTCTCTTCCAAACTTCAAAGGGTTTTGCAAATCACCAAGGAAAAGGGCAAGAAATCCAGAATATCCATCTGATCTCTTGCACTCTCCTCTCTTCATCCACATTTCAAAGCTACACCAAGGAGCAAGGTTCAAGGAAAAGGTAGAACTCTTACCTTTGATCATAACTAAAGGGCTGTTCTTCCCTTCTGAGGGGGGTCTCTCAGCCTGACCCAGTCTTCAATACTGGGTGCATGGTTGGGAGACCCTAGTGTAAAAACAAGAGCAATGGGGCACAAGAAAACATTTTCACAAAACCCTTACTGGAACTACTCCCAAGCGCTCGAGAGTGCTCCTGAGCGCTCGAGACTGTTCCAGGTCTCATGCATGGCCCCCTTTGTGACACAGTAAGTTGAAAATGATGTGTTGATCTTAAATGAATGGTTTCGTTTTGGCATGCATGCACAGAAAGCCATTTTTCCTCAAAACAGAACCATTTTCTTACAAAGATTTCATGGAAGAACAAGGCTCCTTTTGTTTAAAGTTAAAAGAATTAGTCATTTCAGAGAAACATAAAAACAAGGGCCTTTACATGTCAAGATGGAACCATTTCCTGTTTGAGAGTAAGCTGGTATGGAGCTCACTCCCAAGCGCTCTGAACCATTCTAGAGCGCTTGGGAGTGCATGCATGTCATTACTTCCCATTTCCCAGCCTGCTGTGTTACCTGATCTCTGCATGCATTAGTGTGGCCTGTTGCTCCTTTAAATTTGTAGATCTGGCCTTGTTAAGGCAGGGATGCATGATTTGAAAGGTTGAAGTCTTAGCCCAGTCTTTCAAGTCCTCTGCTGAGCCAGTATTGTACTTAATATTCATTTCAGTTCCTATTTTAGCATTGTATTCTGTCTGTGCTAACAAAGCTTGCAGGTTGATCAGAACTCCCAAGCGCTCGGGACTGATCTCGAGCGCTCGAGAGTGAAGTCAGTGACAGATCCTCAGCTTCTGTAATCATGCATTTTGCTCATTTCCATTTAATCATCCACTGTACAACTGCACATGCATGCACTGCTTACCTGCTATAACTGTACATACTTGCTAAATGACTTAATGAAACAAAATCCCTTTTGAAAAATCCCACAAATGTTTAGTAGAGACCGATTTCGAATCGGGCGAGGGGGGTGCCGTAAAACCCTTCCCCCCTCGTAACATGGCTTCCGGACCCTTGAAACTGATCTCTGGTTTTCAACTTCAAATCATTTGGTTTTCCAAACAAAACGGTTTCTCGGGTGATATACCGCAAATCCGGGTGGCGACTCTTCAAACGGCGTATTTCTCTTCAAAGCGGCGGGAAAATACAAAAGAGCAAAACGGGCCCAAGAGTTTTTCGGGCATGCAGCCCACACAGAGACATTGCAGAAATCACATTCATTCATTCAAAAGGCAAGTACTACAGAAAAACCTAACGGGGAGGTACGGCGTGGTAAACCGTTCGGTGCCGACCCCCAATCAACTATTACACCTGGATCGGTAAACTCCAAACACGGAGCCATCCAGCCCCAACAAAAAGTTTTAAAGTTCAAACAAAAGAAAATCTACTCAAATCTGAGGGACATCCTCCATAGCAACTTCAGCATTAACTTCAGCCTCGGCCTCGGCAGCCCCCTCGACATTTTTAGGCACCTGCTTGGCATCCTCAGCCATGGCTCCCTCGACATCTCCTGTCTTTTTTCCAGTTGATCCACCCCCACCGTCGACGTCGGCATCAGTGAGATCATCGATATCTTCTTCGCTCTCGGGAAATTCCTCTGCAAGAAGAGGTGCGCACTCTCCTCTTCAGTGTACGGCAGGACGAGCTCGGGTGTGACAGGCGAAGGAATTGACTTGGTCAAGTTCAAGTCAGGCTCCAGCTACATAACCGCGCACGCGGCCTTGACTCCATCTTTGTACCCGGCTCGGTAGGAGATGGGGACCCTTATCTTCACCTCATCATTTACCATTGACCGAGCATCCCTTATGTACTCGGCGCCTGCTCGTTTGTACCCGGCCTGATAGACCTTCTCGTCCACCTCCTTCATCGTCCTCTTCTCTCTCCTCAACACTTGGCCGAGCTCGCGATCGGACTTCTTGGCCTTTTCCAGAGCATCATCCCTCTCCTTCTCAAGCTCGGCGATCTTGGCCTTCGCAAGCTTCAAGCTATTTTTTGCGGACTTCATTTTTTCACGCTCAGCCTTCACATCATCGCGATAACGGGTCCTCTCAGCTGCCAACAGCTCAGCTTGATTTGAAGAACGCAACAGAGCCTGTCTGGCCTGCACCAAAGAAACAAACCATCAAGCTCGGTAACATCAATAGGAAACAAATTCTAAATCAAAAAACGAACCTGAACAAGGTAAGCACTAGCATGAACCAGGCTCGGCTGAAGTTCTTCAGGGACCCTATCCATATCCCTCGGCAAGGAGAGGCCACGGAGCATGGTGACAGCCAGTCAAGGCTCCAACTTGACGCTGTCTTCAACATTGACAACCCTGCCCTCGGCCGTGGCAAATGAAGGTGCAAATTCCTACACGATCACTTGGCCTCCAGAACCTGCCAACTTCTCCGCAGCCTTGGAGCCACCAGCAGCAGATGACTCAGTTTGGTCTTTGAGAAGTGGCGTCGGTGGCCTGGTCAGGAAGAAGTCTTGGGCGACCCTCTGCTTCATGGCAACGGGTTCGGCAACTTCAGTGTCCTTCTGCCGTGCAGCTGCACCATCCCTGATATTCACCTTAACCACGTTCCTCCTTCCCATATCTTCGACAAATTCGGGGATGAGGGTTCGAAGAGGAGGAATGCTAATACCTGGGAATTCAGACGGCTGACTCTCCTGAAACCAGAAGTCCGCTGACTTCTTGAAAGTTGGAAACTTCACCCTCAGCTCCTTCGCCTTCTTGCTTGGCTTAGGGACCTTGCTCCTACCTCACTGCTCTTCGGCAGCCTTCTTTTTGCCTCCGGCCTTCGTGTTCGGCCCATCTCCTCTCTCCCTCCTCTTCAGCTTCCCCTTGTACGAGGGAATATAGCCCAGAAGCGTCGGCGCGTCGCGGCAAATCTGGGACTTCAATGTCTCAACGTTCTTCTCAACGGCCAAAGTCTGCTGTCTCTTCGTAATTGCTCGGTGATCTGCAAGAAAGCGTTAACCAGACAACATTAGGGACTCAATGTACAAAGAAGAAACCATGCTCAGCGGAATAAAGAAACGATAAAACAACCTCGAAAATCTTTTATCTTCGGCACGGTGTGTAGCCGCATCGTCTGATCACCGAACTCATAATTGCCACTAACTTCGACATAGAAGTTAGCCCATTTGTCGGTGTCAGGCAGCCCATCTATCAGGGGCTCCTTGCCGCCACAAGTACCTGCGATCGGTCTTGCCGTGCCTAGACATGATGTACGTGTGGAAGAGGCCGGCAACTATGAACTCAAGGTTATGCAGTTCCTTCAACTTAATCACCGACATCACTATCCTGTAACTATTGATGGCGAAGAAGTGTGGCACTATGCCGAACCGGGTCAACAGCTCCCTCAAAAATGGGTGAAGAGGGAAGCGGAGTCCAGCCTCACGATGGCCATAAGGGGAACCGTTATGTGTTCGGGACGGTGCTCCCTCTTATCTTTTATTCGGTTACTGGCCACCTGACTAACGACAACATCATCAGGAATGTTGTACGTTCGGCAAAAATCTTCATACTCGTTGGGACACCCGCTGAAGTAGTGGGCGTGTGGACAAATCTGCCCCCTCTCGTAAAGATCGGCGATCTCTCTATTCTCGGATTGGGTCTCACTGATCCTAGATCTCGAAGAGGTGGTGGCCTCGGCCTGTGAATGAAACAGGGATTCGGCTTCAGGCCCTAACTCGGGTTCGGCGTCGGAGTGTTTGGTAAGGGTGAGGTTATCTCGGGCTCGGTATTGTACCCGTCGTCATATTCATAATCACGCTCGGGGTCAGAGTCACTGGAGCCTGACATGTTCGAAGAGATTGAAGAAGACTGTTGTCAGCGCTTGTGCCTTTCCAAATATTCTCGAATAATCAAATCTCTAGAGTCGTCTCCCGAACTTTCGGAGTCGGATGAAATAATGATGACTGGGTGAGCCAGACCTAACAAAGCAAAGAGAAAATAATGAGGAACCTCATCGTCGGCCAGAAGGCAAGGGTCTCACTACGCTCGGCTTCATAACTGGCCCACCCTATTCCCCCTATGAAGACTCGGTCTCAGGAGACACTAAGATTCAAGCTCGGGAGACACTAAGGCTCAGGCTCAGGGGCTTGGCCAACACCATCGTCGGCCAAAGCTCTCTAGCATCTGAGCTGGGGCTCGGCCAACCCCATCGTCGGCCAAACCCACCAGTATCGAAGATGGGGCTCGAAAGAACAGGTTGAAGCTAAAGATGAACACCACTGTTCATCCCCAGCGTTGTACTGTCCACACACAACAAAAACCTCCCAAAATCTAGAGAAACAAGGGGGAAAGAGCAGAAAAATTGCAGAAACGTTAAGAGGAGTGAAAAACGAACTCAAACCTGGGATTTGTTACAAGATCTGATGGCGAATCTGCTGGAAGACAAACGGTTGC
Organism: Rhododendron henanense subsp. lingbaoense; assembly: GCA_020567845.1. Lineage (NCBI taxonomy): Eukaryota > Viridiplantae > Streptophyta > Magnoliopsida > Ericales > Ericaceae > Rhododendron > Rhododendron henanense. The sequence goes on from CM036318.1 coordinate 25,612,021, forward strand.
AAGGGGAAGCTCTGGCTATGGAGTTCTAGAGAGAGAGAGGGATTGTAACCCTTCTCTCTCCCCTCATCGCCCTTTATATAGAAGTAGGGTTGGGAATTCGAAATTCCCGCCCATCATTACACCGCCGAACCAACGGCCAGTCAGATCGCGACACGTGGCTTAGGCAGAACGGCCGTGCAGAGCCCTGCGCGTGCCAACTGTCTTTCGCTCACTGTACCCAGATAGGAGGTGACATCTGGCGTTACCCAACTGGCGCTCGGCTCTGACAGTACCCGTCATTTATTCGCATTCGGCAATCTCTGGGTTCGGCAAGGACTCAACATCAATCCCTACCACGCGCTCGGCGTCGGCAGAGATTGAGGGGCTATTGTAGCAGGCCGAACATGACCGTTTGTATCAATCAAGGACAAGCTAAGCCAAGTCTATCGGAGACCGCGCCACGATTGGGGCTCAGTACCAACCAAGGCCTACCCCCCGACCATGGTGCACTAACTTCGCATTCAGCAGAGGGTATTGGTTCCAAGCTCGGCCACCTGTAGAAAGGTGACCCATGAACGTGCACCATCCGCTTGTTCCTTCACTAGGCTCGGCCACCCGCGAAGCTACGGAAGGTGCTTGGCAACCTGTCGGTTCGCGTACCGATCCGCGTGCAGAAACGGTTACGCCAGTGGATAACGATGAGCGCACATGGGAGTGCCAGCTCATACAAAAACGGTTACCAGATCTACTCAATGATGTCATGACGGCATCACTTGGCTCGTGCAAGGCACATGATCGTACTTGGAGGGCAAGTCAATGAGACTCTATAAATATCAAGTGATGGCAACCCTAAAAGGTACATGCTTCTACGCACTCATACTGATATAATTTCCAGTCTACTGCCTCTCTCTCTCTGCACATACTTATCCTCTCGCCGGAGGGCCTTGCCGGGGCAACCTCGGTCAGGTCTTAGTCATGCGCTCACTGTGCAGGCTAGGGGAAGAAGGCTGAGCGACCACTGAACCACCAGAGGAGGAACGCGGATCAAGAATCACGGGCCACACACAAGTTAATTTTTAACAAACACTTTTCCTTTATAGAACCTAGTTTCCAATTAAACAGTTTGGAGCATTGTTATAGGTTCGCGTAAATCCCACAAATGGTAATTTAAAGAGGTATGGAGAGATGGGAGTATGGAGGAGGATTCATCATCCTATTGTTAAGAACCGTTTATGATTGGTTTTTGCTTCTTCTTATCCTTCATTTTCTGATCAACACTTAATGCTTGTTCGTTTTGAGCATTAAAATTTATGCACACAGTCCCTAATAAATTTCTTCTATCTATATCTTTTCGCTCATTACTTTCAAAAAAAATTCTCAAAACTCAAACCGAAGTCTGCATCGAATGCCAAAATTTGTACTCCAATTAGGTAGGTGACTGAAAATGTGTAGTATAATTTTTGGTATTTTTTATGCAAGAATTATTTAATATCGATTGTGGGGTACATAGCCATAGGAAGCTTCTAGCGCGCCCACGTGCACAATCATATTTCGCCAGCTTTCATTTTTTTTCTTTTTATTTCATATAAATTGAATTTAGTGAGAGTTTGATAGTAGTACTTATATTGTTGTGAGCTTGAAAGCATGTGAACCAAATTATTGTGCACTCGTGTTTTGGGCCCTCCATTATTAATCTTCTTCTGTACGGAACAAAACAAAGAATAAATGGAATTTAATTTGCAAGGGCAGACTGAAGAGGGGATGTACTGAGATGGCTCCAAGTTCTAATTTCAACTCTCTTATGATTTTGGATTAGATAATTCAATTGCTCATCATATTAATCTTAACCTGCATGTCTCTCTGGGAATCATACATAATATAATTAAATTGATTAAGTGGTTGTTCTACTTAACTGTTTTGTTCTTATTCAAAAAAAAATATTCGCATTTGTTAGTTCTACGCGAAATTTTTGTGGATTATTGATTCGTCTCGATGAGATAAATCGGCAAAAGAAAAAAAAATTACTTTTACCCAAATATTTAGAAAAATAACCACTTTTAAACATTAAAAAAAAAAAAAAGTCTTCTATTTTTCAAAATATTTTGGGTAAAAGTAAATTTTTTTTTTTTACTTTTCCGATTCATTTCGTCGAGACGAATCAATAATCCACAAAAAAATCACGCAAAACTAACAAATGCGAAAAAAAATGAATAAGGACAAAACCAACTTATTTCAATTTATGTTGTGGAACGGGAATTTAAGAAACCCCAAGTTATTAATTGGCCTAGTGGTCAAAGGCTTGATACTTAAGAGTTTGCTTCCTCTTATAAATTTTTATTTTTTATCAACAAAAAGAAGATCTTTGAGAAGGATAACAAAGATTAAAGGGATCACAGGTACACCAGCATCAGAGCCGGCCCTAACTTTTCGGGGGCTTAAAGTGAAAATTAAAAATATGGCCTCTTTTGTTGGACTATAATAAGGGATAAAAAAGTAGGAGGGGCCCTTTCAATTCAGAATTTTTTTGGAAGCCTAAAGCGACCGCAACACTTGTTTTAGCTCCAGGGCCGGCTCTGACCGGCATACGCCGCCTGAGCACCACACCCAAAGGAAGGCAAGATGCCAACAAAAAAACACCACAGTAAAAACGAAAGCCGCAAACAACCCAATAGCCTACAACCAAACCAACTAAAACTCAAAAGAAATAGGGGTTTTTAGAGATAAGCCCCATTTTTTAAGTTCGAACTTCAAATAGTCATGCAAAATTATTTGCATTTTTTATTCCAACCATGCCCCTGCCTTCCTCACGCGCATCAGCGCACAGAGCTAGAGAGCATCTAGTATAGAAAAATTATCCAATGCTCCACGAGCATTGGTGCACCATTAAAACATTGTTTAAATTTCAAAAAGTCATATCTTTTGTTGTAGATATTCATTTTTTTTAAGAAATTACATTTTTTGAACCTACTCAACGATATCTACTGAATAAGATCCATATTGCATATGAAATTGAGATAGACTTTTTCATGGCCGCTCCGTGAACAGGGTGTTTACGGAGCGGCGCAATCTCAGTCATCCATTCGCGCAATTAATGGCTGAGATTAGTTTTCAATTATGACTGGTCACAATTAATTTTTCCCCAAAAAAATTTCATTAAAGTCTGGACTGTCCAAAACATTTTTGGACGGCAGCGATTTACTTCCGTAAACTTTTTTTTACGGAAACCAAAGTCTTTCTCTATGAAATTATGTAAGATTAAGAAAAATATCATTTCCTATAAGAACTATTTCTATGAGAATTGTCCCTATGAGAACTATTTCTATGAGAATTGTCTCGATAAGAACTGTTCCTATGAGAACTGTCTTTATGATAACTGTTTTTATGAGAACTGTCTATAAGAATTGTCTCTATGAGAACTGTCTATGAGACTGGCTATGAGAACTGTGTCTATGAGTTTTCTCTCTATGAGAACTGGGCCCAGTTCGCATAGTTCTCATAGAAAATACACAGTTCACATAATTTCACCACACACTAAAATACACAATTCTCATAGAAAATACACAGTTTTCATAGATAGTTCTCATGGACAATACACAATTTTCATAGACAGTTCTCATGGACAATACATAGTTCTCATAGAAAAATACACAGTTCTCGTGGAAAATACACAGTTTTCATAGAAAGTACACACACGAACAAAATTTACAACAAACACATAACTTTCTCTCCAATGGAGATTCCAATTTCCAAACCCCTTCCGCCTAAATTCCACGTTAAATTCACAACAAACAAATGTCGATGATCCAAAGTTTCTTCAGCAACCGACGGGCAACAACAGCATCTTCTCCGACGAGAATCAAATTCATATTTGAATTCAGATCTTCAACATGTCCTCGCATAACTTTCTTACTTTAGAATCAAATTCAGATCTATTCAATTACATGTATGAGAAATTGTAGCGGGCGGAACATAGATGTTCGCAGTAAGGCGGACCAGGCCCGCCTAGTGCCGAGCGTGAGCCTCGTGCACGGCTCCCATCGGCGTTTTCCATCGACACCCCGCTTGCCACGGGTTCGGCGAAGGACAAGACCTTGCTCGGCCTCTACCCTCGGCGAAGTCCTCGGCAACTTTACCTCCCCCGACGGTCGCATGACCAGGTTCGGCCAGGACCGTGTTCGGCCACCGCGGAGCATAGTATGGTGCCGACGACGACCTGCTGTTGGGCCACGCGTCCTCCCACATGTAGAGACGGTTATAACAGAAGATGATCACGGGCGCACATGGGTGTGCCAGCTCAGCCCTAAAAACGGTTATCAGATCTATTCCTTGACGTCATTATGACGCCGCCTGTCCCGTGGAAGGCACGCGATGGTACTTGGAGAGCAAGCCGGGAGATCCTATAAATACCAAGTGATGGTAACCCTAACAGGTACACACTACTGAATACTGACACTTACTCTCTCTAAGCTTTCTGCTTCCTCTCTGCGCTGTACTCATCCTCTCGCCGGAGGGCCTTGCCGGGACAACCCCCGGCCAGGTCTTAGTCGTGCGTTCCTTGTGCAGGCTATGAGAAGAAAGCTAACCCACCATCGAACCACCAACGAAGGATCAAGGACCAAAGGATCACGGACCACACAATTGGTGAACCCGACGTAAAAACTTCTGACTTAAACGGCTCTCTCATCCTTCAAACCCCCTCACTCCTTCGTAGAACAACCACCGAATCACCTACCATGGGCGGAAATCCAACAGACGCAGACGTTTCGGGGGCCAAAGACGCTAGCGGAAACGTCATCCCCACACCAACCCTCGAAAGGCACATGTCTTTATCTCTCGCCCCTGGGTCCGGGCTCTCACCGGTTTCAGACGACGTCACTTCGGCCTACATCCGCCTACTGCAGCGTCGCGACGACGAACGCGACAATGAACTAGCAGCACTAAGGGCGGAAGTGGCCCAAATGAAGCAACGCATGCAGCAGGACGCCACCCCTGCCGCATCAAGATCTAGCGGAGGCGGAGGAAGAGGCATGCAAACTCCACCCCCTCCACCTCCACCACCACAAGGGCGTCAAAATGAGGGAGGCCAACACGGATCTGTGAAGGACCGCCTAGGCTTCACTCCAGCACCAGGCGACGCCAGAGAAATTATACTCTACAAGCAACCCGCCATATCTGGGACACATCGTTCTAGAAGCCATCACGACGGAACCAGGACAAGGGATACCGAGTCGTTTACAAGCACGTACTCGACTGGTCGCGCAGAGTTCTCTCGCACGACGGCCTCGCACCATAGCCGAGACTCTGCACGGACCAGACCCCATGTTTCCAAACGCCTAGGGAACACCCCGATTGAAAATAAGGACAACGAGCACCACGCTCGGCGCAACGGGAAAGGCGTACATATTGAGGGCGCGAACGATGAGAACAAGTCCCGTCGCAACAAGGATAAAACCGTCGACGGCCCACGCCGAACAGCGACGGACCTACGAGACAAGCTTCGGCGAAGGGAAGCCGAGAAGACGTCGGCAAAAGAGCTCAAGGAGAGGGACTCCAAGAGATCGAAAACGAACGAGCACGGCAAACCGCCGCGCCCAGGGTTTGAAAGGCAACTAAAAGATCTCGGCGTCTCCCCATTCACCTCCCACATAATCAACACGCCGCCAGAGCCCACTTTCCACCTTTCCAAATTCACGAAATTCGATCCGTCGACGTGTGAGGCCTACACTCACCTCATCCACTTCAAACAAACCATTGAGCTCTGCACGCTAAAAGATGAGGTAAAATGCAAGGCGTTCCCGTCCAGCCTCGGCTCCCTGGGACTCCAGTGGTTCAACAAATTGCCCGCTGGATCCGTAAGGAACCTGGCCGACCTTGAACGCGCCTTCAACACACGCTTCATCACGAGCAACAAAACGGCTAAGGAGCCTGAATCACTGTCTCAGATGAGAAAACTATCGTCGGAAACCCTCAGGCAATATGCCGAGCGTTACTGGCAGCTATTCAACGAAATTCCCGGAATCGATGAATATTGGGCTGCACGCACTTTCAAAAACGGCCTGGAAACTGGCAGCAAAATCTTAGACGAACTCGCCATCCGCCCACCACACGGCATGGGTGAACTGATGCGCGTCGTGGAAAGATTTTGTGCTCTCGAGGAACTCTATGCAGACAGGGCGGCCCAGGGGATCCCGAGCTCAACCAATCCATTCTCCTCGACCGTACACCAGCTGCCGGCACAAGTGGCAACCCAACAAACGCAGCCGAAGAAGCAAGTGCACAATATTAAAGAGGGAAAGAAGCGTCCGCCGATGGAGCATGACTACGTGGCCGAAACCACACACTTCAAAGAACCAATTTGGTCTTTTCTGAAGGAAATAATGAGACAACCATGGTTTGAATGGCCGACGGGAAAGCTCGGAACCGACACCGGCCAACCAGATCAAAATCCAAGGAAAAAATGCACTTACCACAACGAGCTCGGCCACTACACGACTGCCTGTGCACCATACAAAGCCCTCCTCGAGAAGCTTGCGGCTCAAGGTCATCTCGATCAATACATTGATCGATCAAAGACGCCCGCCCGGCAGACAAATCCCAACCCCAACGAACAACGCCCGCTGATCCATGTCATCCACGGTCCAGTAACCAAGGCGTCCGAGACTGCCCTCAAAGCCGACATCGATCACGCCTCGACTTCCAAGGAAGTACTCTCAGTCGGCTGCGGATCCAAGCGTCAACGACCACAAGACGTGCCAAAGTGGACGATCAGCTTCACCGAACGTGACCTTGAACACGTTCAAACACCGCATTCAGACGCCCTCGTCGTTACCGTCCAGATCGGCATTCACGACGTCAAACGCGTCCTCATTGATCAAGGGAGCTCGGCCGAGGTTATGTACTACGATCTATTCAAAAAGCTGGAACTACCAGAATCGGCACTACTACCAACCGAAGTACCCCTCATCGGCTTCAGCGGAGCACCTGTTTGGCCAGTTGGCCGAATCTTCCTCCCTGTCGTCGTCGGCACAAAAACACTCTCTGTTGAATTTATCGTCGTCAACGTGCCGAGCCCGTACAACGCCATCCTGGGACGAAATTGGCTTCACGGAATGCAAGCCATTGCTTCCACGTACCACCAACTTGTCCGCTTCATCGGCACCACTGGAAGACAAGAAGATTTACGAGGTGACCAAATCGCCTCCAAAAAGTGCTACGTTTCCGCCGTACACAGTTCTTCCAAAGCAAAACAAGTGCAGTGGGTTGAAGTACCGGACTTGGCCGTAATCGAAGACGTCGGCCAAAAGGCCGAGGAGGACCTGGTGAAAATGCCCATCAACGAGGACGGATCACGCTTCTTCTTGCTTGGCTCCTCACTATCTGACGCCGAGCGAGAAGAGATGTTCCTGTTCCTCAAAAACAATCTTGAAGTCTTTGCATGGACCCCGGAGGAGATGCCAGGGGTGGATCCCAACTTTATTTGCCACTCCCTCAACATAAAAAAGGACGCCAAACCAGTGGTTCAACGGGCTCGACGTTCGGCACCAGAGCACGCCGACGCCGTCATCGAAGAGGTCAACCGACTTCTCGACACCAACGCCATTCAGAAAGTGCAATACCCAACCTGGCTCTCCAACACGGTGGTTGTCAAGAAGAAGAAGGGAAAGTGGCGAGTCTGCGTCGACTACACGAACCTTAATGACGCCTGTCCCAAGGACTGGTTCCCACTACCGAAGATCGACCAGCTCGTAGATGCAACAGCCGGCCATGCTCGGCTAAGTTTTCTGGATGCCTACCGTGGCTATCACCAGATTGCTATGGACCCGGCCGACATGGAGAAGACAGCATTCATAACTCCACATGGCATTTTTTGCTATAGGGTGATGCCGTTCGGCCTAAAGAACTCCGGAGCCACATTCAACAGAGCGATCTTCAAGATGCTCTATGCACAAATAGGTAACATCCTGGAAGCATACATCGATGACCTCGTCGTCAAAAGTCAAAAGGAGCACAACCATTTGAAGGAGCTAGCCGAGGTCTTCGAGATCCTTAAATTCCACAAACTCCGTTTAAACCCGGAGAAATGCGCGTTCGGCGTAAGTGCTGGTAAATTCCTTGGCCACTTGGTCACACGACGCGACATCGAAGCCGACCCCAACCAAATCAAGGCAGTGGCAGACCTTCGGCCACCAAGATCAATCAGAGAGGTACAAAAACTAACTGGGATGGCGGCGGCCCTCAACCGCTTCATCAGCAAATCGTCCGACAAGTGCCACTCCTTCTTTCACGCTCTCAAAGGGAAAAGCCGACGAAGTTTCGAGTGGACGCCGGACTGCGACAGAGCGTTGGCCGAGCTCAAAGATTACCTGGGTTCTTCACCACTAATGGTAAAGCCCAAAGAATACGAAAATCTCTATCTTTACCTTGCAGTCTCGAGCCACGCCATTAGCTCAGCACTTGTTCGACGAGAAGGGGCCGACGACATGCCAGTCTATTTCACGAGTAAGACACTTCTACCCGCCCAGACTCGGTACCTTCCACTGGAAAAACTGGCACTCGCCCTGGTATCTGCGGCGAGGAAACTCCTGCCATACTTTCAGGCGCACACAATAACAGTATTAACCGAGCATCCTCTCAAAGCGCTTTTTCGAAAAGCCGACCTCTCAAACCGAGTTTCGAAATGGGCGGTCGAGCTTGCGAACTTTGATATCTGCTTTGAACCGAGGACAGCAATAAAGGGGCAAGTCCTCGCCGACTTTATTGCTGAGCTAACACCTGAAGACTCCGAGATCCTACACAACCCTCCCACCCAACATTCTGCCGAACACCAACCAAAAGAGAACCGGTGGCTCCTCTTTCAGGGAGACACTTGGCGAATGCAAGTTGACGGCGCCTCCAACAACAACGGAGTCGGAGCTGGAGTCGTCTTGGTCTCTCCTTGCGGAACTCTTCACGAGAGTGCCATCAGCATCGATTTCCCCGCCACCAATAATGAAGCTGAATATGAGGCCCTGCTTGCTAGCCTACGCTCGGCAATCGCAATGAAAGTTGACAACTTGGCCGTATTCTGCGACTCTCAACTTATAGTCAATCAAGTGCTAGGGGACTACGAAGCTAGAGACCCAAGGATGATGAAATACCAGGCCACGGCAGCAGAACTCATCACTCGCTTCAAAATTTTCAACATTGAGCAGATCAACCGCGAGCACAACGCACACGCCGACGCAGTTGCTGGACTCGCCTCGGCTTCAAAAGCATCTGAGTTCCGAACCATTAATTTTGGCAACATCGACAACCCAAGTTTTGACACAACTCCAGAGGTGCTCAACATTAACCTTGGTCCGAGCTGGATGGATGAAATCGTTGCCTTCCTCAGAAACGATACATTACCCGACGAAAAAAAGGAAGCTTTCCGAATCAGAAACAAGGCAGCCTACTATTGGCTCTCTGAGAGCGGCCAACTCTATAGAAAATCCATTTCCGGGCCCTATCTTCTTGTCGTCCACCCAAATCAAGTTGCCGAGATCCTAGAAGAACTGCACTCCGGAAGCTGCGGCTGCCACTCTGGTGGACGTTCGTTATGCCAACGCGCGATGAGTCAAGGATACTTTTGGAAAAACATGAAAAAAGACTGCGAGGAAATCGTACGAAGATGCCGACCATGCCAACTATTCTCCCCAATCCCCAGGCAACCGGCTCAGAATCTCTCTCCCATCACAAGTCCATGGCCATTCGCGCAATGGGGGCTCGACATCGTCGGGAAACTCCCGACAGCACCTGGGGGCTTCAAATTCTTGATCACTGCAACGGATTATTTCTCCAAGTGGGTAGAAGCCGAGGCCCTCGTCACCATTACAGAAGCAGACGTCCGACGATTCATATGGAGGAACATTGTGACAAGGTTCGGCGTACCCTACGCCATCGTCTCCGACAACGGCACCCAATTTGTCGGAGACGGCCTCACAAGTCTCTGTGAGGAGTTCGGCATAAGATTCTTCAACTCAACACCAGCCTACCCTCAAGGAAATGGCCAAGCCGAGGCCTCGAACAAGACGGTCTGTGCAGGGATAAAACGAAGATTGAATTCAAAGAGGGGAAAATGGGCAGAGGAACTCCCCAGGGTTTTATGGGCTTACCGCTCCACACCCCGCCGTTCAACAGGCCAAACACCCTTCTCAATGGTGTTCGGCATGGAGGCGGTAATCCCACTGGAGTCAAGGTTCCCAACCCTCCGAACGGAAAACTTCAACCCACAGTCCAATGACGAAGCCGTGGAGCAAGAACTGATTTTGGCTGAGGAAAAACGCGATGACGCTTGGCTAAAGCTTGCCGAGTATCAACAGACTGTTGCCAAAAGCTACAACAGAAGTGTCAGAATCAAGAAGTTCAAGCCCGACGACTTGGTTTGGCGAAAAGTCGTCCAAGCAAGCAAAAAGAAAAAATTTATGCCTAATTGGGAAGGGCCTTTTCGCATTGTCAAGGTTGCTGGTGAAGGGGCTTACACCCTCGAAGACATGCACGGGAAGGTGCTCACCAACCCGTGGAATGCACAGAACCTCAAGAAGGCTTACATGTGACGCTTCCCCCACAACACATCAAGCAGACAACTACCTTCGGCCAACACTTCATGCAAAACGAGTTTCTGTTTTCTTCAGCTTCGGCATAACTCTTTTATGTTTTTCTTTTGCATTTCAAAGAAGGGCCTCGACCCACTGTTACTGTTTTTATCTTCATTATTTTCCCTGTACTTCGAAGAAATATCAATGAAATGACAATCTTTCTTGATCCAAAAATCTTCAACACATTTCAAGTATCATTCCACTCTTGGCTAGAATGCCAAACACAAACGATGACTTCGGTCACACCAACAAACGGCTCCTAAAAAGCCTCTTGCTTCGGCCACTATCACCGCCCAAAGAAGCAATCACTGGACATATGGTCCGCCGAGCCTAAAATACACATATCTACTGGAACTTAGGCTTCGGCTCGGATTGGCAAGGCACTATGGTCGGCCACCGAAAGGTTACACTCGCAATTTGGCGAAGCAAACCACCCCCAAACAATCACTACTCTCAAACGTTCCCCATCCACTGGCAAGGGGGCACTTCACACTCTCAAACTAAGTCAAAGGTTGGATCATGTCAGATCACAATACATCCATGTTCGGCAACCTACTTCCTACGGCCATACTACTTTGGTCAGGGCTCGGCTGCAATATCTATACTTAACCATTTCGATCATGAAATATTCTCAACTATTCTGCCGAACCCAAACCAAAGTGGGGGCTACGGACAACTGAACATTCACAAACATAGAAGACCTACAAAATCATGAGAAGACACAAAGGCAATCAGACAAGCTCGGCATCAATAGAACGTTGCAAAAGGAGCCATGCATTCATTCAAAAACTTCGAAATAAAAACAAGCGTTGTTAGAGATCCTAAGCTAGGAGGTACGGCGTAGTAAACCGTTCGGTGCCGACCCCCCTTCAACTATTACACCTGGCACGGTAAACTCCCAAGTTCGGAGCCGTCCAGTCCAACACAAAATTAAAGAAGTTCAAAGAAAAAACACAACTCTAAGAGACTTGATGCTCTAGATTTGGGGAGGATCACCCTCTGCCGCAACATCAGCAAGGCGAGCAGCACCGTCATCGGCATCAACAGCCATCTCATCATTCTTCTTAGCTTGCTTGGTGTCTTGCTCGGCGTTCTCAGCCTCGGCCTCGGCCTTCTCCCTCCCACTAGAACCATCCTCTCCACCTTCAGCGTCGGCCACAGTCAGATCATCAACGTCGTCTCCGCTCTCAAAAAACTCCTCCGGAGGAAGTGGCGCACATTCCTCTTCCGTGTACGGCAGCATGAGCTCGAGCACTACGGCCGCAGGGATGGTCTTCATCAGGTTCATATCAGGCTCTAGCTGCATAACAGCACAAGCAGATAGCACCCCAGCCTTGTACCCTTTTCGGTACGCAATAGGAACCCTCTTCTGGACCTCCTCATTCACCATCGACCGAGCATCTCTCATGTATTCAGCTCCGGCTCGATCGTACCCCGCCTGGTAGGCCTTCGCGTCCACCTCTTTCATCTTCCTCTTCTCCCTCCTCACAACTTGACCGAGCTTGCGGTCAGACTCCTTGGCCTTCTCCAGCGCTTCGTCCCTCTCCTTCTCAAGCTCGGCAACTTTTGCCTTAGCCAGCTTCAGTGCAGTCTTGACGGCCTTAGTTTTCTCACGCTCGGTCTTAGCGTCATCTCGATACCGCGTTCTCTCGGCCGCCAACAGATCGGCCTGGCTGGACACTCGCAGAGCAGCCTGCCCAGCCTGTTAAAGGGAAAGATGGTCAAGCTCGGCCAAAAGGGGAAGAGGTTAACTCAAAAAGGAAATAAAAATGATCAAGTTAAAAATACCTGAACAAGGTAGGCGCTCAAATGCGCGATGCTCGGCTGCAACTCCCCTGGGACTCTATCCATATCCCTCGGCAGAGCGAGGCCGTGCAGCATGGTAACGGCCAACCCAGGCTCGACCTTTACATTGTCTTCGACAGTGACGATCCTACCGTCGGCCATTGCGAAGGATGGCGCGAACTCTTGCACAATCGCTCGGCCACCTGAACCTGCCGCCTGTTCCACGGCTTTGGAGCCGCCCGCAGCCGAGGACTCAGTTTGGTCCCTCTCCTTAGGATGTGGTGTCGGCGGCCTTGTGGGGAAGAAGTCGTGTGTGACCTTCGGCCTCTTCGCAGGATTATCAGCCAGTGCAGCCTCCTTCTGGCGGGTTGCGGCCCCGTCTCTCAGATTCAACTTCACCACATTCCTCCTTCCCATCTCGTCGGTAAACTCGGGAATGAGGGTTCGGATAGGAGGAATGTTGATACCTAGAAAGTCGGCTGGTTGGCTGTTTTGGAACCAAAAGTCGGCTGACTTCTTCAAAGATGGGAACTTGAGTCTTGGTTCTTTCGCCTTCTTGCTCGGCTTGCTTCCTCCCGCTTGATCCTCGGCGGCCTTCTTCTTACCTTTAGCTTTTGTGCTCGGCCCAGCCTCTTTCTTCTTCCTCCTCAACTTCCCCTTGTAAGAGGGAATGTAGTCAAGCAGCGTCGGCGCGTCGCGGCAAATTTGAGCCCTCAACGTTTCAACGTTAGCCTCAACGGATAAAGAGTGCTGTGTCTTGGTTATCTGCAAGGAGAGGGTGTCTTCAAAATTTTCAACAATACAAAGAAGGAATAAATCATACTCGGCAATATAAAAGAAAATAAAACCCAACCTCGGAAGTCCTTTATCTTCGGCACTGAGTGTAGCCGCACTGACTGACTGCCAAACTCATAGTTCCCACTAACTTCAACATAGAAGTTAGCCCACTTGTCGGTGTCGGGAAGCCCATTTATCAGGGGCTCTTTACCACTACGTGTGGACAGGTACCTGCGCTCGGTCCCGCCGTGCCTGGACATGATGTACGTGTGAAAGAGGTCGGCCACGGTAAACTCGAGGTTGTGTAGCTCTTTCAGCTTAATTATGGACATTACTATCCTGTAACTATTGATGGCAAGGTAATGGGGTACTATGCCGAACCTGGCCAGCAGTTCCCTCAGAAAAGGATGAAGGGGGAAACGGAGCCCGGCCTCGCAGATGGCCATCAGAGGAACCGTTATATGCTCGGGACGGTCTTCCCTTTTATCCCTAATCCTATTGCTAGCTACCTGGTGGACTACGACGTCGGCCGGGATGTGGTATGTTCGGCAGAAGTTTTCATACTCGTCAGGACGTCCGCTGAAGTAATGGGCATGGGGACAGACCTGCCCCCTCTCGAATAGGTCGGCAAACTCCCTATTGTCGGAAGAAGTCTCGGCGGGAGCAGAACGGGAAGAGGTCGTGGCTCCGGCTTGAGAACGAAGCCTGGACTCAGCTTCGGCCCCAAGCTCGTGTTCGGCTTCAGACTCTGTGCTAGTGGAGAAGGTTATCTCTGGTTCGGTGTTGAAACCGCCGTACTCGTGGTCACGCTCGGCGTTTGAATCACCAGAATCTGACATGTTTGAGTCTATGGAGGAAGATCGACGTCGGCTTCTGTATCTCTCCATGTATTTTTGAATCACGAGGTCGGCAGAATCGTCCCCTTAATTTTCAGAGTCGGATGAGATGATGATGACCGGGTGAGCCAGACCTAACAAAGGCAGAAACAAAAATGAGAGACCTCGGCGTCGGCCAAAAGCAGGGATCTCACTAACGCTCGGCATCCTAATTGGCCCACCCCATCATTGTTCTTAAAAGTTCGGCCAAATCCGCGTTCGGCCTGACGTCAAGAATTGGGGCTCGGCCAACCCCGTCGTCGGCCAAACCCTGACGTCATGAACGTTCCGCGCTCGGAAGAACAGGTTGAAGAGGGAGATGAACAGTCCGTTCATCTCCAGGACGCACTGTTCACTCAGAACAAAAATGCCCCAAAAAACCCACAAAACCAAAAGGGAATGGATTGAAAACTGCAGAAAGTTAGAAAGAAACAAGAAACGATCTCATACCTGGATTTGTGGTGAGGTCTGATAGCAGAATCTGCTGGAAATCGAAGCTGGAAGATGAACGGTTGCTCTGAAGCTCTGGAAAAATGGAGTTTTAGAGAGAGAGAGAACGAAGGAGATTCTCTCTCCTTGCCTCGCCCCTTTTATAGGGCTAGGGTTTGGAACTTTGAGTTTCCCGCCCATCATTACACCGCCGAACCAATGGCCACCCAGCGCATGACACGTGTCAAGGAAAGGACAGCCTACAGGGTCTGCCAACCGTCCTCTCTTCCGCCGTACCCAGCCACAAGATGACATCTGGCACTCCTCCACTAGAGACCTCCATCAACGGCTGTGCTTGCTTCTAAAGAGAGGATGGTACCGGCTCGGCAGAAGTTCACTTCGACAAAACACAAACCACGCTCGGCGGTTCAACAGGTTCGGCCAAGGCTCGACTTTCAATCCCTACCACGCGTTCAGCTGCGGCAGAGATTGAGGGGCTATTGTAGCGGGCCGAACATAGATGTTCGCAGTAAGGCGGACCAGGCCCGCCTAGTGCCGAGCGTGAGCCTCGTGCACGGCTCCCATCGGCGTTTTCCATCGACACCCCGCTTGCCACGGGTTCGGCGAAGGACAAGACCTTGCTCGGCCTCTACCCTCGGCGAAGTCCTCGGCAACTTTACCTCCCCCGACGGTCGCATGACCAGGTTCGGCCAGGACCGTGTTCGGCCACCGCGGAGCATAGTATGGTGCCGACGACGACCTGCTGTTGGGCCACGCGTCCTCCCACGTGTAGAGACGGTTATAACAGAAGATGATCACGGGCGCACATGGGTGTGCCAGCTCAGCCCTAAAAACGGTTATCAGATCTATTCCTTGACGTCATTATGACGCCGCCTGGCTCGTGGAAGGCACGCGATGGTACTTGGAGAGCAAGCCGGGAGATCCTATAAATACCAAGTGATGGTAACCCTAACAGGTACACACTACTGAATACTGACACTTACTCTCTCTAAGCTTTCTGCTTCCTCTCTGCGCTGTACTCATCCTCTCGCCGGAGGGCCTTGCCGGGACAACCCCCGGCCAGGTCTTAGTCATGCGTTCCTTGTGCAGGCTAGGAGAAGAAAGCTAACCCACCATCGAACCACCAACGAAGGATCAAGGACCAAAGGATCACGGGCCACACAGAAATTATTAAAGGAGAATGGGAAAGATCAACCACACTAAAATCGAATCAATCTATGATGGAGAGCTGTCGAACTCGTCCTCGAGTTTCTGTTGGGATTCTTGGACGTCGGAGATGGAGAGGTTGGCGGCGCCCCAGTTGGTGCTGTAGAGGACGGAGGTGGTGCAGACTTGAAGGAGCATGACAACGTCGGTGGGGCGGAGGTAGTGGTGGACGGCAAAGGCGGACTCGTCGGAGAGGTCGACGGCGATGTCGATCTGGCGTTGGGCATTGGTAGTGGGGGTTTCGCTCAGGGGATGAGGGTGGGGGGCGGGTGGCGAGAGATGACAGACATTTAGAGAGAGGGGGTCCATTTGGCTTTGGGGTAGAAATGTCATCACGTACCATTACCGAGCCTATACAGGTTCAGAAATAAAATTTAGGATTGGGATCAATCGAATCTAAAAAGGGGAACCGGCCTCTAATTTTTTAAAATTAGAGGCCGCCCCCATTTTTTAGCCTCGGTTTGAAACCAACCCTGAAATATTTTTCCAAACCTAGATAGGCTCGGGTATGTTTGTTCATGACTTTTGTGCCCCTCACACTCTCACTTTCTCTCTCAAACTAAACCCACCAGTTCTCAATGAAGCCTCCATTGGCGAGGTCGACGACCACGAGTTAGACGAGGATGATGAAGAAGACTTCGAGGAAGGAGGAGGACTAGTGGTTAGTGACGAAGAAGACTTCCGCTGCCGCCGCCTTCGCCGTCGCACCACCATCGCCGCTCTCTCCGACGCCAACTATTTCTCCTTCGCTGCTCTCAGTGAGATCATGATCGCGAATTCCGACAGAGAGAGAAGATAGACCGACGACTACTTTACAGAAATAGACGACCATGGATCGTCAATGGCCATGGACGTTGACGACAACGAAGCCCTACAGATGTTCAGAGAAGGCCAATTTCCTTCGACAACAAAATCGCTGACGACAACTTCTACAACTCCTTCGAAGACAACTTCGACTGCACCGACATCAACTAAACTCCCTTCGTAGTCCTCTTTCTAGGATTTTCCGATGTGAGATCTTTCAATTCTTTTTTTTTCCTTCAAGTTCTTAATGTATGGTTGTTTTGATGGAATCGTATGAGGAATCTGTGACCAAATACAATTCGTCGCATACATTTTGATGCGAAGTTATGATTGAATTAGTCGTTTGCTTTTTGTCGTGAGGCTATGTGAATTGCACATCCGAATAGTTTATTTTAGTGTGTTGTGAGGTTATGTGAACTGTGCGGTGGGTTATGAGAATTGCATATGCGAATTATTTATTTTAGTGTGTCGTGAGTCTATGTGAACTGTACGGTGGGTTATGAGAATTGCATATGCAAACTATTTATTTTAATGTA
Organism: Rhododendron henanense subsp. lingbaoense; assembly: GCA_020567845.1. Classification (NCBI taxonomy): domain Eukaryota; kingdom Viridiplantae; phylum Streptophyta; class Magnoliopsida; order Ericales; family Ericaceae; genus Rhododendron; species Rhododendron henanense. The sequence goes on from CM036318.1 coordinate 25,629,049, forward strand.
TGATGAGACTATGTGAATTGTGCAGTAGGCTATGAGAATTGTATATGGGAACTATTTATTTTAGTGTGTCGTGATGCTATGTGAACTGTGTTGTAGACTATGAGAACTCCATATGCAAACTATTTATTTTAGTGTGTGGTAAGACTATGTAAACTGTGCGGGGGGCTATGAGAACTGCATATGCGAATTGTATATTTTAGTGTGTCGTGAGTTTATGTGAACTGTGCGGTGGGCTATGAGAACTACATATGCAAATTGTATATTTTAGTGTGTCGTGAGGCTATGTGAACTTTGCAGTGGGCTATGAGAACTGCATATGATAACTGTTTATTTTAGTGTGTCGTGATGCTATGTGAACTATGCGGTGGGTTATGAGAACTGCTTATTTTAGTGTATGGTAAGATTATGTAAACTATGAGGTGGGCCATGAGAACTCTATATGCGAATTGTTTATTTTAGTTGTCGTGAGGCTATGTGAACTGTATGGTGAGTTATGAGAACTGCATATGCGAACTATTTATTTTTGTGTGTAGTGAGGCTATGTGAACTGTGCGGTGGACTATGAGAATTGCATGTGCGAATTATTTATTTTAGTGTGTCGTGAGGCTATGTGAACTGTGCGATGGGTTATGTGAACTATGAGGTGGGTTATGTGAACTGCATATGCGAACTCTTCTCATAGCCAATCTCATAGAGATAGTTCTCATAGCCAGTCTCATAGAGACAGTTCTTGATGAGCACAAAATATTAATACATAGAGATCCCTATATCGCATATTTTTAGTCCTTAATTATGCTTAACTAGGCTATCTATTATCTTTTTTACCATTTTACATTGAATTATGTAGCAGGCCGAACACAGATGTCCGCATGGTGCGGACCAGACCTGCCATGAACCGATCAAAGGCTTTGCGCACGGCTAGCCGACGATGAGACATCACATATTATCGGTTTGCCTCATGCTCGGCAGCAGGCAAACCCACGCTCGGATTACGCCGTCGGCAGAACCTTCAGCGACGGAATCCCCTCACCAAACGCGTGGCCGTGCTCGGCGATGCCCGTGCTCGGCTATCTTCAGATCACGGTATGCAGCCGACGGTGGCTAGCTGTAAAGCCACGCGTCCTGCCACGCGCAGAAACGGTTACAACAGAAGATGATCACGGGCGCACATGGGTGTGCCAGCTCAGCCCTGGAAACGGTTATCAGATCTATTTCTCGACGTCACTATGACGTCCCTGGGCCCGTGGAAGGCACGCGATCGCACTTGAAGGGCAAGTCGGGAGGCACTATAAATACCTAGAGATGGTAACCCTAACAGGTACACGCTACTCAATACTTACACTTACTCTCTCTAAGCTTTCTGCTTCCTCTCTGCGCTATACTCATCCTCGCGCCGGAGGGCCTTGCCGGGAGAACCCCCGGCCAAGTCTTAGTCGTGCGTTCCTTGTGCAGGCTAGGAGAAGGAAGCTAACCCATCATCGAACCACCCACGAAGGATAGAGGACCAGAGGATCACGGGCCACACAATTGGTGAACCCGACGTGAAACACTTCTGATCTAAACGGCTCTCTCATCCTCCAAACCCTCCTCTTTTTCTTCGTAAAACAACCACCAAATCACCTACCATGGGCGGAGATATCGCAGACGCAACCATCTCGGGGGCCAAAGACGCAGGTGGAAACGTCAATTCCACGCCAACCCTCGAGAGGCACATGTCCCTCTCCCTCGCCCCTGGGTCCGGGCTCTCACCGGTCTCGGACGACGTCACTTCGGCCTACATCCGCCTACTGCAGCGTCGCGACGACGAACGCGACAATGAACTAGCAGCTCTAAGGGCGGAAGTGGCCCAAATGAAGCAACGCATGCAGCTAGACGCCAGCCCTACCGCGTCAAGATCTGGCGGAGACAGGGGTAGAGGAGGGCAAACACCGCCTCCACCTCCGCCTCCACCACCGCAAGGGCGTCAGAACGAAGGAGGCCAACGCGGATCCGTGAAGGACCGCCTAGGCTTCACTCCAGCACCAGACGACGCCAGGGGAATCATTCTCTACAAGCAACCCGCTGTATCCGGGACACATCGTTCTAGAAGCCATCATGATGGAACCAGAACAAGGGACACCGAGTCGTTTACAAGTACGTACTCGACTGGTCGCGCAGAGTTCTCTCGCACGACGGCCTCGCACCGTAGCCGAGACTCTGCCCGAACCAGATCCCATGTCTCTGAGCGCCTGGGGAACATCCCAATAGAAAACAAAGACGATGAGCACTACGCTCGGCGCAACGGGAAGGACGTTCGCATTGAGGGCGCGAACGACGAGAACAAAACCCGTCGCCACAACGACAAAACCGTCGACGGCCCACGCCGAACGGAGAGAGACCTGCGAGACAAGCTTCGCCGAAGGGAAGGGGAGAAGACGTCGGCAAAAGAACAAAAAGACAGGGATTCAAAGAGGTCAAAAACAGACGAGCACGGCAAACCGCCGCGCCCAAGATTCGAAAGGCAGCTAAAAGATCTCGGCGTCTCCCCATTTACCTCCCACATAATCAACACGCCGCCGGAGCCCACCTTCCACCTACCCAAGTTCACAAAGTTCGATCCGTCAACGTGTGAGGCCTACACTCACCTCATCCATTTCAGACAAACCATCGAACTCTGCACGAGTAAAGATGAGGTGAAATGCAAGGCGTTCCCGTCCAGCCTCGGCTCCCTAGGGCTCCAGTGGTTCAACAAATTGCCCGCTGGATCCGTAAGGACCCTGGCCGACCTTGAACGCACCTTCAACACACGCTTCATCACAAGCAACAAAACGGCTAAGGAGCCTGAATCACTGTCTCAGATGAGGAAACTGTCGTCGGAAACCCTCAGGCAATATGCCGAGCGCTACTGGCAGCTGTTCAACAAGATCCCTGGAATCGATGAGTACTGGGCCGCACGCACTTTCAAGAACGGCCTGGAAACTGGGAGCAAGATCTTAGACGAACTCGCCATCCGCCCACCACACGGCATGGGTGAACTGATGCGTGTAGTGGAAAGATTCTGCGCTCTCGAGGAACTCTACGCAGACAGAGCCGCACAGGGAATCCCGAACTCTAACAATCCGTTCTCCTCGACCGTACACCAGCTGCCGGTACAGACGACGACCCAACAAGTGCAGCCGAAGAAGCAAGTGCACAACATTAAAAAGGGGAAGGAACGTCAGCCGAAGGAGCATGACCACGTGGCCGAAACCACTCACTTCAAAGAACCAATCTGGTCTTTTCTAAAGGAAATAATGAGACAACCGTGGTTTGAATGGCCGACGGGCAAGCTCGGGACCGACACCGGCCAACCGGATCAAAACCCAAGGAAGAAATGCACTTACCACAATGAGCTCGGCCACTACACTACTTCCTGCGCACCATACAAGGCTCTCCTTGAAAAACTTGCGGCTCAAGGCCATCTCGATCAATACGTTGATCGAGCAAAGACGCCCGCCCGACAGACAAATCCCAACCCCGACGAACAACGACCGTTGATCCACGTCATCCATGGACCGGTAACAAAAGCATTCGAGACCACCCTCAGGGCCGACATCAATCAAGCCTCAACTTCAAAAGAGATACTCTCCGTCGGCTGCGGATCCAAACGTTCCCGACCACAAGACTTACCCAAATGGACCATTAGCTTTACCGAACGTGATCTTGAACACGTTCAGACTCCACATTCGGATGCACTCGTCGTCACCGTCCAGATTGGTGTCCATGTTGTCAAGCGTGTACTTATCGACCAGGGAAGTTCGGCTGAGGTTATGTACTATGACCTCTTCAAGAAGTTGGACCTGCCAGAGTCAGCCTTGAAGCCCACCGAGGTACCCCTCATTCGCTTCAGCGGAGCTCCTGTATGGCCGATCGGCCGAATCTTTCTCCCAGTCGTCGTCGGCTCGAAGACAATCACCGTGGAATTCATAGTTGTCAACGCACCGAGCCCATACAACGCCATCCTCGGCCGAACTTGGCTCCATGAAATGCAAGCTATCGCGTCAACATACCACCAGGTTGTCCGCTTCATCGGCACAACAGGTAGACAAGAAGACTTGCGAGGGGACCAAATTGCATCCAAGAAATGCTATGTCTCCGCCGTCCACAGCTCCTCAAAGGTAAAACAAGTGCAATGGGTTGAAGTCCCAGACATGGCCGTCATTGACGACGTCGGTCAAAAAGCCGAGGACAAAGCGGAGGAGGAGCTGGTAAAAATGCCCATCAACGAGGACGGATCACGCTTCTTCTTGCTTGGGTCCTCACTTTCTGACGCCGAGCGAGAGGAGATGTTCCTGTTCCTCAAACAAAATCTTGAAGTCTTTGCGTGGACCCCGGAGGAAATGCCAGGAGTGGATCCCAACTTTATCTGCCACTCCCTCAACATAAAAAAGGACGCCAAACCGGTCATTCAGCGGGCTCGACGTTCGGCACCAGAGCACGCCGACGCCGTGATAGAAGAAGTCAACCGGTTTCTCGACAACAACGCCATTCAGGAAGTGCAATACCCAACCTGGCTCTCCAACACGGTGGTCGTCAAGAAGAAGAATGGAAAGTGGCGAGTCTGTGTCGACTACACGAATCTTAACGACGCCTGTCCCAAGGACTGGTTTCCACTACCGAAGATCGACCAGCTCGTAGACGCAACAGCCGGCCATGCTCGGCTTAGTTTTCTGGACGCCTACCGTGGCTATCACCAGATTGCTATGGACCCGGCCGACATGGAGAAGACAGCATTCATAACTCCACATGGAATTTTCTGCTATAGGGTGATGCCGTTCGGTCTAAAGAACTCCGGAGCAACATTCAACAGAGCGATCTTCAAGATGCTCTATGCCCAAATCGGCAACATCCTGGAAGCATACATTGACGACCTCGTCGTCAAAAGTCAAAAGGAGCACAACCATTTGAAGGAGCTGGCCGAGGTCTTCGAGATTCTTAAGTTCCACAAGCTCCGTTTAAACCCGGAGAAGTGCGCGTTCGGCGTAAGTGCTGGTAAATTCCTTGGCCATTTGGTCACACGACGTGGCATAGAAGCCGACCCCAACCAAATCAAGGCAGTGGCAGATCTTCGACCACCAAGATCAATCCGAGAGGTACAAAAACTAACCGGGATGGCAGCGGCTCTCAACCGCTTCATCAGCAAATCATCCGACAAGTGCCACTCCTTCTTCCACGCTCTCAAAGGGAAAAGCCGACGAAGTTTTGAGTGGACACCGGACTGCGACAGAGCGTTGGCCGAGCTCAAAGACTACCTGGGTTCCTCACCACTAATGGTAAAGCCCAAAGAATACGAAAATCTCTATCTTTACCTTGCAGTCTCGAGCCACGCAATTAGCTCAGCACTTGTTCGGCGAGAAGGGGCCGACGACATGCCAGTGTATTTCACAAGCAAGACACTCCTTCCAGCCCAGACTCGGTACCTTCCACTGGAAAAACTTGCACTCGCTCTGGTATCTGCGGCAAGGAAACTTCTGCCATACTTTCAGGCGCACACCATAACGGTGCTGACCGAGCACCCTCTTAAAGCGCTTTTTCGGAAAGCCGACCTCTCAAACAGAGTCTCAAAGTGGGCGGTCGAGCTAGCAAACTTCGATATCCGTTTTGAACCGAGGACAGCAATAAAGGGGCAGGTCCTCGCCGACTTCATTGCTGAACTCACACCGGAAGACTCTGAGATCCTACACAATCCTCTCAACCAACCGTCTGCCGAACACCAACCAAAAGAGGACCGGTGGCTCCTATTCCAGGGAGACACTAGGCGAATGCAAGTCGACGGCGCTTCCAACAACAACGGAGCCGGTGCCGGAGTCGTTTTGGTCTCTCCCTGCGGAACTCTTCACGAAAGTGCCATCAGCATCGATTTCCCCGCCACCAACAACGAAGCTGAATATGAGGCTCTGCTTGCTGGCCTACGCTCGGCAATCGCTATGAAAGTTGACAACTTGGCCGTATTCTGTGATTCTCAACTTATAGTCAATCAAGTGCTGGGGGACTACGAAGCTAGAGACCCAAGGATGATGAAGTACCAGGCCACAGCAGCAGAACTCATTACTCGCTTCAAAACTTTCAACATCGAGCAAATCAACCGCGAGCACAACGCCCACGCCGACGCACTTGCCGGGCTCGCCTCGGCTTCAAAAGCTTCAGAGTTCCGAACCATAAATTTTGGCAACATCGACAACCCAAGTTTCGACACAACTCCAGAGGTACTAAACATCAACCTTGGCCCGAGTTGGATGGATGAAATCGTGGCCTTCCTCAGAAACGACACCTTACCCAACGACAAAAAGGAAGCCTTTCGAATCAGAAATAAGGCCGCGTACTACTGGCTCTCTGAGAGCGGCCAACTCTATAGAAAATCCATCTCCGGACCTTACCTCCTTGTCGTCCACCCAAATCAAGTTGCCGAGATCCTTGAAGAACTGCACTCCGGAAGCTGCGGCTGCCACTCTGGTGGACGTTCGTTATGCCAACGCGCGATGAGTCAAGGGTACTTCTGGAAAAACATGAAGAAAGACTGCGAGAAAATTGTACGCAGGTGCCGACCATGCCAACTCTTCTCACCGATCCCCAGGCAGCCGGCTCAGAATCTCTCTCCAATCACAAGTCCATGGCCATTCGCGCAATGGGGACTCGACATCGTCGGGAAACTCCCAACAGCACCTGGGGGCTTCAAATTCTTGATCACTGCAACAGATTATTTCTCCAAGTGGGTCGAAGCCGAGGCACTAGTCACCATCACAGAAGCTGATGTCCGACGATTCGTATGGAGGAACATTGTGACAAGGTTCGGCGTACCCTACGCCATAGTCTCGGACAACGGCACTCAATTTGTTGGTGACGGCCTCACAAGTCTCTGTGAGGAGTTCGGCATCAGATTCTTCAACTCAACACCAGCCTACCCTCAGGGAAACGATCAAGCCGAGGCCTCGAACAAGACGGTATGTGCAGGGATAAAACGACGATTGAATTCAAAGAGGGGAAAATGGGCAGAGGAACTCCCCAGGGTTTTATGGGCTTACCGCTCCACTCCCCGCCGTTCTACAGGCCAAACACCGTTCTCAATGGCGTTCGGCATGGAGGCCGTAATCCCACTGGAATCAAGATTCCCAACCCTCCGAACGGAGAACTTCAATCCTCAGTCCAATGACGAAGCCATCGAGCAAGAACTGATTTTGGCTGAAGAAAAACGCGATGACGCTCGGATAAAGCTTGCCGAGTACCAACAGACTGTTGCCAAGGGCTACAATAGAAGTGTCAGAATCAAAAAGTTCAAGCCCGACGACTTGGTTTGGCGAAAGGTCGTCCAAGCTAGCAAAAAGAAAAAATTCATGCCTAATTGGGAAGGGCCATTTCGTATTGTGAAGGTTGCTGGTGAAGGGGCTTACACCCTTGAAGACATGCACGGCAAGGTGCTCACCAACCCGTGGAATGCACAGAACCTTAGGAAGGCTTACATGTGACGCTTCAATCAGACTTCGGCCAACACTTCAGTTCGGCATGACCATTTTACATTTTTCCTTTTTCAAAGAAGGGCTTCGACCCACTGTTACTGTTTTTCCTTACTTTCACTGTACTTTGAAAAAATATCAATGAAATGACAATCCTTTTTGATCCAAAAATCTTCAAACATCATTTTATGCATTTATTCCACTCTCGGCTAGAAAGCCATACACAAACAATGACTTCGGTCACACCCTCCAAACGGCTCCTTTAAAAGCCCATTGCTTCGGCCAATTTTACCGCCCAGAGAAGCAATCACTGGACATATGGTCCGCCGAGCCTGAAATACACTTTTGGAACTTAGGCTTCGGCTCGGATTGGCAAGACACTATGGTCGGCCACCGAATGGTTACACTCGCAATTTGGCGAGAAAACCACCCACAAACAATCACTACTCTCCAACGTTCCTCTACCATGGTCAGGGGCTAACACCTTGACCGAGCCCCATCCACTGGCAAGGGGGACAATTCACACTCTCAAACTAAGTCAAAGGTTGGATCATGATAGATCACAATACATCCATGATCGGCGACCTATAGCAACAACGGCCATACTACTTTGGTCAGGGCTCGGCTGCAATATCTATACTTAACCATTTCGATCATGAAATACTCTCAACTATTATGCCGAACCCAAACCCAAAGTGGGGGCTACGGACAACTACACATTCACAAACATGCAAGACCCACAAAATTATGTGAAGACAGGCAATCAGACAAGCTCGGCAACAATAAAACATTGCAAAAGAAGCAGTGCATTCATTCAAAAAGACTTCAAGTGTTGTTTAAAATCCAAAGCCAGGAGGATCGGCGAAGTAAACCGTTCGGTGCCGACCCTCAAACAACTATTACATCTGGCACGGTAAAACTCCCAAGTTTGGAGCCGTCCAGTCCAACAAAACTTCAAAAAGAAATATAAACCCTAAATTCTAAGGTTGTGGCGGATCACCCTCGGCTGCAGCTTCAGTTTGACGAGCAGCATCGTCCTCGGCTTCAACAGCCACTTCGTCATTTTTCTGAACTGGCACGGTGTCTTGCTCGGCGTTAGCAGCCTCATCCTTCTTCTCCCCAGTTGAACCATCCCCTCCACCCTCAGCGTCAACGATTGTCATATCTTCGACATCATCCTCACTCTCGGGAAACTCCTCCGGAGTAAGTGGGGCACATTCCTCCTCTGTGTACGGCAGTACAAGCTCGGGAACGTCGGCTACGGGGATTGACTTCATCAAGTTCATGTCCGGCTCCAGCTGCATGACCCCACACGCAGCTCTCACCCCATCCTTGTACCCAGTCCGGTACGCGATCGACAGCTTCTTAGCAAGTTCCTCGTTGACCATCGACCGAGCCTCCCGGACGTACTCGGCGCCGGCTCTGTCATACCCAGCTTGAAACGCCTTCTCGTCCACTTCCTTCATCTTCCTCTTCTCCCTGCGGACAACCTGTCCGAGCTCGCGTTCGGCAGTCTTTGCATTCTCTAGGGCCTCATCCCTCTCTTTTTCGAGCTCGGCAACCTTCGACTTGGCGAACCTCAAGCCGTTCTTTGCAGCCTTTGCCTTCTCACGCTCGGCCTTTGCGTCATCACGGTAATGTGTCCTCTCAGCAGCCAAGAGTTCGGCTTGCCGAGAAGCACGCAGCAGAGCTTGCCCGGCCTAAAAAACAAGATTTTCTCGTCAGCCTCGGCAATACGTGAAAATATAAGTTAGAAAAACCAAGTCAAAAGCGTACCTGAACGAGATAGGCACTGGTATGAACCAGGCTCGGCTGAAGCTCCCCTGGAACCCTGTCCATGTCCTTTGGAAGAGCAAGCCCGTGCAGCATGGTCACGGCAAGGCCAGGTTCCTCCTTTACGCTGTCTTCTACCGTGACCACTCTGCCGTCGACCATCGCGAACGATGGTGCGAACTCTGAGACGATCACTCGCCCATCCGAACCTGCTGCCTTCTCCACGGCCTTTGAGCCTCCAGCCGCCGAAGACTCGGATTGGTCCTTTTCCTTTGTAACTGGCGTCGGCGGCCTGGCAGGGAAGAAGTCATGTACCTTCTGCCTCTTAGCAGGACTCTCAGTGGGAGAAGGAGCAGCTACCTTCTTGCTGGCAGCAGCTGCTTCCTTAAGATTCATCTTCACCACGTTTCTCCTCCCCATGTCGTCGGCAAAGTGAGGGATTAAGGTTCGGATTGGAGGGATGTGGATGCCTTGGAGGTCAGATGGCAGACTTTCTTGAAACCAGAAGTCGGCCGACTTTTGAAAAGTAGGAAATTTTACCCTCGGCTGTTTTGCTTTCTTGCTCGGTTTTGGGACTTCGTCGCCAACACCTACCTCTGCAGCTGACTTTTTACCCTTAGCCTTCGTGCTCGGCCCTGCCTCGTTATCCTTCTTCTTCCTCTTCGTCAACTTCCCCTTGTACGAGGGCTCGTAACCAAGCAGCGTCGGCGCGTCGCGGCAGACACAAGCCCTTAGTAGATCCACGTGGCTATCTACGGCCAAAGAATTCTGAGTCTTGGTTATTGCTCGGTGATCTGCGAAAGAGAAATGTGTTATCAGAATATCAACGAGTTCATTCAAAAAGATTTATCATGTTCGGCAGATATAAAAAGAAAAGGAAACCTCGGAAGTCAGTTATCTTCGGCACAGAATGCAACCGCGTAGCCTGATCGCCGAACTCGTAATTCCCACTGACCTCGACGTACAGGTTAGCCCATTTATCAGTATCGGGAAGTCCGCTTATCAAAGGTTCCTTACCACTACGTGTGGATAGATACCTACGGTTAGTCTTCCCGTGCCTGGACATAATGTACGTGTGGAAGAGGTCGGCAATGGTGAAATCAAGGTTGTGAAGTTCCTTTAACCTAACTACGGACATCACTATCCTAAAACTATTGATCGAGAAGAAGTGAGGTACTATGCCGAACCTAGCCAACAGTTCCCTCAAATATGGATGAAGGGGGAAGCGGAGTCCGGCCTCACAGATGGCCATCAGAGGGACCGTTATGTGCTCGGGACGATCTTGCCTCTTGTCCCTAATCTTGTCGCTAGCCACCTGGTGGACGACAACGTCATCCGGTATGTTGTACGCTCGGCAGAAGGCCGCGTACTCATTGGGACGCCCACTGAAGTAGTGGGCGTGGGGACAAACTTGCCCTCGCTCGAAGAGGTCGGCAAACTCCCTGTCCACGGACGAGGTTTCAGCAGGAGCAGAAAGTGAGGAGGTCGTAGCTCCGGCCTGGGAGCGAATTCTGGACTCAGCCTCCGGCCCAAGTTCGTGTTCGGCTTCGGATTCTGTGGAGAAGGTTATCTCCGGCTCGGTGTTGAAACCACCGTACTCGTAGTCATGCTCGGCGTTGGAGTCACCGGAATCTGACATGTTTGAGGCGATGGAAGAAGTTTGTCGTCGGCTTCTGTGTAACTCCAAGTACTCTCGGATCACAAGGTTCGCAGAATCGTCCCCTGAACTTTCAGAGTCGGATGAGATGACGATGATTGGGGGAGCCAGACCTAACAAAGTTAAAAACAAAAACATGAGACCTCGTTGTCGGCCAGAAAACAGTTGTCTCACTACGCTCGGTACCCTAAATGGCCCACCCCATCATCATTCTCAAGGCTCGGCCGAACCATGTTCGGTCGGAACCTTCCAAACAACAGAGACTGGGGCTCGGCCTATTCCATCAACGGCCAAGCCCAGAACCCCTTGGAGGCTCCGTGCTCGGAAGAACAGGTTGAAGAAGGAGATGAACAGTCCGTTCATCTCCAGGGTGCACTGTTCATTCAGAACAAAAAATGCCCCAAAAACCCAGAAAGCCAAAGACAAATGGACTGAAAACTATAGAAAGTCAGAGAGAAGCAAGAAACGATCTCATACCTGGATTTGTGGCAAGATCTGGTGGCAAAATCTGCTGGAAATCAAAGTTGGAAGACGAACGGTTGCTTCGGAGCTCTGGAAAATGGAGTTTTAGAGAGAGAGAGAACGAAGGAGCTTCTCTCTCCTCGCCTCGCCCCTTTTATAGGACTAGGGTTTGGGTTTTTGAGTTTCCCGCCCATCATTACACCGCCGAACCAATGGCCACTCAGCGCATGACGCGTGTTACTGAAAGGACGGCTTGCGGGGCTTGCCAGCTTTCTCCTTGTCCGCCGTGCCCATCCACAAGGTGACATCTGGCGCCCAACCAATGGAGTGCTTCATCGACGGTCGGGACCTCTCATGAGAATGAAACGATTCAGGCTCGGCTGGAATCCATCTTCATCAAACAAATATACGCTCGGCATAAGGACATGCTCGGCCTAAGGCTCAACTTCAATCTCTACCGTGCGTACGGCATCGGCAGAAATTGAGGGGCTATTGTAGCAGGCCGAACACAGATGTCCGCATGGTGCGGACCAGACCTGCCATGAACCGATCAAAGGCTTTGCGCACGGCTAGCCGACGATGAGACATCACATATTATCGGTTTGCCTCATGCTCGGCAGCAGGCAAACCCACGCTCGGATTACACCGTCGGCAGAACCTTCAGCGACGGAATCCCCTCACCAAACGCGTGGCCGTGCTCGGCGATGCCCGTGCTCGGCTATCTTCAGATCACGGTATGCAGCCGACAGTGGCTAGCTGTAAAGCCACGCGTCCTGCCACGCGCAGAAACGGTTACAACAGAAGATGATCACGGGCGCACATGGGTGTGCCAGCTCAGCCCTGGAAACGGTTATCAGATCTATTTCTCGACGTCACTATGACGTCCCTGGGCCCGTGGAAGGCACGCGATCGCACTTGAAGGGCAAGTCGGGAGGCACTATAAATACCTAGAGATGGTAACCCTAACAGGTACACGCTACTCAATACTTACACTTACTCTCTCTAAGCTTTCTGCTTCCTCTCTGCGCTATACTCATCCTCGCGCCGGAGAGCCTTGCCGGGAGAACCCCCGGCCAGGTCTTAGTCGTGCGTTCCTTGTGCAGGCTAGGAGAAGGAAGCTAACCCATCATCGAACCACCCACGAAGGATAGAGGACCAGAGGATCACGGGCCACACAAATTATTAATTTACAAGAAAAGATGATAATTTTACATGGTTTAGCCATCGGAGTAGAAAGTGCGAAGTTGACCCATAATTTTAACTCGTCGAAGTTTGAAGGTCCAGTTGAGCATGGGTGTGGACCTATTTTATTTGGGGTCATATTGCGTTGTTCCCCGTGAATAATTGGCTGGGTGGGAGTAATAGAAATTTGGCTCTAACATGCAACGTGGAAGTCAAGTTAGTATTGTATGAGTATTTATTAGTGAGTCAATGCTGGAATGGAAAAATAAAAGAAGGAAAGTTCCTTTTTGAAAGAAACTCTCGGCACTTATAAAAGGGATTATTAGGGTTTGGAAAAAGGGAGACTGGGACTAAAACTCAATTCACGGCTTGAGATCACGACGACGGGAGGAGATTCACTTCTCATAAAAACAGTTCTCATAGGGACAGTTCTCATCGATAGTTCTCATATAGACAATTCTCATAAAGTCAATTCTCATAGAAACAGTTCTTATAGCAAAAGGTATTTTTTTAATCTTACATAATTTCATATTTAATATGGATCTTGTTTAGTAGATATCGTCTGGTGGGTTTCAAAAATTTAATTTTAAAAAAATATATATCTATAACAAATTAAAGATATGACTTTTTAAAATTTAAACAATGTTTTAATGGTGCACCAATGCTCATAGAGCATTGGATAATTTTCCTATACTATATGCTCTCTAGTTCCGTGCGCTGATGCGCGTGACGAAGGAAGGGATATGGTTGGAATAAAAAATGTAAATAATTGTACAAGACTAAATTAGATCCGAACCTAATTTTTGGGGCCGGCCTAAAAATTCACCTAAGCCCAAAAGACAAACCCAAGAAAACAAATCCGACGACCAAGAGGATAGAATCGAAAATTCAGCTGCTATAAAAAATTGCTTCCTCGTATAGTTTTTAAGAAGAAACATTTAATTCTGCTACTATTCTTGTACGGCATGTTTATACGGAATTTCTCTCCAAACTTTTTTTTTTTATCGGCAAAAATGAAATTTTATTAAAAAAGCGGGGAAAGGGAAAGGGGATCCAACAAAAAGTTGGATAATACACCGCAAGGGCATAGCCCAAAGCACCTAAGGGTCTACCAGGTCCAAAACAAAATAAGACATTAGAGCACAACCCATCACCCAAATACAGCAAAAAAGCCCAAACACCCAAATCCGGCCCAAACCTGGGCCGGCCCGCCCAAACCAAACCACAAAACCCTAACTACACCGGCAACCACCACCGCACAAACCACCGGAGCCCAGCCTCGCCGTTAAGTCGAGCCGGCCTCTCCCAGATGTAGAGACCGGTGGCGGGAACCGGCCTACGACAGTGAAAGCCGAAGCAGACAGGGCCTGAGGGCCAACCACCGCCAACATCCTCAGCTAACCTAAACAAACCCGTGCAAAACAACTTTCATCAGCAACAGCAACACTTCAGAGTGACGGAATGCCAGCCCCACGCCCGATTGAGAGCTCGGAAGGCCGCCGACCGGAATTCGGCACACAAAAGACGACCAAAGCAAACAACCATGGGAGCCGCATCCACCCCACCACCACCGGACTGGACCACCACTAATCAAAATCGCACCATCTTTACCGATCGATTTTTGGTATAGGAAAACCTACAAAACAACATTAGAAAACACATCTAACTACACCAAACCCACCACCCCACTGCCCTCAACCAGATCTTCACCGCCTGACTTGCACCACCAGTCCCCCTCCAAACAACCACCGCCCCAGCCGCCCAAAAACCACAAGCAACCACCACTGTAGCCACCAGCAGCTCCCACCACACCACAAACGCCCAGATCTACAGCCAACTGCGACCACCACATCTCCAAACCAGCCTCCAGAGAACTGGACGGAGCCGCGGCCCATCGGAGAAGATCTGATCGCCAGCGAGATGAGCCCACCACCACCTTGAAACACGACCTAGGCACTAAGGGACAAGTGGGGTCTAGTGACCCCATTCATCACATTGATTTTTCACAAGAACATTTGATAAGTTAGTTTGCAACCAAATTTTGCTATTTTGATCCCATAAAAAATCTCTAAATTACCCCAACTTGTTTTAAATGCATAGACTACCAAGCATTCTCTTCTTTTTTGGAGTTGATAGTGCTAGAAATGAGACATCATGCATTATTTTACAAATATAACAAGTCTTTTGGGACCAATTATGAGACAAAAATGAATTATTAGTGCATTTCGATCTTATAATTAACCTCTTAATTTAGTTATTTTTGGACTTGTGCATAGAAAAAATATACTGCATATGAATCTAATTTTTGATCCAAAATTTCTGACTCCGCCCCTGCCTATTGAACTATAGGATTCGTCCTTCAGGGATCGGTCGAAGTGCTATACACAAATAGGTGAGACTTTATAAAATGCAGTTTTCCTACGTGAGATAATTGTGTTCCAAATGATAAACAAACTGGGTGATAATGCAAAGAAACAAGGTAAGGGGACACGAATATATTAATTTTATTATCACTTGAAAGAATTCTTTGATTCTTGCCAGCTTTCCATTCAGCTAGCCCAGCTGTAAGGTACATATGCGAATATTATTCAATACTTCTGGAGTATATGAACAATATATTCTCTCTTTTCACATAATCTGTGGAGTCAACACAGTGGACACATATGAGACCCATATGTTATGTGAGATGAGGGAATATACTGTTCATATACTCCGGGAGTATTGAATAATTACTCGTACATATGATTGCTTTGTTTTGTTGGTTTTTTTTTTATTTTCTTAATTGGCTTTGTTTTGTTTTAAGTTGTTGGAGTGGAGTTTAAATGTTAACAAGTTTATTTTCTCCTTATACGCGCGTAATATATTTGCGTTGAATTCATCTACGTACATGGTAAAAGAACTACACTGAAATGGTGGGAGCATCATGGCGCCCCAAACCTCTGACTTAACATTTACTCCAATTAGCACCGTCGTCGGCATTATCCGTTCCCTATAAAATTCGTACTTCTTGTTTTATGCTAGCGTCGAGTATCTAAAGTCTATAACGCGCAAACTAATCCAAGACACCTGATTTCAAAAGAAAAGAAAGTCTACTTTCACATTCAGAAATTAATGTCATGGAACCAAGTGAATTATACTTGGCATTTTGTCATGCTACTACTGGACGGTAAATAATACTCCTACTAGTACAATTCGAGTACATTCACAACTAGCTAGCCTTGTGGTAGGGTTTCATACACAGTTGAAGTAGCTGAAACACTAATTAGCTAATTAATTGGACCAAGAAACTAGTAAAAGGATTGAGGGTTTTTGTGTGTGTGTGTGTGAGATCAAGATTGAGGCATGCATGAGTTGGTAAGTTGGCAATGACTTGCTCAGTGGATTATATGGTATATATAGATCATCTATCTGAACTAGAACAAGGTAGCTAGCTAGGTGTACATCATAATGTCTGATGTGTGTATATATATATATATATATATATATATATATATATATATATATATATATATACAGTCCGTCTCCCGTAAGTACCACCTCATTTTAATAAAATGCGGACCTCCCATTTTTCGATCGAATTTCGATGATCTGAGCCGCTCAATGTGTTCAGAACATGATTTTAAGGGTACCCGCAAGAAATCAGCAAAACAAAAGACCGGGAAGGGCTTCATCCGAGCAGTTTTTCTTTATTTTTATCGAACGGTTCAAATAAAAACTGCTCAGATGAAGCTCTTCCCGGTCTTTTTTTTTGCTGATTTCTCGCGGATACCCTTAAAATCATGTTCTGAACACATTGAGCGGTTCGGATCATCGAAATTCGATCAGGAAATGGAAGAAATGAGGAGATCTGCATTTTAACTAAAATGAGGACTCCCTCATTTGAGACTGACTATATACAGTCCGTCTCCCGTAAGGACCACCTCATTTTAATAAAATGCGGACCTCCCATTTTCCAATCGAATTTCGATGATCTGAGCCGCTCAATGTGTTCAAAACGTGATTTTAAGGGTACCCGCAAGAAATCAGCAAAACAAAAGACCGAGAAGGGCTTCATCCGAGCAGTTTTTGTTTATTTTTTATCGAACGGTTCAAATAAAAACTGCTCGGATGAAGTTCTTCCAGGTCTTTTCTTTTGCTGATTTTTTGCGGATACCCTTAAAATCATGTTCTGAACACATTGAGCGGCTCAGATCATCGAAATTCGATCGGAAAATAGAAGAAATGAGGAGGTCCGCATTTTAACTAAAATGAGGACTCCCTCATTTGAGACTGACTATATACAGTCCGTCTCCCGTAAGGACCACCTCATTTTAATAAAATGCGGACCTCCCATTTTCCGATCGAATTTCGATGATTTGAGCCGCTTAATGTGTTCAGAACGTGATTTTAAGTGTACCCGCAAGAAATCATCAAAACAAAAGACCGGGAAGGGCTTCATCCGAGCAGTTTTTGTTTAAATAAGCTCCTTAAGTGCGGACCTCCTCATTTTTCCCATTTTCTGATTAAATTTTGATGATCCGAGCCGCTCAATGTGATCAGAACGTGATTTTAAGGGTACACTTGAGAAATCGGCAAAAAAAATGACCGGGAAGGGCTTGATTTGAGCAGTTTTTTGTCGAACCGTTCAATAAAAAACTGTTCGGATGAAGCCCTTTCCGGCGATTTTTTTTGATGATTTCTCACGGAGACCTTTAAAATCACGTTTTGATCACATTGAGCGGCTCGGATCATCGAAATTCGATCGAGATCTATGAGATCCACACTTAAGCTAAGTAGGGGATCCCTCATAAGAAGAGGACTCTCATACACACACACACACACACACACACACACACATATATATCAGTCCAGTTCAAGTCCAAACCTCTTCCCGTCCACACCGTCCGCACCTCCTCTTTTCCGATCGAATTTCGATGATCCGAGCCGTTTAATGTGATCAGAACGTGATTTTAGGGTTTCATCCGAACAGTTTTTGTTTGTATTTTATTGAACGGTTCAATAAAAAATTGCTCAAATCAAGCCCTTCCCGGTATTTTTTTTTTTTGCCGATTTCTTGTGGGTACCCTTAAATCACGTTCTGAACACATTGAGTAGCTCGGATCATCGAAATTCGATCGGAAAAGGTAAGTTACGGATGGGAAGAGGTGTGGATATGAACCGGACTCATATGCATATATATATATATATACGGGATCCGAGCCGTTCAATGTGATCAGAACGTGATTTTAAGGGTACACTCTAGAAATCGGCAAAAAAAATGACCGGGAAGGGCTTGATTTGAGCAGTTTTTTTTTTAACCGTTCAATAAAAAACTGTTCGGATGAAGCCCTTTCCGGCGATTTTTTTTGATGATTTCTCACGGAGACCTTTAAAATCACGTTTTGATCACATTGAGCGGCTCGGATCATCGAAATTCGATCGAGATCTATGAGATCCACACTTAAGCTAAGTAGAGGATCCCTCATAAGAAGAGGACTCTCATACACACACACACACACACATATATATCAGTCCAGTTCAAGTCCAAACCTCTTCCCGTCCACACCGTCCGCACCTCCTCTTTTCCGATCGAATTTCAATGATCCGAGCCGCTTAATGTGATCAGAACGTGATTTTAGGGTTTCATCCGAACAGTTTTTGTTTGTATTTTATTGAACAGTTCAATAAAAAACTGCTCAAATCAAGCCCTTCCCGATGTTTTTTTTTTTTGCCGATTTCTTGTGGATACCCTTAAATCACGTTCTGAACACATTGAGTAGCTCGGATCATTGAAATTCGATCGGAAAAGGTGAGTTACAGATGAGAAGAGGTGTGGATATGAACCGGACTCATATGCATATATATATATATATAGTATATATATAGCGGTTCCGGGAACCTTTAAAAAAACCCTTAAAGAAACATTCCATCTCAGCCCTCCATTTCAAGGGCTGAGATTAAATCCCACATCCCTCCCCTACAACTAAAAACACGCTACCCCCTTCTTCTCCGCCCCTCTCACGTCTGAGAAACGATGCACCAGCAGCCCCCACCTCTCCACATCCCTCCACTCCGACCGACAAGCCCAGCCGCCGACGACCCACCACCACTCGCCGAAGACCCTCTCCCTCTGCTCGAGGTAACGCTCTCCTTCCCCCTCTCTCGAAGAAATGGAAAGGAAGGTCAAAGCACGGTCAAATCGCAAAAATTGAATCGCCCACCACCGAAGCTCTATTGCCAAGGTCTCTCCTCCTCCTCCTCCTCTCTCTCTCTCTCTCTCTCTCTCTCTCTCTCTCTCTCTCTCTCTCTCTCTCTTCGTCGATGAGCCCTAGATTCTCCATCTTAGGGTTCCAAATTTTTGGGTTTGTCATACACTACAAAATTGGAGATTTTTTGGGTCAGTTCGATTGGCTAAATTAGATGAGTTGATTGCACAAGAAAGCTGGATAATGAGCAACGTTGTAAAAATCATTTAATTGTACGAGAAAACTGGATAATGAGAATCATAACAATGGACAGTTTGCGCATCTTTCTTTGCTGCAATCTGTTTTGGTGTAATGAATATGTTTTGCTTTCAGTACTCAGAAAGGTATAGTGTATTTTACTGATATGCCGAGGATTACCCGATATGCCTTCACAACAATACAACATACCTATCCCTCAAGCCTTCAAATGGTTTGTGGGTGTGTTTAGGCAAAATTATGTTTGAGATTCTGTGAAAGCAATTGGTGAGGGACATGGCATACCAATTCCTAGTGTTTAAGCCCTTCAATTGTTTTTCTTCCCTTATCTTTCCTAAAATTTTGTCATTATAGGTATCCACCACTGCAACCACTGATGGGCCGTGAGTTTGTGGTCGTGAGCGATCAACACCAACAGCAAAACCCAACGCCTCAGCATCCTCAAAGGGATGCCAACAACCCAGCTGGGTAACCAACTCTTCTCTTAAAACTCACTCTTCTTTTTCAAAGTTTCGTACTTAAGGCATGATATTAATCTCTTCTTCTGGGCATATCACTTTTTAGTCTTACTTATTTTGCTTAAGCTTCACAACTCACTAGTCATTTTTTACTTCATTGTAGCCTGGTCCGGATTCTATTGGCATCGTTGATGTTTCCTACAACTGTTAAATCCTCATCTGGAGGGAGAGAAACGTACAAGTGTTCTAACAGAAAATGATGGCTAGTGATGAAGTTGCTCAGAATGCTGTTAACTCCATGAGGGACTTTCTCAGTTCCATGAGAGGAGTAAAGTCATCCACGGAGAATAAAAGATTGTGTGCTGAATGGGGACTTGCTGATCAATACATTCTTAAGTTAGGAGTAGGTTTTTTTCCTTGTAATTCTCCTTAGAAGGAGTATAGTTGTATCGTCAGGATAGTATCCTTGACCTTATTTTCGTTTTATGGTTTTTGTGATACCATTTGGTCACCTGTAATAAAATGGAGATGTAATTGATTTGGTTTTTCTTGTTAATGGATAACTTGGTAATTGATTTTGGCTATAAATGTGGCTTGTGAATGTTGATTTAGAATGAAAAATGCCTAGCGTGGGCTTGTGCGTAACCTGATGTGGTTCTTGTTATTATTGTTGTATTGATTGAGACGCTAGACGTCGGGCTAGGACCAAAAACAGGGGAGACTTTGCCGAATTTTTTTCGAAACCTAACTTTGTGAATGGACACGATACAGACATGGGCACTCCACAAACTAAATTTCAGCACTCCAAAACCAAGTTTGAGATCCCAATATTACATGTCAATACTAAGTGTAAAGATTCAATCTTTCTTACATTCAATTCCATCCCAAAAACGTATCCATAAACAAAACTTTCATTTAACCTAAAAACTTGTCCATCCCATTACATTCAATTTCAAACTGAAAGCACAATAACTACATTTTCTTTTCTAAACAAAGCCAACATGCCAAAATACTCCAAGATCATTCGGAGCAATCTGAGTCTTCTTCTTGGTCACTATTTGAGCCTTCCGCTTCCTCTTCCAAGTCTATTGAATAAATTTCTAACTCTTTTCTTTGATATCACCTTCTCCTCTTCATCTACCGCATCCACATTTAATAGTTGAACACCCTCATGCTGCTTTTTGGCAGCATAATTTCCTTCTTTTGTGCAAACAAATCGCACCCTAGTGACTTCATTCGACATATTTCGTCCTTTGTCTGAACCTCGAGTACGAATCCAAAACCCATTTTCTTGACCATAACGTTCATAGTAAGTCCGTGCTTTTTCAATTGTCTCAAAATACATTCCAATTGTCGGTGTTTTTAAACGCTTCCACATTGTTATCTGGAGTCTCTGTATCCCTAACTTCGACATCACCTAAAGCCTCTAACTCCATTGTTCACCCTTCAATTGCCTGCAAAGAGGAAAGTAGTATCCATTACAAAAATACACATACATATCATACCCATACGCGCAGATTCGACTAATGCACTACCTACAAATATATCACGATCTAACATGAGTTTAAATGCCATACCATGGATCAGTTTTCCATACATCAGATTAACACTAACAAATGTTGTCCTGTTAGGCTAGACTCCATCACGACACATTTTCAAGTAAAGCTCTAGCGCTTTGCCTGGACTCTCACTTTTTGTCAGTGCACCAATTATTGTATTCCAAGACACAACATCCCGGATAGAAGCCTCCCCAAATACTTTCTCAGCTATGCATGGCCCAGAGCACTTTACATACATATTGAGCAGAGCATTTAGAACCAAAACATTGCAAACCAACCCATTTTTCACCAATAAACCATGTACTTGCTCTCCTAATTCTTGGTCCCGCTCCCACAAAAGTCACGATAACACACCATGTTGGACTGTTGGGTATCCCAAATCTTGATTCTGGACTGGGGAGAGTTTGACATAGAAATTTATCAGTACAAAGGAAGAATTTTATGGGGGAATGCATAGTCATGATGGGCATCCAAATTAACACTCTTGAAACATTTAAGGTGTTCTGAAGCAATTTGTTTTGTTGAGAGAGAGAGAGAGAGAGACCTTGTTCTAACCGTTCAAGAGAGAGCCCAGCGGTGGTGGTGGTCGCCGGAGGTGGTGGGTCGTTTGTCGGCGGTGGCACGGCAGGGTCGTTGATCCGAGTGGAGGGCGCTAGAGGAGTGGGGGGCTGTGGGTGGGACGGGATTAGGGTGGAGAAGAAGGGGGGTAGCCTGTTTTTAGTTTTAAAGGAGGGATGTGGGATTTAATCTCAGCCCTTGAAATTGAGGGCTGAGATGGAATGTTTCTTTAAGGGTTTTTTTAAAGGTTCCCGGAACCGCCCCGATATATATATATATCCGGGATGGTTTAAGGGACACCCAAATAAACACCTAAAAAAACACTCTAAATCTCAATCTCATAGTTTCCGATCAAATTTTTATGATCCGAACCGTTAAATGTGTGCAGAATGTGATTTTAAGGGTACCCGCGAGAAATTAGCAAAACATATGACCGGGAAGTGCTTATTTTGAGCAGTTTTTAATTGAACCGTTCATTAAATCTAAGTTAAAAACTGCTCAGATCAAGCCTTTTTCGGTTATTTTTTTTGCTAATTTCTCATGGGTACCCTTAAAATCACGTTCTGATCGCATTGAGCGGCTCAGATCATCAAAATTTGATCGGAAACTATGAGGTGTTTAATTAGTTGTTTCCGGAACCGTCCCGATATATATATATATATATATATATATATAGCCTCAATGCAAATAAATAAGATAGGTTAATTTTTTGCTGCAGATTCACCAAAATGACTTGTTTGGGTCTCTTGGATTATGTTTTCGGCTTCTTGTGACTATACTTTTGTTGAGTACTTTGATCGAGTTAGGCAATGGTTTAATTAAGCCAGGGATGCCTGCGGATCCATGAATGTGGTGCATGCCCCAGCATCTTAGCGTACATCTACGCTCCTTCTTGTCTTGCGGAAAGAATACCAGTACAGATGTTTATGTACAGCAGTCATGTACAGCAGGGTTTTGCGTCCTTTTCGAGTTCAACAAAGATGATCGGAGTTGTTCATTTTATTCAAAATGTTTAGTTTAGAGTCCCTATAAAAAATTAGCTCAACCGGATGTCGGTAAAGGCGCTTACAAAACATCCAACATTGCTTCAGAATTCAGGCCTAAATTTTGAAGCAAAATTAGATGTTTAGTAAGCGCCCTTACTGACATCTGGTTGAGCTGATTTTTTGTAAGGACCCTAAACTAAACATTTTGAACAAAATGAGCGGTTCCGATCATCTTTGTTAAACTTGAGACGAGCGCAAAATCCTGCTGTGCGCGGCTGCTGTGCATGTTTGTTTATACCTGTAGCAGCTCTCCTTGTCTTGCGCCCAGCTAGCTGCAGGTATATATAGACGCCCAAAGAAGGTTATGTGGGCAGCATGCCCTTAAAAATGTGTGGGAAGGATTATGTTCCTTTCCCAAGACAATGGGGCCCGGATCGAGGGAGCGCGAGCGCAGGTGGCAAGCGCTCAAAAATACAGAGTCGCCACTCGGGTTTTGAAGGTCCGACACCCAAGGAACCGTATTTCGAAGCACCTGCCGCGCTGTTTGATTTGAAAAAGTTAAGGAACCAGTCCGTCATAACCATATCTGGGTTCGGGAGCCAGGTTACGAGAGGAGAAGGGTTTTAAAGCACCCCTCTCGCCCAATTCGGAGATCGGTCTCTACTTAGGCATTTTGAAAACATTTCGATTCTTCTTTTATTAATCAATTTTAGCCAATTAGGGCGGGGGAACAGTTAATCGGGGATTAAAACTGTAACATGTTTGCAGGATGTGATCAAGTATGGCATGAATGAGCAGTTAGTATAGGATGAGAACAGACTCCTGTGGGAGTTTAAACAGACTGGAAAGCTCCTGTCTTGGAGTGTCGTGCACAGAAGAAAACCAGTATGCACTGATCAAGTCAATGCATGCTGACCAAATCTGCGCACGCTACTACAAGACCTGCGCGCGCCAGTAAGCCTAAGCCCACAGCTCTTATTCTCAAACCCTCTGGGCTCTGGAAGGACCAGTGCACACCCAGAACAAACCAAGCAGTTTATGCAGTCATAATATACAGTTTTAAAGGCTGAAAAGCCTAACAAATAAACAAAACACCCCATAAACAGTGTGGGGACAAAATAATAGCCTGAAATCAAGTTAATCATGCAAGGCCAACTACTGATCGGGGACAAACAGTCGCGCGAGGGTTCCAAACAGTCGCGCGACGGTGCGCCCGGGCGCGCGACGGGTGCGCCCTGGCGCACTGGTCAAATAGAGCGTTGACCATCGCGCGATGGTTTGGGTGCAGCGCGCGCGGGTTCGAGCCAACTTTCCAGTGTCTGATTTTGCTCATCCTGGGTTCTGAGACAGGTCCAGAATGATCCCAGGGGTACTCCAACAGAACAGAAATGAATATTGAAATGTAAAACTAACAATTTAAGCCCTAAGAAAAGCAGTAAACTGGTTATTAACATGCTTTACAGTGAGCTATATGCTAAGTAAAAATTACAACAGTCATGCACGTAGCTAAAACAAGAAATGACCAGCCTCCCTTCCCCACGTGGTCCATTCTCGTGCAAACAGAACTGTCGTGCGAGTGAGTGGGACCATCGCGCGAGGGTTTGCTTGGCCACGGCTTTTGAAACCTTGCTAGCTTTAGGGCCAGGACTGGTATTGATTACCAGCCTTGACCCTGCCAGCCCCACTCAGGGATCAGAACAAAAAAACAGTAGGTATGCTATACCTAAATTGAGTTTGAACGGATGATTGAGCTTTGAGGTTTGAAGGCTTGATTGAAGTGTTTGAAAAGGTTGAGATGAAAGAACAAGCTTTGTTCTTGAGTGCTAGGTCGGGAACCAAGTGCTTCACTTGCTAATGGAGGAGAGATAAACAAAGGGCTAGGGTTAGAACCTTTGTGCTTTTTAATTCTTGGAACCCTTTAAAAGAGAACAAAGAGGCCTTATTTATAGGAAGAGTGGTAGAAATGGTTTGTGGTGGAAAGAACAACCAACCAATCAAGGGCTGGTTGATGCAAACAGAGGAGTTCAGCCAGTCCACGTGACTGGCTGAGAGTGGCATTGGTGGCCAAGTTTCTGCCACTGGAAAAGTAGGTGGGGACCTAACCATCGCACGATGGTTCCAAACTGTCGCGCGAGGGTCAACGGTCAAACTTTGTCCACCTGGCAGTTTGACCATCGCGCGAGGGTTCTAGTCTGTCGCGCGACGGTGAGCCCGGGCGCGCGATGGTTGCGCCCCGGCGCAGGATGATTGCGCCCTGGCGCACGTCAGTAGGGTTTTGGCTTTTTGGAAGTGGCTTAAGACTAGGTTAGGTTCAAGGGTTTTGCAAACACTCAAAGCTCAAACACTCGACATTCCCGGGGTGTTCTTGATCCGTTTCATCATCGGGGAATCAAAAACCGTAAGTAAACTAATCTAGAAGCCCAGATTGGGGTGTCTACAAGTTATTACACAATTCTCCCACCTACCCTTTTGCTGGGGAAGAAAAAGAAATCGAATGGCCAAAATGACCAGTGGTTACATATATGATTGGGAGTTGTTGTAGTGCAGCAGGGTGTAGTGCGGCGGATCCGACCGTCCATCTCGATATGAAGGGCTCAGATTTAATCCGAGTTCCTACAAATCCAAGCCGTCCATTGTTCGGATGAAAAGCGGAGGGTGCACTACAGTACCCCCAAATCCGAGCGTGACAAGGTATTAGCTAATGTAGCATTTTCAATAACACGATCGATCACAGCACATAGTACACCTATGGTGCATAAAATGTATTCACCCGTAGTATTATTTCTATTCACCGTAATATCATGGAAAATGCTAACTAAGCCATTGGATAATAACAAAAATGTGTATTGAAATTCGTAAAAAGGGCATAGACATCCGCCAAAGTGCATTAATATATGTGCAAACTGCATTGGAGTAATTCTAATTGTTTTGTCTTTTTGTGTGTATTATTCCAGGCCCAATGGATTCACGTCAGCCGGACCCTAATACCATTTCATTAGTGTCTCAGCGTACCAGTAACACTCATTGGGGAACCAACTGGATATATACTACAGAGCTATAATGAAGAAAGGCTCCTATTAGGCCATCCACAGTGGCATAATCAAAAGCCAATTGTTTTTAAAGTTAACAATATTTGTGCAAAAAATGGCTCACAATGGTATAATCAAACTTAGCTACATCCTTAGAAATAATCAAATTTTAGGCTTTGGATAACCAAAACTAGCAACCTTTTTCAATAATCAAAATTTATCAACCCCACATCACATAAGTTAACTAGTTCCAAAATTTGTATACATGCTTGTTTCAATTGGTATTTTCTTATTCTCTTATTCGCCTACTCTATATCTTCTTCACTTCACCTACAAACTATTTCTCTTTCTTTCCCTCCAAAAGTGAAGCTCATATCTTTTGATCATCTACAATTCAACCCATCATCACCGTATTAAGGTATTTCACTATTCTTTCCCGTTTATATTCCCCCCCCCCCCCCCCCCCCCCCCCCCCCCCCCCCCCGGAAAAAAAAAATTTCATAATAGAAGGGAAGCAAGTCACCAATTTTTTCCACAAAATTAAGGGAGGGAATCGATATATTTTTGCCTAAAAAAATTTAAATAGAGGGAAGTGAATGACGGGAGAGAGAGAGAGAGAGTGAGTGAAATTGTTGTGGATGCCTTATTTTGGTTATAGACTAGAAGCGACTATTGTGAACCTCAACATTGTTAAGCTTAGCAACCTCTTAAATGAATAATCAAAAGCTGATATGTCCACTTTTGGTTATCTATTTTTAATTATACCACTGTGGATGGCCTTATTGTCTATCTAAATACAAATGCTATCCCAACCCAATTCCCTTGTAATTTTTGTATATACATGATTTTTCTCTGCAGAGGAGTTGGAATGGAGACATTAATTCCATTCCGTTGAGCAGACAACAACAATTAATTCATTAAATAAAGCAACATGCTTATATAGCAAGAAATGAAAGAAACCAACCTGCCTGTTATCCAGATGCCACTTTTTTTATTCCAACAAAAACCAAAGCCAGGCAGGCATCAAAGAGGACTATATAAATTGGAAGAATTATGTGGTGAGGATTTCAAAGCACCAGCTGGCTCGACTTTTATTATTTTTATGTCCTCTCCCAATCAAAAGTCTCACGTAAGCTCCAAACTCGAAAATTTTATTAAGTGCTCCTGGATCCAAGGACGGATTCAGGTATGTTGTTAAGTGGGGACACCTTGTTAATCGTAGTGGCGAAAATTTATTTTTTTAGTTAATCATAATATGATCGTACACAATTAAGACATGCATTACAAACTACAAAAATATACTCCGTATCACACATATATACTTTCACTTAAATTATGTAAAAATGAGTACAAAATCTCTGACAAAATTTGAGTATGTTTTACATGAATATCGACAAGTTTTAGAATGATCGATATAGTTTTATTAATAATATTATTTTAAAATATTGCTCTTAGACGGTTAAAAATAAGTACAATTAAGAAAGAATCGATCTAAATAGACAAATAGTTCGAAAACCAATAAGTATAAATGCACCATATGACGGAATTGAAACATAAAACTAATTCTACATGTATATTTTTGAGATATATGCAAGTGTGTATGTGTAGTGGCACACTTAATTTCATAATTATGCTGGATATGCGAAAATATAACAAAATTATTTTAGATTCGAGTGGGGGCACGTGCCCCTCTTTCCCTCCGTCCCTGCCTGGAACATCACGCGTGTGCCTGGAGCACCACCACGTGAAGTTCCAATGACCTTCCCTGCAACACATTGTATGTGTTCCACCACAAAATGTGTATGAGTTCCACAGCAAAAATGTGTGATTCTCACGCAAAGCTGTGGTGGAAAAAAGCCATGAAGTGCTCCAGAAGCAGAGAATAATAACTCCCAAAGAAGGTCAGCATACACCATGTGGTGGATGTTCATAGTCGTCAGGTGGTGTGGGTTTGATAGGGCGAGACTCAGAGGGGCGCTTTGTGGCAGCTAGAAGCATGGCACTGAGTGGGTTCTCAAATCCATTGGTTGCTGAAGCAATAGCAGCAAGAGAAGGCCTTATTTTCGCATCTGAGCTTGGGTTTACATGTATTCAGATTGAAGGGGATTCTTTAAGCTTTATTCGAATGGTCAAAGGGGAACAAGTTTAGTCACCGTGTTTTTTAAGTTATTGTGGAAGATCTCCGGAGATTGGCGTGTGATTTTCAGTTGTGTAAGTTTAGTTTTGTTAAACGTAGGGGTAATGGTATTGTTCATTGTTTAGCTAGTAGAGGTTATGGTTGTGTAGGTTCCGCTTGGGAAACCTTCCTATCCGATGTTGTGGCTATCCACGTCTTTGTCTGAGGCTGGATGCACCCATTGATGTTTGGTTCGATTTTATTATCAATGAATGGATTATCCGTTTGGAAAAAAAAAAAAAACCATCATGTGGTTCATGTGCCACCTTCTAAACTTCACCAATATTCATATCGAGTTATTCACTTTTAATTGACATTGAATTCCACAATACGTTTGTAGGTACTTACCCAGTTACCCTATCTTGGGAGTCATTTTTTGTGTCCAACTGTAGGTCAAAGATTCAACAGACACTACTAGAGTCGGCTTCATGAATCTTTTCCCCACCCATTTGCTCTACCAAGAGCTACACGTTCAACTAAATTAAATACTGGGGGGGGGAACTTTTTTCCATCTCAATCAGTCCACTGGTTGATAATTTGGACAATCAGAGCTGGATATGTTGCACCAAATAATTGTTGCAGCCAACCTGCATGAGTCTTAAAAGGTAAAGACTAGTAGGATTGCTGCAGTGGACTAAGCCCGGTTTGGATTGGATTGGGCTTACCATCTAGGGCAGCCCAAACCCTGTCTACAGCCGAGTGGCAATAACAGTTGTTCATTTTGTAGGTTAGCTCAAGCCTCAAGGATAGGGGAGAGACAGTCGAATCTACCCGTTCAGCTACTCGAAACCACCACACCACAAATGCAGATACACATTCCAAGACAGTATGAAAATGATGGAAAAGAACTTCAAGAGACAAAAAGAAAGAAAAATTGTGAAGAGAATTCATATATATTCATGATGCTATTTGTTGTCTTTAAATTGCGGGTTTTCACTAAATGGGATCTCCACTTTACTCAACAAGATTACAACTTCAATGAGTCAATTGAAACAAAGAAAAGAAAAGCTACATGCAGTAAATAATATGGCGACTTATTTGAAAACCAGATTATGACAAGTTTTGTCACAGGGGTACGGACAGTCAATGGCCTTAATGTCTGCTCGATCAAAATACCAGTCACCTACACCTAGTGCAATCCCCTGCCAATGTGAAACATCCCATATATAAGATAGTTCACAACAATTTAGCTAAGATAACAGATGCACAGACAAGTCTTTATGCAAGAACCCTTCGTATTTCCGGTTGTATGTGTGTGTTCTTATCTGTTACATGCCTTCATGTTTTTTTTTTTTTTTTGATCGGCATACATGCATTCATGTGAGTGCAGAAATTGTTGAGTGCACGTATATTTTAGTTATATGTACAGAACTTGCCTACGGGTAAATGGCGACAAGAATCAAAATAAACAGAGGGCAATACTTGATTTATAGTATTGATTTCTTTATGTGCAATGAAGATGATGTGGAAAAGAGAAAACAGAAGGCACTTGGGGTGAGAGAACGCAAAAGAGAACATAATTGAAGGCAGAAAGTAAAGACATGATGGGCTGCAATCTATATGTGCATTCAAGGGTACACGTATATATTATGTTGATATAGACTTTTTTTGAATCCAGCACCTGACCTCGCACTCAATTGCTGAGTCAGGCGCCCAGCAGTCCTGCGCCCAATGTTGCGCTCAAGCATGGGGTCAGCACAGGCTTCGTAATTTACATGTTTTGACTTCTTAGGCTGCCTCTGACTTGGTTTTGAACTTCTTAGAACTTTGTTCCGAGTACATTCTAGTTGGTTTTGGACTTGGAGTGCTAGGTGTTGTTTAGGAAGAAAAAGTATGTAGGGTGTTAAATAACCTAACATAACAATCTTATTCATATAGACGACTCACATATTAAATAAGTAAATTAAGCAATGTGGGACTACTACTAATACTATATTCTAACACTCCCCCTCAAGCTGGAGACTCTCCAACTTGTTACATATCAACCAATGAAATAATTACCTCAACTACTAACAGCAATAACGAAAAACAACCAACTTGTTAAAACAACGACCAACGAACGACCTCAACCAACGAAACAACTTCAACGACTTTAACGAACGAAACGACTTCAACGATTTCAACGAAATAATTTCAACGACCAAAAAATCAACGAACGAATTCAACGACCAACGAATCAACGAACGAATTCAACGACCAACGACCAACGAACGATTTCAACGACCAACAAATCAACGAAATGACTTCAACGACCAATGAACGACTTCAACGACAACCAAAACCAATTGCAACTACCAACCACAACGACCACGTTTAGCACCGCCACCAATCTTCTTCCCCATCTGGAGATTCTATTTGAGCAAGCGTGGCAGTGGCGGAAGAACCCACAGCTGGAGATTGAATTGACATAAGGCGCTGGTATTCCTCTGCAAAAATAGTCACCACATTGTTGGCAGAAGAATGAGTAAGCTGTCCAGCATCCTGAGAGATCGCAACCTGATGAGCCTGAGGAAACCCATGAAGATGATAACAATACTCCACAGTATGATTGGTACCCCAACAATAAGTACACAACTTGGAATCACAGCCACGACCATCTCCCCCTGACATGCGACCTCCATGAGCACCAAAACCAGAGTCACAACTATCAACACCACGACCACCAAATCCAGAATCACGACCACAATTACTAAACCCAGAATCACAGCCGCGGCTGAAGGAGGAGCCAAAACTACCAGAAACAGCTGAAGCTAATGCTGAACGATCAAGAGAGGGGGCAGGCGTAGACACAGATACAGAAGACTGACGAAGGCGACTAAATACCTCACTAAGAGAAGGTAAATCTTGAGACCCCAAGAGTTGAGGACTAACAGGATCATAGGTGGATGATGCACCAGATATAAATCGAGCAACCTGCATACGCTCACGCTGGCGTTGCATAACCTGAATGTCAGATGAAATAGGCTCACAAATATTGAGCTCCTCACAAATACCACGAAATTTGGCATAGTAAGCCTCCAAAGATAAATCACCCTGGGATATAGAAAAGAAGGACCGATGAAGATCATACGTCCGACGGAGATTGTTAACACCAGAATACATCTCCTGAGCCTGTGTCCATACCTTTTTGGCAGTTTCTAAGAAAACAAGCGTGCTAGCAATATATTCTTCCATACTATTCCACAACTCAGATCGAATCTGGGCATCCTTAGATTCCCATGCCTTATAAGTAGCAACAGTCTGTGCGGGGGGGATCATCAATCAAATAATGATACTGTGTCTAGCCCAAATAATAAACTTCAACTGCTTTAGCCCAAACAGCATAATTTTTACCATTCAATGGGGTGGAGGTAATAGAAAGTTTCTCTCGAAACCGTGAAGAACTGAACGAACTACCCGTAATAGTAGAACTAGAACCGGAACCAGAATCAGACTTTTGCTCAGACATTTTACCGAACAATGGAGAGACAACCAAAAAAATAAAGAACTACCAAGCCTCAATCAACGAAACACCAACCAGAACAACTAATAACTAATCAACTGAGCACCGAACAAAGTAATGCTAATACCCAACAGTATCAATAGCAATAAAACATTAACTAATGAATCTAGCAAACCCATAACCGCGATCAACAAATCAGATGGTATAGAAATTCAATTAAAAAATAGCGGAAAGACCGTTACCGAAACTGGAAACAAGAGCACTATAGCATACACATATGGGAGAGACTAGATCCGATTAGCCATGAGTGATGAAGAGTTCTCGCATGAACAGTGTTCGCGGTGAACAGTACTCGCGTGAACAGTAACAGTATGTGGTGATGATGGGTGGTGGGGCGTGGATTACGATTATGATTAGGGTTAGGGTTGGATTAAGGGTGGCTCTAGGGTTTTGTATATCTAAGGTAGATGGTGAACCCGCTCTGATACCATGTTGTTTAGGAAGGAAAAGTGTGTAGGGTGTTAAATAACCCTAACACATAACAATCTTATTTATATAGACGACTCACATATTAAATAAGTAAACTAAGCAATGTGGGACTACTACTAATACTATATTCTAACACTAGGGAATCAATAAGGACAAGAATTAGCTCATGAAAGAACATTTTGAGCATGAGTAAAGCATGACTCTCTCAATTGGGGTTGAACTCATACGGAGGCTTTGGTAGACTACAATCTTTGGTAAGGTCTTTGAAGGCCTTTGGCTGCATTCATTGTCTGGCCTTCGGTTATCTGTTGGAACTTTGTTCCTTTTTTGTCTCTTACTTGAAACTAGTGTTTGGTGAGATGAGTTACGTTGAGCTTTGGTTGAGAGATTCCATTTGCATTTTGATGAGAGAAACTGTAACTTGAGTTCATGAGTTTCTCTTTTTGAGAATTTGCTTGTTAGCATTGGAGCTCTTCGAAGTTTTTTTTGCATTAGTGGAAGCCTTTGTCGTTCGTTTGACCGAGGACGTAGGTGATAGGCCGAACCATTTAGGTATTACTGTATTAGCCTCGCTTATGCTTTTGTTTGTACTTTGGATTCTCCATAATAGATTGGTAAATGGTTTGGCTTGTTTCTTCTCCTCTGCTATCTTGGGCATCATCCATCCTGGGCTGCTAGCGGCAGTTGGGTTTTTCAGGGGCCCACCACACAACGATAGATATAGTCATGTATAACCACATCATGCGTACCTTGGTGCCAATCAGAGGAGAATCATCAGCAAACCATGTATCCTGCCTCTCTGTTTGACAGTGAGCGAAACAAGAGTTTATGAATAAGCCATTCTGCTCAGACGTTGAGAATCCTTTTACTACATTCAGCATATGATTCCTGAACCCTGCTCCAAAGAATGCACAAACTCATTATCAATTGATATAAGTTCTTTAACAACATTTGCAAAGCCAAATATGAATCCCAATGCTGTCAGTCATTTTTGTTATATGAGATCACCTTGCAAAAACTGGACCTGCGCTTCAGTACATTGTGCATGATCCATTTTGCAATCACGCCAATAACCAGAAGGATCAGCTGAAGCTGGAGCTAAACTTTCCTGGACCTGAATTTAAGAATGAGACACAATTTATCAAGTTTGTCATTCAAGGACATATACCATATCAAGAACAAAAGAAATGCGGTAAAATTTCTCAAGTTGCCCAAAAGCATTAACAATAGAGAAATGCAATGTTACCTGCCATGAGTCATAGGCTGCGTTGAGAATAAATAGAGGGGTTTTTATGTTGGCAATTAAGTTCTCAGGGAAGAAGCACTGGAAAGGATGAAAGAGAAAACAAGTCGACATGAGTTTGAGAAAAAAGGGAAGATTAGTTTTTGCTATCATTCTTATGAACTTGAATCTCCTGCATTTGCATGTAAATATCAAGGAAGGGACTCACGGAAGTTGGATCGAGATGGTTGGTGCAAGTACTTGGAAGATTCTTTCGCACGCCCTGTTGTAGCCAAACATATTTCCATTTACCAAGAATGCAAATAATGAAAAACAAACAAACATACAAACAAACAATTGATCGTTGTCATAGAGAAGGTCCACAAACTAGACGATTTGAGCTGTTTGACTGGCAATGTACACTGAGACTGGTTAATCACTGGATTTGTACATGATTCTATTAATAACCTAAAAATCACACAGCTAAAGCATGATTCACTTTGTTTGATAAGTAAAGTGTGATTAAATATGTTAAATCTTTGATCATCGGATTTTCTTTGGGGAGCAGGGGTTTCTCTAGGTTTAACCACACAACTACACCCAATTAATAACTAATAAGTGATTATAATGTGAAGGCCAACTGGATGTTAGAGCCTTATCTTTATTTCCCAGTCGGTCCCAAGCCCGGATAAAGGAGGAGGGTTGTGCGTTAGGTAGCTGACTGCCAGCACGTAAAAAGCCTGTCAGATCTTTATGACATAAATCCAAATATGATAACGAGACATGCTAGGGCGTTCCCTTTAAGCGACGCGTTGTGCCTGCTTCGGGTGCTTCGAAAAATGAGCAAGGGGCACCACACCGTTGCCCGGGTGTGGTGATAAGTGAGCAAGGGTTCCCGCGCGTGCCTGGACGAGCACAGGTAAAGAAGCTAGCCCAGGATTATAGGATTCGTTTAGCAACTTGGAATATAGGGACATTAACGGGTAAGACTAAGGAGCTAGTTAACACTATGCTTAGGAAGAGGATTAGTATAGCTTGCCTTCAGGAGATTAAGTGGGTAAGAGAGAAAGCTAGGGAAATAGAGAACACAGGTTATACGCTTTACTATACGGGTAAGGATAGACATAGAAATGGGGTAGGTATCGTAGTAGATAAACACCTGAAAGATTCGGTAGTTACAGTCACAAGGAAAGGAGATCGGATTATTTTAGTTAATCTTGTGATCGGATGGAGCATAGTTAATATTATTAGTGCTTACGCACCCCAAGTAGATTGCCATTGTTTGATGTTGCTTTAGGAATCTATGCTTCGTGGTGCTTCAAGCAAAGTAGGAGTAGGAAGTAAGCAGTGGTGCTTTCAAGTTACCAAAAACATACCTTGCAGGCAGTGCTATGCCTCAGTGCTCAACTATATAGACTTAGAGTTAGGGCTCTTAGTTCAAGCCCCAACCCTTCTGTATAGAAAGCGATGTTACAACAACATATACAAGGTGTGAGGAAGAACTTCTAGGAAAGATGCAAGTAGATTCCTAGCCTGTAGATTCCTGTCTTATTTTGAAAAGTTCTATGGCTCTTCTAATCACATGTATCGTTTGGGTAGTCTCAAGGGTGCTCCGTTGTCAAAGGACACCACTCCTTCCGCCAGCCCATCATAGGCAACGATCGGACGATTTCCTTTTTGATATACCACTAGGTACAAGTGACTGTGGAGTTTGCTGGAACCCCAAACATAGCCCGTGACATGCCGGGATATTAGGTGAACTCAACGAGGTTGCCCACTCGATGCATATGATAAATGAATTAAATAAAGCATGTATTAGTCCTTATGTTGAACTTTCTAGTTATGGCTCTCAAGTCCCCAGCAGAGTCGCCAAAAACTGTAGACACCTCCCGAAGTGGGGCATCGCCATACAGATTGATCGTTGCTGTTTGTTTGGTTGTTTGCTTCATAAACCAAGATCGTGGATATTCTCATGGCTAGGAACATCGCCACACGATAGCGGTTATCATCAAAATAGAGTCGCCTGCTAGTTTATAAAAACTGAAAAACAGATAGAGATTCTAGGTACGAGAGCCAAAGATACAATAAGGGGAAGGTGTTAGGCACCCCTCTTTGCCCAGTCGTGAGACTAGCCCATAGTTTTTCGACATATGATTAGTTCATGCTTTATTTAATTCTAACACGTAATCTGTTTATTTAGCCCTTAAACAGTTAATGGTGAGCCAGTATAGTAATTGAAAGCATGCATCGAAATAAGCAGAATAAAACAAGCTGTCCCAGGAAAATAGATCCCTCGGCCGGTGAATAGATGGCACAGTCGAGGAATCCCACTGGGTTGATGTATCGGCCGAAGGATCGAAGTCCCAACCGATGTTCTTCCTCACACCAAACTAAATGATTAACAGAAAGCTAAAACACTACGATTAATATGTAAAAACAGAAGATAAACCGAACCAAAGGCCCCTGGGCCTCACCACCTTGATCCCTCAGTTGCTTGATTGCTTCGGATTGAGGGTGATTGACTGATTTGCTTCTTGAAAACCCTAGGGTTAAGGTTTGTACTTCGGGGTTTGATCTTTGGATCGTGGTTACCTTCGGAAGGTTGGAGCTTTTGTAGAGGGGATATGAGAGAGTGTTTGTGCAGAGTTTTGTGGCTGGAGAGGATATGTTGTCTTCTTAATTTCGGAGCCAAAGACTCCTTTATATAGGCATGGGGGTGACTCACTCCAACCAATCACAATCCACGATTAAAATTGGAATTATAGGGCAACACAAACTCTTTATGGTAATCTCCTTGCGTGGCTCAAACGCATCGGAATTTGGCTGCTAGGGTTTTGTGAACGGATCAAACGATTGACAGAACATTTCAGAATATGGAAAATAGACGATCTGGCGACCGAGTGATCGATCTCTCAGGGAGATTTTCAAGCAACAAGTTTCACGGGTGAAAGAATGATGTTGAGGCCGTGAGATCAATGTCACGGCCGATAGATGGATTCTCCTAGGATACCGTATTTCTGTCTGAAAGGCTATTTGGCTCTAGATTGGGTCCTCTAAGTGGCTAAAAGTACTCACCATAAGTCCTAAGGTTCACGAGAAGTCAATAAGCAATCACTGTATCCATTCATCATCAGGATGGTTCCCAAGGTGGGACTTGAAATAATCGTTAGGCTAAATTGGGGTGTCTATAAAATGTTGAGGTGGATGTGTGGTAAGACTAGACGAGACAGGATTAGAAATGAAATGGTTCGTGAGATGGTAGGTGTAGCACCCATAAAAGAGAAGTTGAGGGAAAATAAGTGATAAGCACCTAATAATACCATTATGGGTGCGCTAAGTCCCTAGTTTTATCGTATTTATGTTTATAAAGTTAGTGTTTTCTTTGATATTGCACGTAAGGTATGTTTTTAGTGTTTTCAGGTAAATCGTGTGAATAAGGCATGTTTTGATGCCATGAATGGCCCGAGTGCGTCCAAGTACCCGAGGAACTAAGGAAGACCCTATCGGCCCCTAAAAATCTATCTAAGTATGGAAAAATGACTTTTCGAAAAAGTATCGATTTTCGAGATAAAAAATGGCGGTAATTGATCCTTGAATTTTTCTTATAGCAACTTCAAATTTGCAAGGTTTTATTCGAAGAGCAAGGTTATGTTTTGAGCCATTTCCTCTATAGAAAAGCGTGTTGTTTTCTGTTTTACACTAAAAGCTGGGGGTCAACATTTTGATTAGATTGAAATCTCAAAATTCTGGTAATGCCATTATTTCCAAATGGGGGGTACTTCCTTATTTTCATTAAATAAATTAAAGTAAAGAAAAGGTAAAAGAAAGGTTTAAAATACAATCTTTACTGTGAAAGCTGTTGGGTGCTGTGGAAGCTGCTGAGAGCTGTGGAGCTGCAGTTAAAGAGCTCGGTATCGGTATCAACTCTTACCACCTATCGGTACCAAGTAACTCAAGAACGAAGCCCCTAAGAGTTTCGGTACCTGTACCTCATCATTCTTGGTATCGGTACCGAGTGGCTTAGCACAGCTTCTAACATGTTCGGTACCGGTACCATCTCAAGCCTTGTATCGGTACCGAGGGGCTTCGGAGGAGGATTTTTGGAGTATCTTGGGAATATTCCGTGCGCAAATCTTGGGCGATATAAAAGGCCGTGATGTCACAATGTAAAGTGGATTTTGTATTGCATTTTCTAGATCTAGACTAGATTTTGAATTACTTTTTGAATGTTCTTAGTGTTCTTCATTTTCCAGCTCTTAAACTTGCATTTTCTGCTTTAAGTAATTTGTTTTTGCTACTTTAGCCTTCATTAAAGTTGTAGATAATCTTCCGATCTATCATATTATCTAGTTTATTTCAAGTGTTGTTATTTCAATATGTTAGCTAGATTTTTGCTTGCCTTTATCTCTTTAGATATGAGTGATTAGTTTTCCAAGGTTAGGTCATGGGGTGAATAACACCTCATGGCTCGAGTAAAATTGCGTTTTTCGCAGTAAAGTTTTAATCTTTGGTTCGAAAATCGATGTGTAGTTCGGGTTTGTTCGTCAAATTGCTAAGGTGTTAACCTCCTTGATCATGTGTAGGCAAGAGCATTGCCTACTTGCCACACATGATGCTTGGAGCTCTGTCGCTCGAGGTGTTTGCTAAATAAATTTTAGAGCTAGCTTGGTAATCGAACCATTTATCTTTTGGATTAAGAACCTTAGTTGAGTATCTTAAACCGTGTAATCGGGTGAGAAACGTAATTCGACTTGAGTCGTGGGTGTTAGTAATTCCTAGACCTAACCTGCCTTTTATTCTAGTTAATTCGCCGTTTAATTTAGCCTTTTTATTTCCACCGCATAAAGTAAAACACAGTTGGCTGTCTAAAAGCCGAAAACCCGTGCTTACTTTTACAAATCCAATCAAGCTGTATTAATTATTCTCGTGGGTACGATCTCGGTCTTCCGGATTATTATGCTTCAAATGGACGTTTGTACCCTACACTTGGGGTGATCATATTTGATATATCGACGAACGAAGCAATAAGCTAAGGTGGTTTGGGCATATCTACCGTAGACCAGGAGATGCAGTAGTTAAGAGAGCAGATATGATAGCTTTGGGTAGTAATGCTACGGGGAGGGGTAGACCTAAATTGACATTAGATGCTGTGGTGCGCAAAGATACGAGTATAGTAGGTTTATGTGAACAAGTGGCCCTTGACAGAGCTCAATGGAGGAAAAGGATTCATGTAGCCGACCCCAAGTGATTGGGACATAAGGCTCGGTTTGGTTTGGTTTGGTTATTAAAGTAGTGAACATATGAATATTGCAAGGAGCAGAGCCAATATTTCAACACGTTGAGATTAAAAGATAAAAAATATATATATTTACATTTCCAATCCAATTTGCCAATTTCAGGATGCATATACCTGGTTTGAAACTTTTTAACCAGTCCCATAGTAACTAGTTTGCACCATGCACGAAGGAGATGACACAAGGAAAACATGTGGATGATATAAAAAAACAAAATATGTTAATTACCTGCAAGCTGACCACACCACCAAAAAATTTCCTAAGAGTGTGGCCACCGGATACATCAGCCCTACAATACCAGAAAGATCCACCGACAACCAAGCTCAGGAGGATGTCCAAATAGAAGTTGTGCAGAATATAATCAAACTACTAGGGCCTTAAGAAATTACGCATCCAGGAATAATCCAGCATCACTCAGGCACTTCACTTTAGTACTTCCAGGAAATAAGTCCCGGAACTCATCGCAGTGCAAAATAGAAGCCAGACCTCCGGCAGAACACCCTGAAAGAAGTGCCTGAAACAGAATGAATTCGGATAATCGTCAGAGAAACCCAAACTATACGAGAATAAAAATGAGTGTTTTTCTAGACATAAAACCTGGTTGGCATTGTGCATCCCCCTTGACATTAACTCTTCCATAGCTGCTGACCATATGCGTTGTCCTTTAAATTCCAATTTTGCGGCCTAGAAACGAGTCAATAATACGTAAACCAGTGTGCATAGACATTACTCAAAACTAGGGCTCAACTCAACAAACAAGATGCCTGTAGGCTAAATACGAATTGAGGCACTCAGTGGGTCACTCAAGTTTATCTCAGAAAGGCAATGACCACACAAGTTGAGGTTTAACTCCATTATCTAAAGACTTAAGAGCAACCTCGAGCAAGCTTCTATATGAGTCAAGCTTGATATGAGCTTTAGTATCTCAATTTTCTACAGTTTTTAAGAATGTCCGTGAGCTTGTCAAATACAGTTCAAGTCAACCTCAGCACAGGAAGCTTGTCTTTTTTGTGAGTGAGCTTCAAACTAAGCCAGTGGAATCGACCAATTCATCAACCTGGTCTAGCGTATTTAAAGTCATGCAGGAAATGTCAAATAAGCACCGTTGCCTACTGCATAGTTTATGACAGTAATAGAAGGATATTTGCAGCCAATGACGGTGGAGTTTATTTTGTCAAAACTAGCAGCAACGAACATATTAGCACCAAAGTACCTACAACTGCAAGTTAAGTTTCCTTTAATTTGTCTGTAATTATCCTTCTCTGCACAGGCTTAATATGATAAACAGAACAAATAATGTTTGCAAAATGCAAATGAAGTTGGAGATGACAGCATTAAAACACTTTGGCACCAGGAGGACAGAATTCTTGTTTGAATAGCCAAGCTTTAAGCATTATTACCTTTTCTATCATGGAGTAGGAAAAGGTACCCAAAAGTCGTGTGT
The DNA here is from genome assembly GCA_020567845.1 of Rhododendron henanense subsp. lingbaoense. Taxonomy (NCBI): domain Eukaryota; kingdom Viridiplantae; phylum Streptophyta; class Magnoliopsida; order Ericales; family Ericaceae; genus Rhododendron; species Rhododendron henanense. The sequence continues at coordinate 25,668,689 of CM036318.1, forward strand.
ATATTCAGCAACTGATTTTGGTGGAGACTGGAGAATTATTTCCTTTTACTACTTTACCTATGCACCATGTGGCGGCCAAAGATACAAGAGGTAATGAAATAGACTAATAAGTACCTTATCAAAGTAAAATTATTTGGTTGTAGGACGTGGGATTGTTAGGTACCTACGTGGGATTGTTAGGTACCTATCTCATTCCTTTTTGTTCAACTCTTTGGAAGCCAAATAGAGCACCAATATTGGCAATAGAAGGATAATCAAAAAGCACCATATAGTTCCACCAACCTTATCTTCACCGTCCCCTGCAAAGGAGGCCCCATCACAATAACGCAGCTTTACTCTATTCCAGTTGAAAAAATCTGCAATGAAACCAGACCATGAGTAAGCAAAAGTTGTCACACACAAGTTGAAAAAATATATACACGAAAATGAAAAAGGAGAAAATAAGGGAGTCATATTTAAGATTTAACAGTTCGCAATCTGAGATTGAGAGTACCTGGATTTTCTTCGGCCTTGTTGCTAAGTATTCCAGTAAAGGGTATCCGCTTTTCCATGTAATTTGATGATCCCCGCCGAGTTGTTTTGCGGTAGACACAAGATCGTCTGTTATTACACCAGCCTCCACCCTTTCAGAAGATCTCATAAAATCAGGTTCTCAATAGAAACCGAGAAGCACAGTGTGGAAAAAATGCAGCATGAAGCCTCCCACCATAAAATTTGCATCCCATAACATAATGGAAAATGGTTACAAGCAAAACCATAGAAAGAAAAAAATACTTAAACAGAGTTACTGAACTGTCTTTGTTATGGACTCTTTAAGACATGAATGTATAGGATCTGGGTCTTACATTTTCAATTAGACATTCATATAGCAATCGAATTCTTACCAATGGACTATGCATAGAACTCCTCTGTTATCATTGAAATGCCATAAGACACCTTGTACACAACACTGACCGAACAATATAAAAGAAGTATACCAAGGAATATGAATAATTTGGCCTGTCCTCGTGTCCTTGAGATGAAAATTAGATTAATTCAACACTTAGGCACATACATGCACCCGACAACCATGCAGGAGTCCATAAAAGAAAGAACTTCATGCAATTCAAACAAGATAATGGAACAATTTTCTAGAGAATTATTTCTAGGACGTCAGAAGGCTTTATGTGAGTGAAAGGCAACCCTCGATTCACGAAAAGTCCCGTTAAAAGTCTCATATCTCCCTTCAATTTTCTTCGAACTCCAAACTATTGATTATTGGTCCACATTCTCTTGATGGTCACATTGAGAACAGCTTTTAGAATCGTGAGCTCTCGTTGAGACAATAAATAACTGTCTACATCATTAAAATAAAAATCCATATTACCAATGCTCTCATGTTTTAAGCACTTGAGCATATATGCTTGGAACTAAGTTCTTATTTATTTCTGTAATATTAGCAGTGAAATAAGTATTAAAAAGGGGGTTTTTATAGGCCAGCCCTGTAAATTAGGCTCAGGCCCAAATTAGTCCCTGCGCATATTATTGCTACCCGATATAGTCCTGGGCCTCCTGGCCCATTATTTCAGACGAAAATACCCCTCGGGTCGCATATACAATTCACATAGTTCACATATACAATTCATATAGTTTACAGGGGCAAAAAAGCCATTATGCAACAGAACAAACCTGTCCAGGTTCGGCCGCAATACTTAGGGTTGGGATGAAACCGAAGCTAAAAAATAGGACCAACCTCTAATTTTCTAATTGAAAAAAAAACACTAACAACTAAATTTAGTAACTCAAGTTAGATGCCTCGTTTGGTAAAAGTATTAGATGGGTGGGATTCGTAACGAGATTGGATACGTAAAGAGATGGGATTCGGAAGGATATGGGGTTCATAATTTGAATGTTTGTTTCGCACAGGATTAGATGATGGGATTATCCAAGCCGCTCAATGTGATTAGAACATGATTTTAAGGGTACCCGCGAGAAATCAACAAAAAAAATATCGGGAATGGCTTCATTTGAGCAGTTTTTTATTGAACTGTTCAGATGAAGCCCTCCTGGTTATTTTTTTTGCTAATTTCTCGCGAGTACCCTTAAAATCACATTCTGATCACATTGAGCGGCTCAAATCATTGAAATTCGATCGGAACGCTATTTAACAGAGCCTTTAACGAAATCCGTTAGTCATTCGGACGGAAGGGGGCGTTTTGATTAACGGAAGATAACGTTGGGAGTAAAATTGATTTTTTTTAAATGTTAGGAGTCTAATTGAAATTTAGAGTAAAGGCTGGGGGGTATTTTGAAATTTTCCCGAGAGTTTCAGAGACAAACTTTAATTATGACCCTTTAAAATAATTTGGGGAAAAATTCAAAATACCCCCCAACCTTTACACCAAAATTCAATTAGACTCCCAACCTTTTAAAAACTTCAATTTTACTCCCAACGTTATCTTCCATTAATCAAAACGCCCCCTTCCGTCCAGATTTCGTTAAAGCCACCGTTAAATATCGTCCCGATCTAATTTTGATGATCCGAGCCGCTCAATGTGTTCAAAACGTGATTTTAAAGGTACCCGCAAGAAATCAGCAAAAAAAATGACCAGGAAGGGCTTCATCTGAACAGTTTTTTGTTGAACTATATTCAACAAAAAAACTATTCAGATGAAGCCCTTCCCGGTCAATTTTTTTGCTGATTTCGCGCGAGTACCCTTAAAATCACGTTCTAATCACATTGAGCGGCTCGGATCATCGAAATTCGATCGGAAAAGGGGAGGTGCATACCGAAGCAAAATTCGGACATCCGGACTTGAACAAAATCCGGATCGATCCGCACCTCCCCTTTTAGTTCAATAAAAAACTGTTCAGATGAAACCCTTCCCGGTCATTTTTTTTACTGATTTCTCGCGAGTACCCTTAAAATCACGTTTTGAACACATTGAGCGGCTCGGATCATTGAAATTCGATTGGGACGCTATTTAACGGAGCTTTTAACGAAATCCGTTAGTCATTTGGATTGAAGGGGGCGTTTTGATTAACGGAAGATAACGTTGGGAGTAAAATTGAAGTTTTTAAAAGGTTGGGAGTCTAATTGAATTTTGGTGTAAAGGTTGGGAGGTATTTTGAAATTTCCCAATAATTTGATCAAAAAAATAACATTTTCGCACAGGTTCAAACGAATTGAAAATTGGAGTACTTAATTTTTTTTGAGACTTTATATACTACAAAATATGGTTAAATAATTAAAGTGCTCCAATTTTTTATTTGTTTGAACCGGTGCGAAGATCTTATTTTTCTGATCATTTTATCCTAAAGGATCATAATTAATATTTGTGTCTAAGGCTCTCATAATCAAGTATCTACACTATGGGGGTCCCAAATAAAGGAACAGTCAAGTCATTGCACCGTTAAAGGAGGGGATTGGACTATGAATACCATGTCCCAAGGGGTATTGCTAATACCCCCAGTTTGTGGTCTTGCTCATCCCATCGGACTAGCAAGCAATCCAATCCCAACCTCATTTTTGGAATCAAATAGGGTATTGCTAATACCCCTCCTTAATAATCCAATCCCAACCCTTTAAGAGCCTTATCAAACAGGCCCTCGAGTTTCTATAATTCTATAATGTAATGACAGTAAGTAATCCAATCCCAACCCTTTAAGAGCCTTATCAAACGGGCCCTCGAGTTTCTATAATTCTGTAATGTAATGATAGGAAGCGAAGGAGGTGGGGAATTCTAATATCTAACAATCGCAATGTTTGCAATACTAATTATCTTGAAGCTGCCTCACAAACCTCCAATTGAATGAGCCAACTGTTTTCTCCTGACCCAGATCCACGATCCAAATGATAACCAGGTAATGTTCCATCCAAACATACTGCCAGCGTTAATCACACGAAAAGGGAATTAGGCATATTTCATAACCAGGAATATTGGTAAGCATCTAAGGTAGCAAAAATCATATCCTAGTAGAAAAAGAGATCCATGAGATAAAATTTTGGGAAATGGCTTCTCGGCAGGTTGCCGTGAACTGCAAGGGTACAGTTCGGTCTTTTCCGGCCACTTCCCGGACCTAGTTCAATAGTCGGTCCAATCCATATGTTTTAGATCTCGTTGAAACAAATAAATGTGGTTTGAAATCATGTTTATTGGAGACCAGTTAGTATGTGAACGGAGTTTTAAAAAAAAAACAAATCAAACTGATGTTCTGCACGCAAAAGATAAGAACCATCAAAATTTCGATTCGATTTCTTTTTTTTATTTTCCTTTACATACTAATTGGTATACAAATACAACTGACATGATTTAAACCACACTAGTGCATTCCGATGAGAGCTACAATATGGACAGATTTGATCATTGAAATAGGTCCAGCAAGTGGCCAGAAAAATCCAACTGCACGGGGTGCAATTTGCCGAGGAGCGGTGTCCAAACTTTTGAGGCCAAAGTTTCACTAAAAGGGTATGCATGATGGATGTGATAGAAAATCTAAGCTGTTTAAACCTAAACTCAATCTACCATTTACCATCAACTACAAGTAACACTGATCAATAGCTTCCACTAAGTAATAAGTTGTTGACAACAACTTTTTGATTTTGTTCTTATTAAAAAAAAATTCGCATATGTTAGTTTTGCGCCAAACTTTTATGTATTAAGCGTTCGTCTCGATTTTTTTGGTTTTTCTTGGATATTCTGTGTATTTCCCAGAATAATTGTGTAAAAGTCATAATTTTTTACTTTTCCGATTCCTCTTGTCGAGACGAACACCAATACATAAAAATTTGGCGCAAAACTAACATACGCAAAATAAAAAATTGAATAAGAACAAAATCAAAAAGTTGTTCTCAACAACTTACTGTATTACTTGGTGGAAACTCCCCTAATTAATTAGAACAAATAACAGCATGCATGAAGTCACTCAACCTAATAATGACAGTCAACCAAACAAAGTGGAAAAAGTTATCAAGGTAAACAAAGAAAACCAAAACCAAAAAAGAAAAGCTGATCGAAGTTCACAATAGGATATAGGGAATTGACTTTCCACTCCCGTATTGTTCAGTTCCACTCCTTCTTCGCCCTTTATTTACGAAAATATACAAAACTAGTAACATTTTAGTCCAATTATTCGTACCTGACTTTTCAGGTGTGAAAGGATAAGCTTGTAATTTTACAAGAATAATGCCAAAAAAGGAAGTGTAAGGGGATAAAAAAAAAAGGGTGGAAAAATCATTACCCAACAATGTTTTTTTGTAGTGTGGGATAGACAGAGAAAGGATAGGAAAATACTCCTAAATTGCTGCGTACTTTGTTTCCTCCCCACCTTTGGAACCGGCAAAAAAGGAGAGAGAGAGAGAGAGAGAGAGAGAGAAGAAAGTAACAAAGAAATACAGTAACAACGAATCAAACTTCAACTTTCTCCACACTTCCTCTGATAATAATTGTTCCTTTCTTTTCTCTTTCTTTCCGCAACTTCCAAACAGAGTGTAAGGAAAACAGAGAATTAGGCAAATTTAGCTTAAGATTCAACAAATACAAATCCGTAATGACAAAGAAAAAAAGTATCAAACAAAAACAAAGAAAACATAGCTAGTTTTAGAGAGAGAAAGAGAGTACCAGCGCCTTGATCAGCAGCTCCCTGAATTAGAGTAAGATCCACCACAAGAGGATTACTAGCAGCAGATGCAGCAGAGACTCCATACAAAGACTCAAATCGCAGCTCAGTTAGATTAAAATGCTCGAAACCCACTATACATTTGCTGAAAACCCCCAAAACAAAAACAACCCATAAACCCAAAACAAGCTTCCCCATGGCTACCCTCGAGTCCCTTAAATCTCACACAACCCAATTTGGATTTTACAAAAACAAAACACTGGGCTCCAACATTGCAGTTAAATCGTTGTATATGTAAGCAGCGAAAATGGACCCATATTTAAGAGTTTAACAATTTGGGAAATCTTAGTGGGATTTTGTAGTGACGGATTTGGGAAATCATTTGTGGGTGGGTGGGAGAGAGAGAGAGAGATAAAGGGCGTGTGGGGGATGTCTGCAATTTGTTTTTTCGGTTAAAGCAGAGAGTGTGTGGGGCAGTTTTTTGTCGGGTTTTACTAGTCACACGTTTCGAATCTATAGTAGAAAAAGAGACATTCATTATGGGAAATCATTTTGTTACTTTTTTTTTTTTAACGCTACTCTTCTATAAGTGTATTTTATATTAAAAATATATTTATAAGGAAGTAACGTTAATAAAAAATGGAGTGGCAAAGTTAGCAGCCTTCATTATTCGATCTCAAAAGGAAAAAGCATGTTTACACTTTACCCCTACAACTTTCACTGAACTATCACTTTACTCCCTAATTTATCACATCTAACGGATACTAGCCTCAGGGACTTTCATTGCACGTGCTCAATGTCTGTCATAGTGTATTAACGTATTTTTAAAAAGATTTGTACACAAGTTCATGTCTTAAAATTTTACTATGGAATAATTGTAATTATCCGCAACATCACTGATATGTACTCCCTCCGTCTTAATTTACTTGTCGCAGTTCTATTTTAACTGGATAAAAAAATTAGTTATATCTTTAAATTGGTAATGAAATTTTATATCCAATATGGATCTTGTTTGATAGATCTCGATTTGTTCTATAATACGATGTTTTTAAAATCACATAAAATATTATAAATTACAAGATATAATCAATTGAAAAGTAACACGAACTTCCAAAAGTGACAATTAAATTAGGACAGATGGAGTATTATTTTTCATATCAAATTCGTTAGAAAACTGATTTTCGCACTCTACTTTTTATCGATGGCGCTCCACTTTTAACGTGAAATTACTAGTAACTTCACAAACAAAGTGGAGCACCGTCAGTAAAAAAAATGGAGAGCGAAAATCAAAATCCAATTCGTTACTCTTGTTACTGCCATTACTAGTCATCTCACTCATATTTTGAAATATTTTTCGTCATTCTATTACATATTTTACTAGCATTTACCCATTTGATGCACGGGATAATAAAAACATTTTGTACGGGCTTGACACTTGATAGTGGAAACCACACAAATGTATGACGAAGAGATGAGTTGGGCCACCTCGTGAAAATGCCCCTAGGGCAATGAATATTTTTTGCTCAATTCCCCTAAAATCTCTCTCTCTCTCTCTCCCAATTTTATAAAAATTAAACGAAAATAAAAACCTAGGCAATTAGGATCGGGGGTTTGGAGACTTGGGAGGCCCGAACACATTTGTATAGAGTATGTATGAATTGATTGATTGCACTATTTTATGTTGATTAGGTTTGTCATTCTCCTATCAGCATCTATTACCTTACATAATATATTTTGTATTTCTTTTGTTCGATAACTAACAAAACATTTAAGTGGCTACAATTTGCTAGCTTTGCCGTGAATATAGTCGTCTGTATCAAAGTCAATCTAAAAATGGAAATTGTTTGAACTTACAAGTTGGCGCAATTGATTGGGTGCTTGGCTAAGTTCATCAAGGGTCAAGAGCTCAACTCTTACCCACCACTAACCTATTAATTGTCCAACATGTATGATATGAATGAATTTCTTCCCTTTCCTAAAAAAAGAAGTTATCACTATTTTCTTATTTATTTTAAATCAGTTAGTGGCCACTTAATTCGATATTGTGAGTCATGTTAGTTGTTTTATAAAATTTATTGCATATTGAGTTTAATAATAGGTCCCCACAAACCCCTCCATTGTATACTTATTTACATTACGGTGGGTGCCACAGACCCTTTTTCATTAATTACTACTCCTTGTTAACTATTGTGATTCTTAAAATGCTAACTTTCACTTGTATTATTGTTGGTCCCACATGATTCAGGTCTCCATTTCTCTATCGAAAACAAATCTTTTGACAAATTCATTTTACCAAATTGGATAGCTTCATACACTTTCCTGGCAACTTAAGCTTTCAAAATATTTGGTGACTTAACATATATTGTTCAAGTTTTGATTTCAGATGAGTTTCGGGTTCAAGTCTATTTGTATTTATTCTCAGTTTGTATTATGTTTCTTCAAATTCTTTGCATCTCCACACTTGAGACGAATTTGGCAATTTGCATGTGAGGGAGACCAGTATAACAAAGTTGGATATATATTATTGAGCTCATTTTCTAACGGGTTGTAATAATTCAACCCTGAGAAACGGAATTATGCATTTAATCTCACTCTTATGCTTGATAACATATACAATTTATTGTGGATAAATAGTAAACTTAGAAAGGATGTCAATTAAATTATTCAAGTCAGGACCCGCGTAGGCCACGTGGGGGCATCATTGCCCATTTAATATATGTTTGCCAAACCATGAAGAGGATAGCGCCATTGCGTTCCCCTCGACGTTTTGAGTCGATGGGATCCTTCATAATCAAATTCTGATCATCAAGTAAGAAAGACAAATCTCGAGATAAAATAGAGTAATGTGTGTAGCACCCATGACTGAACTTTGAAATTGGTGTTTTCTAACATTACCAATATTTCAAAATGTTGCTAATATTATTTCGAGTATATTGACATGTCCCTCGTATTCTTATGAGATTGTTTAGTGAACCCACTTTGATTTCGAATATCATTCCTCGTTCGAAAATAAACCAAATCGCATAGGAACTTTATACAAGCATATATGTGTGTGTTTTGGTGACACCTGGTATTGTGACTCACCCTATTGTGGGCAAATAAAAACAAAACCCACCTATTTAGAAAAGAAGAAAATCAATTAGAGAAGGGAGAAGAATTAGAAAAGAGAAGAGAGAAGAGTCAACGATTTTTTATTTTTTTTTACCAAACATAAACTGCATATATATAACAACATTACATCTGAGTTAGGACTGCCCTAGCTTTATCGTGGGTAGCCTTAACATCCAGTCTTGACACCTTAACAACTTTTACAACATTAAAATTAGAACACAAGGAACAAAAGCTAGAGAGAGCAGTCCGGAAATCTGCAGGAGCACTACTCAGATCCACCAGACTTTGCACAAACACTGCGCAATCAGTTTTGATACAAATACAGTCCATCTTCTGCTTAATTGCCCACAATAGCACCATCAGCCCGGCCCTGATCTCCACAAGAGTAACAGATGACGTCCTGAGTTGAATACACTGATGTTGCCTTCCCATCCCACCAAATTCCAGACCCAAGCTGCTACCCCCTTACAGGAGCTCTCTATCCAAGCTCCATCAGTTACAAAGAAAATTAACTGCCTAAAACTCTCTTCCAAGCCAGTTCGTTTAAAGCAAAAACTCAATTGAGGCCTTGTCACGCCCTCAATTTTAAACATAATTATTAATAACTTTCGATAATCAAAATACTCAAATATCTATCTTAATATCCACCAAGGATTTTCCCATGTGCATTTCACCAATAAACTGTTCCAATACTACAAGTTCCGAAAGCTTACTATTTGGCATCATGACCCAATGCAACGTAGATGCAGTGTAAGAAAAAGAGAGTTTAGTATTATACAATTTTTCAATGTCAAAGAAATCGAGATTTCTTTTACAACTATCCTTCCAAAAAGAATTTTACAGAGATGATAAAATAACTCCTTCAACCTAGCTTTCAAAAGTGTGTCTGGACATGTACCAAACACTCCTCGCTACTACCTCTCATTTGTACCTAAAAATGAAAGGTTGAGCTACACTAGCCCAGTAGTAAAAATCTCCGCTAACTCTATGTGAAAATGGGATAATAGTTTCCAGGAAAATATATATTTTGATAAAAGCAAAGACATTTGACAAAAAATTTTACATTCAACACTTTCTTTAATATAGGAAAATGTACACAAATCAACATTTATACTAACACGCAAATCCCTTTATCCTAAAAGAAAACTCAGCTTACCATCACCAATACCATTCATTTTTCAATTTTTTTTATTCAGTGACTCTAAAGTAATCCGAATTCCTTAACAAACTATTTTCTCTTTCTTTTCTTGTTCTACTAGCCAACCTCTCATCACAATATACACACTAGGCATATAGAGAAGGAATTTAAAGCAGGCAATGATACATCGAATAATACCGCACCACAACAACAAAGAAACTCACATGTCTACCCAATCAGTCTTTTAAATTCTCGAGCTAATAGTTGTCGTATCCTTCATCGTGTCCTTCTATATCATCCGGTCATTTCAATGCCAACAAGTCATGGTTCACCCTCCTTTACCTACACGCACACCTCTCATTTTAGTCTTGATTTTACTATCTCCCCAGAATTCTTTCTTCTTTTTTTTTTTTTATCGAGTTTCCATTATAAGTATAAAAAAAAATGCAAGTACCAATATTGTAGACACCCCAATTTGGCTCAACGATTATTTCAAGTCTCACCTTGGGGACCATCCCGATGATGAATATGATATGTGGTTGTTGTGGTTGACTTCATGAAAGCCTTAGGAACTTTGTGGAACTCTTAAGGGATTAAGGAACACTTTGAAATAGGTGATAGGAGTGCCAAGCGATACTTAGAGTGGATAGAAATGTGTTTTAGCCTTAGAAGCATCGTCGATCTTCAATTAAGTCTGTTTTCAGCCCATTTTTCATAAACTAAAGTTCCTTATTTTGGTGGTTGGATTCCACCATCATGTAGTACTTTCAAAACCCTCTTTATTGATATATAATAAGCCTTAAACCAATTTGAAACGAGGGAGATACGAGAATTTTACCAAAACAATCCATTTTCTGACCCACTAAGGGTAAAATTGTCATATCTTTTGATGTACTAAATTTATTTGATCCAAACCACTTGGGTTAGAAAGTAGACTCAACAAGCTTTCCAACGGTCCAAAGAACGCGCAAAACCGAGTTCGGGAGTGTCCGGAGCGAGCCCGCAAAGTTTGGCCTTTTGCTGGAAAATCCTTTCCGCGGCCGCGAAATCCTTTCTTTGGCCGTGAAATCCTTTGGGCGGCCGGTAGACCGATGTTTTCCAGATTCTGGAATGTTCAGCAGCTTTTCAATCCGTTCGCCCAAACCCTAGCAACCACGAACCATTACTTCGGGGCTACGAATACACTTACCATAGAGGTCTTATTGCCCAAGAACTCCACTTTGATTCACTCCCATTTGATTGGCCGGAGTGAGTCACCAATTGCCTATATAAAGGGCCTTAGGGTTTCCGAAATAATGACCACGAAATACACATCTCTCCACTCCATGATCCGTCCCCAAACTCTACAGAAATCATCTCTTATCAATCCTCTACAAAAGCCCTAACCTCCCGTGAGTAGCCGCATCCGAGAGTAAAAACCCCCCAAAGAACTCACTTTGTTCTAGGGTTTTGTGAAGTTGACTACCACAATCAACCACTATTATCTACAATCAATCGCAATCCAAGCAATCAATTACTGAGGGATCAAGGTGGTGAGGCCCAACGGCCTACGGTTTGATTTAATTTCCGTCTCTCGCTTTTAATTAGTTCTTTATAATAACTGTTCGTATTCTGGTGTGAGGAAGAACATCGGCTGGGGAATCAATCCTTCGGCCGATATATAGATCCAGTGGGATTCCTCGGCCGTGACATCAATTCACCGGCCGAGGGATCTATTTGCTGGGACATATTTGTTTTATGTTTATTCTGATGCATGCTTTTATTTATCGTACTGGCTCACCTTATCAACTGTTAAAGGCTAAAAACCAGATTATGTGTTAGAATTAAATAAAGCAAATATACATTGTATGTCGAACGATTATGGGCCAGTCTCACGACTGGGCAAAGAGGGGTGCCTAACACCTTCCCCTTATTGTACTCTTGGCTCCCGTACCCGGAATCTCTGTCCATTTTTCCTAGTTTTTATAAACTAGGTGGCGACTCTATTTTGATGATAACCGTTATCGTGTGGCGATGTTCCTAGCCATGGGAATGTCCACGATCTTGGTTTATGAAGTGGAACCAAACAAGCGTGATCAATCTGTATGGCGATGCCCCGTTTGGGAGGTGTCTACAAATATAAACCTTTCACCATACAAATATCGCACCTCAAGTATCAAACATGCATTCATACTAACAAATTTCCACACCGATATCATAACAGCAAGTCACAATAATTGGAAAGTTTATAAGAAAGGAAAGAAGGCAAGTATCGACATCTCAAACGATCCAAGATACTAAACAATAACAAGATTCTTCGTTTCCGTTTTGTTACGTATTTCGAACTCATTTTTCGGGTGTTCGGGACCCCGTGGCCCCATTTCCGGCATCTCACCTTATGGTTGATTCGTGGCTTTCATTTTGGCATCTCACCTTATGGTGGATCCGTGGCTTTCATTCCGGCATCGCACCTTATGGTGGATTCATGGCTTTCATTACGGCATCTCACCTTATGATGGATCCGTGGCTTTCTTATTACCATTCAATTATCCACCATGCCACTCATAGAATATCACGTATTCTCATTAATCACACAATTTCATAATCCAACATTTCTCTAATCTCTACACATAACAACACGCCCACCAAACCAACTTATGGATCATATTAACATTGATAACCTCATCTCATAACTACAATAAGAAAGACACGAAATCTCTATTCATCCATATAGCAAACCAAACCTTCGTACTCTTCAATCAAATAGTTGAAACATCAAGTCATTTTAGCACATATCAACACATCAACAATACATATCTAGTATACCACGCAAGTTCCTACATGATTTGGCTATCCCCACTTCTTGATTCAAGATATATAGCAACTGTTTTCCCAGCCTGATTCCCATAATTTTTTATCATTTTGCTATTAGTGTCATGTGTCTCTTCTTGATGGTCAACTACTCAGAATATACCCTCATCCTTTATTTCACTATTCATAATCTCACTTCATCACTAATCTCATCATCAATCTAGTGACTGTACTACGAGTGTCAACTAATCAATCACAAGCTCAATATCATACATTTGGCTAGAAACGGACTCACATTCCAATTCCTATCAACCATCATCCGTTAAACTATGTGCATTCATAGTTCATTCCTAAACTTATCCTCACATCAATGTAACTCGATATGTCAAATAATTCTTTTTTTCAAATACTAAAGTATATATAAAAGATACCAGTTATCCAAACCGCAACCTTAAATTCATAGCCACTTCCTAGTTCAGGTGGAAACAATAGTTAGACCTCACGTTTCAATTTCACAACCAACCATCCCTTTCATTTCATAAGTTTTTATCTCATCTATAAATCTCATCATCCAGTTGTCCTAACATGCCGTCGTATCTCAAATATTAGTTAAATGATTCAATCGAAAACATCCCTAAGTCTAGATCTTGCCCAATGTCAACTCAACACGATTATCGCTTTCTTTCAAATCGACGTTAATAGTGGTCTCAATCGCGTTCCCAAAATCATTAAAAATAGTGTTGGATGTTATGAGGGCATTTTCTGAAAATTTCCAACAGGGTTATCGATGTTCTGGTCTAGAGAGCAAAGAGGTATCGACACCAGCTCCATACCCACTGCGTTTTTCAGCACACGAGTCTCAGATTTTTTTTTATAGCTTTTCACACGCAATGCCAACGGAAGATCAAACACTAAGAACTACACCCAATCAACACATAAACATATAAAGAGAAAGAAGAAATCCCTACCTCAAGGGTTTTGAGCAAAACACAAATATCCAAACCAAACCCTAACTCTCCAAACTTGAGATCCACGAGATACACCTTCACCGAGCATAAACACGCAATCTATAAGTCTAGAACCCCTGGATGAGATAAGTATGTGGAGGATCTTGGTGGGTTTTAGGAGTTTGAGAGAGAGAGAGAGAGTGCGTGGGAGTTTGAGAGAGAGACGTGAGGGAAAAAGAAAAGAGTAAAGTGATTATTTTTCTCCTGTATACCACACTTATACATATAGTATCAATTTACACTTAACCCCTCAACTATCATAACATCGCACTAACTTCCCTAACTATAAAACTGTTACACTTTTACCTCAAAACACATATTCTACGTCATTTTTTTTTCACATTTATATAACTAAAGCACCTATTGAACTTTAATAATTAAAGAATTTAATTACGGGTCTCTGCAGGCCTTACCACCCCACTCCCACTTGGCCTTTTGCTCTTGACTTCATTCCTCTGAATAGACCTGCAAATACTTACTAAGCCTGAAAAGCAATGCAAAACACTATCAATATCAAACTCACCCCTTTGAAAAGTACATCATTGTGTGCACGCCAAATTGTCCACATCCACCGATCGCCGTCGCCACTTCCAATCATCCCCACTGCCTCTGAACTTCATCACTTTTGCAATTGTTCTCTCCCTCTTTTTGGTTTATTTGATTACATGTTTTCGTGTATATATGCATGTATACATAGCATATTTCGGGACTGGTTACAGGAGCCTCCATTTTTGGGCAATTTCTCATTTGTAAACCTGAAGTTAGGTTTTGGTTTCTTCCTAAGATCTGAGGTACATTGAAAGACTGTTCCTTTGGCATTTGAATCATCCAAAACCATTGAGAATTCGATTTACTATGAATTTTCGAAAACTGGTCTGTATTCTGGAAATCTGTTCTCAGACAGATTTGTAAATCCACTGTGTTTGTTCATTGCCTCATCCTTAAAGTTCAAATTTGATTTCAATTTGTTCATGGCATTTGAACTTCATTCTGTTACGCAACTTTTGACAGCAAAATCACTCAAGAATATTAAGAGCTTGACTCATGGTGATTTTTCGAAGTCGGGCTGTTCTGTGTTGTTCGTGGCTAGAAATTAGTCACTTGTTGGGCTTCCCATGATGAATCGAATTAGAATTTTGGTCTCCAATTATTTTTCGGAAATCTTATTGTTAGTTATCTATCATTGAGCGCTGGTTTGACCCTTTTTGGATCTCAAATGAAGTTATGATTTTGGCATTGAGATGTGTCATTTTTTTGGACATTGCGCGTTCTCAGTATTTAACCTAATCTTGTTCAACTATTTTCACCTCCAATTGAACCACTCAGTCATTTTATGGCCTGTTAAATATTCATTCTTGGCATACTTCAAAGGGCCAAATGTTCCATGATCGAAAAGGCGGGCGATTGAGTTAGATAGCGATAGTTAAGCTTACACTTAGAGCGCGTTGATACCAGATATAGCTTGGTTGTTTGTATCTTGGTAAATTCATAGGGCTTGAATTGAGGCCGTGAAAGCTTACTCGCAAGCCGAATCGCATATAAACTCTAGCAACCACTGTGAGTATATAAATGCCAATGGACATAGGTTTCGCCATTCATCGACAGAGAATCAAGCTTGCCAACCCTGCAAGATAACCGATACCAAATTAAACAGCCAAATATTTCTAGTTCCTTTTATCATTTCTTGTCCTATGAAGAAGGGTTCATTGAATAAGCGACAGTCCCAACAAGGTATGATGCCCAACGCTGTATCAGAGGATTAAAAAAAAATTACCCAAGAAATAAGAAACCAAAACTAATGGAACAATAACTAGAATTGCATGATAAATTATTGTTGTCCAGATTGACCGAATTCAAAATGGGCAAATAAGGAAAGTGTCATGACCCAGCGGATTAAAATATTGTGACTGGCCAGTGAGTCCGTCTCACTAAAGGCCTCTATTAACACTTATCTTTTTTTAACATATAAAAATAAACTCAATTAATAACATTTGCGAAAGCCATATCTAATAATTACAAATTGCTTAAGATCTTCATTTATTATGTTAACGGCAACATGAGTTACATAACACAAGCTTTAATACTATTGATACTCGGTCTGACCTTCTAATTCTTATACCTGAAAAACAAATATTTCAATAACATAAGCCACTGCTTGTGTGAGACTATGAATTATTAGAGTTACATGATATACCATGGAATTTTTAGAATTCTTTTATCAAAGAAAAGAAATGCAGGAATCATAATTTCAGTTTTTCATGGCTTAAACTGTAACCAATATCATAAAGAAGTTCGTATATAGCATAACGTGTTGTAAAATAATACAATATACCATCCAACGATTACCACGAGTAATGAGGGAGCGACCCCCAACGCGCACAATGTGAATTGATCAATTTAGTCGGACACCTAGCTCTGCCCATTTTCCATTCCGACCTTATCCATTCCGATTAGTATCTTTAATATCTCCCCTAGATTCAAGGACATCATTTGGATGTATCGATAATACTTTATTTCATAAATTGTTCAAAACGTCATAATTTTTTTTTTAACGGCAAAAAAAATTCATTAATCTTGAAATTGTTACATGACTAATAGGAGCAAGGAAATAGCATATGTTCAAAGAACAATCATTTGTCCAATCCGAGACCCAAACCTACGATTGCAAGAAACCAATCGAGGATACCCATTTGGGCTGAAGCCCAAACACCCTAAGCGAGTCTAACAAACTCATATCAATACAAATACATCACATAAAAAAGGCCTAAAAACTCAAATCAGACAATCAACACCTGTCATCCAAGTAGCCGCCATAACGAGACACACCCAAGCCACCACCGGAACCCGAGGAACCAGCTCCTGTTGCTGCCCTAGAGTGTAAAGACGCCTCACCACAGCAGACCGCCACTGTAGCTGCCACTGAGACCTGGGGAATTCGTCCCTGTTGACATAGGGCAAACACTCACGAAAGACTATGTTATTACATGGAAATAGTTGATATATTTCAACATTGTTGGAATTGTTCAACAAGTTAAACATATCCTATTGGCCAGTCCCATGATTAGCTAACCAATCGTTGTATATTTTGGTTGTCATGTTATCCCTCATTTGGGTCCATTCGTTTGATGTTTCGACGATTGTAATGCACTCTTCAGGTGGTACATTATGTAAATTTTGCTGCTCCCACGTTGTGTATAGCCTCAACAGGATCCACTGCCATTGTATGCTTAATGAGATTGTGGAGGAGGCAACATGCTATGGCGATGCGACATTGAATCATCCTAATAGGATAGAAAGAGTAGGATCTCAAGATTCCACATCTCATCTTAAGCTCCTCAAAGCATCTCTCCACAACATTTTGTGCCACAGAGATGTTAATGTGGTATCATTGACACCTGAACATTGCTAATAATCCCCGTTCATTAGTGTAACTGGCCTCGACGAGATAGTAACAACCTAAAAATGACATACAAAGTGTAGGTGAGTATGTTTACACAAATGTAGAGGTATGTTGTCTAATAAAAAGGTTTCAAAGTCACATACCCTGTGAAATTGTCAACCCGTTAGGCCTGACCAAGGCATTTCGAAGCACTCTCGAGTCTATGGCGGAGCCTTCCCAACCAGACAACGCATATATGAATTGTAGGTTTCGACCACAAACTTTTGTTGCTCTCTATGGCGCTTTCGGACTAATAGGCAGGGGCGGACCCACATTGGAGCACGTGGGGTCATGTGCTCCCATGCCTTTTTATAAAAAAAAAATTAGTAAAAAAAAGTTAGATATAAATACAAAAAAGTCTCCTATATCATCACAAATCATTAGCATGGTGCAATGGTCATCACAAATTGTGAAAAGTTTCAAGAGCCTGAGTTTGATTCCTAGGACCCTCCATCCCTGTTTTTTCTTTATTAATTCATTTTTGTTCTAACTCTTTCATTTATTTCTCCATTTTCGTTCTACCTCTTTTCTTTTCTTTTTTTTATTTTCGTTCTATCTCTTTCCTTTATTTCTTCATTTTTGTTCTATTTGTTTTTGTTTTCCTCCCAATCCACAATATTATGAAAATTAAATTTCTATCATATTTGTATCTTTTAGTTTACTTGCTCTTAACTTTGTCATTAATCTTTTGGTTGCCACCGCGACAGTTGAAAGGGTATTTTCAGCCACGAATATTGTGAAAAATCGGTTGCGGAATAGAATGAGTGATCAATATTTAATGGTTAAACGATAATTTAGTGGTATACATACAGAGAAATATTTTTTAAGATTGTGAATAATAGGTGCCCTCAGTATATAGAATTTCTGGGTTCGCCACTGGTAATAGGTTTCATGTTACGTCAATTCGAACTTACTTGATCTGTTCAATTGCGACCTTATAATGCAATCGCATTCTCTCCTAACACATTTTACCCTTCCTTGACCTATAGCAAGTTGGTTGGGGGAGGACATGTACGAATGTATCGTCTAAAGTCCCAAGACAATTCTACGAGAGATTAGCGAATTGTTTTATTACAATAGGTACTTTATAATGAATAACTGTATTACAATAATTTAACCCTTAACAAATATGTACCTCAAATCAATGCCACCTAACATTTAGCTCATTAGCAGGAACAACTTGGGAATGATGCCACAAGACATTGTGAAGGCGCAACACCACTAGCAAAACTACGTTGAAATGCTTACTTATTGTTTCACCCGATTTCCATTACCTTTACCATTTTGGCTTGGTTTTCTAGAAGGAATTCTCAGAACCTGTTACCATATGGGAATGGTCCGCCAATTCCTCTATGCAAATTGCGCACCTAAATGGAATTCAAGTACGCCTATTCTTCGTATGGTACAAGAGAATCCACAAAAAAAAATTGCCATTTTTTTCACAACAGTGACATTCCTAGAGTTCTCTAGCCCATTTTGCAAAACTAAATGCACAAACTCATGAATGTATACCTATTTACCCTCAATTGGCCGTGACAGTTTGTGTCACTTCCGCGTACCAACCTATTAAGTGAGTTTATTTGGTGTAGGTAAACATTAGGATTCACACGAATACAAGGCCTTTGTCGAACCTTTTCGGCAATCAAGTCCATAATTAACATGTAAAGGCTCAAAGCCGTATTGACTAATCTCATGACACATACAAGTGCTAACAATGCTTCATACTTTGCCTTCTTTCTTCTTTCTTTGTTCACGTTTCGTTATTCTTGCCATATGTTTTCGGGCACAACTCACAAATTAGGGCAAATATGATATTAGGCCGAACTTATTAGGGAAAATATGAAATAAGGGCAAACATTGAAATTAGGGAAAATGATAAGTTAGGGCTAACAACTAGTTAGGCCAAAATCTGAAATCTTACGCACAACTGAATTAGGGATAATCTGAAATTACGGCACAACTCAGAAATTAGGGCAAATCTAAAATTAGGGCATAAATTAGAAATTAGGGACAATGTCAAATTAGGGCACAAGTATGAAATTAGGAAAAATCTAAAATTAGGGCACAAATATGAGGTTAGGGCAAACCGAATCACGATTTAGGGCATAAAACTGAAACCAGGGCACAAATCTGAAACCAAGTCCCAAAACCATAACCACTTTAGATCGCAACTTAGGCTCCGTTCAGTTGCCAGGAATGTTGTACCGGAAAGTTATTCTCAGGAAAAGTTAAGTCAAGTGAAGTAAATGAAAAATAAATCTATTTTCTTGTGAGTGTTCATTTGATAGTTTTTTTTGGCAAAAAAACTAAAGTTTAGTGGTTCATTTGACGGAAAAGACACTTATGAGAAATTTCTTTATTTTTTTTCCCATGGCAAATTTTAAATAAAATTAACTTTGAGAGCTAAATAATAGGCTATCATATTTCAAAAGTTAACACATACGGAAAATGTATTTTATCTAATGCAAAGCTTTAATATGAAATGAAAAAATCGACTTGCAATTCCCTATTCAATTTGCTATATTTTGAATAGTCATGCAAATCTCCCATTTAAATTGACATTCTCTAATAATCAACCGTACAAATAAAGTTTAAAAAATAAGTAGATGATAACTAAATAAATAAATATTAAACAACCGTGCTTGATTAGTTGCCGATGCAAAAACTCACTGAAAATTAGTTAGTACAAAACAAAATTGAAGACTAATGACAAGATAAATAAATACTTCCAAAAAAAATAAACTACCAATCTTTTTCCACAACAATTATTTCAGAAAGCACCATAGTAGTCGAAATTATTGTTACTCACGTAAATCTCGAAGTGTCTTTCTAAGAACCTAATTTGTATTTTTTTTGTTATTGGCATCATTCACTTTTTTTCTTACCCGCCAATTATTTTGGCCCCACAATGGATAAAACTTTTCTCGTGACGCAAAATCCTATACTTTTGGCCGGATCACTTTTGCTAGAAAGTAAATCTTGCAGGAAAACTTAAAAACATGTTTCCCACTTCTCTCCTGCCAATTGAACACTACAAAAGTCATGGGAAAGTTGATTTTCCCGTCCTTTCCTGGCAACTGAACGGGGCCTTAGGGCTAACTTAGAGCGCAAACCATACAACAATGGTACCGTACTACAATGGAGCTAAAAAATACCTGACCAAAAAGGAGGAAGACGAGGTAGAGAGCTTATCACCGTCGGTGTACCGTGTACAGCGGTGGAGTCGCCAGAATCTGAATCGGCGACCTCCTCCTCTCTTTTCTCCGTTCTCTCTCTTTTTTTCGGTCTTATTTGTGGGATGACAGAAATGGACCAAAAAACATGAGTAAAGGGAACAACAAGGGCAACCAAGTAATTCACCAACCCCAAAGTTCAAAGTCCCCAAATTCGAGTGCAAATCGGGGAGGGTTTTTTCGCTTCCAAAGACCGGAGGAGAGGAAAACCTGAATTTCATCCCGATCGCATTGCATATCATGGCACAAATCAGCCATCCATACAGGCCATCATGTCATAGAGGCATTAGAGCTAGTTAAAAAAAAAACAACAATCATTCTACCTCAACTCATAATAGGAGTGGAGCCCGCACACACTACACACCTAGTGTATGTGAGACCCATCCCTATTGTGAGTGGGGATGTGTAAGTGGGATCCGGGGGTGCTGTAGTGCACCTCGGTGTAGTGCACGTGTAGGGCGGCACACAGTCGTCGATCTCATCAATCAACGGTTCAGATCAAAAATCAATTATGACCGGTACAGTCATAATTAAAAATTATATCTCAACCATTTATTGTCAAAATCGATGACCTGTGTGCACCCTACAGGGTGCCTTGCAGGGCCTTATAATATAAGATTTCCTAATCCGGTTAAGTGGGTGTGGATTTAGAATTTTCGAAAAAAACAAAGGCGTCGGAGCAGGTTACGAGTGGCTGATTTTAGTGTATGGTGAGTCCTCAACCATAGAATCGCCGCCCCTACACTGCTACATACAGTCACGCAGTACATCGCACGAGGCGGGAAACTGGGAACCCTACCTGCCGAGAAACTTTCCCTCCCTTCTTCTTCTTCTTCTTCTTCTTCTTCTCTCTCTCTCTCTCTCTCTGTTCCCATGGGTATCAAGGTATTCATCGCAATTTTTCGAGTTATGCATATTTTGTATTTGCAATAATGTCAAACCCTGACATCGTCTGTTCTTCCTCTCTTTGGCTAGGGTTTAACGAAGCTTCTTGCCGACAACGCTCCCAAGTCCATGAAAGAGCAGAAATTCGAGAGCTATTTTGGCCGCAAAATCGCCATTGATGCCAGCATGAGCATCTACCAGTTCCTAGTCTGTACTCTCTTTCTCTCTCTCTCGCTCGCCCGCGCAATTTTTTTCCCATTTCAGTTGTAGTACTGTATATTCGTTCAATTAAATTCAATTGGGGTTTTGCTCTGTGGTATAGATTGTTGTGGGTCGAACGGGCACTGAAATGCTTACCAACGAAGCTGGTGAAGTCACTAGGTAAACTTTAACGAGGAAATTTTTTGAGCAAATCAGATTTGGAAACTAGTGGACTACAAACGCCTATGTGATGTTTGTGAGAATTCTAGAATTGCGGTGGGGCATGTTTGTTTGGCCGGGCGCGAGGTCAAAGGGACCAGGTTTTCATTGGATTGGACTACATATCCTGTATCCAAGGGATCACACATCTGATGTTTGGTTAAACATTTTGCGGTGCGGATTTAATATGCATTGGCTTCATAGCCCACAATATAGTGGGATATACCACACCATGGGAGTGTGTAACCCTCCACACTATTGTTAAAATGACAATAGTCTAACCCCCATTATTAGGTTGGACTAGTAATGAGTGAATATGTTATCCCAACGGATTGATTGTGAGCGGAGAAGGAGTAAGACATCCCCAAGGTGTTCAATATTCCCAAGAAATGTAGTCCCTACTCTAATTTGTTGGATTTGAATGCTGGAAATGTGGTTTCCAAGGATTTGTAGTCAAATCTCGTGTTTAATCCAGCCAATCAAACAAGCCCAAAAAGTTAAATTCCTTCAGATAACTGAGGTTTTCGTATATGATTGACTCTATTATTGTTGTTTTATTAATCTGAGTTTGTGTTATTGGCTCGTTCAAGTCATTTGCAAGGGATGTTTACTCGGACAATTAGGCTGCTTGAAGCTGGATTGAAGCCAATGTAATTTGTTTCATTACCTCTCTTTGCTTTAGTTTATCTTATCTGACACAAGTCTCCTGCACTCTTTTTGTGAACTTCTAAATCATCTTGTCCTTTCCATAGATATGTTTTCGATGGAAAGCCTCCAGATTTGAAAAAGCAAGAGCTTGCAAAACGGTATTTAGTGTCTTCTGTTTTGGAGTTTTTATTTATTTCTCCTTTCAAACATAGAGAAGAACTGTACAAGGCCATAGATATCTCCTTACTATGATTATCACATGGAACTTTTTTATGCAGTTACTCCAAAAGAGCAGATGCTACCGAGGACTTGAACCAGGCATTAGAGGTAAAATTGATAGTCCTTGTAAGATTACTTGTTGGCTCTTGTTTGAATCTTACCATGAGATCTTTTGTCCAATGGTGTGTTCCTTGTCATTGTAGACAGGCAACAAGGAAGACATTGAGAAATTCAGTAAACGAACAGTGAAGGTGGGTTCTTGCTTCCCCTCTCCTCCAATTTGTTACTATAATTATTAAGGACCAATGACATTTGGTGAGCTGTCGTTATTTTCAAAATGATGTTAATGAGCTCGGGGGCTTGCAAGGTGTAGCATCTGGCTCTTTTTTCCTAGGCAAGTTATAAAATTTAACCAATGAAAACCTTGAAGTTAATGAGCCAGTTGATTCATCCTTTCTGAAGCTTATCACGGTCACATATAGCCTGCCCTTCCCTAATGTGGAAACCTTAGACCATGGTGCTGTGTGGCCCTTTTGTTACACCAAATATGACCATTCTCTCAGTATTTTTTTGTTTTAATTCTTTAGGTTTATGGATGAATTTATATATGTCAAAATTCAAGAACAGAAGATAACTATTTAAATGCAGTCCTCGTATAGGAAATTTTGTTGCACTTTCCTGTGAATAACTGCTCTGAGGAGGATTTTTCTTCTTAACCTATGCAACGGCTTAACCTCTATCCACTCCACATTTGTCAACATCCTTAATTCCTGTTCGCATGGAAGAGTTTTTGCTAGGGTGAGGAAAATGTGTTCATGTTTGAATGCTGCTGAGGCTGCGTCCTCCCTGGTTTTGCAGGTGACAAAGCAGCATAATGAAGACTGTCAAAAACTTTTAAGACTCATGGGAGTGCCTATAATTGAGGTGATAACAAACATCTATTTTTGGTGACGTGTTGGATATAGTTTTTGCAGAGCGAAGGGTTTGATTCTTTTGCTGTTCTGGTTTTTCCTTTTTTTTTGGGTCAGCTGTACTGGTGTTTTCATTTTTAATTGTGTTGGTTCGGTACTTATCCTTTACTTGACAGTCAAACGTTGAACCAAAACTTCTTACAATTTTTTTGGTTGTATGGTTTCTTTAGGCTCCTTCAGAAGCTGAGGCACAGTGTGCTGCGCTTTGCAAATCTGGAAAGGCAAGGATCTTAACTTTCACGATAAATTGTTTCATATGGGTGTCTTTATATGTCCTGTAAAATTGTTATCTCATACAAAGATGTTGTCATTGCAATTTTGTTGTCATCATCACAAGGAATTCATTCCAGGAGAAGGCTTTGTGATTTCAAATTTTTTACCCACAGTGTTTGTCTATTAGGTTTATGCAGTCGCGTCTGAAGACATGGATTCTCTAACTTTTGGAGCCCCTAGATTTTTACGCCATTTAATGGACCCAAGCTCAAAGAAAGTCCCTGTCATGGAATTTGAAGTTTCGAAGGTGCGTAAGAACGTTGAACACCTAGGAAGCATGGTTATTTCCAATAGGTTGAAGCATCCGTTTCCATATCTGTAGCCAATACGTAGTAGATGCCAATACGCGTTGGATATGTATGTAGGTGTCCCATACACATCCTCAACAGTATGTATAGAACAAGCTTGTATACTTTTGGATATGTATCCTCGGTAATGTTTTCCAACGTAGGTAAGATTGGTAGAATTACTTGATGTCACATGTAGGAAGGACCCAGTCCATGTTCCGTAGAAGAATGCATGTTGTTTGAGTGCAGCATTTTATGTGGCCATGTGATTCATGTTTTGTCTTTTGAAATTTAGTGAATCTTTTCAGCAAGATTTTCGTATAACTAAATGAGTATAATATAATTTTAAGTCATTGTACTATAAAAAGGCAAACCTGTATTTCAGTATTAATGTATCACCCCGTGGTCATACCCTAGTTTTTTAGACTCTGGTGTATTGCCTTATGTACCCTGTCCCGTATCCATGCAGTGTAGTTGATCACAAATGTAGAAGCTTAACGATGATAAATTCTTTTCCTCTGCGGGTTTTCAGGTTTTGGAGGAGCTGAATCTTAGCATGGATCAATTCATTGACTTGTGCATTCTTTGTGGGTGCGATTATTGTGATAGCATTCGGGGTAATACAATTTTACCATTATCATTATCATGAAAGATCTGTGACGCTTCTGTCAACATATTGATATTGGTAGAAACATAATGATGCATGCTTCATTTAGTTGTTTTGTTGGAGGAAATTACCGTGAAAGAATATTAACTATTGTTAGTTTTCGTTTGGACAAATCTCTTTCAATGGATCCTTTGATTTTGGGCTACTAATGATTCAGTTCAGTAACTTGGAAAGCATGGAATAGTCCAAATATTGTAGAATAGCCAAGATATTGACATGCCACAACCACAAGACAAGACATAACCATGTTTGATTGGGAGACTTATTAGGTGATGGATACTATCTCTTGAGATTACTGGTCATGGGAGTAGAGATGGATAGAAAGGGTTATTGGTGGACTGTATGCAAAATAGTCCAATCCCCGTGGTATAAGGATAGACCTCTATATGGGTGATTGAGGGGCGTCAAGTTAGTTGCATGTAATACAATCCCACTTTAAGGGTTGCATGTCAAACATGGGACTACATGGTGCTACTATGAAAAGAGTCGTATCCCATGGATTAAATCCGCAATCAGACATAGAAGCAAGAATACTGACGAGGTTAATACTAATATCAATTTTCTTGTGTGCTATAGTCATTGTAGGAGGTATCTATGACCTTGATACATTTCCTAAATCCCTATATTGTGGTAGGACTGAAAAGGTAAAATGTATTACTCTTGACAAATGTCAGAAGAGATTTAAAACTTACTTTATTTTTTCTTTCTCTTTTTCTATGGGAAAGAAAGGTAGGACCCTTCAACTTGTGTACACCATTCTCCAAGAGTGCTCCTACTACCATTATGCATAACAATGTTGTAATTTGGTGAATTTATGATAAATTTGTAAATTGTTGACATGTCCAAGATGTATTGTGGACATTGTCTGTGAACGTCCATCTGATGTGGACTGGAACACATCCTTTGTAGTAGAGTTTGTGCTTAATTTTATATAGGGCTTCTATGTACTAATACACATGACTTTGTGAGTTGGACGATTCCCTCATTTTACAGGGATTATTTATTTGTGCAGTTGATAATCCTCCATTTTAACTTGTTTCATTCCTTGTTGGCTGAATGTTGTATGGTAACTGTTCTTTTCTTGTTTAGTTTATTATTGATTTGTGCAATTGATAATCCTCCATTTTTACTTATTCATTTCTTGTTGGCTGGATACTGTGCTTTTTACTGTTTAGTTTCTCATCAGTGATGAGAAGCAGAGGAAAATGCTAAACTGTCGGTAACAGCTACTGTTGTATGATTAGTCATAGAATATCTCCTATTTCCTCCTTTTTATGTGTGTCTATTGGTTTGCCACTTTGCCTTGCTTCTTTATCATGATTCTTCCAAACATCCCGCACAAAAGCTTGAGAAGCTAATTGATGCCTAACTGTGTATTGGTATCAAAGTTCGCCGCGAATTTTCTTCAAATGTCCAAGGAATTTTTGGGCCAATGAAATATCTGATAAAAAAACTTCTAACTAGGAAGTGGCCCAAAATTGCATATCATTTCCAGAAAAAGCCACCACAACAATGGTAAAGCAAGGAAAAGTATCAAATTGCCATGCAGTCAATTGGGGTTTGGTCCCTATGGGGGCTTAGTTTGTCCTCAACTTGCTTTTCCTCGAGTGGCCATAACCATGTGTGCCATGCCTTAGTCAAATTCACTACCTGTGTTTGCTTTATGATTTAATTCTGATTACCTTCATTGGTTTTTAGTAGGATTATTTTTGTTTGCAATTGTAGTTTGTCCAAGCTTTTGATGTTCTTTGCTTTTCATTTGGCGGAGGAATGGTGGTTATGTTAGCTCACGGTTGTTCCAAAAGCTAAACTGTTATATTATTATACAAGCGGTCCACACCCTTGCACACTGTGACCTGTGCTGTAGGTGGAGTTGCAATATCCATACATCTACAGAAGCAGAATGCAAATAGGGACGGAGACAAATATTTGAACCCAAGACCTATTACGAACCGAAAGTCTAATACCACTTTAGATTCACTCATAGTATGAAAATCACCAATTTTCCCAAAATCTTAGGATATCAGGAATTGTGCCAACAATACTCTCCCCAGACCCGAGTCTGGCTGGAGGCTTGTGCGTTGGATCACCCTTTTTTGTTGCCCTAAACATCATCTAAACCAGGAGATTTAATCATTTTTATGCTGTTTATAAAATTAGTTTGTTTGGTTCTTTTCTTAAACTCTAATCTGCTTTCCAGGTATTGGGGGCCAGACTGCATTAAAGCTGATCCGGCAACATGGCTCAATAGAGAATATACTGGAGAATATAAACAAAGAGAGGTGCTTGTTTTATTGCTGGATATCAGTTCAATTTGTTTTGCTGGATATCAGTTCAATTTGTTTTGCAAAAATCAGAAACATACTGGAAATGCTCTGAAGATATTTAGTGTGATTTTCTGAGTCCAATATTCTGCAAGACAGGAATTGAGTTTCCGGAGTGAATATTAAGGCATATAAATAATTGCTAGAAACTTCTCCTTGAGCTTAGCTGTCGGATGATGCTCTGAGTAATAATACGAGGAAAAACAAAGAAACAATTTTTCAGTTGGTATACACTGAAAATGACATTGTTGTCTTCCCGAACTTGCATAGTTAGTGTACTCCAATACTTCTTTTTCTCCTTTTGTTTGTTTGAATAACCTATTTATGCATAACGTGTGGCAGTTATCAGTGAGGGTTTTTCTAAGTTGGTGCTGATTTTGTTAACTGGACTGGAATTAGAAAAAGTATGAAGAGGGGGGGGGGGGGGGGGGGGGGTGTGCCCAAACTACAAACTTTATCTGAGATGACGGCATGATGAACGGGGATGGATGATTTCAAAGGCAGTACCTATTACACAAGGCTCCTATAAATAGCTTGTGCCAGGGTCTGAGTGGTGGTAGGAAGGCTAATTACAATGACTCCAAGCCATGCTGTAGGCCCATAGTATTGGCGCATATAAAACTTGCCATCCTCCAGTGATGACCCCGACAATTGCGTAAATCTTGGTCTTTTTAATTCGTTAATTAAGTGTACTTCGTTGACCGTGTCGCAATAACAAGTTAATCATTCAAAAGCATTTGCTAAATTTCTTGATGTAAGTATTCAGTTTAATAAGTACTATCATGGCCAATCTGCCTCCAACGAATTTTGATTTGTTATGAGGGATTATTTCTTAGTTTCGTGGCAGTCTATTTGTTACTTAACATCATTTTGCACGCATATGCCATTTTCTCATTTAGTGTTATATATATCCAGGTACCAAATACCTGATGACTGGCCTTATCAAGAAGCTCGAATCCTATTTAAAGAACCAGCAGTATTTTCTGATGAAGAGCATCCTGAGATTAAATGGAGTGCTCCAGATGAAGAAGTAATCACTGTTATATACTAATATTCAATAGTTTTATTTCTTTTTCTTTTTTTCTTCCCTTTTGGCATGTTAACAGTGCTTTCCATTGTTTACTCTCAGGGGCTGATAACTTTTCTTGTCACTGAAAATGGGTTCAACAGTGACAGAATTACAAAGGTATTGTTGCAAATTGTTATCCTAATCTCTTAAGTATACTGGACATGTTCGATTCATTGGTTAGTAGCCATGATGTGTATACTGATTACTGAATATGTATTTGATTCTCCTAGGCGATAGAAAAAATCAAAGCAGCCAAGAACAAGTCAAGTCAGGGCCGGTATGAAATGCTTAAAAGGAGAAAATGAGTTGTAAATTTTGTTTATTTTTTGATGTTTTTATCTCAGTTAATTTGTCTTTTTTCTCTCCCAAAACAGATTAGAATCCTTCTTTAAACCAGCTGCTAGCACGTCTGCACCCATTAAAAGAAAGGTATGTTTCTCTTTGGCAATTAAAGCATAGTTATCTGTGGTTCTAAAAATACAAGATGATGCATTCAAAGTTTTTATTTGGTCAGACTGTGACAAAAAATATAAATGCGGAGTGTAAATAAACGCTTGGAAAAATCTTGTAAAAAATAACAGGTCTACAGGATCAGCACTCCTCAATTTTTAGATATTGCATACCAACCTTTGTTGGCTCCTTATTTGTTCTCACTGTTTGGAAACTGCCACCTGGTGTTTCTAGTTGAATCCCCTCTGTTGAACCCTTAATTGAAAAAAAATAGAACCATCATTATGTGCTGTAAATTCTTACGAATGGTTTCCTTCAGATCTTTTTTTATTGGGTGTTAGACTGTTAGCACAATTGGCTAGATTGTATGCGCAGCTTTTAGTACCTGTCCGTGTCCTATTGCTTCACGCCAATATTTCAATGGCTTCCTTTGCTCCCAGAAGTTTATGCGGCAACAAGTGTGTAGAGATCTTAACAACTTTCCAGAAGTTCTGCACTGCTGCCTATTTATTTTTAACCCTTTCTTCATTTCTACAGCATACTGTTTCTCCAATTATTAATCTTTTAGAAACAAAAAAATATATCAAACCTAGAGAAGAAACCTTGTAAGATGCTTATGCCAATTTGCTGGCTACCATAATTTTCGATGCACTGACTGACAGGAAACTAAATGCATGCTTGGATCTCCAAAATCAATAATCAAGCGTAAGAGGTTCTCTCTGCAAGCATGTGTGCCCTCCAGGCCCAACGTGATTGGCAACCTGAGCCTGCCAACTCTAGCTTTGGGTCCCACATGCTCTACACCATTACCCAGAGGTGTCTGCTTCGGCATACGAGGCTGAAAATCCTGGTGAACCTTCCAAGTGGATTGGTTTTATTGTGTTACATCATGTCATAACACCAGATTTTGTGACAGAAGTTGAATATTCCAATGAAATGGGAGAATGAGAACATAATGGTTATCACGTGCAACTAATCATGTTAATGTCTCGTTTAATGACATCAGTAACTTCATGTAATCAAGACTGAAGCTTGTTAAGGGAGAAACGTAAACGGAGAGAAGACATGCAACTAGCAGTGCTTTAGATTCTTGCAAGTCCTGCAACTAGTTCGTGCTTTTAGTTGCTGCATTATGTCTCATTGACAATGCCGACCTTTTTTGCTTTCCCAAATGACAGGAGACAACAGAGAAGAATGACAAGGAAACTAGTAACAAAAAGTCTAAAGCTGGTGGTGGTAGGAAGAAGAAATAGTTGAGTTAGCATTGAAGCCTTGAATACACTGATGGATCTAGTTGCACTCTTACCAGGTAAGTGTTAATTAATTAATTGATGCATCTTTTTGTGTATTTATGGGGTATGCTGCAGGCTGCAGCTTAGTTACCCAAAATTCCAGATTGGTGTTGTATCTCTACAATTACATTATACTGAAATTAGTGAATCTTCAATTTTGTTATCAGTGGATTGTCGATTAGTATGCCAACTTTGTCTAGTGTGCGATTTTAGGTATGCATAAAACCTACTTTGGATGGGTTCAATGAAACCGATTTTAGATTATCATAGCATTTTACAAGGTCAAGTGTTCTTTGTTTTAAATGTGAATTCCCCTGCAGGATAACTTCATCTTTGGATGGGTTCAATGAAACCGATTTTAGGTATGCGTAAAACTGATTTTAGATTATCATAGCATTTTACAAGGTCAAGTGTTCTTTGTTTTAAATGTGAATTCCCCTGCAGGATAACTTCATGCTTCATATGACATGTAGGGTTAATGTTGTAGTTTGACCTAGTTAGTAGTGATGCTTGAGTTAGTTTTGGGCGGTTCGGACTTGATCTCGATCTTCGGTTCTTCAATCAGATTGAAATTTTCTTGAAAAGATATGGTTATATCTATGATTGGATGAGTGGCTGTGATTGATTTATCCGTTGAACTGCCACTGTTTTTCTCAGGTTGGCGAGTCCCAGATTCACAATTTTGCCTGCCTTGTCTTACGTGTGGAAGTTTTCGAGTTCCATGGATTTGGATAAACCCATTTGTTTAATGTCTGTTTTATGTGATCTCCTAGCTTTTGTTTCTTCGTTTTACTTGGGCTTGTTATGAACCGAATGGCATGTAAAATAACCATAAATCTTGATCTTTAACCTTGAACCAACAAAACGAAACACTTCTTCTCTGTTTACTTTTCTCCCTTAGCAAAAGTCTTTGATTACTTGCAGTGTATTTAAACGACCATATTCATGTTGGATTTACTCGTCGCTTCGAAATTGGAGAGATCAGGGGCAAAAACTTGTAATTGCAGGGGTCTTAATATCTTTGACTTGGAATCTGTCATGAAATGAAATTAGAATGAAGGTTATGATGAATCATCCAGCTTTAAACAAGAACGTCCATTTCAGGCTCGTGAGCCTATGGGCCTAATTTTATGACCAATTTCCTCATTTTGTATGCTTGAGTAAAAATGAAAATAGTTGAAGGACATCAATTGTCATCAAAATGATGGGATATGATAATGGCAGCTGATAATGCCAAAACTAAAAATGTTGTTGCCAAAATTCATCCATATGAATTTACTTCTTTGCCCTCCTCCTAATCTCACCTTACTTTACTCTCTCTCCTGAACAAACCCAAATCCAAACCCAGTTTCTCCACCACCAAATGATCTCATTATCATAGGGCAAAACATAATAATGGAGTTTCATGGCTCAACCCCACCAAAGACTGCATAACTCCAAATGACAGGCAAGCTAAGAGAAAAGGCTGTGGAAAAACTCATCTTCCATTGATATACACATGGATCATCTTCCGTTGCGGGCCATGGGGTGAAGGGGTGCTTGCGGAGCTCGCCGACAGGGCGGAGGCGGCAGCGTGGACCTCCGGGTAGCGGAGGGAGGGGTGGTCGGCGAGGAGCTTGTAAATGGGGATGATGTTGTACGGGGTGTCTTCTTCCGGCGGGCGGGTTGGGTCGGGGGTTTGGAGTTGGACCGGCAGCGGGTGCTGTCGGAGGCTCATGGGGCGAGCAGATCTGGTGGGTGGGATTTGTGTTTTTTTTTTTTAAAACTAACCGTGGGAGTGATTGGGGTTTTGGATTTGGGAGTGCGGATGAGATCAATGTGGTAATTTCTACAAACTTGATCCAACCCACTCCCCTGGTAATTTTTCCTCCATCACCGGTGGTAATTTGGGCTTTTCTTCAGTTTTGCCGAGCTCGAGGTCTCGGTTGCCGGAGTTTCCATCGCCATTGTCGTTTTCGAGATATCTCGAGAACTCCAGTACGAACAAGCTTTGTGATGGAATCCACGGGATCCAACTCCAGGAATATGCTCGGAAAATCAATCTCCTCGTCGACTCCGGAGAAAGAGGTGGTGGAAAGGTCTGTGAGAGGCGGCGGCGAGGTGGGCGCCGTGTGGAGACGACGCGGTCTGCTGGCGTCGAAGGGAAGGGTGATTTGCTAGTCGACTAGGGAGTTTTTGGCCAAAATGGCCATAATTTGTAATCAAATTGGAAGAATACCCATCTTCCCAAACGTTTTGTAAAAATAGGTCATCGCTCCTTTTCAAAAGGCGTTATAGCGGTTAGGTGCCATGTGGCCGCCACGTAGGTAGCGCCTTTTGAAAAGGAGCTATAATTTTAACCCTAATAACGCTTTTTGAAAAGGAGCTATATTTCTAACCTTAATAGCGCCTTTTTGAAAAAAAAGCTATAATTCTAACCCTAAAAACACATTCTTGATACGTTATGTTATTCCAATTTTTTTAACACAAAGTGTGAGAATTTGTAATATCATATGTCCAAAGATATTAATAGACTGGACATAAAGATATTAAAAATTCTCATGATTGTGTTAAAAAAATTAGAATTACTATTAATTTGAAAAAGATTGGATATAAAAGAGTTGAGTGATATGATATAGAAATTTCCAAATTAACTTCCCAAGAAACGAGAGAGGAAGAGCTCGAATTGGTGATTTGAATGTGGTATATAGTTAGAGGGAGGAGTGGTTGATTATTAGTTGTTTGTTGATTATGTAATTTGTTTACAAATATGTGTGGTGGGATGTACTAGCTAGTGTGAGAGAGAAACCCCAGAGGGAGGGAGAAGAGTTAGAGAGAGAAACCCATTACATGGGTTTGTTCTACAAGAGTGACATTTTGTTGTAGTATGATTGTTTGTGAGTACTATTAATTCTCTCTCCCACGATCACCAAGTGAATGAATTTGCTTTCTCTTAAACCTCACCTAAGTACTTAACTTACTGAACAAATTCAACTAGTGAAACACGTTCGGATGAATAATTGATTAACATAAAAGACTTGTTGAGTACAAACTTTTCATATAAAAACATCATTTCACATGACATGTAATTTGAATTCCATTTTCCGCATCTTCTCTTGTTGTGACCTTGTTGACCACACTTTGAGCACGTCTGTGGCGGTTGGTGCTCAATCAAATCATCCATCTCATTTCAGATTCGATTCACTTTCGGGTGGCCTCGGCCTCGGAGACGTTCTTTGTCTGGAAGAATTCTTGGCCCATCGTACGGCGGCCAATAGGCTTGGTCAGGCAGTGGCTTGAATGAGAGAGATCCATACATGGCAATTGTTGTGTCGACCGT
Source organism: Rhododendron henanense subsp. lingbaoense (assembly GCA_020567845.1). Lineage (NCBI taxonomy): Eukaryota > Viridiplantae > Streptophyta > Magnoliopsida > Ericales > Ericaceae > Rhododendron > Rhododendron henanense. The sequence continues at coordinate 25,701,829 of CM036318.1, forward strand.
CCAATATTTGCCGAAGTAATCAAGAGGGTCAATATGCATTTTGTTGCAAACCGCAATAACGTGCGAACATAGTATTTTCCACAACTGAATCTTATTGCAAGTGCACGTCTTGTTAGTCAAGTCAACTGTGTGTTTGTTATTTCCTTTGTATGGGCTTGTTCGATTGATTGGTGTATGTACCTCGAACAAGCCCGCGGCCCGGTTGAACACAATAACATCGTGTCCCACTGTGTTTTCCCTCCAATGATTGTACTTTTTCTTTGCATATAAGCTAAAATGATTCCCTTTGGCTTTTGTATCCATTGACTTCACCAGCCTATCGTCAAAGTACTCCACACACTTGTAAAAGGTAAACATAGCAGTTGCCATGATCGGGAGGTGTCTGGCTTCTTTTACGACCCCATTGAAGCTCTCAGAGCAATTGGTAGTTTCGGTGCCGTACCGCCTACCTCCATCGTATGCAAACGTCCATTGTTTTTTTGTTGAGCAGGTTAAGTTCTTGATAGATACGTTCGTTGGCAAACCTTTTCAATCGGGTTAGTTTGGCCTTGAACTTTTTCTTTTGACATTCCATTGCGCAGACTTTGATTCTTTTCCCACTAATTTCCCAAATCGACGATGATAGTTTGATCCCAAGTAACGGAGACAGTAACGATGGTACGCATGTGGGGGCCTCCAATCATATGCTGAATCATCCTCCAGCCATGACATGAGGCCGGAGTGCCTGTCTGAAATGAGACACAAGCCTTGTCGTTTGGTTACGAAGTGTCTTATGCAAGTGAGGAACCATCCCCAATTGTCCCTATCCTCCTGTTGGACTACGGCAAATGCAATCGGCATTATTTGGTTTTCAATGTAACGCCCCGATTTTCGGACACGTTAATTAAATCTTTTTTTAATGAATTTAATAATTCATATGACTGATTTAAGAAATGAAATCTTATTAAACAGAGTTTAGCAGCGGAAATCTCAATACTAAATTCAAAATTTCTTAATTGTCTTACAACTCCAAAAACAAAACAAAATTTGACTAATGTGATAACACTTTTGGAAATTCAAATAACAGTATTTCAAATTAACAGAGCTTCTAAGGGTAAGACATCAAAGACTCGACAAACTCCCCTTCCTCAGCTGGGAGGTCCTCACCCTGGTACTGATCATCTCGAAGAGGATTCTGTTCTTCAGTCTCCGAATTACCTGGCATGAAACGCCAGCCCAACGGCACTATGATGAGTTTTGAAACTCAGTAGATAATCTCAACCCTACTAACCCCTTACTCTACAGTTAGCAGTTCAACAATATAACAATTGATAATACATAGAAGGTACAGAATAATAGCACATCATCTTTTTCTTTACTATCCATCAACTTACATGAAATCTAAGGATTCTCTCTGCGAGATCCTTTCCTCCCACATCCACTAACTACAACCGTCTCATGGGTCCACCCTTCCTCTTGCTTATCCTGTACCAGGGTCCTAGGTGAACGCATCTAAGTTATGTACCGAGTATGTTCTCACTTAAGACCATAATAGGAGGACCGAGTCATCCCATGACGTATCGTACATTAGGGTCGGACATCCACTACCCCACGCTAACTATAACCGTCTCATGGGACCCATTCTCTTCCTCAAAGAGAAACTTCCCATGACGTATCATACATTAACGTCTCACTAACTATAACCGTCTCATGGGACCCATTCCCTTCCTCGAAGGAAAACTTCCCATGACGTATCAACACAGGGCCCCGCAGGTAACCCTTTCAACACAGGGCCCCATTGGTTACCCTTGCCATCGCCATGGCTCAAATCACAATCCACAACTTACACTTTCAACACTTTACCATTTTCCATTTACTTATCATCGTCTACGTGATTCACTACTCGTAACCACCCAGTGAACCTAAGTCAATTCTAGCACGTACAACATGATACAATCAACAACAGCTCAAACACGATACATTTCAATGAGACGACAATATAATAATTGATAGGTGCAATTGATTAAACACAAAAGGAATTTGGATTGGGCCAATGCTTTTGGGGTTACTTATAATTTCCAGCCAACAATTCAGTTCATTTGGAATTTTATTAATTTAGATTGTTCAGTAGAAATTTTGTACACCTTAATTAGGATAATTTGATAACTTTATGATTCAAACTATATCTAAAGATTTTATGTGTGAGAAAATAGACTTTAGGTTTATTTATAATATTACAATAAAACATATAAAGATCACTGTACATTTTATTTTATACCTTAATTAGGCTTCTGCGAGGTCTCGATGCACATTACATGTTTCTAGGAGTAAATCGTATTAATACAAAGGAAGTTTTAACCTAAACCAACAGTTCAGGGATTTCATCATTATCAACTAGCATTTGTTAAATTCTTATTATTAACTACAAGCTTCTTAGGTAACCTTTTTACTTTAGGAAAACTAGCACCACTATTAATAGTTACCAAATTATCCTATTACTAGTTAGTGGACGGGGTGACACCATTTATGTGCCAATATATTATCAAAGTTTATAATATACTTCACTAATTATATTGTAGAGTTCATAATTAGTTCACTATCACAGTAGAGTTCCCATTAAACCAATCTCCAGTTAGCAATTATACTTCACGAATTAGTTCATAATATACTCGGTCGCAACATGCTTCGCTCCACGCTATTTATTCCGGTGGAAAAGAAAAGTTATATGCAACAATCGAATTTCGTAATGAACAAACTACATACGAATATACTTAGGAGAAAGTAGAGGAGCGATTTGTCTATCTTAAATTCGGTCGAAAAGCGAAAAAAATAAATTCCAGACAGTTTCGGTAAAACGAGGAAGACGGCGACGGCGGGGAACCTCGGGGCTGACTTCGGTTGAGCGGTGGATGTCTCTGTTATGTTTGAGAACGTGGGCTATGATGTTTGAACTGGATTTGTGTTCGGATGAGTGCAAACCGGAACCCACTTCATATTCTCTCTCTAGACCACCATTGTTGGACCTTGGAAACTTTCTTTTTCCATCTCTTCTTCTCTGGATTTTCAGTGGTAAAAAGATTTTCGGAGGGCAAGAGAGGGTATTTATAGAGGAGAGTGGAGGGAGAGGGATGATGGTGATGCTGATGAGGGGAACCGGTTATGAAGGGGACGTGATGTAGGTGGTGGCTGGTTTTGGGGAAGGATAAGTTGTGCAGCCGAAAAAAATGGGGAGCAGAAGTGGTGTTGGTTCGGCAGGAAGGGTGGAGAGAGAGAGAGAATCGGCTGGGAAAGGGAGGGGATAAACCAAAACCCTTATTTCTAGGAAAAGATACATATACATATATATTCGTATGTAGGCATATCAAATAAATTATCGGGATAAGATAATTATTAAACTAAGTAGTTTAACTAAATTAATACAATTCAGAATAGCAATATAAATTTTATTTGAAAAATTTGGGGCCAAAATTAGGGTCGTTACACTCAGCATCTTGAGTGACTGCAACAAGTAACGTCCCTTTGTATCTTCCTGTGAGGAAGGTTCCATCAACAAAAATTACTGGTCGAGAATGCTTGAACCCTTCGATTTCGTACAGTCCACTCGCCCGTGCGCAAGTGGAACGAGTGGGTCTCCGGCCGCCAACGCTCTAGTAAAGCTGTCATCAGGCCAAGGTAAAGAGAGATAAACGGTAGATCTAGAACACCACCAAAACCAGCTTGCCTAATCAATTGTAAAACTAGTGGCGCCGGGGGGGGGGGGGGGGGGGGGGGGCAACTTCTTTAGTCTAGCTTCAGTTCGTCGTACTTTAAGAGTTTTCGAATCAACTGGAGACTCTCCTTGCAAAAATAAGTCAACTTACTTTCACATTTTGTAATCTGAATCATATAAAGAATGTTGATAGATACTTAAAATTTGTACTTACATTATTTGCCCATATAGAATGAGAGCGATGGCTTTGTTGAAAAGTTAAAAAACTCTCGTAATGGGCCCCTCCTGAAGAACCATATTTTCCCTTGGGTACCTAAAACAAATAGAGTTAAATTATCAACTCATCAACGGTATTCCATTTGGTGTGAAAATTCTTGCTGCAAAACGCTACAAATGGTTTTCGAAAAAATTATTCAAGTGTGACGTGTGTAAGAGCTTTGCAAACTGTCATACTATAGCTTAATGGTTTATAAGGTTTCATATAGTATCGTATTTCACATGTCTATTCAGGATCGCCCACTCAAAACGGTACCAATGATGATTCAATTGACGAAAAGTGTGGTCGCAGGTATATATGTGAAGCATATATACCATAACTGCCCACCTGCGTGGATCCCAATTAAAGCCATAGCAAATCGGGAAGCATATCTTATCTATGAGACTATGATACAACATAAACCAAAACTGTGTAATGATAACTTTCACCGTTTAGGAAGTCCTCGCTCAGCCTAGATTGTAAATATATGATGATTTATGCTATTTGCACAGGCAGGCAGACAGCACACAGGAAAAATTTAAAACCGTTCTTATACATGAGTGGCAAAATATACCACTCCTAGGAAATGGAGGAGAGGCCCCCCATATGTAACTGCAGTTTAAGTTGATTTCACATATGGTGATCAGAACAAGAACAGGAATATAACTTTCGAGTTCCTCAATAGCTACATAGATATAATAACTTTTGATCACCCATAGCTTCATTATCAAAGAAGAAGGAGACGACTATAAACCCAAGCTTTGCTGTGGAGCAAAATTACAATTTGAATAAACCATCCCAAGTTTTGCCCAAACAGAAGAGAAGCAGTCTCTTCAGTCTACCATATTGTACTTGAGAGGGGAAACAAGATTTTTATCTGTCACCAAGAGCTAAGCAAAAAAGAAGCTATTCAACTGTGTTTCCACGTATGAGGAAAAAAGAAATCATTTCTAGCTAAGAAATGCACAAATTTAATGTCACTTTATAGATTCATAAAAGTATGATCAATTTTTACCACCCATTGCTTTATCCTGAAAAGCAGAAGGGCAAACTCTCTAGTATCAACACAAGCTTTACAAAGGATTATAGATTGGAAACATGAATAGGCAAACCCATGGACAACCCAAATATCCATAGCGAGGAATCGTACCAATTAGGGGTCATATGACCCAAAACCACGAAATAACTGAACCAATCGCCAAGCCAACCACAAAAAACGAAAATTTCATAAATTTAAATGTCATACTCCATCTGTCCCTTTTTAAGTGTCCTGCTTCGTAACTCTAACATATTAAAAAGACATCATCATTACACCTTTCACATAAATTTTTCCTTTCCCTACTTACCCATCATCATTACACTTTTACTCACTAACTTTTCAAAATGAAATATACTTTTAGGGACAAGATAGACAATGTACCAACTTTTACCCCCCTAACTTTACAAAATGGACACTTATTAAGGGACAGCCCAAAATGGAATACTGGACTCTAAATAAAGGACGGAGGGAGTAACTACTAAGCAACAGTAAAATAAGTACAATTATCTACCTTCACTACAACATTAAGACAAGTTGCATCTTGAAAATTACCTGTTGAGCCGAACCTTAGTATACACATACATATATACATATACACATACATGAGACAAGGAAGATGGAGAGAGAGAGAGACTTACTATGAGTGACAACAGCGGGTGGAGAGCACGCCGGAGATGAGAGAGCACTATGGAGGGCGGCTGGAGGAGATCGCGCAGGTTCGGAGGTCGCGATCGACGTGGAGAGAGAAAGGGAAAGGTCAGATAGGAGGAGAAAAGGGGGAGGGTTTGATATGTCTGGGTTTTCAACCTATAGCTCCTTTTAGAAAGGCGTTATAATACTTAACCTATAGCTCCTTTTCGAAAGGCTCTATAATACATAAAACACGCCTTTTACAAAGGCGTTATAGTCTGATTTGGACTTCTACGCCACGTAGGAGTTGGGCTACCATTATAACGCCTTTTGAAAATGAGCGATGGCCTATTTTTACAAAACGTTTGGGAAGATGGGTATTCTTCCAATTTGATTACAAATTATGACCATTTCGGCCAAAAACTCCATGACGACTTGGCGGGCGGTGGTGTGGAGAAACAGGGTTTGGGTTTGTTCAGGAGAGAGAGAGAAGTAGGGTAAGATTGGGAGTTGGGCAAAGAAGTAAATTCGCATGGTTGAGTTTTGGCAGCAACATTTTTGGTTTTGGCATTATCAATTGCCTATGATAATATATCCTCTTATAAAATAAAATTTTGTGACGACTAAATCAAACCAAACTAAATAGAGTCTTAAGTAAGTCCTAATCAAGAGGGTTACTCCAAGCCCATGAAGCGTTTGAAAGGGAAAAAACGAGTCTTCATGGGAAGGAATTTCCTTTTCATTGATCGTGATCTCCAACCATCATTTTTTTTTGTCAATCAATAGAAAAGTTCATTTACATAAGATATACAAGAACAGAGTACAAATCTGGGACCCTACATCAATTGTAAGAGTCCATGAGATAACCAAGCCGAATAACTCAACTAATATAAGAAATAAACCTATTATAGAGTAGAAACAAAGAAAGAAAGGAAAAGCCCTCTAAGGGAAGAACACCCACATGCAGGTGGGAAGACTCAAATTCCTGATCTCCTAATGAAATGCAAGAGTCCTGACCAACTGAGCTAGCCCCAGTTGATGGGAAGTTTCAATTTTTCCATCGGTCTAGCCAATCGGTTGTTGAGGTTCAACATATTGAGCACTCTTGTGAAGAAATGCAGGCTAATGAAGAAAGCCATGTCAAATCCGAGCCCATTCCAATGGATAATATTCCTTATCCTGTCAATCCTGTGACAAATGCTGATGATGCTAGTTGTTATTTGGGTAGACCTATGTGTTTACACCCGTTTTTGGCACCCAGTCCTAGACTAGCGTTGGGCGGCCATTTAATTGAAATTCAATTAAATTGGGCCAAGAAATATATTTGTTCAGACTAAAATTAATGGGCCAAAGTAATATTGATTTGGGCCCGGTTAATTTTATCTCAACTGGGTAAGTTATGGGCTATGGGTTATATTTGAGGCCCATTTGGTTTGCATGATGAAAACAAGGCCTTTTGGCCCATTATCACATTGATCAAATGTTCTGGAATCATCCCACAAAAAATGAGAGTGAGTTGATGGGAATATTTGCCACATGGCCATTTGACCCAGTCAAAGTAGCCCATTACTCGTCAACTGCTCACGGGAAAAGCATGGAAAAGGCCCATTATTCTCTTAACCGCCCATGATCAAGAATTAACATATGGGTAAATATTATTTACCCCCATTAACCACCCATTAGCCCACAATGTGAAGGTTACATGGGACACGTGTCATCATAAGAAGCAAGGCGGGAAAACAATCCCATGCAAAACCGAGAAGCACCTCAGCCTATAAATACTAGAAGTCAAGAAGGAAAAATGGTTCACACACCAATCAAGCCCATCGCTTAAAACCAAAGTCTTCCCAGCGAAGCAATTATCTCACTTCTCTCACATTCACTCAATTACTTCTTCAAGTAATTCGGGTTTCTATCTCTCTTGTACCCCCAATTTCTTTCTCTCTTGTATCCCCAACTTTATTATTATGACATAATAAAGTTATTTCTACGTTGTTACTTCTTTTCCTATACGGTTAGGAAATTACTAAGTCCTCGCTCGTAGAGGCAAAATCACGAACCAACACTGCAATCTAGCCCTTAGGTTTGCAGCACTCTCGCTCACGATCTAGAAGTCAGAAAAAGGGGCACTCGGTCCTTTACGTTGGACGCGACAAGTCCTGGCACGCCCGCTCAGTCCTTGAGCCATTTCGGAGCCGAACACTATGGAACAACAATCCTAAGGTTTAGAGGATGTCGTGATGTTAGATAAAGTTTCAAGGGAGAATTACTGAACAGTGGAGAAAGGGGCTAATAATTCCCAACTAATGGACCACTTTTCAGGGAATTCATCTAAATATGAGAAGGAGAAAAAGAATTCCCAATACATGGAGAGGGCCACCTAAAAAGACTATTATGCCCCTCATGAAAAAAGCCCTAAATCCCCAATCCCACCCACTGTTCTCATTTCAAAATCGACTCCCAATCCCATTCATGCGCTGAAGAGGAAGAGAACAACAGAGGTAGGGTTCTTCGTCTTCGTCTACTGCTTCTGCTATCCTTAGACCTCTTCTCCTTCACTTCGATCTTCTTCCCTTTCTCACTTCATCTCTCTGTTCCATTCCACCCAAGAAGCAGCAGCATCTTTTGCTTCCCCGAGCGAGTTCATCGTCGTACGCAGTTAGTAAGATTTTGGGTGATTCAATTTTTTTTGCAGCTTTCTCTTCTCTCTTTTCATCCCTATGTCTCTGTTTGTAAGCAACTTGATCTTTTCAGTATGAGTGAGTGGTCTGGTAAAGGCAGAAGTTTGTTAGGTTTTGGGTTAGGTTTTCTCCTTTCTATAGTGACGTGAAAACAACGACGCAAGTAAAATGGTTTCGAGGAATTTCTCAAATTTCGAAATAGAGCCCAGCCCCAATTTCCAACAGCAAACTGATAGGATTAATGAAACAATTTCGTTAGAAAGTAAACTACAATTTCTTTTAGCCAAAAATGCCTCTCTGAAAGATAGACTGAGGAGGTACCTATTTTGTCATGCATAACATGTGCTCGATAAATTGTTGAAGAGAAAGAAATAACCTATATTTTAGACGTAGGATATTGTGGGTGTTTCATTCTCCTATTTGCAACGGGCAATGACCTATATTTTAGCTCACTGAATGATTGTCCCTTTACGAAGGTGTGTTGGTCTGTATGAAATGTGGTTCTTGTTCAAGTTATGTAACATGTTTTTCCCTGAAAAATATAATAGTTGGTCTTTAAGTTACCTAATGTTACTCCTTGTAAGAACTTTTGTTGCTCTCTATGTTTGAATGTATGCTCCTGAATGGTTGTCCCTTTACAAATTTGTGCAATGTATGTAATGTGGTTCTTATTCTTGTTCAAGTTATGTAACATATTTTTTCCAGAAAATATAATAGGGGAAATTGCAGAACAGTGGACAGTGGCGTAAATAATGCCCAGATCATGGACTAGTTATTAGAAAATTCATGTAAATATGGGAAGGAGAAAATTATTTGCCAATACACGGAGAGGTCACCTGAAAAGACTATTAGGTCCCTCATCAAAAAAAACCCTACAGCTCAAACCCACCCATCGTTCTCATTCAATTCCCCCGATTCCCATTCGTACGCGCGACTCTAAATAGGACGACTGGAAGAGAACAACCAGAGGTAGGGTTTCTTTTGCTTCTTGTATCCTTCGATCTCTTCTCCTTCACCTCTTCTTTCTCTCTCACTTCATTTCTCTCTCACTTCATTTCTTTGTTTCATTGTAGCTTAATCTTTCCATTTCACCATTGAAGAAGCAGCATCTACTCCTGTGCCCTAGCGAGTTCGTCGTTACCCATCTGGTAAGATTTTGGGTGATTCAAGTTTTTTTGCAGCTTTCTCTTGTCTCATTTCATCCATATGTCTCTGTTTGTAAGCAATTTGATTTTTTTCATTGTATGAGTGAGTGGCCTGATTTTGGGTTAAGGCAAAAGTTGTTAGCTTTTGGGTTAAGTTTTCTCCTTTCTATAGTGATGTGAAAACAACGCAAGCAAACCATTTCGAGGGCCTTCACTCAAGTATTTTTTCCATTGACAATGTCCTAGCACCATAATTCGTTCTAACTAATGGAACAAATTAGGAACTTTCTAAGTCTAACAATGTGCAAGGCATAGTAGTATGACTGCAGCAAAAAAAATAGTGTTGTCCATAATTCGTTCTAACTCATGTAACATGTTTTTCCTGAAAATAAAACAGTTGCTCTTTAAGTTACCTAATGTTACTCCTTGTAAGAACTTTTGTTGCTCTCTATGTAAGAAGAATGTATGCCCCAGAAATGGAATTCTGGGGCATACATTATATGTAATGCCAGTTTCTTTTTTTTTTTTTTTATGACTTATCGCCTTGTGTGCTATTGAAATCCATGTTTATTTTGTGCGCTTCGAACTTTGAGGAACATTGGTGTTCTTTTGGTGGAAGCGAGAAGATTAAAATGATTTAGACATTGCTTAGGTTATTTTTTTTAGACATTGCTTAGCCTTTACACACGAGTAGTTCCTCGATCGTCAGAAGAGCTGCTGTTTGGCTACTCAGCGTCATCAGTTTTGTTCACTATAATTTAAAATATGATTTTGGATTATTTGAATGTGACTAAGAAACAAGGGGATGCAATAACAGAGAGGAACATGAACTTCTCTGCCTATATCCATGTAAGACAAAGTAGAAGGAAGCCTTTTCTATATCGCCTACTGTCTTTGGTTCTCTGTTAATCTATTAGCTGAGTTTTGTACATAAATGCTTTCCAATTGTGGCTCAAGTCTAGTACGGCTTCCATTTTGTGTCTCTGTCCCCAACTGTAGATAAGGTAACAAGTGTTTTCGCTCTTGATGTTTGTTGTGCCTAGAGTTCTGAGAGTTGCTCTATTACATGCTTTCTCTTTGTTGAAGTACGAACTTCTCTATATCTTTTGGTTATAGTTCTGACACGAACGAAAGCCGAAATCTTCCAGTGAAAATCTGCAGCTTTCTTATTATGTGAATTTTTTTTGTGTGGAGGTTGACACTGCTCTTTGTCCAAGATTTGTCCAGAAGATTCTCTGGAGTGAGAGTGCCTGGAGCACTCTAATTTATCTTGCAGCTAGCTAATTATATACAAACAGTGACTTACAAAAAAACATGCTAAAATTTAGATACCTACAAGTATACCAGATACTACTATACTTGTGAAAGCCCAAGTTCCTGCTATGTCTTTTCTTTAATTCTGTACTTTCCATTAGAAGTCTTGTCTTCTTTAATCAGATTGGTCTTTTTCCTTTTCTTACTAGTGTCTCAAGTTTAAGACGGACCAGGCACATGATGCTAAGAAGATGGAGAAGCTCAACAATAGATTCTTTGCATTAATGTCTCGCGGTCCTGAAGGTATCTTTGTTCTATGACCACATGCAAATTGAAGTTCGATACGCGTACTTGTCTATGAACACACCACAACCCATAACGTGAACGGGTACGGTACAGCATGACACAAAGTACGGTTGGCACGATTGAAAACGGCACGGCTTGACACGATTGAAAATGGCACGGCACGACACGATTGGCAAATGGCATGGCACGATATGACACAATTGGCAAAAGGCACGACACGATTTAAGTAAATGGGCCGGCATGGCACGGCACAACACGATTGACAAACGGCAGGGTACAATTTGAGTAAATACTGTAAATGGGCCGGCACGGCATGAAGCACGGAGTTAAACGGGCCGGGCCAGCATGGCATGACACGTTTGACACCTCTAATTTTGTGCATGGTTTACTCCTAAAAAAATGTGCTCATGAAGTTCATTTTTTGGTCTTTGCTCCATGTTAATTTCAGTCCCATTTGGTGTCGTTCTTTAGCTGGTAGCAACTTGGGGCTATTTAACCGCTAGATTGATGTAAAAGCTTTTATTTTTTCTAGTCTAGTTGTAAATCATGTTGGTGATTTGTTGGAGGGCAGAAAAATATGTTTTGTTTATAGATGAACTGCTAGAATATGGTATCCTATTGCTAGAAATATAGAGATTTTGTTGCTTCAATTTGCTGAAACTGTGAAGTACAGGTCTTCAGTTCATTTAGTGTCTCTAGTTTCTTGATTGAATTAGAACCCGGAAAGTAATTTTAAGTGTTATCTTCTAAGTCTGTTTCTTTTATTGTATGTAGGTCGATTGGTTGAAAGGGAAGATCGATAATTCATCACTTTTTGCTCGAGATGGAGATTATGATCTTGCTAGTGTTGGACGTTGGATCTCAATTGAAGTTTATTGATATCTCTTTTCTTTTCTTTTTTGTAGAGCCTCAATGCTCCTTTTTTGTATGAAGACATATAGCTGGGCAACTTTCCTCCTTGCAAATGTTGTTAGCAAGATGAAGGCTATAGCTAGCTAGCTACTTATATTTAGACTTAAGCGATGTAAGATGAAGTCTCCTGCTGCATGATTTTGTATGGAACAAATGTGAATATATGAGAGCTTCTTTATGGCAATTAATTGAACTTGACGATTGGTTTTGGTTGTTCTTTCCAGAGCTTTGCATAAGATGCGATGAATGCTTACAATTGTATATATGAAGAAGTTGACAAGTTATAGTGGACATAAATGCTATGGAATGTCCAAATTTTATTGATGTAGTTACTTATTCATAGCAGTTTTTGAATGTTATGGAAGGTCTCTTATTTATAGCAGTCTTTAAATGCTATGGAATTACGGTCCAGTATCTATAATAGTAGGGGCTAGTACAACGCCCATCTAAACGCTATGTTTAACTTTTTATAGCGTGCTTTTCTCGTGTGGAATGTGTTAACAATAGCAGACAATGAACGCTATTGAAAGAAATGACTTTTAATTGCATCGGCTAATAAGGCGTTCTTCGGAACGCTATGAAAGGACTTATTTGTTGTAGTGTGTTTTTCCTGAAAATAAAATAGTTGCTCTTTAAGTTACCTAATGTTACTCCTCGTAAGAACTTTTGTTACTCTTTATGTAAGAATGTATGCCCCAGACTGTTAAAGACAGTGACCTATATTTTAACTCACTGAATGATTGTCCCTTTACAAAGGTATGTTGGTTTGTATGAAATGTGATTCTTGTTCAAGTCATAGAACATGTTTTTCCTGAAAATTAAATAGTTGCTCTTTAAGTTAACTAATGTTACTCCTTGTAAGAATTTTTGTTGCTCTCTATGTAAGAATGTATGCCCCAGACTGTTAAGGGCCCTATATTATAACTCACTGAATGGTTGTCCCTTTACAAAGGTGTGTTGGTCTGTATGAAATGTGGTTCTTGTTAAAGTCATGCAACATGCTTTTCCTAAAAATAAAATAGTTGCTCTTTAAGTTACCTATTGTTACTCATTGTAAGAATTTTTGTTGCTCTTTATGTAAGAATGTATGCCCCAAACTGTTAAGGACATTATGATAAGCTGTTTTGTGGTGGTTGTGGTGGTTCTGACCCAGACAGCTTATTGATCAGTTATTTCATTTCGCATCATACTATTCACTCATTATTTATGTACAGACAGCACCACGTGCACGCTAGTGTGGATATATCTTCCCATGTCCCTTCCCCTTTTTCTTGTTTATTAAAAAGTTTCATTTTCCAAAAGATATTCGAAATTCTTCCCTTTTTAGAATGTTTAGTAGAGACCGGTTTTACCGGGCAAATGGGGTGCTTTTCAACAAAACCTTCCTCGTTCGTAACGTGGCTCCCGAACCCAAAGTCTTGACATTTTCGCTAGACCAAAAGCCTTTTCCAAACGAGTTCTCGGTGTCACGGATCATCCATCTCAAAAATCCGGTAGCGACTCTTGTTGGGCGCGCCGGGCGAGGAGTCCACAATGAACTTACCCATAAGGCAAATAAGTTGCTCTCTATATGAAAATAAGTTGCTTTGTATATGAAAATAAGTTACACCATATACACGACAAGAGGGGCCAGTGAAAGTTCATATCACCTTTATGTTTTCTTACCCGTGACACTTGCTCTGTTAGTCTACTTATGTAGCTCCTTTTATGAACTTAAGTTGCCCCAGTAGGCAAATAAGTTGCTCTCTCTATGAAAATAAATTGCTCTGTATATGAAAATAAGTTACACCATATACATAACAAGAGGGGCCAGTGAAAGGTCATATCAAGTTTATGTTTTCTTACCCATGACACTTGCTCTGTCAGTCCACATATGTGGCTTCTTTTATGAAATTAAGTTGCCCCATAAGGCAAATAAGTTGCTCTCTATATGAAAATAAGTTGCTCTGTATATGAAAATAAGTTACACCATATACATGACAAGAGGGGCTAGTGAAAGGTCATATCACCTTTATGTTTTCTTACCCGTGACACTTGCTCTGTCAGTCCACATATGTGGCTCCTTTTATGAAATTAAGTTGCTCCTTAAGGCAAATAAGTTGCTCTCTATATGAAAATAAGTTACACCATATACATGACAAGGGGGCCAGTGAAAGGTCATATCAACTAATTTAGTTGTCTATATACACTCTTGCTCGGCCATTGATGAAGCATTCAAAACAATTACGATATGGATCCAAACTGTCCTTTTGGAAGAAGACTAGAAAAGGGAGAGAGTTCTCATTCTCGTACACGGGTACGTACACGTACATCCCTACCTGTTCAACATCCGAACATCCGGCCTTCCTTTGGTTCGGCAGAAGATCAAGAACTGCATCGTTTCCTTCAAACAAGAAGTATGAGAGTTCTCACAAACGGGGAAGTTATGGAACGATCGATAGAACAATATGGTGGATTACCGATCCAAGTGCCACCAGTACACCCCCCACCTGTTGATCTACCGAACAACTCCCGTTTTCGACTACCAAGTGAGATGGATGAAGGGGATGGTCGTCAACATTCCGATGACGAATAGGAGTAATTGTATTTTATTTCATTTTAGTAATTATAAATTGTGGTGGTATTGTTGTTGGATCTATGCAACAACTTTATGTTTTCCTGCCCAAGATAGTTGCTCTGTGAATCCACATATGTTGCTCCTTCTATGAAATAAAGTTACCCTTTGTGGAAATTAAATTGCTCTCTCTATGAAAATAAGTTACGCCATATACACGCCAAGGGGGGCCAGTTAAGGTAAAGCTAACGGTTTGTTGGCCGCATAGGCCATAACTACCAATCATCTTGAAAGCCACAAGAATACTTCAATGATCTTGAAAGCCACAACAAAGACATCATCTGGGAAGATGAACAAGATGGGGAAGCAATTGAGCTTGCCTTCAGCAAGAAGAAATTTGAAGCAAGAAAGAATTGGCTCCGACACTTTGAGGTTTGAAGTTATATAATGTATTCCTCAAATTTGTAAGTTCTCTTTTGTTTTGTAAATATTGTCTTTTCTAATGAGGACATCACTTTCTTTGTTTTTGTCGTTGCAGCCTGGTACTTACCTTGATCAGAAGGAGAAGCTCATCAAGTACAGTGACTTTGTCAACAAGGAGCTTATACTGTTTTCAATGGCAGATCTTCAGCGGTCAATACCTTTGATTACAAGTGGTACGTATGTATACACTCCACATCTTTTTTTACGAGATTCCTGATCCCCAAGGATGATGACATCCTTCTTGACTACTTGAATGAAGATGGGCAATCTATTGAACCTACTTGGTATGATTTTTGAGTAGTAGTAAACAATTTATATTACAATGAATTTGTTTGGCATGTTGTATATTCATTTGCCATTTTCTAAAGGTACATGCCGATCATACCGATGTTAGTTGTCAATGGAAGTGAGGGAATTGGGACAGGATGGAGCTCATATATTCCGAATTATAGCCCAAGGGATATAGTTGCAAATGTGAGACATTTATGAGGCAATGGAAGTTATGGATCCAACCGTAGCAAAGGGTTCAGAGGAACGATTGAGAAAATAGCAACCAATGAATCCGGGATTTTTTGTTGTTGGGTAATTTAGCTTGAAATAGAAAAAGAAGCTAAGCGAATGTACAGCCTACAAGGGGCATACCCCAGGAGGAAAAAGAAGAAAATTGGCTGCCCTATGAATCCGGGGTTAGTTACACTTTCAGTGGAATTATAGAGGGAAGTCAATGACATCACACTCAGGAATTCAGAGCTGCCAATCCGACGATGGACTCAAGATTACAAGGAATTTCTAGAATCAATTACGACGGGGAATGATAAAATCAAAGATACTTTATGCAGTCAAGGTGTATAGATGTTGAAATTGGTTGCAGGATTACAGAGAGCATAATGATGATACCACTGTCCATTTTGAAGGCAGTAGCAAGTGCTAATGCCGCAAAACCTTGTGCAAGGAAAAAAGGGCCAGCTAAACCATGCATTTTAAACTTCCAATGAAACCATAAATGAAAAGAAAACAGTTGCTTTCACTACATGGAAAACATAGCCGACGATTATTTGCTGCTATTGAACATGTAAGGACCCGTAATTTTGGAAATTATTTAAAGGGTTATTTGATATTAGAAATTGAGGAAAATTTGAAATGTGTGTTATGTGATTTGGGGTTTGAGCGATAGTATTGCAATTAGAGGGGTGTAAAGTGTTATTAGTAGATATTTAGGTATATATAGGAGGGTGAGAGAGTAGAGAATTATTTTTCTCCTCCCTCTCTCACCGGCGTCTCTCCCCCTCTCGGCTCCTCTCTCTCTTTCCCTCTTCCTCTCACTCCCAACCAAAACCCACTCAAACCAACCTCCATTCCACCTTCCTCTCGTGCTTTTGAGCTTGTAGCTTGTCCGGTTCGGCTCGGCTCGGAGTATTTTGGACGTATTTCGAAGTTGGAGTTCCGGGGCTTGCGTGGCCCGATCTCCTCGCGTGTTTGCTCTCCGACTTCGAGGTAGGGACTTCTTGTACATGTTATGCGTAAATATGGTGTTTATGTTGATAGATCGTGCGTAGTATTGTTGTTGTAGTCGGTGTGGTTGAAACTCAGAAAATCTGCAGAAAAAAAACTGCTCGAAAGCCTCCCGTATCGATACGGCCCTTAAACCGTATCGATACCCCACAAGCTGGACAGATTCGTAACCAACCCGTATCGATACGGATTTTTCCCGTATCGATACTGTGAGCTTATCTCCAGATTTCACTATTTTGTTCCGAAACCCATTGTTTTGACCCCCGATCATCTCTAGCACCTCTTGAACATCATTGGACCTTCTCTAAACTTGATTGTTCAACCTCCATTGACTCATTGATGTTTTCGTTCCCGAGACACTCGTAAAACGTAACTTAGAATCGTTATAAGCGGAGGATGTGTCGTAGAGAGGTTTAAGGGCGTTGCAGGTCATGCGAGGTTTTGTGGTGAGTATGAAAGGGTAGAATGGTGTCCGTCTAGTGATCAAGAAGGTAGACCGAATTCTGTGTTTTCATGATCCGTCTTGTAGTTCCCTTTAATTCCCTTTGGTGCTTTCCGTGAGGTCTAGATGTCAAACTTAGAAAGAGGTATGCCATAGGGTGGTGTTGGGTTGGTACATTGCGTGTGGTACTACTATAGGTGTACTTAGAGGAAAGGTCGTGTATTAAATTATTAGACGTAATCATGATATGGGTAATGGCCTGGAATGTTTGAAAAGTCAATGTTGTGATAAAACTGTTGAGATGATGTATTAACTCGTGTTCTCACGACTCATCGAGCCTCTAAATTCTTTGGGCACTCGTCCCGTGTGGTTCAATCGTAGAGGCAAATGAGTAGGGTAATATAAGATTATGTTTAAGGGCTTTGTGCCTTGAGTGGGATGTGGACATCTAAATGATTGATTGAAGTTTTGCTGGTACAAGTGATAAATTGACGGTTATGAATAATGTGAGAGGTGACCCAAGTGGTCGTTATTGAGGGAAAAGACTCGGGGTGACCCTACGCTCGAGGGAATAGACCCGAGGTGACCCAAGTGGTTATTATTATTATTAAGGGAATAGACTCGGGGTGACCCTACGCTCGAGGGAACTAGACCCGAGGTGACCCTAGGGATTATCGAGGGATAATCTGACAAAAGAAAGGAGAGGAAAGAGGATCTTTTAATAAGAAAATGGGATTTGGTTATGAAATGAGGAATGTGAAAGATTGTGAAATGAGAATGAAAGTGGAGATAGATGTGATGCGAAGTATCAGTTGATAAACTAAGGATTGGTTAATTATGTTAGATGTGAGAATATTAGTGACGTTGGTGTGGGGTATGAAGTGATAGGTGTCGTACATAGGGTCGCCTAGAATCCCTTGGCCATTGTGAGTTGTTTGTTGATAGCCATGTGAATCTTGGGTATATCTGTCTCTATTCATTCCCACTAGAAGCGTACTCGGCATGTTTCCTTATAACATGTGCATAGATTTCTCTACTGGGCTAGTGTAGCTCAACCTATCTTTTTCAGATATATTGCAGGTCATTGTCACGGAGTGCTTGGACTGCATGCTGAGGTCGTCGTTTTAAGCTATTTTCAGATGTACTTGCTTATCTTTGTAAACCAAACTGCATCGTAATGTACTTTCTATTGTGTAATTCTGTAATTATTGGACAGGTTTATGGAATTGGGAACTAAACTATCTTTTGGGTTATTTATCGTAATTCTGGTGAGGATTTTGATTATCAAATGTTATTATTGTTTATGTTGAAAATTGAGGGCGTGACAGAACAACTTAACACAATGGCATTAGACAAAATTTGAGCGTAGACAGTAGATATTGCCTATTCCCTTCCATGGCAAGACGCAAGATTTGAAGACAACATTGAAACCATTTAATTGGCCAAAAATGATTTGAACTAATCCCAAAGTAAGATAAATAACTCACACCAAGAGGTTGAGGGATACAAAATCACACTAAGCCCATTAATATCAATCTTCCAAACAACGAACCAATTGCAAAATTAACATATAATTCCTCAATGTAAATGCAATAGCTACACACTTTAAGAAATAACTGCCATCAAAACTAAGAGACAATGGGACAATAGCTAAATGAGATGTCACCATTCATAACAAAAGAAGATCTGAAACTGTAGTATTTGTCCACATCCACATCTATTGGCACCTTACAACTCAAAAACTGTAGTATTTGGGGGTTCATATTTGTCCATTAACCAATCTCACAAAGGAGAAGAACCCAGTCACCGTCTGGGTAGAAAATCAGGAACCCACGAACAATAAGGAACCCACGAACCCACAAAATCACTTCAAAGTATCCTGCACACAATCCATAGGAGTATCAAGTACATGAATTTGACCACTAATACCCCATAATCTCCAAGTATGAAATATTGACAAGGCTAAATGATACATCTTGGAGAGTCCATGTAGCAAGGGAAACAAAGAAAAAACAGAAATGAAACTTGTTGAATAGCATATCCACTCACCACCGACAGGTTTCTAAGTCTCTTTCTTTCACTGCTCCACAAACCAAGATCTAAACAGAGCCAGAGGAAACTAAGATTTTGCTTAACCATTCACAAAACAAAAACCAGAAAAAGTGCGACAACTTAGAAACCTGTGAAAAGTGATGGACACAAACGGATAGTGCTATTCTTGTTTCGTGCAATATGAATATGAAAACTGAACTCAACCTTCATTTGACTAATGGTATAGCATAGGATCTGCATACCCATTCGCTGAAAATATAATTTGGTTTTGTATGTGGAATGTAGTTATGTATGTGGAACAAGTGGTGTATGGTTGAGAGAGGTAAAATAAAGATCGTATGTGAAATTTTCAGCTGTATATAGAGGCAAAGTATTGATTTCACTTGAAAATAGAAAATAGAACACTTTACCCCCAACTATTGAACACTCAATTGAATCGACCTCAAACTTTGCACACAAGTCCACCACTTCTTCTTGGTTAAGTTATTTTTGTCACACAAATCCGAATCTGTTGTTGGTTAAGGTGTTTGCATGTAAGGTGTTTGTCCATTGGTGATTCGGTAGTGGTCAATTATTTTTGTAGCTATTCAAAATTGACATCCTCACCTAAGCGTGAGATATAGGAATGATGTTTATGATCCATTTATAAGTTGGCATTCCAAATTAAGGTGGAGTCATGTTGACCTACTAAAACAAGTCCCACAAATTAGTACTTTTTTTTCTGGAAGTAAACCTTTAAGCTTGGCGTGCTCCTCTTTTGCCAACTTAGCCAAATCATTGTACTTTTGCCTCTCCTCATTCAACAATTTTTTCCATTGCTGATCAATGTTCCTCTTCTTCTGCCATACATACCAAATTATGCAAGTATGATCATTCATCAACAACACCATTAGATGAAATAGATGCAACTAGATGATAATATTTAAAGTTCAAACAAATTGAATAAAAGAAAACATGTGAAAAAGAAGATCTGAAACTGTAGGTCAAGAACTCTTACCCTGGACGAGGATAGAACTCGAGGAATTAGCTCTTTACTTTCAACAAATCCGTGCTGGAAATTCCCCCAAGTTCAAACTCCTTGAATTCCGAAACCTGATCAAGGAAGAGGGCTGCTCTCTGGTCGTCGATTGGCAAGAAAGAGAGGAAGAGAGAGGGAGCAACGAGATAGAGGGAGGGAGAGAGAGAGAGAGAGAGAGAGAGAGAATTATGTCAGTTTACCTTTGAACACATTTTAGGAAGATGCAACGGTACATTACAACCATAATATACTACTACTTATCCATACAAGCTGTCACATTTCTCCCAAAAACAAGAAACTGCAATGTTCAAATGGATATACAACACAACAAAAATTTCATGCATATGGCGTAATACTCATTATTGGAAATTGGGTATTGTGCCGGAAAATCAAGAAAACAATGTTCCAACGCACTAAGAGAGACAAATACTGATATGCATTGCGCAATCCCCATCATTGGAACTTGGTTCTAACATCCAACTAGTAAACCAACCTATTTTACTTACTACCAAAAAATCAAGGTCTTGGTATACTTACAGGCATGCTATCGCGAAGTGAAGTTGTAAGCCGTTAAGTAATGTTAAGCAAAAACACAAACTCAGATACATGCGATATGCAGTACGAGGCAGGAGCATCATCGTCGTTCTTTACAACTATAGTTATATTCATTATAACACCATTATCCTAAAGTGCAAATGGAGAAAAACAAAAGCAAAAGCATGAAAAGTGCAATTTTGCATAAAAGTACATTTATATTCATTATAACACCATTATCCTATCTTTTTTTTGATCAGCCAGGAACTATCTATCTTCAGAGCCCATACTTTTCTTTTATCAAATGCCCCCCCCCCCCCCCCCCCCCCCGAATGCTCCTCTTTCTATCTATACCATCCAAAAAGTATACCAAGCAGAAACTCCAATCTGATGCCGAAAACACTACTTTAACACTTCACAATTCTAGGACCAAAGCCAACTTCCCAACGAAACTAGGTGGCTAAGGCCAATATTGCTGAATTTTTTAAGCCACCACTGTAAGTCCCAACTGCCAAGCTTAATGCAAAATACTTGAAAAAGTCTGCACCTTTTCGGATTGCACTTGTCCATGTGAACTCAAGTGACCAAAAACCGTTATGAGTAGTTATTCGGTCAAAATAGGTACTACAATTGCTTCCACCAACATCTTATGAATCTCACAAACATGCACCATAATGTTATATTTTGATCAAGGAATTTTCTAATGGAGAGAAAAACCATAAGACGCAGACAGAAAATCCAACGTGATAAACTCTGAGCCACCAATCTAAATTATCTTGACAAGGGAGAAGGCCATTTTGCCTTCATCTTTTAATCAAGACCTCTGTATATGAACGAACACATGTGTTACTTCATTTGGACAATTAATGCATATCTGATCCCAAAAAAAAAACAGAAGTACAAATTTGGAGCTGGAAAGTGCAAGTGATCAGATGTTTCGATTCTGTATTCCCAATGCTCTACGCTTCCTCGTACATTTGTCATTCAATCTCAATTTACAATGCACACAGTAAAGCAATAAAGTCATCCACCGGAAATTTGAGACTCAAGAATGTGGATAGACAAAAGATAATAAGAACCGAATCATGAAACTTCGCAAAACATGCATAGTTCAATGCCCTGACTTTGTCTGAATTGTATCAGGGCACTGTTGTGTAGTTCATAACAAAGTCATCCACAATAATCTGGGACCGGTATGCAATGGTTGCAATTAGAGGTGGCAATTCAAACCCATATTTCTTAACCCGCCCAAACCCGTCCACTTATAACCCAACCCAATCCGCCCATATTGTGTGATGGGTTAATATGGATTCAACCCATATCAACCCATATTTATATGGATTTAGATGGGTTGAGAGTGGGTTCAATATGGGTTACAATTAAAAATGGCCCAACACTTCTTTCTCTCTCTCAGCCCGCACTCTCTCCCCCATGTTTACCCGTATGTCTCTGTTCGTTTCCTATCCTTTCTCATTTTTGAACTCATTTTTTAAAGGAATACGTGTTACTTTCTCCTGCAGTTAGGACCCACAATTCCCACTTGGGAAAATGTTTCCCTGCTTCTCTCTCTCTCTCTCTCTCTCTCTCTTGCACTCCTCCAGGAGGCATGATTTTTGTAAAAAACTAATGGCCAATTTTTGGGACCATATGTTCTGATTCATCTTTGTCTTTCCGTGGGACATTTTTTTTTTATTTTAAATTTGCTTAAGCTAAGCCTCCTACTATTATCTTTTTTCATTTAATTTTTTTATGTGATTTCTACTATTAAAAGTTAAAGGGTTTATTAAACTTTGTTGGAATAAATCTTTTTATGATTTGGTCAAACTATTTTATTTTTAAATTTCTTTTTATTGCAATCATCGCCTTCTAGACAATTTTTTGATGCTGCCTCTGACTCCTCGTCGAAGTTACGTTACTGTTTGGAAATGGAAAAAAATTTAAAAACCTGATTTTTTAAAAGTTTTTTTAGCCTCTAATTGCTTAATTTTTATTCAAAAAAAAATGAGTTTCAATAAAAAAAAATTACTTTTCTGAATGGGATGGGGGGGGAAGAAGAAGGAGAAAACGGGTCGGGTCGGGCGGGTTTGGGTTTGGCTTAACCCATATTTGACCCGACCCGTTTCAACCCGTTTACTTTTTGACCCATATTCGACCCGCCCATATTTGACCCATTTCAACCCACCCGAATCCGCCCAAACCCGCCCGTTTGCCACCTCTAGTTGCGATAGTTCATTGCCAAACAGGGCCTGCCCCGCATAAAAGTCCTTAAGAACATTAATTAGCCTCAAAAGTTAACACAAATACAGCTCCTTCCCTATACCCTCCTCAGGCAAACACCCATTCTCAACTTTGTGCATTTGTTATCCCTGATAGGAACACAATCTCCCTCACCAATAGAAGGATGCATCCTCTGTTCTCTGGAAAGAAACAAAAATCCAACAACCCTGCATCCACAAAAAGGTGGTTTTCTTCCCGTGCCATTTGCAGGTGAAGGAGCAATAACTTCCCCCGGATCAACAAAAAAAAAAAAAAAAAAGATTCCGAGCACGTCTAGTCAAAAACAACTCCCCCGTAAAAGAAATGAAAGCTAAAGAAGATTGAAGCCAAAAACTATATATGATGCCTCTTTATCGCAATCTCTCTTCCGTCCAAATTGTGCCAGTTTTGATCCCTCAAAACTGTACAACGACATATTTTTCTACAATTCCTTCACCCTTTCGAGATCAGCTACCATTCCAACTCTCATAGAAATGGTAACAAAAGCTTAATTGCCCCAATTTAAAATAACCGGCTCCACAATTCTTTCTCCACATCAAATGTACAAGAAGAAGAGCAACTGCCTCTTTTGCCTATTTCACATGCAACAACAACAACAAATAGGGAGCATTTCACCCCCTTCTCCTAATTATTCAAATTCAACACAAAATCTAGAACCATTGGCCACCTAGGAAATTTCATTTTGATATGTTGTTTCTGTTAAGCTAAGCCAATGAAGAATTTTGGAAACATTTTGGATACGTTTGAGGAACAATAGGAAATGTCATTGTTTGTTATTATGTGTCAAAACAACTCAATGTTTCAGTATGCTTCATAGAATTTCGAGAAGTTTAGATGCATTTTGTAGCAGGCCGAACATGGAAGTTCGCACT
The DNA here is from genome assembly GCA_020567845.1 of Rhododendron henanense subsp. lingbaoense. Lineage (NCBI taxonomy): Eukaryota > Viridiplantae > Streptophyta > Magnoliopsida > Ericales > Ericaceae > Rhododendron > Rhododendron henanense. The sequence continues at coordinate 25,725,484 of CM036318.1, forward strand.
GGCGCAGACCGAACCCGCTCCGTGCTGGGCGCAAGCCTCGTGCTCGGCTCCCGTCGGCGTTCATTCACCGACGCCCCACTTGTCACGGGCTCGACAGAAGACAAGTCTATGCTCGGTTCAAGCCCGTCCACTGTCTTCGGCGAAGTTCCCTCGCGGCGCAGCCTCCCTCGTCGGTCACATGTCAGGCTCGGCAGCACACGTGCTCGGCTACCTACGGAGCACGGTTGGCTGCCGACGATGGCTGACTGCTGAGTCACGCGTCCTGTCACGCCCTCGATTTTCAACATAAATAAAATAGCTTTTCATAAATAAAACTCCTCACATTAGCATACATAATACCCCAAAAGAGTTCACCATGTCCTGGTCATTAAATTACAAGTCCAACTCCAAGAGTTTGAATGTATTACATCATTAAAAGAAATAGAGTTAAAGTTCTATTACATTCCCAAATCATGTTTTACCAAAATATCAACGAGTCTCCTTTACCACTTCTTCCGAAAATATGCACTAGAATGCATGCACTTCACTCCATGCTACCGCTCCGGGTTCACACCTGAAAATGATAGGTTGAGCTACACTAGCCCAGTAGAGAAATCTACACAACCATTATATGCAAATGGGATGACAAGTAGAATGAATAACAGGAATAATGAACGGTATCTCAAGGGAGAAACAAAAACACGACTAGTAATTATCCCAACGTCGATGACGTAATTGAAGTACCATGACTACACATCAAGACTCTAGTTTAACCACGAGAACTTACTATCTATACGATTCTCTCATGACTGCCACTGTCTCTCATCTTATTTCAAATTACCAATCCGATTTCTTAACTTATGAAACCATCATAATCAAAGAATCGCAAAGCCAATATCTCTCACATCAATCACACTTTCACAATGATACCCCTTTTTCATTCACATCGTATCACAATTCCTTTATCGTTCTGTGCCATGAGCCGAAAGCTCCTGCCGGGACATTTAAGGGATCCCGATACCCCTACTAGTACCTCCCTCCATCAAATCACATATCATAGGTCACCATACCACAATTCCTCCGATACACTTTACAATTTCGTCATTCATCTCAATCACATATGATGAACTCACAATAAAGACTTATTCACGTAGAAGTGGTACGGATAAATTCCACTTCAGTCAACTCGCTATCGTTACGCCATTAGTTTCTCATATCACCATTTAAGCTTGTTCGTACTATACATTAAAGGACACTTAGTCACAACGATTCATAGATTTCATTCTAGCAACCCTTAAGCTGTACAAGATACGAAAGAGATGTACCACACATCAATCGTAAGGGAAATGTCTCACGTACTTACTCCTAGCATTGTTTGATTTAGCAAAGTGTCCAACGTGTTCGCCTTTCACATCGCATGTCAGCATACACAACCTTAGCCCACCTATATTCATTATGTTCTCTAAAATCTCATTTCGGTGTCAAAAGACTCATACGGAACCCAACGACCACTACAAACCCTAGTATACCACTAGCCTCGTCATACCATTCAATTAGCTACTCAAGAGAACCTAGGAACATCCGTGTCTCCCCCAAACGATCCTAGGGAAAAAGGATTTCCCAACATATACGAACTTATCTATCTTATTTTGGCTACCAAACCTTAACGGTTAAGAATTGGGAGATGAGACCACCACCATTGGAAAGTAGACCTCCGGTACATGAATTTCGATATAAAATTTGCCCAAAATCGAGTTCGGATGAAAAAGTTATGCTCGATCGAAGTTTTTCCAAAAATGCTGATTTTTCAATGTCTACCGGTAGACATTAATCTCTACTGGTAGAAGACCAAAATTTCACAAACAATGACAGATTTTTGAATACCTACCGGTAGAGATTAATCTCCTACCGGTAGAAGACCAAAATTCCACAAAAGTGACACTACTGGACAGCGTTTCTACCGGTAGATTCCAAACTTCTACCGGTAGGACTTAGTTTTTCAGTGTACGACTTTCAGATCTCACCAGAACATTTCTAACCACGAAACCAACGATCTAGGATACGATTCAAACACCAAATCAACTCATAAACATATAATAGAAGTGAGAAATCCCTACCGAATGGGTTTTGAGCAAAACCCCCAACTCCCATGCAAGCCCTAGCTCCGAAAACCTTGAATCAACTGAATACTCCTCTCCGAGCTAAACCCAACGAAATACGAGCTCAAAGTCGCGTGCGGAAGGTGGAATGAAGGTTAATCTTCATGGGTTGTGAGTTCTTGGGTGAGATTTTGTGGGAGTGTGAGAGTGAGAGAGAGAGCCGGACGGGAGAGAGAGAGCCGAGAGAGAGACGTGAGTTGAGAGGATGAGAGAATATGATTCTCTACACCACACACACACACCTATATATATCCATGCACTTGTAATTCACACTTGCACCCCTCCACTCACAATCTTACCACAATAACCCCAAATCACATAACCACATTATTGTTATTATTCACATAATTTGCAACTCAAGCTTTTATCAAGCATCGAAATTATTAAAATTTAATACGGGTCTCTACACGTCCCCCCACATGCGGAGGCGGTTATAACAGAAGATGATCATGGGCGCACATGGGTGTGCCAGCTCAGACCTGAAAACGGTTACCAGATCTATTCCTTGATGTCACCATGACGTCACATGGCTCGTGGAAGGCACGCGATCGTACTTGGAGAGCAAGCCAGGAGGCCCTATAAATATCCAGTGATGGTAACCCTAACGAGGTACATGCTACTCAACTCACACATACTTTCTCTAGCTTTCTGCTTCCTCTCTCTGCACTATACTCATCCTCTCGCTGGAGGGCCTTGCCGGGACAAACCCCGGCCAGGTCTTAGTCGTGCGTTCCCTGAGCAGGCTAAGAGAAGAAGGCTCAACCACCATCGAACCACCAACGGAGGAACGAGGAACAAGGGTCACGGGCCACACACATTTTGGTATTGGTTGGTAGAAACATCAGAATTCAACATTTCACTCGTGTTTCCTTTCTTACATAAACGTTTCAGCCATTTCGATAGACACGAAACACAAACAAACATCTTTTTGAGAACTCAAACCTTCCGGATACATATAAAAGGAGAATTACCCCTTCAATACCAACCAACAAAAGATTATGAAATTATGCGGAAGCGTTCAATCTACTCCTAGAGGGGGGTGAATAGGAGTTTTGATAAAAAAATCACCAATTTTCTGATTTAAAAATTAATATAGATGAACGGGTTGATTATCTCGATTAATCCAAACGAAAAATCAAGTAGTGCAGTAGAATAAAAATTGAGACAGGATACGCACGATTTACGTGGAAAAACTTAGGGTCTTAAATAACCCTAAGCCAAAACCACGGCCTAACACTACTGATATATTCTATTAATCAAAAAGAAGTACAGATTGCAAAATAGTAAAAACTTACCCAAGCCTTTATACCTATTCTCGCCAATCTCCGATGCTCCCCGAGCTTCTTCAAGATCCAATAGATGCACCATGGACTTCACGCCCGATTTCCGGATTCAACCGGTTCCGAATCAATATCCAAAAGATTCGGCCACAGCGGCAAACGGCACAAAGAACCACGAACAGTGAATGAATGATATGATGTGAAGCGTGATCTAAACAACTCAAACCGCGTTCGAAGATGCAAGAGGCAAGAACAAACAAAAAACTGGAATGCGGGACTGCCACACCAAAAATCCCTAAAGACCGTGCACCCTTTTCTTTCTTTTTAAAACAAAACTTTCGCCTCTGCCGAAAAACCAAAACCAGTGCAACCCTTTCTTTTTTATAAAAGCAAACTTTTTCTCTGTGCAATTGAAAGAAGAGTTGTCCACCCCTTTTATACTTCAAGCGAAAATCTTTTAATGACGTAAAAACGGAAAGCAAATTTTCGGACCAAATTTTTGGAGAGATTTTAGGAAAGGCAAACGAGTAGTCTTTCTATACTCTGCGAAGAAAAAAAAACTTGTGATGATATGTATATATATGGAAAAAAAATTTCAGTCAATTTTATAGAAAAGACAATCGTGCCAAAATAAAATTTCTACTCTTGGAAACAAAATGCATGATGTGCTGTGTAATACTTTTACCTTTCACGCAATTGGCTCGATTCCGTAGCGGTCAATTTGGCGCAGATAATGGGAGGAGCATCGTGCGAGAAACTACTCCCTAAGAACCAACCCATTATAATTAAACGGAGTTGATATAACAAAGACATCAAAGATGGTTTTGAACAACCCCGGAAAGTGCCAAAATATCTAACAGATTAAGTAGTGGAACGGAAAATTTCATGCCAATATCCTTACATACCAACTTATCCCCTCATGAACCTACAACTACTCTCCACAAAGAAGCTATATACACTCAATCACAGTCTCCAGTTCCCAATCTTGAACAGACAAGACAAAATCAGACTCCTACACAACTACTTTATCATTAAGGGCATATTCTTCCTAAATTTTTGCTCTGGTACTTTTTCTGGTATTATTTACTTTTACCATCTAATTGTTTAGCTTTTTGTCGCAATACAAGGGATTAATCATTTGTCTCGACAAGAGGGATCAGAAAAACAAAAATGTGGACCGACGATGAAAAAAGCTCATATAGGATGATACTAAAGACAAAAAGACAGTTGTTTGGTATATTTTCGTCTTTACAGACCTATTTTTTCCTTTTGAGGTAAGTTGTTACATTTTAGACTCTTCTCGTCGAGACAATGGCCAATCCACAAAGTTTCATCCGAATCTAACAAAAATCCAGAAAACGTGAAACTAATACCGAAACAAAAATTTAGGAAGAACAAACCTAAGTCAGAAATAATTGACATCAAGGCAAATATCATTTTATCAAATGAGTGAACAGATACAGCAACGTCACCAATACACATCATGCCAAAATTTCACCGTTCTACGATTACTAATAACAAATTCCATAGGAGAAACTCTGAGCCACCAATCCAAAAATCCTCCAAGTTCATAGCTGATCTTTGAAACTGATTTGTGTATCTCTGATTTATCTTATTCCAAGCCAATCTCCAACAATCCATTGGTGAAAATAATCAACTATTTTGGTGACTGAGATTTGCCATGTTTTCTGATTGTCTGGGGAAAACAGCGGCAGTTTCTTTCTTAACGGTAACTATTTTTTGTGTTGTGCTTGCAATATTATGCCGTACAGCTTGAGATTGTACCTTCCTAACGAGAACGATGAGGGAGAAGGCCATTTTGCCTTCAACTTCAGGATATGCTATATGCAGATTTTTCTCTGTGGTGATTAACTAGGGGCTTGTGTCCTCTCTCACTCTCTCTCCATCAAAAAGGATGATTGTGCTACAGTCTGAAAGCCAATATATGTGGAGGGCATATTTTGTCGAACATGTGGCGGGTGAAAGATTTCAATCAAGATGGGGAGAGGAGAGCGTTTTACACAGAAGTACATAGCAAATATAGGAGTAGTAGACAATTTATTACCTGTTCTGAGATTAGGATTGTTGGAGGCGGCTACTAGTCTAGTGACGCGTATTGATTCCTGTATTTGAATTTCTACAACATTCAGAGGTGAGCGGAGATGGGGAACGCACCCTCACCACTCCAGTCGGCGAGTAAGTCGTGATGATTGATGGTCATCGATTGTCAAGAGAGAGAGGAGGAGAGAGGAGCAATGAGATGGGTTTCAGAGAGCAACAGAGGGGGGGGGGGGGGGGGGGGGGGGGGGGGGGGGGGTTCAGCTAGCTAGGGTTTCACAGAGTGATTTGGGGGTGGGAGGGTTTGGGTTTTGGGGAGACATCGAACATTTTGGTGTGAGGGGGTATTTTTGTCCACGTATGTTTTCAATACCATGTCTTTGGAATTAATATTCTCCTTCCCATGACTTATGAATTCCGAAATAGTGGTCCATGAGTTGGGTATTTTTTGCCCCTCTTCCCACTGTCCTGCAATTTCCCCAATCTACTTTGGAATGTAGTTAGGTTTGCTATGCCTCTAGTAAGCTGGAGCAATGCTGCTTGGTACAAGCATTTTGTTCCTAGGTGGGCCATGATACTGTGGTTGGCTAGCTTTGGCAGGCTTCCCACTAAGGATAGATTGCAAAAGTAAGGAATAGTGAGTGATGATCAAGGTGTTTTATGCTTTACAGCAGTAGAAACTCATGATCACTTCTTCCAATTCCCATTTTCGACTCAGCTTAGGGGTCACATGCAAAGGTAAATGGGGTTCATCAAACAACCACAACTCTGTCTCAGCCAGTGGATTGGGTGGTGTGGCATAGAGGAGGCACCAACTTTCAGCATTTGGTGTTCAAACTCTTTATGGCAACTTCCTTATACTCTGTATGGGGAGAAAGGAATAGAGGGGTTTTCAACACAAAAGTTCAGAGGTTCGTCTTGCGGTTGCTGATCTAATGACTGATCTATGCATAGCTTGGAACATGTCCTAAAGTGTTTGCTGCAATATAACTGTTTTTTCAGCTCTGTTTTGCTGGGAATCTGGTTGTAATGGTTTGGTTTACCATACAAAGAAATACAGTGCAACGGAATGTCATAGCACATAGCTCAGATTCCATTACTTTACAAGGAAAGAATCCAAGTCATAGTGTAGAGTGTTCAAACCGCGTACTTCATACAATCTGATGAGTCATGCAACATTGGTAATGACTAACTAAAAAAGGTTCAACCCCTAAACAACATTCACAATCCAATAATTTACAAGTTGTTTTGGTCAACTAATTGAAAGTGTCTCATATAGTCTCATACATAACCATCACAGAAGCCAATTGAAGTACCTAAACAACAATCATATTCCCAATTTAGCACATAAGGCAACCAAATGAGCACTAAAATTACAACTTTTTCATGCACACTTGGTGCAGGGCACCGTATGAACTACGGAATAATCGTGCAACAAAGATGAACACAAACGATAAAGTTAGAGAAAACGCTCTCTAGACTCTTTTAATTTCAATAATAATCAATCAACCTTCAACCGTAAGGCTTACAACTCTTTAAATACTAATCAAACCCTAACCCTACTAGGAAAAGGAAAAAGAACCATTTTCGGAAAGTTCCGAAATTATTACATATTCTGAAAATATAAAAAAAAACAATACTTCTCCAACAAGAACGAACATTATTGGATTTTCCTACCAAAAGTTATAAGCAAAAAGATTATTTCCTAAAACGGCAAATTTGGCCTTTCGGAGCCCTAAACGGCCGAGAACGGCTAAAAAAACACACGCTATGTGTCCTGACCGTTGGGCCGTTTCGGATCGAACCCAAGTGGGCCCAAAGCCAAATCTCTCGGTCACTTATTTACGAAAAAACCACTTAGTAGAAATAAGTCTTGCGCAGGTATTCCTCCGCTATGGCATCTGCATCAACACTTCAAGCCTAGACTATTTCCTCGGATTAGAGTTTCAGAGCGGTCTGACACAGTGACGTGTTGAGATATATGTAGGGAGCCGACGAATTACAGCAGGTGAATGGTTGTATGGAGTTTATAATGAGTCTTTTCCATTACGTAAGCTAATCAGTTATGTAAGCAGCCCCCAATGTTAAGTAACCTGTCAAAACTCTATTTTCTCGTTTACTAGAAGACTAGTATCGTTCTCCACGTTCCAATTAATAATTCACAAGAGAGACCACTTTGGACCAACATGCATTTCATCTCCACTTCTTAATGCTTCTTGTGACCTCACAAAATCTTCTTGGAGATCGCATACTAGTGATTTTCTTAGCATTCACCAAATTTACCAGATTCCAAATTAGTACTTACCAAACCAACCGATTCAGGGTGTTTCACTTCAAGACAACATTTATTTATTTTGATAAGTAATTAATTATTTATAAAAATGGATTGCCACCCAAATACAAAAAGAGGCCACAATACAAAAAGGCCCTATATACTCTCCAAAGAGTGGAAAATCTCAAACCAATCTAAAAATTGGTCAAGAGATGGCTGTTTTACAACATCAATTAAGGCTGTATTACAATCTTCAATTTGCAAGGGGATTTGTCAAGGGAAAAGAAACGTAAGTGATTTTCCTACACAAATACAAGATAGTTTCCCTTACTTGTTCTTTCCCTCTACAATCTCACCAAAATCCAGGATACAAACACAGCCCAAGGGAATACTACAAGTAATGGGAAAAGGGAAGTTCTGTACCTGAAGATGGCTTGCCACGTTTTCCCTATACAAGATCACGCATATTTAGGTTTTGAATCAATCAATAAAACCTGTCTTCGGAAGCAAAGGGATTTCGGAAGTTCAAACCTAGATAAAATTGGAGAATGTGGCAAAAACACCAATAAAGCACTGGAACAAATAATAATAAGTACATGAGATAAAATTGAAGTTGTGTAGGTCAAGAACTCTTACCCACTGAATTCCGAAACCAGATCGAGGAAGAGGGCTGCTCTCTGGTCGTCAGTTGGCAACAAAGAGAGGAGAGAGGGAGCAACGAGATGGAGGGAGAGAGCAACACACACACAGAGAGAGAGAGAGAGAGAGAGAGAGAGAGAGAGAGAGAGAGAGAGAGAGAGAGAGAGAGAGAGAGAGAGAGAGAGGTTTCTCTGATCATCGGTTGGCAACAAAGAGAGGAGGAGGGAGGGAGCAACGAGATGGAGGATGAGAGCAACGCAGAGAGAGAGAGAGGGGGGGGGGGGGGGGGGGGGTTCAGACTGATTTGGGTGGGAGGGTTTCGTTCGTTTTGGGCAGGGAATAGAGCGAAGGAAGGGGAACGACGTCGTGTGTAGGAGAAGGGGTGTTTTTGTCCAAGTCTGTTTTGAATTCCATGTATTGGGAAATAATTTTCTTCTTTCCATAACTTTTGAATTCCTAAAAACTAGTCCATGACCTGGGCATTGTTTGCCCCTTTGCCCACTGTTCTGCAATTTCCCCAAGTTTCAAACCAACAGTTGACCCAGTTTCCCGAGCAGATCTTGACTCACCGTATCAAATGTTCTAAGCGTATACAAGCACCAGGACGCATTATATAGATTACTAATGTTATAGAAGTTACTACAACCCATAAGCCGCCTGCCCAGAAAAAATGAAACCGAAAACTCGAATAGAAGACAACTACAATGAACCCATGCTTTACCGGGTTCCTCAAAGGCAAACACTTTCTCTTTGATATGTGTTTTTATATTTGACTTGGCTTTCCTTTTTTTTAAAGCTCTTTTTGCAGGTGTTTATTTCTTGCTGGGAATTGCTCTTGATTCTAGTCCCTCGATAATTCCTCGCAACGCTTCGGGTGTTTGCTTTTGATAGATGGCTTTGTTGGAGAGGATTGCTTGTATGGTGCCTAAGTTTGGTCTCTTTCTATGCATATCTCTTTCCAACTTCTTCTATTGGTGTTTCGGCGTTGGCTGATTTCACAACCTCAAATACATCCACATGCTACGGATTTGGATGGTTCTTCTACATTTAGGCTTTTAGGCTATGTAGTCTATGTGTTTTTTTATATGTTGCTTTTTGTTGATTTATACCATGATTAACTCGTCATATTTCTTTTCTTATATATAAAATGACGTTTTTCTTTTGTCCAAAAAAAAAAAGTTAGTCCTAATCAATAGGGTTGGCTATATGAATTTTTTTCTTTTGTGGTTACTGCTAGTAGACCAAATTAATTTCGTTCATAATCTGAATGGATTGGACAATCGGTGGTGGGTTCAAATTCAAACATTGTGCAATGGCGTGAAAAACCAAGTTGCCAGAGCTTTAACTAGAAAAGTATATAGAGATCTGCAAAAATTGTGGAAAAAGGAACCGAGGCCAACATCGAAACTGAATCGAATACTCTACCACTATTCAATTCAGTTCAGTTCATACCCTATTTTGTGCACAACGTTGAACGCAGATTCTAACCACCATTTGTGAAGTTATATCAAAACAAAATTTGCTATGTAAATGTTTCAAACATGCTTTTTCTACTCCAAATGGCCTGGCAGTAGTATTTTTTCTGCACTGTCAGACACCAAAAAAAAAAAAAAAAAAAACCTTGTCAACTTCAGTCTTTCCTTTGCTTGGCATCACGGATATGGAACATAAGCTGCAAAATTAAACAGCCCCTCGAGTTAATTTCTAAAACTCACAAGGCAACTGCGAAATAGATGGGATTTATCTTTCTACCTTTGTCCCAACATAAAATGTAAGAAACATGCCTCCAAGAGTAGGTAGGCCTAAAAAAACATAAAAAAGCACGTTAGTCTCCAGTAGATTTGTTTCACCAAAGAACGGGGATAGGTAAGAGCATGAACCTTCTTTTCGGAGAAATCGAGAAATCAACCTGTTCATGCCTGACGGTCCAATAACATAACCAACAAGGTTAGCCACCTGCAGAAATGGAAGTTCAGAATTACTCCGCAATTATTCTAGTGTAAACTTCCTCAAAGCTAACCACGTAAAAAGCAAAATCTGAGATAAATGTAGAATCTTACGGAGCCGTGTAAGGAATCATTTCCGATGCGTAGCATTTAGAGGAACTTAAATTATTTTGGATTTCTAATTCTATGCACAAATAGTTGTTTCGCACAGAAGTTGTGATCACACTAGCATGAACTGTGAGAGAATAGATATTACACAATCCAACAGCTGCCTAATTTAATCTTTCAGCAATGACCAAATTCAACTTCTGGGTTTGCTTTAAGTGACAGAAAATTAGGAAACACGCTGAAAACCCGAAACATTGCTTAGCTGGGGGAAACAAGCTGCTACTGTGTTTTAATCTTTCAGGATGATATTTCAAGCAATAAATGCAAGGCATCGTTTTCCGCAGTGAACGACTATTAACTAAAACACCACACAAACTTTTTTCTCAAATTCCAAGTTGAAAGCTTTATCCAATGAGCTTAGCTGCAATTACAAGCCACTTGACTTTAAATTACCAAGTATTATACTAGGCATTGGCGCATTTATCAACTTGAGATTGACGCCCAACCAAACAACCATGAAATAATCTAGCATCACAATCTATTAATGACATGACATTATGAGCAGAATTGTAGGCATCCGACATCAAACTGTTCTTAGCGATGCGAAAAGAGTAGAGTAAAAATACCATGAGACAAGTTATTGTGATAGCACCAGCAAGTGCACTAAGTTCACGAAAAACAAACTCCCCAAAAGCACTGCGGGCCTGACAGCAGACATGAGACCAAACTAATTAGTACACTTGTTCAAAAAAGAAAAACCTGAGTACTAGCTGAATAAACCTTTCAAACAGAAAGTGCAATAACAGATATACTTAGACACTAGATAAACTATGAAGTTGGATGAAAGCGGAGAAAGAACATAGTTTTCATCCAACAGCATGGTTTACCTAATGTAGCAAAGCGTGGGCCAGCAGTTAACATGTGGTTATCGTAATCCAGATATTATCTTGATAATATGTAGGCCAGCAGATGATATGTGGTTGCCTGATTTGGAAGATTTATGTGGTTACCGTAATCCAGCCAAAAAATTGGCCTACTCATTAACCACCGACTGGCCAGTTCCAAAACAAACTCTTATTCTAAGGGAAATACAGATACTGAGTAGACTTGTCCCATAGTCACCTTTTCAGATGTGTATGGTACACTGGGAAAGGAGTAATGATGCGACGAATAACCACCCCTCAAAATTCCTACGCAAAATGCAGTTTTTTAGGAGCTATTGATCCACATACCATGTTATCAATTCTCAAAATTTAGTACCAAGGGCTCCAAACCTAAAAAAGTGACTCTAAGAGGCAGAGGAAAGCTTTGAATGCCTTGGCTAAAGAATTACAAGCCAATTCTGACTCAGGAGTGGTCTGAGTGGAAGATCATATGATTTCAGGCACTTCAATTCCATACACTCCTAGGCTAACAGAGCATTAAATAATCACAGGGAATATTGATTTAAAGTCAATCACCCAAGTCCCAACCACCAAGAGACCTAAAACTTGACTTCTTAACTCCATGTTGCGCAAATTAACTACAGCTCAATCTTCTTGACCCTAACAGTGGGGTGGTCGAGAGCACACATCTGTTGGCACATTGGGTATGCAAACACTTTGCCATGAGAAAGTGCCCAGTAGAGCCTAATCGAACTCAAATTTGGGGTTTGCTTGTTTCATGGTTTCCTAAGGAATCGCCTAGACCTAATTGCAAATCCCACACGCAAGTAGTTGATAATCTGAATCCCTACAATTAAGAAGTGACTGAAACGATAAAGGACTGCTGTCCCAAGCATGCAATTATGCTACCAACTCAAAACAACACTCAGAAAGTCGTGCTTCTTCATCAGTTTGGTTGATATAGAAAATTCTTTGAACCTTCCTGGTGAGATTTAATGTAGGCATAAAGCTTTGTGTTGCCTTGACAAAAGCTTTTACCAGAAAATAAGTGTTGCAAACCAAAGCATATCCAACCTGAGCACAAGCCAAACCCAACCAGCCCATTTAAGAAGTGTTTAGGATGAGAAATGGAGTCCGATAGAAAGCTGATTGAAACTATGTTTTGGCTGATCCTCATGCATGGACCAAACATGGAAGTGTTAGGCAAAAATTTGATCATTTGCACCATTCATCATATGGCCACATGGCGGCGTAATAAACGAGTTTTTTAAAGCCACAAAATCTTGTTCATCATATGGCCACATGGGGGCATAATGAACGAGTATTTTATGGGTTAAGCAAGCGGTACTCGGGCCGGATGCCTTTGTTTTAGACCACAAAATACCATTCATTATATGGCCACATGGGGGCGTAATGAACAAATATTTTGTGGGTTAAACGAGTGGCATCTTCAATTGTGGAGAACAAAACTCGGTGGAATTCACGAGAGGGCAGATTTTGTGAAACAGATTCTGAGAGGGCAATTGCGGAGTTGTTCTGAAAAGGTGCTCTTTTCTCCTTCTCTTGAATGAAAATTCTCTCTCACTTCTCTTTGCCTTTTTTTCCTCTCCCGAATCTCCTGTTTTTCTCCTGAACTTTCTCTCCCCTGTATTTGAGTTCTCCGAGCACTCCTATTCTTGGTTTATATTGAGATGCCAATGTAGACACCCCAATTTGGCCTAACGATGATTTCAAGTCTCACCTTGGGGACCATACCGATGATGAATGGATAACAATGATTGCTGATTGACTTCTCGTGAACCTTAGGACTTTTGGTGAGTACTTTTAGCCACTTAGAGGACCCAACCTAGAGCCAAATAGCCTTTCAGACAGAAATACAGTATCCCAGGAAATTCCATCTTTCGGCCGTAACATTGATCTCTCGGCCTCATCTTCATTCTTTCACCTGTGAAACGTGTTGTTTTAAAATCTCCCTGAGAGATTGATTCCTCGGCAGCCAGATCGATTCTTCAGTCGCCTGATCTATTGCTCGGTCGCCAGATCGTCTATTTTTCAGATTCTGGAATGTTCTGTCATACGTTTGATCCGATCACCAAAACCCTAGCAGCCAAATTCCGATGCGATCGGGCTACGAAGTAGATTTCGTCTAGAGATCTTATTTACCCTATATTCCTTATTGATTCACGTCATTTGATTGGCCAGAGTGAGTCACCAATTGCCTATATAAAGAGGCCCTTAGGGTTCGAAATTAACATGATCAATCACTCTCTCTAGCCACGAAACTCTGCACATATACTCTCTCATACCCTATCTACAAAAGTCCTAACCTTCTGAAGGTAGCCGCGTTCCGAAGATCAAACCCCGAAGTACAAACCCTAACCCTAGGGTTTTCGAGAAGCAAATCAATCAATCACCCTTAATCCGAAGCAATCAAGCAACTGAGGGATCAAGGTGGTGAAACCCAGGGGCCAATGGTTTGATTTCTTCTGTGTTTTTATACTGTAATCATAGTATTTTGATTTTTTGTTAATCATTCATTCTGGTGTGAGGAAGAACATTGGCTGGGATTTCGATCCTTCGGCTGATATATCAATCCAGAAGGATTCCTCGGCCGTGACATCTATTCATTGGCTGAGGGATCCATTCTCTGGGACAGCCTGTTTTATATTTTGATGCATGTTTTCATTACTGTTTTGGCTCACCTTATCAACTGTTAAAGGCTAATAATCAGATTATGTGTTTAGAATCAAATAAAGCAAGTACTAATCATATGTTGAACGATTATGGGCCAGTCTCACGACTGGGTAAAGAGGGGTGCCTAACACCTTCCCCTTATTGTACCTTTGGCTCCCGTACCCGGAATCTCTGTCTGTTTTCCTAGTTTTAATAAACTAGGTGGCGACTTTATTTTGATGATAACCGTTATCGTGTGGCAATGTTCCTAGCCATGGGAATATCCACGATCTTGGTTTATGAAGTGGAACCAAACAAATACAATCAATCTGTATGGCGATGCCCCGTTTGGGAGGTGTCTACAACCAAGAACATGGATAAACCCCACGTTGTCCTTATAATGGGATTGTGGGAAGAGGGAGCAAAATGGAACTGCCATCACATGGTGGCTGGGCAGTTGAAAATTGTCGTTAACCTTCCATACATGTGTCCACCCAATGTAGTGCTTATGTTTCCATAGGTTCAAATGGAATTAACTTTGCAGCAAATATAGGGCTGCCGATCTAAGGAACTCAACAAAATAGTCCTGCAAATTTATTTGAAATTCTATTGATTTTCGTATTCATATTAGTCATAAATTCAATAGCTTTACGATCTGTGTCAGGATTGGAGGGGCATTGACTCAGAGCATAATGTAAAGCATGGAGATAGACTACACAAGAAGAGTATCACCTGAAAAGAAGTTGCTGCTGATTTCACAATCATTTCTGGGACAAAGAATACGCATGTTAATGATGCCCACGAAAGAAGCTTCCTGAAGCCAAAGCAATCATGCCCAGTTGATTTAAAATGGTGTGTCCCTAAGATACAAAACTACATTTGTGGACGATGGAAAGCATAACGAAAGCTAAGAGTACCATTCTAAATCATGCCACATGGCGACAAATGTGAAGATAACCCATACATTGAGCAGCTTTCGTTGAGAACCACCAAGAGGAATGTACATGTACCTGAAATTATAGTCATTCACAACCAATATGGCAGATAGAACCATAAATGTCAGAGAACTTTGAGATAAAATCTGAAAGCTTCACCTGACAAGCCATTTGTTGAAAGAAGCATGCCAACTTTTCCAAAAAGTATCTAAGTTGTAGCAATTATTTATACACTTAGGCATATTCTCAGGCGCCTCAATGCCACTGATCTGCAGATTAAGTTTATAAATGACTTTCTTCCTAACATAATATAGCAAAACTTGTTCTGTCAAAATCAGATCGATTCGAGCTAAGATCAGGTTTGGTCCTATTGGATAGCTTAAATATGGTTGCAATGAGGAAACAAGTGAAAGGGGAAGCATAAAAGCAAATTACATACCAGCGACCAGAAGCGAAAGTAGCGCCAGATTAGAAAAAACTTGAGCCACATGAAGTTAAGAACCTGTTGCATTGTAAAGGATAGATGTAATTGTGAAGGCTATGTAATTCCAGTACTTTTAGAGAGTCAAGATTTTTGGCATGAAACAAAGCTTGGTGAATAGTTTGTCTGAGCATGAGTAGTAAAACAAAGCTACTTGGCATTAACTACAAATCAACGATAAAATAACAACCTACAAATCAACTCTTACCCCATATCCAATGATGAAAACGTCCATGGGAGATAACTGTTTCCACAAGCCGCTGATGGTGCATCAAGATGATTTGGTCAGAAAACAACACTCAATACACGAAAACTTTTAGGAAAAATGTGTAACTTGGAGTTCAAAAGAGGCACACCTCATGGCAAAGGCATTGTAGTAAAATAAATGTGTCATTAGTTCCATTAGTAAGAGACTAAAAACCCAGCGCAACCCATACCAAGCCACTTCTCTTAGTGAATAGTTTTTCTGAGGCATATCTAACTGCAAAACAGTGTATTACTTCGCTTTGATTAGATCATTTACAACGTACCGAAAGGCATACCCTAAAGCAATAAGGGCGGGAAAAAACAGTTTAATAGAGAAAATAATTGGACCAATATGGAAGCTTAAGAAAATTCGAACCAAAAGTAAAGGCAATTGCAAAATGTTTCAGCAACACAAACTGTTCAGGATCTATTATAAAAAAAAAAAAGTGGCCACAAATGCATGGAACTTGAAGCATGTAAAGGGATAAAAGAAACACCATGGTGAAATTTCAAAAAAATTACAAGAGTGTTATACTATTACTATAAAAGACCAAAAAACAGAAAAATATAGAAAATATACCTGTGATGCAAATGAATTAAAGCTTAGAACTGGTCCAGCAATATAGAGCGGAGCATATACCAAATAACATAGGTATACAGCCAAGGAGAAATTATTGTTCTGGAGGTTTCTCTCCTGAGGAAAATAGAAGTTCATACAAAAGAAGATATTAGTCCAGATGATAGCAAGACTACAATTTAGCAATTGCAGTGATACTAGAACCTAAAAGACAACCTGTAATAGCAGGTAGCATGTTTGTCTTGATGAACATTTCGGGCAACTTTGAATATGCTTCTGCAATCGGAGAAAGGTGAAAACATCAAAATAAAGATATTTATATGAGCAGTAATCAAATTAGAGACACAATCAATTCATTTATTGCAACTGCAAATGTTCGAACAACAAGAAATTGATCATGAGGATAGGTGAAGAAAACCCAGAGAAAGAAACGTAAGTAACTGATACACGAACTACTATGAAACACAATTTCTTTGAATCAGTTTACAAGACAATCTCAAGATTAAGCTAGTTTGAAGTTTGGGCAGAAACAAGCAACTTGGTAAGATACACCAACAAAAACCTTTAGACGAACAAGTATTGTTCATAGAGATAAGAAAAAAGTGTTCCCTAATGCACATGTATATAGTTGAGAGTACAGAATACAATGACCATAATACCCTCACATACTAATACTAAAACCTATATATAACTCCTAACATACCTTTTGATCCAACCAAGAACTACAACATGCCCAATGATAATCATACCCAAAGCTTATCTGGCGCAAAGTAACTGTCAACAAGATAAACCAAAATAAGATACGGACACGAAAATCATAAAAGATATATGAGTTTTGCTTCTGCAAAAGGGAGACAAATCCGAGTAAAACAAATGGGTTTAAGCAATCAGATACGATACCATTAGTGAGATTAATATAAAAGCAATATTATGTTATGAGCTAATTAGATATGATATGACCAGCCTATTTGCTGGAAAATGGCAACCGAAAACTAAGGAGTTAACAGATTTACTGACTGAGAAGTGCCTTGCAGAGTTCAAAAGGCGATTACAACTACGATTTCCCCCATCTATATTCTATGATGTATCTTTCTAGGATTAAACCAATTACCTACCCCCATTTTTTCAATAGGTCAATCAATTTTCTTATGGTTCACTGAATGTTTTGAAATGAGGGAAGTCCCACAAATTTGGGGAGCCATACAATTTTCGGGAGACTTTGATCATTCCGAGTTAAATCAATCAGGAAAATTTATTAAACTCTTTCTTAAGTCACGAGAAAGATTTCATATCTATGATATGTAAGGTCACTTTAAACATGATCCCACAATATCAGGTTTCAGCCAATTGAACTGATTTCCAAATCCATTCTTTGGCAGAATACATAAAAGGAGGGGGGAAAAAGGAAATGGCAACTATGATCTGTCCATCTATGTATTTGCTATCCCAATAATATGCACAAGAATTCTCAATAGAACCAAAACCGTTACATCCTTGTTATACCAACAAAACACCATTTGCAAAGTCGCCACATCTGATAGCTAAGCATAGGTACAAGAATTCCGTAACATGCAGTGATACCAATTAAGGTTACAGAAAGATCTATCCAAGAAAATTTCTATGATAGCAACTGTCAAAATAATGCCAAAGGCGAGGTCTGTGCCCATCTAGCCTCCCGCACCCCATTACCAGGAGTAGTGGTGATAACAACGAAGCATCATGTCATTAAGATGTGGGAACCTTTTCTAATAGGTGTTTCAAATATGAGAAGAATGACATTATGGGGGTACTTCTATTCTGGAGAAAATGAAACACTTCACCATGGCAATATATGCCAGCACGACGTGCATGTAGAGTGAAGTGAGAAGTTTAACTAATTTGAACTGCATGTAGAGTGAAGTGAAAAATTTAACTAATTTGAACATCTTAACGACAAATGATAGTAGAAGAATGAGCAAAACCATAAGATGAAAGAAGTTCACATCCATAAGGCGAGAATCATACGAACATAATTCCATTGAAATTCCACAAAATGAAAGAGGCAAAGAAAATACTGTAGGGGTTCGATTATTTGGGACCTTGACCGTGGCTCTGGCTAGAATCCTTCCTTCGCAGCTCCGTGCTTCCGCCGCTGGACCTGCAACAAGTCACTAGGGCTTGTATTGCCCAGTGACCCTCCGACGATCAAGTTAGATCTCAGGGGAAGTGTTTAGGTCTAGGGTTAGGATAGTGTGGCGTACCTCTTTCAGGTGTGTATCCCTTTGTATTTATAGACCTAGGTTTACTTGGCCTCCAAGCTAGCGCGTGGAGAATACGCTCAGGTAACCGTCTCGGGTGATGTCATACATGACGAAAGGAATGAAACGGTTACCGAGCACATGGCCAGGCCTGATCCCAATGATTACGCCTACCGTATGAGGAGCATGACCCTCGCGGGGCCCATCTGGCGTAACTGTCTTTCCTAAACGCCTTTGAAAATACCGGAGCAGGGACAAGGCTGAGGGTGGCTCCGAGGTATTCAGGAGCCGACCCCCGAATATTCAACCGAACCGAATACCGAAGGGGACTTGTCATCCATCCGTGACCCGGGCTTTCCTTAGCCGTCGGTTCGCAATTCATGGCCAGGTTACCGGGCTGGTAACCGAGGCCACAACAATAGCCCCTCAACGCTCTAGAGCACCACCCCTTGGCTCTAGGGAGTTGATTCCTCTTGTGAGCCGACGTGTTTGAGCTCTCAACGAATGTGATACCGAAGAATGGAGCAGCCTCGGAGGCGACCGAGTAGCCAGCCCCAGCCCTGGGAGCCATGTGTTAATCATCGCCGAGATGTATGACATCATGAGTCGCCTCGACACGTGAAGTGTTAGATGATTGGTACGAAACGTCCCTTTGGAGACACGTGTTAATGCGTAAATGGCTCGGAGGGCGGCGCGCCTGACCTCGGTACAGACTCTTGGTTGCTGACCGTCCGATGGGGACACGTGTCAGAGATCCAACGGCTCGATACGCGACGCTTCGTTTCCCGCGCGACCCTTCGTACGTTCCATTATAAATAAAGGGTAACAGGAGAGAGAAAGGCACCCAACCCTCCAGTCGACGTCGAACCGCTGCCGCCCTCTCTTGCCAAACTGAGATCGTGATTTCGAGCGATTTGGCAGCGAATCTTCACACTAAACTCTGGTATGTTGATCTCCACTCATTAATCTTCAAGTTTCGTTGATTTTCTCGAGCTTTTTCACCGTATTTGACGTGCATTGAGGCGGAGACACCGCCCGCCGTCGTCTGGTTCGCGGCGGAGCTGGCATTTCTCGCCGCTGTTCATGTTCTTCCCGAGCCCTAAATTCTTCCCGAGGCCTAAACTCATCCCGAGGCCTATCTTCAACCTTCAGATCGTAGGGATTAGTTTGGGGCCCTCGAGGACTCTTCCCGAGGAGGAGTACCCCAAAATAACCGAGGCCTGTAGGTTCTGAGGAGTGAGGACCATTTCGTCCCGAGCGTTAGGCCCTTCTGCTTTACCCCAAGCATATAGCTAACAGGTTTTCGCACGTTTTCCTTTTGTTAGGCAGGGGCGAATGGTCATTGAGCTCACTTCGGATAGCTCCAGTAGTTCTGACTCCTCCTCGGTCGAAGGTATCTTTCAAGAGATTTGGGCCCAAAGACTTTACCGGATCCTGATTGATTGCATCGAACCGGTTGACCCAAACCGAGCTCCCCGAGAGATTACTTCACTTGATCCTTGGGAAATGGAAGCCCCCAGTATGTCAAACCAGGGACTGAGGCCGTTTGCGAATGCGCCCGAGGAAGTGAGGGGGCGCCGAAGACCGATGAGGCCCTGCACATATCGAAACAAGTATTTCACCGGCGCCCCGGCCGCCTATGCCGAGTTCAAAAGGATTTACAGCATTCCCCCAGATGTTGAAGTTCGGTTGCTCCCAGATACCGACCTTAAAAAACTTCCGCACCGCCCAGGGGAGTTGATCTTTCCCCTGATGGCTATCACCTTGGGCGGAATCAGGTTTCCCCTTCACCAGTTTGTCCGCCGGGTGCTCCGGACCCTCAGCCTCACCTCTTCTCAGCTCACGGTGAACTCCTACTGAATCATCACCAGTATTATCGAGTTGAGAAGATAGTTTAACCTGACCTTCGGGCTCGAAGAGCTCTTCGGGGTCTACCTAGTAGGAGTCAACCAAGATCACGATCGGTACTACCTTTCCTGTCGGACGGGGTATGACACATTCCTGATTGACCACCCACCGGACTCCGAGGAGTGGGCGAGTATCTACGTCTCGGTCACCGGGAACTTCATGTTCGGGCCTGGAAAGAGCATAGATACTACCACCAGAGTTCAATTCGGGACTGGAGCTCCTGGTCGGTAATTTATTCTTCGGTAACTAACTTGTAGATTTCCGTTATAGCTCGCATACTTGCATTGATTTTCTTGTTTTGGTACTTCTTTGCAGTCGAAGGCGTCGTCCAGGAGCTTCGGAAAACGGCTATTCGAGCTCGGATAACCGCAGCCTACGTGATCCCCATCACGAGCCGGTACGCCCCTGAACTTCTCGGGTACGTGCCCACGTACACGAGCTATCTAAAGAAGAAACCGAGGCGGCATGGAGTATCGAGGGCAGGAAGAGGGGGAGGCCGAGGGCAAGGCCGAGGGAGAGGAAGAGGAACATGGGAAGGAGGTGAGGGAAGGAACACGCAGGAGACCGAGGGCAGCAACTCCGGGCCCCGGGGCGTTCTAAGGGAGGAGGTTGATCGAGAAATCGCAGAGAGGACTGGGCTGAGTGAAGAGATGGCGGGTCTGAGATCCTGGGAAGTCTTGAATTTGAGAAGACAGAGGCCTCGGGGACGAGGCGCTGGCGTTGTGATCGGCACTCCTAGAGCTGGGACCTCGAGGACCACCTCCAGTTCTCCTCAAGGGCCCCCAGAGAAGAGGGCTCGGCCCAACGTGGACGAGGGTGCCCGGGGAGAAAGGGTGGAGACCTTCGTGATCAACGAGGAGGAGGAGGGCCGAGGGGCAGAGACCGGGGGGGAAGGCACTGATGCCGAGACCATGGTCCTAGCAAGGGAGATGCCCTGGGCTCCCGAGGTCCGTCACTACGCTGAGCGCTTGATCACCCATGCTGATAGTGCCGCTACCAACATCGGTACAGCGTACGGGCTGCTTCAGTCCGCCATTCTCCCTCGGGACGCCAGAGCTGTGAAGGGCCTCACCGAGGACCTTTGCGGGGAGATAGCTCAGGCTCTTCTGGCAGTAAGTTGCTGTTACTCGCTGCTTATACCCTTCGGTTAGTCGTTTACACTTGTAATATTTTTCATTTGTTGACAGGCTAGTGCTCGGGCTCTAGCTGTGAATGACCGATGCAAGGCCTGAGAGAGGGAGGTGGAGGAGCTGAAACAGACCCTTGCCTAGAGGGAATATGATCTCAGGATAGCCCGGGAGACCTGTGAACTCTATCTCACCGACTTCCAGCGCTGCAACAGGGAAAGGTTGCTTGCTGAGGCCAAGGCTGACAAGGCTGAGGAGGATACCAACACTCTGAGGGCCACCCGAGCTCGCGAGGTTGAGGTTGCTAGGAACAAGGGCTACGACGAAGGCTGGGACGCAGCCGGGGTGGAGTACAAGAAGCAGGTTCGGGAGATTGAAACCGAGCTTTACAGGGATCGCTTCTTGGACGGACTTCGGTTCGGCCATGAGGCTCTTCTGAAGAAATTTGATCTCCCAGCCGACTCTGAACTCCGAGTCCTGCCCGAGGCGCCTCCCGAGGAGGGGGACGAGCAGGTGCTTGATCTTGAGGCGGAGATTCTCCCGGAGGTCCAAACCATTCCTACCGCCGTTGTTCCAACCGAAGATGCGATCCAGACTCCCCATCCTCCCATCACTTAGGATTTTCTTTTTTTCTTTTAATTTTTGTTTGGCTAGACGGTTCCGAACATTTGGAATTTACCGTTCCAGGGTTTGTAAATATTTTTTGCTTAACAGGCGCCGAACAGTTGGCCGAAGCCTGATTGGATGCGATAGTTTTGATCTAGGGCTTTAACTTGCAATCCATTTTGCTGTCTTTAAATGAATGCTTTCTTTCCCTTCACGACTTGTTTATTTTTGAGATGCTTGTATGGCTATGTGGTTATAGCCGAAGGGTGACTCTGCCCCTGCTTCGGTTAAATGTTGCAGAGTAACGAGGTAGGGTTTAACCGAAGCACTAACCGAGGCAATTGCACCGACCGAGGCAATTCTAAAAAATGTTTGTCGAAAATTTGAGCTATTTGCAGCCCCTGTGCCGGGGGGCTTGCCTTGGGGAATTAGTCGAGTTGATCAAAGCGTCCTAGAGTGTTCGCCGAAGTTCCAATTGTAGTGGCCTCGGTTACCAGCCCGGTAACCTGGCCATGAATTGCGAACCGATGGCTAAGGAAGGCCCGGGTCACGGATGGATGACAAGTCCCCTTCGGTATTCGGTTCGGTTGAATATTCGGGGGTCGGCTCCTGAATACCTCGGAGCCACCCTCAGCCTTGTCCCTGCTCCGGTATTTTCAAAGGCGTTTAGGAAAGACAGTTACTCCAGATGGGCCCCGCGAGGGTCATGCTCCTCATACGGTAGGCGTAATCATTGGGATCAGGCCTGGCCATGTGCTCCGTAATCGTTTCATTCCTTTCGTCATGTATGACGTCACCCGAGGCGGTTACCTGAGCGTATTCTTCACGCGCTAGCTTGGAGGCCAAGTAAACCTAGGTCTATAAATACAAAGGGATACACACCTGAAAGAGGTACGCCACACTATCCTAACCCTAGACCTAAACACTTCCCCTGAGATCTAACTTGATCGTCGGAGGGTCACTGGGCAATACAAGCCCTAGTGACTTGTTGCAGGTCCAGCGGCGGAAGCACGAAGCTGCGAAGGAAGGATTCTATCCAAAGCCACGGTTAAGGTCCCAAATAATCGAACCCCTACACCAACCGTCGGTTGGATAACATAGGACCGAGTTGGTTGAGCGGAGGCAAGTATAGAATTTTTGAATTTTGTATGCCCCTGCGTCAGTTTAACTTACCTCGGTCCCTAGGTTGTAGATTGAGTGAAGCACACCTAGCGTGGTGAGGTGAGGCTGTTTAGATTAGGGCTAGGGTCCCGAAGTGGAGATGGCGCTGACCATGACTTTGGGACGTAGCGAATCCAAACAGTGGATGACTTATTGGTAGGTCGGTATAAGGGGCTCGGGACGAATGCCGAGGCGCCCTGGGAAAGGCTCACATGTCAATCGGAGTCGGGGCCGGAACTTCGACACAGGACGCGGGGGCTGCCACCGAACTTCAAACCTACATCCGCCACCTGGAGCGGAAGATCAACGACCTAACAACGGTCGTCGAGCGCGATAGGCACGTCCGGGACGAACTGGCAGAGATCAAGCACCTCCTCCAGATCTCACCGTCCCACTCCGCCGGGAGCCGCGGCAGAAGGAGAAGCCATCATAGCCCTCCCCGCAGCCGTGAGGGAGGCCACCTAGTGGAGCACCAATCGCGCCCTTCAGCCAAGGATCGCCTTGAGCCGCCGTCGGAAGGTCGTAACGGAAGAGATGCTGGACACAGGGAATGCTCCCGTTCTCCCTACCCCAGAGGCCCCCGCGGGAAGCCGTCCGCCTTAGAAAGGCTTGGTGCCGGAAGCATCTTCGCCTCCTCCACCCATCCAGTCAGGATTGGGAAGGGCCGCCGCGAGCCCACTCCCAGTTTCACCAAAGCTGCTAACGAAGACTTCGGCCTCCTGGAATTCCAAACCAAAGGGTGTCGTGAGCGACTCAAAAATGCTCGTTCAGAAAGCCCGTTCATCTTATGTCCCAAGGAGAAGGGTGACGGAAGCAAGGTCACTGAGCGCCTCGAGCCCTATGCTTGAGATAGCGACAAGAAGCATCGACACGAGCGCTCCCCCCAAAAGTCGGGTAGCACTCAACCGAAGAGGAAGGAGCATGAAAGATTGGACCGGTTGGCCCCGAAGAGGGGTACCGCGACCGAGCACCGCGACCGAGCGTCCAGACGGTTACGATCGTTTGATCCAACCTCACTGCGATGCCCGGCTCGAGAGGCTCACGACCTCCCCCTTCACAAGGGAGATTGATTCGGTCACCCCCCCGAAAGGCTTCACCCAACCCAAATTTGCCAAGTACGATGGCAAAACTGAGGCATACACTCACTTGGTACAGTACAAACTTGTTATGTCCCTTTTCCTCCGTAACGAGCCCTTGGACAATGCTTTCCTCTATAAGGTCTTCCCCGCAAGCCTCGGGAACCTGGGCCTAACCTGGTTTAACCAGCTCCCCACCCGGTCAATCTCCTCTTTCGACTCCCTCTGCGATGCTTTTATGGCTCGGTTTGTCATGAGCAATAAGTACGAGAAGGAGATCGACTCTCTCCTTTCCCTCTGAAAATGACCCGACGAAACGCTCCGGCAATACGCCGGTCGCTACTGGGAATTGTTCAACGAAATTGAAGGCTGCGATGGTGTCATCTCGGCCCACGGGTTCAAACTCAGCCTCACCGCCCAAGACGAGCAGGTCTACAACGACCTTGCCCGACACAAACCTAACTCGATGAAGGACCTCATGACTCGCATTGAGGGATGGTGCCAACTCATCGAATCTAAAGCAGAGAGGGGCATCGGGAAGTCCACGAGCTCCAAGACACCACTCATCTCAGTGTCCTCTTCGGCTCCCGCCTCGGTATCAACTCAAAAGAAACAAGTCAATAATATTAAACAGTCCCCAAGGAAGGCACCAAGGCCAAGCGACTTCAATGCCGAGAAGACCGTCTTTACTATTCCCATTTACAGGATTATCGACCAGGTAAAGGACCAGCTTTCTTCTCCTTTCCAAACTAAAAACTCGGCACCGAAAATGGGAAAATCAAAAACCCGATCGTCCGATGTAGCTACCCCAACGAGCAAGGTCATTTTACCACCGCCTGCAAGCCCTTCAAGGCCTACTTGGAGCAGCTTGTCGCCGGCGGCCATCTCGGTAACTTGATCGATCATGAGAAGACGAGGCTTCAGGCACAACAGGCCGAGACACGCATCGAAGAAGAGGTCCAGACGATTCATGTCATCCACGGCCCTCTAAACTCCGAAGCTGCTCGTATCATCCGCGCCGAGTTGGATGACGCCTCCTCTTCAAAACAGGTCATGCTAGTCGGTCCTGAAGCAAAGCGGCCCCGAACTGACGACGGAGCTAAGTGGACAATCACATTCACTGAGAAGGATCTCGCCCGCGTCCAACTCCCACATAATGACGCCCTCGTGGTCACGCTACACATCGGCGCCTTCAACGTCCGACGCGTCCTCGTAGACCAGGGCAGCTCAGCCGAGGTCATGTATTACTCCCTGTTTAAAGATTTGAAACTCTCAGACGCCGACCTTCGTCCCTCCGAAGTCCCCCTCATCGGCTTCAATGAGGCTCCAGTCTGGCCCCTCGGTTTGATCATTCTCCCAGTCCGCGCTGGCTCGGTCGTACTCGACATGGAATTTGTCGTGATCGATGTCCCAAGCCCTTACAACGCCATTGTTGGGCGTACCTGGCTCCATAAGTTAAAGGCTATCTCCTCTACCTATCACCAGGTGGTCCGCTTCATAGGTGCCAGCGGACGACAGGAGGACCTATACGGAGATCAAACCGTGGCCAAAAGGTGTTATGTCAATGTGGTCCGGAGCAGCAAGCAGACTTCCAGAGTCAACCTCATCGAAGTGCCCGAAGCCTCGGTTTTGGAAGACGTCGGCAGGCCAGCCGACGAGAAAGCTATTGAGGATCTTATCACCATCCCCTTCACTGAAGACGGTTCACGTTTCTTCCTTGTCGGTTCCTCACTTAGTGACACCGAGCGGAACGACATGGTGAACTTTCTCAAAAACAACATCGAAGTTTTTCGCCTGGACCCCCTATGAAATGTCTGGGGTCGATCCCAAGTTCATCAGCCACGAGCTCAACATCGACCGAGCCAAGCGCCCGGTCATACAAAAAGCAAGGAGGTCCTCCCCGGTTCATTCCGAGGTTGTCATCGAAGAGGTCAATAGACTCCTAAACGCGAAAGCCATCCGAGAAGTACAATACCCCAAATGGTTGGCCAACACCGTGGTGGTCAAAAAGAAGAATGGCAAATGGCAGGTCTGCATCGATTATTCTAACCTCAACGTCGCCTGCCCAAAGGACTTCTTCTGTAACGCCCCCATTTTCGGGTACGTTAAAGGACAATTTTATTGATAAAATCAAATGGAGTCTGGCTCATATTACATCATCAACCTCACAAGGTGTACATTTATTCAAAGGGAAGGGAACTAAGGTTCCTAACTACAGCACCACCTGCTCTTCCATCCTAGCCAGCTCTTCGGCTCCAAAAGCCTCCAAGGTGCACATCTCACCCTGTTCGTCTATAAGGTCTGACACATTATACCGGCGTCGCCACCAATATAATATGTCAGGGTCACCAAAGGCAACACCGTGAGCTTAAAAAGCTCAATAGAATAAACCACCCCACTAACCCTTAACTTACACATAGCAAGTCATGTATAACAGCAGTGAATCATACAGATAATGATATCTACGCAGTACGTGTTTATTCAATAGCTATTAACAATAACACATCCGCATTTTCTTTCTAACGTTCATTGGTTTTCGAAATATCAGAGTTTCTCTTACGCAGCGTTTCATTTCTCAAATTAATATTTTGAAAATCGTTAGGTAACCATAAATTCACATAGACAATTACACAAGCTCATTCTACAACATAGTTAAACAATGATACATCCACATTCGATATCTTTTAGCGTTGGTGTCATGTCTTTTCGTGTTTCTCCTACGCGACTCATCGTAGACCGTGTCATCTTTTTCACCTTTACCAAAACCATAATTTCCAATGTTTCTTTCACAAATTGCTACTAACGAGGCTACCAAGTCCGGCCAATCATGGTTTCACAAAACACATTCTTTCAAATCTTGCATTGGCTACCACGTCCGGCCAAGCCCCATTTCCACATGAGACTACCACGTCTGGTCCCATTGGAAATCTATGCAATGGGCTACCAAGTCCGGCCACATTACGGTTTTCACAAAACACATTCTTTCAAATCTTGCATTGGCTACCACGTCCGGCCAAGCCCCATTTCCACATGAGACTACCACGTCCGGTCCCATTGGAAATCTACGCAATGAGCTACCAAGTCCGGCCACATTACGGTTTTCACAAATACTCACACAACGACTACCAAGTCCGGTCATTATGTAGTTTCAAAATATTTTTCGCATGTTAATCCCATCCTTTATTTTATCCATATCAACCACACCCTAGGTGTCATGTTTCTACTTTCTCGGTTTTCGTGTCTCGTTTGCATGCATAGACTCCGCGGTAATTCTTTCACACTTTAAGAAATCTTGAAACTAAACTAGCAAGATCATTCAACTCTATATTAGATAGCATGCTCATTTTATCACATCATCATACTCAACATTTAATCACATAAGTTAAGCATAGTGCCACATGGACGGACACCTTTGGAGTGATAAATCACTTATGCTTTATCAACAACAAGTAGTCAAGTAAACAGGTAATCATGCTCATATCATCTTAAGGTTAGAATGAAATCACTTTGACTTAATCCAAGATCATGCTTTCTTAAGTTCAAAACATCATAGGTTTATTGAGTGTTCCTAACGTTATGCTAATCATGCCATGGTTAATCAAGATAACAACTTCTAAACATTTCTAATCATGCTTAAGAAAAATAGCTAAGATAATCTACGTATACTTAAGATTTCGAAGGCTTAGAATAATCTACCGTCATTTCGAAATACGCATGCAATACGCTATACTTAGATTTTCTTTGGAAAGTATAGGAAAATTATACTATACTTAAAGTTAGGGCGTAAGGAGTATTCTACATGATCATACTACTATCTATACTTAGGGAAATGAGTAGAGATTAATCTACCTATAAACACGATTATCTATATTTCAAAGCAAACACATTTCAATTTATATTTAAGGAAAGTAGATATGGAAATCTACGTGATCATACTATTGTTTATACTTGGGATTAGAAGGTATAAGAAAAATCTACGTATACTTAGAGTTTAGGAGGTAAGATCTATCTACGTTCATTTCAACAACATAACTTCACACCATACTATTTATATTTAGAGTTTAGAAAGCATAGCTAAAATCTACATATACTTAGAGTGTAGAAGGTGTAGGAAAATTCTACCTTGATCCGAAACTAGTCGGGGCCGAATAAGCTAATTGAAAATCCTACGGGCGGTGAAACTCTCGAATCTGGACCGAACTTCGGATGGCAGTAACTCGGTCAATATTTGGCCGAATACGATCGTTCTTGAGTTGAAATTGAAGCTCTAGAAGTGGTCTACAACTTTCGTGAAGGAAGTTGATCCTAGAAAGTACTTTAGGTAGGAGGAATATGGTGATAAAGGAATGGACAGTTTGCTGTCTGGAATCTGGAAATCCGAATTTTGACCGAACTTCGGATGCCAATATCTTTGTCGTTTCTTGACCGATCAGGGCGGTTCTTGGGTCTAACTTGAAGCTCTCGAAGTGTTCTACAACTTTCCCGAAGGAAGTTTATCCTAGAAACTACTTTAGGTAGGAGAAAGATGAGGTTTTACAAAGGGCAGTAGGCTGTCTGGAAAAACAGAAATGGTTTCTAGAGAGAAGTTGGAGCAATGCTTGAATTTCTAGAGAGAAGTGGGAGCAAGAAGTGAAGGTGTGAGTTCAAGGCTTGAATGACTTGCTATTTATAGGCCAAGGGTGATTTATTATCGAAGGGGTAAATTTTCCCCTAACATTTGTTGTCCAATGGATAAAAATTTGTCTAGATTTGGTTGTCCTTGGATTGGGTGAGGTGTTTGGCCAAAGGACATGACTAGGCTTAAGAGTACACTTGCACACATCACTCTCCCTCTCTCCCTCTCATCCGAAATCTCTCTCTCTCTCTCTCTCTCTCTCCCTTGATTAGTATATGAATATAAAAGGATGACTAACTACAAAGGACAATGGTACTATGTGATCTTCTTCTAGATTTTTAGGTCAAAATTCCTAATAGAATAAGCCTAAATGCCACCTATGTACTTATAAACTATATTCTAGGACTTAAAATCTTTAGGATGACATATACATATCTAATACTTTAAGTAAATAGGTACATATCATATCTAGTAAGCAATTAACTAAATAAAACCTAGTACTATGGCTTGACTTGGCCTTATTGGCCAATGGACCAAAATTCCCCTAACTTTTATTATCCAATGGGTAATGGATGGAAAGTACTATGCTTATATAATCTATCTATACAAGTACCATGACTCATGGTGAATCTACTTAAACTAATAGATCTTGTACTAGGTGGAAAGACTAACCTATTGTCCAATGGTTAATAATTCTCCTAACTTTTATTATCCAAAGGTTAAAGATAGAAAGTACTAGGCTTATATAATCTATCTATACTAGTACAATGACTCATGGTGAATCTACTTAAACTAATAGATCTTGTACTAGGTGGAAAGACTAACCTATTGTCCAATGGGCAACAATTCCCCTAACTTTTATTATCCAATGGATAAAAGATGGTAAGTACTATACTTTCATAAAGTATGTATATAAGTACAATGACTCATGGTGATTTCATTAAACTAATTAGTCTAGTACTTGATGGAAGACTAATTCTATTATCCAATAAACAATATTTTCCCTAGCATTTATGGACCAAAGGTTAAAGAAGCAAAATAATATATATGTAGATTTTTGACCTAGTATAAAAGTACATAAGGTACTTATGTGATCTAGGAAGATTTCTAGCCAAAATTCCTCATTAAACAATGTCAAATTGACACATGTCTTTACACCATTTAATATTAAAGTACAAGAGAATCCTAGGGCTAGATGTCATATCTATTTCTTTATTCTTTTAGCCATATGTCATATCTAATAAGTAATTAACTAATAAGTCTTAGTACTAGGTAGAAAGACTAACTTATTATCCTATGAACAATATTTACCCTAACTTTTATTATCCAAAGGTCATCCATTTCCCTTGTAGTTATTAACCAATGGTCTAAGATGGAAGGTACTATATATAGATATAAGTACAATGACTCATGGCAAATCTATTAAACTAATGGATCTTGTACTTGATAAGAAGACTAACCTATTGACCAATGGGTAACAATTCTCCTAACATTTATGGACCAATGGGTAAAAAGAGTAAAGTATAATATTGGGATATTAGATATACATCTTTCGAATATGAGTACCTAAGCCTATATAATATTATATAAGTGTACCTTGGTTAAATCTAATAAAATATCTTAGGTAGAAAGCCTATTGTCCAATGGATAAAGATTTCCCTAACTTCTATCGTCCAATGGGTAAAGGTCAAAGATGACTTTGGTCAAAGGGTTCCTTTGGGGTTTTGGAAAGGTTCAAGAGATTCAATTAGGGTTGGAAGTGCAATTGGTAGTCAGGTTACCTCAACGAATCGGTTGGAAGCTAACTAGGCTTGCTAAGTAGGATTCCCAGCCAAGAAATAGGATTCTTAAGATTTTATCTTAATAGTTAGGAAAATAAACCAGACACTTGTCTTTAGAAAATGATCCTATTGCTCAGAGTGAAGAAATCTAATTATGACGGATTACTAGGGGAAATATACAAGTGTTTTTACAAGCATACTTGTCCTTGGGGAAATGACTTGGAAATTTATACGAAGAATACAATATTTATAAGTCTAAAATTTAGAAATGACGGATTTTTGGATATTAGAAAGGAATTTTAAATGGAATCCAAGTAATAAAATCAAATTCAAATTTTTAATGAATTTTTTATTTCCCAAAAATCCGGGTTGTTACATCTTCCCCCTCCCACGGATCGACCAGCTCGTTGATGCAACGGCAGGCCATGACCGACTCAATTTCATGGATGCCTACCGAGGCTACCATCAAATCGCCATGAGCGAAGGAGACGTTGAGAACACGGCCTTCATCACCCCCCATGGGATCTTCGGTTATCTCGTTATGCCCTTCGGTTTGAAGAACGCCGGGGCAACTTTTCAACGAATGATAACCTAGATGTTCGAGCGTTTACTAGGAGACACCATGATGGCCTACATCGACGATATGGTGGTCAAAAGCATGATGGCCGGTGACCACCTGACTCACCTCGTCGAGGCCTTCGAAATCCTCAAAAAGCACAAGCTCTGCCTCAATGTCGAGAAATGCGCCTTCGGGGTAAGCTTCGGTAAATTCCTCGATCACCTCGTCTCTCGACACGGTATTGAAGCCGACCCTACACAGCTCCTAGCCATTGAGAAACTCTCGGCTCCTCACAACAACAGGGATGTACAACGCCTAACCGGCATGGCCGCCGCCCTGAATAGATTCATCAGTCGCTCCTCCGACAAATGCCAACCATTCTTTGCCCTCCTCAAAGGTAGCCGACGCAGTTTCAACTGGACGGAAGATTGCGACCGAGCCCTACAGCAGTTGAAGGCCTATCTCTCCGAGGCCCCGCTCCTCGTCACACCTCGGGACCAGGAGGATTTGTTCCTGTATCTTGCCGTTTCCGCGCATGTGATAAGCTCGGTCCTCGTTCGACAGGAGGGACGTGAGCACCAACCTATCTACTACTCCAGTAAGACAATGACACCCGCCGAGACGCGCTACCTTCCATTGGAAAAGCTCGTTCTCACCCTCGTCTCTGCCTCTCGGAAGCTTGCCCCATAGTTCCAGTCCCACCGCATCATTGTAGACACCCCAATTTGGCCTAACGATTATTTCAAGTCCCACCTTGGGACCATCCCGATGATGAAATGGATACAGTGATTGCTGATTGCCTTCTTGAGAACCTTAGGACTTTCGGTAAGAACTTTAAGCCACTTAGAGGACCCAATTCAGAACCATATAGCCTTTCAGACAGAAAATACAGAAGCCTAGGAGAATCCATCTGTCGGCCGTAACATCGATCTCACGGCCTTAACATCATTTCCTCACCTGAGCAACCTGTTACTAGAAAATCTCCTTGAGAGATCAATCACTCGGCCGCAAGATCTATCCTTCGGTCGAGACATCCATTCCTCGGCCGTGACATCCATTACTCAGCCGCCAGATCGTCCTTTTTCCAGACTCTGGAACGTTCTGTCAATTGTTTGATCCAACTACACTACCTTCCCGATGCGTTCGGGCTACGTTCAGAGATTACAACGAAGAGTTTGAATTGCATTGCAATTGCAATCGTGCCATTTGATTGGCCGGAGTGAGTCATCCCTATGCCTATATAAAGGAGCCTTTGGGCTCCGAAATTGATAAGTGAAATCACTCACCCAAGCTTCGATACTCTGTCAAAATACTCTCTCAAACCCCTTATTCAAAAGCCCTAACCTCCCGAAGGCCGCCTGTAGACACCTTCCAAACGGGGCATCGCCATACAGATTGATCACATTTGTTTGCTCGATTGGTTGCTTGCTTCGTAAACCAAGATCGTGGACATTCCCATGGCTAGGAACATCGCCACACAATAACGGTTATCATCAAAACAGAGTCGCCACCCAGTTTATTAAAACTGGGAAAATAGATAGAGATTCTGGGTACGGGAGCCAAAAGTACAGTAAGGGGAAGGTGTCAGGCACCCCTCTCTGCCCAGTCGTGTGACTGGCCCATAGTTATTCAACATAAGACATGTACATGCTTTATTCAACTCTAACACATAGTCTGTTTAATTAAGCCTTTAACAGTAAATAAGGTGAGTCAGGACTGTAATTGAAAGCATGCATTAGAAATAAACAAAACAGATAGGCTGTCCCAGGAAAATCGATCTCTCGGCCGGTGAATGGATTTCATGGCCGAGGGATCCCACTGGATTGATATATCGGCCGAAGGATTGATCCCCCAACCGATGTTCTTCCTCACACCAGAACAGATATTTAACAGATAATTAAAACACTATGATTAATGCATAAAAACGTAAAAGAGATCAAACCATAGGCTCCTGGGCCTCACCACCTTGATCCCTCAGTTGCTTGATTGCTTCGGATTTGATTGTGATTGACTGATTTACTTCTCGAAAACCCTAGGGTTAGGGTTTGTACTTTGGGGTTTGATCGTTTGGGATGCGGCTGCCTTCGGGAGGTTAGGGCTTTTGAAGTATGGGATTGAGAGAG
The DNA here is from genome assembly GCA_020567845.1 of Rhododendron henanense subsp. lingbaoense. Classification (NCBI taxonomy): domain Eukaryota; kingdom Viridiplantae; phylum Streptophyta; class Magnoliopsida; order Ericales; family Ericaceae; genus Rhododendron; species Rhododendron henanense. The sequence continues at coordinate 25,758,914 of CM036318.1, forward strand.
TATTTGTGCAGAGTTTTGAGGCTTGAAAGAGTGTGAAGGTCTCTCAATTTCGGAGCCCAAAGGCTCCTTTATATAGGCATAGGGATGACTCACTCCGGCCAATCGCAATGCACGATAAAAATTGGAGTTAGAGTATGATTCTAACTCTCCATGGCAATCCTCTAACGTAGCCCGAACGCATCGGGAAGGTAGTGTAATCGGATCAAACGTCTGACAGAACACGTTCCAGAGTCTGGGAAAAGGTCGATCTGACGGCCGAGGAAAGGATATCACGGCTGAGGAATGGATGTCTCGGCCGAAGGATAGATCTTGCGGCCGAGGGATTGATCTCTCAGGGAGATTTGGCTAGCAACAGGTTGCTCGGGTGAGAAAATGATGCAAGGGCCGTGGGATCAATGTCACGGCCGACAGATGGATTCTCCTAGGCTTCTGTATTTATGTCTGAAAGGCTATATGGCTTTGAATTGGGTCCTCTAAGTGGCTCAAAGTTCTTACCGAAAGTCCTAAGGTCCTCAAGGAAGCAATCAGCAATCACTGTATCCATTTCATCATCGGGATCGTCCCAAGGTGGGACTTGAAATAATCGTTAGGCCAAATTGGGGTGTGTACAGATGCCCCTCTTTGACTGAACTCAGACGGATCGCGAGACATGTTTGAGTAAGAGTCAAAGCTGTAAAAAGCAACTCAATTTGGTCCAACCACTATTACAAGGGGTTTTTTTTTGAAAAAAGGTTTTGTTATGGTTGGGCCGGGAGGCTGCCTACGTATTCCGCAAGGAAAATTCAGACCAACCGTAGTTCGGGCAATAAAGAAAAATAAAAAGTTTGGAGGGTTAGAGACAGAAGACGTACCTTATGGCTTAAAAAGCCGTAGTGTGACATACCTAGACTGAGCCAGGGTTTTGGCGAAGAGTAGTTGACGGAGCGCGGGACTGCCGGGGGAGTTTTTGCGGAGAGCTTCCTTAGTATTTTGGGGTAGATCAGTACACGGCAGGTGCGTTTGCTTTTCGTGATCATCCTTACTTTGACTGAAAGGAGCTCGGTAGAGTAGCCTATCCTTGCGAATGAGCTGGAAGGAATTGATGTAGTCGAGGTGGAATCCAAGCCATCTGCTGGGGATGAATCGGACGCCGTTTGTTTTGAGATATGGGAGGCGCAGGGCCAGTAACCGGAGCATGGAGCTTTGAGGATGAGGTAATCGAGGCACGGAGCCGGTTGTAGTTACGAGGCGAGAGCCTGAGGAGTGATAGTTTTTGACATGGTGGAACCGAGGCGCGGAGCCGGTTGTAGTCATAAGGCGAGAGCCTGAGGTGATGGAACTGAGGCGTGGAGCCTGCTGTGGTCATGAGGCGAAGGCCTGAGAAGATTGGATTGAGACGCGGAGCCTGTTGCAGTCTTGAGGCGAGGGCCTGAGGTGAGCCTGATAAAACCGAAGCGCGGAGCTGGTATTTGATCATAAGGCGAGAGCCTAAGGTGTTGGAGCTTAGAGCTTGACGTGTTTTGAACCGAAGCACGGAGCTGGCTGTATTCTGATGGTCTGTGCACGGAGCTTTCTCATCATAAGTTTTGGCATAGAGCCAAAGGGGTTGGAGCTTGTTTTGATTTGAACCGAAGTGTAGAACCGGTTGCATTCTGATGGTCTGTGCACGGAGCTTTCTCATCATAAGTTTTGGCTTGGAGCCAAGGGATCGAGGCGCCGGGCCGATCAATAAAACCAAGGCGTAGAGCCGGTTGATTTGCAAGATTGACCTGTTCCATGAATAAGAGAGAGATGCAGAGTGTGTATATGATGATGCAGACTCGATGATAACAATGGTGATGCAATTGATGCTTATGTGCACGGGCCCGTGCGTGTGTGTTTGATTTAAACATAAAGCTTCTTTCAAGTTCCGGACTTGAGCATTCAGAGCGTAGAGCTCGAGCATTCGGACGGCAGAATCCGAGCATTCAAAGTACAGGCTTTGAGCGTCCAGTACACAGTGGTTGGGCATTCAAACGTAGAGCTTGTGCATTCAAGGTATAAACCTTAAGCATTCGAACATCGAGTTCGAGCATCAGATACGCAGTGGTTGGGCATTCAAACGTAGAGCTTGAGCATTCAAGTGTAGAACTTGAGCATCCAGTACAAAGTGGTTGGGCATTCGAAAGGCTTCGAGCATCCAAAGTGTAGAACTTTGAGCATTCAAGCATGGAGCTTGAGAATTGATGATGTCTTGATTGTTGGGGCGGCTTAGAGCCTGTTGAGATTTGCTTGTTTACGGCTTCGAGCCAGTTGAGACGGTGGGCTTCGAGCCGCTGAGTTGATGAGATGATAAATACGGGTGTTGAGATGATTGTTTATGGCTTCGAGCCAGTTCAGATGGTGGGCTTCGAGCCGCTGAGTTGATGAGTACTCCATCTTCCATCTTCCACGGGGTTTGATTGGTTCCTTATGCTTAGGATGTTTCCAAGGCTAGTTTTGAGTATGCTCGGGATTGCCCCCAAGGCTAGATTCCATAGGCTCGGGGTTGTCCCCAAGGCTAGTCCTTGACCATATTCCAATTTGTTAGGGAGATTTCCATTACCTCCACTGTTGGGAGTGCCTTCCGGAGGCCAAACGCCTTCTAGCGACTCAAATGTCTTCTGATGGCTAAATGCAAGTTGGCAACATAAATGCTTTCTGGAAGCTAGCAACATAAACGCCTTCTGGAGGGTGCATTGAGTGGAAGCCACAGGATTGTTTTGCTGGCCTGCTGAGCGCGAGGTTGTGCACATGGCGTGGCATAGAGCTGTTGAGGTGTGGGCGTAGAGCCACTGAGCAGCACTTGAGCGTCCTCAATGTTTCGGTAAGCTTCCTGAAAAGTAAAAGGGTTACTTTAGTTCGGAGTTTTAATTTGCATGATCAAAAGTGAGTTTTTTTGTTTTGATTTGCGGGATGAGATCCTTCTTAGCCAGGGGCGTGAATGAGAAGGACCCGTGATTGGGTCGAAGTTGTTTTGTTTAAAGAAGCTAAGATAACTGTGCCCCCTGTTTAGGCAATGCATGCTTTTTAAACGTCGATTTGATGCCCCTAGCTTTTTATTTGTTTATGCAATCGTGAGATTAACTCCCTTTTTGTCCTTGGCAGAGAAATAGGAGATTAGAGGTTCGCAGTGGAATGGTTTGTGATGTTGCTGGAGCGAGCTCGGGAGCTAGCACGTGCTGCTGGTTTCGAGGCGTTCATTTTGGGCCTCAATCTTCCGAAGATGGATTGGTCGTTGATGACCTCGCTGGTTAAAAGGTGGTGGGATACTACCAACACGTTCCACTTTCCTTTTGTTGGTGAGATGACGATCACACCAGGTGATTTTTCTTTGCTGACCGACCTGTGAGTAGGTGGAGCTCCACTTTGGGTTAACCCTAGGCTTTGGGAGCGGATAAGGGCTTTGAAGTGGTTCTTGGACAAGGTGCCCCCTCTTCACTCGCGTAGTCATGTTGATGTCTCTTGGCTGATCAAGACTTTTATGAAGGTTGATATCTCGACTCAGGTGAGTGTTGAGTAGCTGACACGGGCCTTTCTTCTCTACCTCCTTGGGCAAACGTTGTTTGCCAACAAGGATAGTTCAGTGCATACACAGCCTCTAGCCCCTTTTGCAGTATTTGGAGGTTGTTTAGGCGTTCGATTAGGGAGCATCTGCCTTGGCCAACTGGTAGCCCCTTTCCTCTCTGGGTTTTTGAGTATCTTCTTCAGTTTCCTACTGACACTAGACATGCGGATGCGGACTGTGTTCCTCGCTACGAGTGATGGTCCGTGGGGCAATGGAAGCCACGGTCACCAGTTTTGAGCCTTCCTGAGTGGTGACGGGTTTTGGATCGATTGACCATCGACCAGGTACCTCTCTTCTCTTATGTCCCTTGTCTTCAGGTTTCCACGTGGCTGATTTTGACCTCGTTTTGTAGGTGCGGTTCGACCCTTGGAGTGGTGCACCAGAGGATGCCCCTCTTGCGAGTTCTAGGGTTTTGGACCGCACTTGCAGTTTGCTTGAAGGCCCCTTTTGTCAAGCTTGGTATTTAGATGATCGGGTGGCCAGCAAGTGGCATCCACATGCTGAGGCTATTCAGCTCGTTCCTCCTCCACCTCCGACGTTGATGAGATTCACTTCCTCAATGTCCAAAGCAGATTTGGAGAATGCTCAGATCAGAGATTGGGCGGGATTGTTTCTTTAGGCAGGTGACTGTATGGAGTACTGCCATTTTTCTTTGGTTCTGCCTGCTGCTCCTTCAGTTGCTCCTGTTTGGCCACAGGCCCTTTCCTTTGTCTCCTTCCACTCTGATGACGGAGAAGAGGAGCGCTTGGCGTTTGCCCCTTGTTTTGTATTCTTTTCCTTGTAGCTTGAGGCTGAGTGAGCACCAGCAGTCAGTGGGGAGGATAGCTAGCAATCCCCTTCTTCATCTCAGAGACGAGATCGTCTCGAAGACGCCGTCACGACCAGCTTTAGGATTTTCTTTTTCCTTCCTGTTCATGGTTAGCAAAGAGAGAAGCATAAATTGTATTTGTATGGTGAAAGCAACCACAGTGATGATTTTGTAGGCAAGCTTTTGTTCATGAAATGAGAAATGATTTTTATGCCCCTAGATGTCTTGAGTTTGCATGCGATAGTCAGAACATGGCTTTTTGAACAAGTATTTGCTGATAGACAGTAATTTGTGTGAAAATAAAATACTGGCCGAAGAATTGGTTATTCGGCTGAAAAATCGATATTGTGGCCGATGTATAGATTCTTCGGCCGTTACTTTGGTTTCTCAAAGGTAGATTTTGTTTTGGCTAAGTGGCATCCTCTTTTTTCTTCCTTCTTATGCTTGGTTTTGATTTTCTTGCCTTTTGCTTTTGCCATGTTCCATAGTCCGATTGCCAAACTCAAGAGTTTTCGAAGTATCCTACTCATTGTGTTAATGACCTTCAGGTTAGAGGGGATGAGCAATAATTCTTGTGTCTATTGTTGTTGCCAATTCTTCGAGAAAAGCATACTCATCTTTTGCGAGCTCAATACGCAGGGTTAGCTATGCCTATCATTGAGTACAAATTTGTTGATGTTTTTCATTCTTTCCAAATGTTTGGGCCGCATCTCGATATGAGATTGCCTACGTATCCCAATCAGGGAATCAGGCCTTTTACGTAGTTCCAAAATCATTACCTTTGAGGTTTTCCACTCTTGGTTTTTCTTCTCACATGCTCTTGATTTTGCCTAGGTTACCTAATGGAGGTTGAGTCCCTAGCGAGCTTTTCTTTGAATGCCTTAAATTTTGCCTAGGCTGCGTTTTTGCATTTTCTTGCCCTAGCAGGCTTTGCTCTTACTTTTGCTTGGGTTTTCAGGTTACCCAACGAGCACTTCTCTCAATAGGGTTTTTGTGTTTCGGAGAGGAATTTGATGGGGATATTTTTCTAAATATCTCTTGTGTTTGTACCTTCATAATGGGCGAGCTAACCCTAAGTGTTCTCGCGGAGATAGTGTCTTCTTTCTAAGTTTTGACAAAAACCTAGTTTCTTAAGCAACTAAAGTTCATCCCTCCCTTCCCTTTTGTCAAAGATACAAAGAACTTGATTCCTTGAAATTTCCTTTGTTTGGCAAAGAGACTATAGTGTTTGGCAATTGCAATTTAGGAAGTAAATCATTGAATAAGCATAGTCTAGAGGATGAAACAGGAATTCACTTAGCAGAAATAAAATGCCCAAGCAGGGGCTCAAAACATGTTTTAGTTTGATAAAAGCGATGTTGAATGTTCTTTGCCATGTTGTGACTTCTTAGCTACTGTAGCATTTCGAAGTCGTCTTCAAAACCTTTGCCTTTTGCAACTTTATACTCTTTTCCACCCTCTTCTTTGCCAAACAGAGCCTTTGAACTGGATCCATCTTCACGGCTTGCACGGTGGCTACCTCTTTGAGACATGAGCGGTCCCCAAATGGAAATGTCAGTCTCGGTTTTCATCACCTCTTCTTCCTCCTTGTTGATTGTGCAGTCATAAGAGAGATTAGTTACTTCCACTTGGTTGAATAGTGATGTTGAGGAGATTCCATCATTGTATTCTCTCTTCATTTCGTTAAAGTCACTTTCCCCTATTTGATACGAGTCCATACATGTGGAATCTTACTCTATCCACCAGTTGTGGTCGCATTCTTCGTAGGGATTGACCCACGGCTGCATTTGAAATTCCTCCACCTTTTCTCAAATCAGATGTGCAGCCATTCATTATTCTCCACAAACGAAATGTCAAAATCCTCCAAATTGTGTTTCGCCCAGGAATGCTCTTTCCACTTCCTTAGCCTTTCCTCTTTTGCTTGTTCTTCTTCGTCACTCTTGTCAGACATGTCGGGATTGATCACTTCTGATTGATAGGACTCATTATTTTCTTCTTCCTCCATCATGAAACATCCATCCTCCTCTGGGAAGGTCGAGGTTGGTTTGGCTTGGGTGATTTGACCAAAGTATTGGCTAGGATTGTATGTGGGGCTATGAGATAGGCTTATGAGATTGATGTTTCAGGGTGGTGGTTCAGCATTGTGAGTAGGGAGTGGATTGACTTGTACATTAGGTTTTAGAGGTTTTATAGTTCAGCTATCATGCTGCTTCGTTCGCTCGATATATATCAAGTAGATCACCCCAAGCGTAGGGTATAAGCGTCCAATTGAAGCATAATAAATCCGGAAGTCCGGGATCGTACCCACAGAGATAACTAATACGGCTTGATGGATTGTAGATGCAAGTATGGTTTCCGGCTTTTAGTCAGCCAACTTGGTTTTTCGAATGCGGTGGAAAGTAAAAAGGCTAAATTAAACGAGAATAAACTAGATAAAAAGAAGGTTAGGTCTAGGAATTGCTAGCGCCCACGACTCAAGCAAAACCACATTTTTCAACCCAATACACGGTTTTACCCGGAAGATAAGAAGGTTCGAAAATCAAGCTAGCTATAGAATTTATTTAGCAAACACCTCGAACGACAGAGCTCCAAGCATCATGTGTGGTAAGTAGGCGAAGCTCTTACCTACACATGATCAAGGAGGTTATCACCTCGGTAATTTGACAAACAAATCCAAGCCCCACATCAATTTCCAAAACAAAGTTGCAAACTTTTTGGTGAAAAAATGCAATTTTTACTCAAGCCATGGGGTGCTAATCACCCCATGACCCAACCTTATGAAACTACTCACACATATCTATGGAGATAAGAGCAAGCAAAAATCTACTTAGCATAAGTGTAAACACAACACTAGAAATAAACTAGCTAGAAAGATAGATCGGGAGAAATTAAACAACTTTAATAAAGGAAAGAGTGGCAAAAATTAACTTACAAGAGTTGAAAATGCAGAAATTAAGGGCTGGAAATTAAGAACACTCAAGAACAAGCAAAGAAATTTGAAATCTAGATCTAGATCTAAAAATGGGTACATTTCTGTCCAAATCGTGTAATGGTGATATCACGGGGTATTTATACTCCAAGGTACGCGCATGAGATATTCCTAAAAGATGCTCTGAAGATCCCCTCGTAAGCTCTCGGTATCGATGGCAATGGGCTTAAAATGCTGATAAGCTCTCGGTACCGATGTCTGAAATCCTAGCCATCGATGCCTAGCAGGTTATGGCTGCTGGCTGAGATAAGGGCTCGGTACCGATGTCTCAAATCTTAGCCATCGGTACCGAGAGCTTATCTTCAGAACTTGGTCTTGACCGCGCGTTGACTTGCCTTGGTAGCCTTGCTTTGCTATTTTTGCTCGGGCCACGCCTTGGCCATTGCCTTGCTCGGGTTGCCTTGCCTCGCTTCCTTGGCACGCTTTCTAGCTTTGGCCACCGGGTCATCTTTTGAGCTTGAATAACCTTGGCACGCTTTGGTCTTTAAATTACCTGAATTAAATGGTTTCTCTACAAAACAAAACCAAAACACCTTACGAGCAAAAGTAACTAAAAACAACTAATTAAATGACAAAAGTAACTAAGACTAGACATTAGCGCACCCTTTATTACATTCTCGGGTGCTTATCACACCCCCCAACTTGAGGTTTGCTAGTCCCTAGCAAATAAAACACGAAAAACTTTAAAAACCAACAACTTGCAATTCCTCCGCTATCACAACTTAGAACACGCTCAACTTTGAAACCTAACAAGAGTTCAAACAATCCAACGTTTTATTTCATTTCTACAACTCACAGTTTCAGTTTCCAACTAAACAAGCTAAGTATCAAGCAAGTCTAAGAGCAAGCTAAAAAGGTTTGTGTCCTCGAACAATGGGAGGATACGGGACACAAAACCTTGCGAATTCAGACTAAACCATATCCACCAAAGAAGTGCTTGACAAACAGGCAATAGCGAAAAAGGAATACTATGCCTCAAACAACTAAAGCACTTATTCAACAGAATTGAAAACTAGCAGATGATTATGAGATAACGAAATGAAAGCAAGCTATACAACTAATTATGCAAATATCAGACAGTCAATCATAAAGGAATCCAAGCGCGCTAAGGATCAACTAATGTCACACCCTCGATTTTCAACATAAATATAAAGATTATCCATAAATAGAAATCTCGCAATATTCCGAATATTACCCCAAAAGAGTTTACATTACCATTTCACAATTCCAGATAATCCACCAAGAGTTTCCAAAATAGTACAACTTCGGCTCCATGGCCCAAATTAACAAAAGTAAAAGTATCGATAGAGTTAAGGAATTACATCGTTTCATAAATTGAGAATTTACAAATAGAGTTACAAATACATCTTTCAAAAAGAAACTATAAAGATGACTCGGTAACTCCACAATGTTAGCTTTCAAAATAATTCTCACATCCAAGCAATCCAAACATGCAGCTATTGTCCCAAGTTAGCACCTGAAAAGAAAGAAGGTCTGAGCTACACTAGCCCAGTAGAAAGTTCTAATCTAGCAATATATGCGAATGAAATGTAGGAAAGAAAATAAGATGATCAAAGGCAACAAGGTCCAACGGACGAACAACAATAGCGATTTCAACCCAACCTTTCATTTTCAAAACCAATCAAGTGTCTCAACGTGTAACTTTTGAAAACACCAAGTGTCAACATGTGTCTCGTACAAGTGTCATGAGCCGTAGCTCCTGCCGGGCCAGTTAAAGGACCCCGATGTCCTCTGCCAGGCACCATGCCCAAAGGGTGGTCCTGAAATATCTATTATGAGCTTATAGCTCCTGCCGGGCCAATTAAAGGACCCCGATGTCCTCTGCCAGGCACTCACCCGTCGATGAGTCCTGAGGTGTTCTCGTCGTATCCGGAAAGTCACCAAATTCATTTCGCCGTTCAGATACGCCGTTCAAAATACGACTTTGGTTCATAAAGAGTTTTTGGGAAAAATCCTATTTAATGGAACTTTAAAAATCATGGATGTATTCAATGATGTTTCATGGCATGAGTAATCATGTTTGAAGTCATTAGAATAATGATGAAGATGGGCTAATCATGTTGGGAACTCCCAATGAAGGAATGGAAATCAGATAGCCAAAACTGTCCAAAATTAACAGGAAGGTATCGATAACAATAAAAATGTTATCGATACCTTTGGGTTAAGAATCATTCCAGCCGCAAGGGTAGCGATAACAAGGCAGTGGGTATCGATAACAATAGATTTTCTGGGCTCCGGAACAAAATGTTATCGATAACAATAAAAATGTTATCGATAACAAAGGGGTTTCGAGCAGATTTTTGACAGACAGAGATGGGTTTTTCAGCCACAACAACAACAACAACATCAACAACGATCCAAGGCACTAATTGAACTTCAAGAAACACTTCATAAACATATTTTGAAAGTTAGAACCTCCTACCTCAAGATCAAGAACGAATTTGGAAGAATTTTGCAAGCCCTAGCTCCAATCTCCGGATTTGAACGAAATGCGCCTCCACCGAGCTCCAACCAACGTGATACGGACTGAATACGCGATGGAGGTGAAGGATTGATGGTAGTTTTGGGTGATTTTTGGTGGGATTTTGGGTAAGAGGAGTGAGGGAGCCGAGAGAGAGTGAGCGTCGGGAGAGAGAGAGAAGAACGGGGAGAGAGAGAGGAAAGGGGAAATTTATTCCCTACACTCTCACACACAACACATATATGCCAAACACATTTCATAAATTCACCCACAATTATTCCACCTTACACATTAACCCCAACTCTCCAATTTCAAAATCAATCTCATCCTTCTTATTTCCTTTAAAACCTTTTTTTAAACCCATTTTCGAATTTACGGGTCTTTACACTCTACCCTCCTTAGAAAAATTTCGTCCTCGAAATTCAAATAATCATGCTCATCAAGACATGCACCACATAGATATGCACAAGCACAACCATCAACTTTATGCAACTAGTCAAATAGCATGAAACTTTGAATTTAAACACTCACATCGATTCATTCCGGAAATAGGTGCGGATACTTCGCTCTAACGTCATCCTCTCTTTCCCACGTCGACTCTTCGCTACCTTGATTATTCCACAAGACTCGAACCAACGGTATCGTCTTACCCCTCAACACTTGATCGCGCGTATCCAAGATTCGTATCGGCTCTTCCCCGTAAGATGCATCGGACTCTAACTCAAGTTCGGACCACTCTAATACATGCGACGGATCCGGTTCGTACTTCCTCAACATAGATACGTGAAAACACGTCGTGCACGTTCGATAATCTCGGCGGCAAAGCCAAACGGTACGCAACCTCTCCGATTTTCTCAATAATGTCGAATGGACCGATGTAACGCGGTGAAAGTTTTCCCTTCCTTCCAAAACGAGACAAGCCTCGACGTGGCGATACCTTAAGAAACACGTGATCTCCCACTTCGAATGATAATGGACGACGACGACGATCGGCATAGTTCTTTTGTCGACTTTGAGCGGTTAGCAACCTTCGGCGAATTACCTTGACTTGTTCGGTTGTTCTCTCTTGAGCCTCTAAAAGTCGTTGATGAATCGATCTCATACTCTCGGTAGTTTCTCTAACCATATCCGGTCCCACTAACGTCGCCTCTCCCAATTCGGTCCAACACACGGGTGATCGACACGGTCTCCCATACAAGGCTTCATACGGCGCCATCTCGATACTCGATTGATAACTATTGTTGTACGCGAATTCTACCAACGGCAAATGTTCTTCCCAACTACCCCGGAAATCCATAACGCAAGCCCGAAGCATATCCTCCAAAGTCTGAATCGTTCGCTCGGATTGACCATCGGTCTGTGGGTGATAAGCGGTACTAAACAAGAGATTTGTGCCTAAAGCAGCTTGCAAACTTTGCCAAAAACGTGCGGTGAATCTCGGATCTCGATCGGACACGATAGATACGGGAATCCCATGAAGTCGAATGATCTCCCGAATATACAAACGGCTAAGCGTCTCTACAGAATCGGTAACATGGATGGGTAAAAAGTGTGCGGTCTTGGTAAAACGGTCTACAATAACCCAAATAGCATCATGGCCCCTCGGCGATCTCGGCAAACCCGTCACAAAATCCATCGTCACATTCTCCCATTTCCACTCGGCTACCGGTAACGGTTGTAGTTCTCCCGCGGGTCGTTGATGTTCGGCCTTCACTTGTTGACACGTCAAACACTTGGACACAAAGATCACCACATCTCTCTTCATCCCCGGCCACCAAAATTGCCTACGCAAGTCATGATACATCTTCGTTCCTCCTGGATGAACGGCTAACGGTGAATGGTGAAACTCTCGTAGGATTTCTTCCCGACACGAAACGGGTACGAACAACTTTCCTTGATAACGTAAACTCCGGTCGGCGTGAATCATCCACCCTTCTCGAGCATTTCCGCTAAGGAATTTAGTACGGAGTTCTTCCGCTTCTTCGTCATTTTGTTGAGCTTCCACCACTTGTGCCGATAAGGTCGATTGTACGGTAAGATTGCACAACGTAACCCCTTCTTGAACTTCCTCGAAGTGCGAGGCATAGTGCCCCAAATCGCTCACCATCTTCCACTCACGTACGGCTACGCTCGCTAAGTACGTCGGTTTTCTACTCAACGCGTCCGCAACAACGTTCGCTTTCCCCGGATGATAATGCAATTCGAAATCATAATTTTCTAAGTGTTCCATCCAACGACGTTGACGTAGGTTAAGCTCCTTTTGAGAAAAGAGATACTTTAGGCTCTTATGATCGGAAAAGACTTCAAATTTCTCACCGTAAAGGTAGTGACGCCAACTCTTCAAAGCAAAGACGACGGCCGCGAGTTCTAAGTCATGTGTAGGATAGTTTCGCTCGTGAATCTTTAATTGTCTCGATCCATACGCTACTACTCGTCCCGCTTGCATCAATATGCATCCCAACCCTTCCTTAGACGCATCACAATACACGGAGTAGCCAACTCCACGCTCGGGCACAATCAAGACCGGTGCGGTAGTCAATCGCCTCTTCAATTCCTCGAATGCCGTCTCACACGAGTCACTCCAAACAAAACGAGTCCCCTTACGAGTTAGTCTAGTCATCGGTGCCGCTAAACGAGAAAAGTCAAGAACGAAACGACGGTAGTAACCGGCCAACCCCAGAAAGCTCCGAATCTCAAACACGTTTTTCGGTCGCTGCCAGTCCAGAACAGATTCTATCTTCTCCGGATCAACGGACACACCTCCTTTCGAAACCACGTGACCTAGGAATTTAACCTCGGGTAACCAAAACTCACACTTACTAAGTTTGGCGTACAAACGGTATTCCCTCAGGAGTTCAAGAACAATGGAAAGATGAGTTTGGTGTTCCTCATCCGTGGGTGAATAGATAAGAATGTCGTCGACGAATACAACTACGAATTGATCGAGGTAAGCACGAAAGATACGGTTCATCAAATCCATGAAAGTAGCCGGAGCGTTTGTTAAACCGAATGGCATCACGACGAATTCATAATGGCCATAACGAGTACGGAAAGCGGTTTTAGGGATATCCTCTCTACGAACTCTCAATTGGTGATAACCGGACCTCAAATCGATTTTGGAAAAGCAAGTGGCACCTCGGAGTTGATCAAACAAGTCGTCGATTCTAGGCATGGGATATTTATTCTTAATGGTCACACGGTTGAGCTTACGATAATCAATACACAATCTAAGAGAACCATCCTTCTTCTGAGCGAACAAAGCCGGTGCTCCCCACGGTGATGTGCTAGGACGAATGAATCCCAAATTCTCTAACTCTTGAAGCTGAACTTTCAACTCTCTAAGTTCGGCGGGTGCAAAACGAGACAAGGTTTGAAATTTCTGTACATACTCCGAGATGGTCATATTGCCCTGCTCCAATTTCTCAAATTGTTCCCTCAAGTTATCACGAGAAGTCTCCGGAATGTACTGCTCCTCAAAGAGCGCTTCAAACTCAGCCCATGTCAAATCCTCCACATCCGGTTCGTTCACTTGAGCTGCGGTCCTTGCCGCCCTCCTAGCATCCTTCCTAATCTCTAGGACCGATTCCCACCATTCGCCAGCCTCCCCAACTAGTTGAACGGCCACGATACCCACTCGAATATTGTCCTCGGTGATGTTTAGAGCTCGAAAGAGCTTGCGAATTTGAGTCAACCAATGGTCAGCTACCAAAGGGTCGGTACTAGTCCCATCGAACACCGGAGGGTTTCTACGGCTAAACTCCCTCATTGCCACCATGGCACGATCCTCAACGTTCTCCCTAGGAGCTTGGTTCAAAAGATTCGCAGCCACAAGTGCCGCAACGAGGTCTCTAGCGAATTGGGTTTGATTAGGAGGTACCCCTGCACCTCGACCGGCCCCAGCCCCCAGATTCCCACCAGGGTTCTCCCCGTGCTGACTAACCTCGTCCTCTAGAGGCGCCCCACGGCCGCGACCACGGCCTCGACCACCCCGGTTTCCAACCCCACCTCGCCTAACACGCGGCCTCGGAGGCATCTAGCTACACAATATAAGAAAGGAAAGACTATTAACCACAATATCATAACTATAAGATCAAGCCAAAACGTCCCAACACGGGTAAACAACTCTACACCACTCTATGGTAATGAAAATGCAATGTCAAGTAGTCACATAAGTGTTAGTCACACAAGCATGCACAAAACTTGTTAGAGGGCGCAACATTTTGAACCCATGAGACGAAACGTCTCCCCACGGTCTCTAGGTGTTCTAAACCTAAAGCTCTGATACCAAGTTGTCACACCCTCGATTTTCAACATAAATATAAAGATTATCCATAAATAGAAATCTCGCAATATTCCGAATATTACCCCAAAAGAGTTTACATTACCATTTCACAATTCCAGATAATCCACCAAGAGTTTCCAAAATAGTACAACTTCGGCTCCATGGCCCAAATTAACAAAAGTAAAAGTATCGATAGAGTTAAGGAATTACATCGTTTCATAAATTGAGAATTTACAAATAGAGTTACAAATACATCTTTCAAAAAGAAACTATAAAGATGACTCGGTAACTCCACAATGTTAGCTTTCAAAATAATTCTCACATCCAAGCAATCCAAACATGCAGCTATTGTCCCAAGTTAGCACCTGAAAAGAAAGAAGGTCTGAGCTGTAGCTATTGTCCCAGTAGAAAGTTCTAATCTAGCAATATATGCGAATGAAATGTAGGAAAGAAAATAAGATGATCAAAGGCAACAAGGTCCAACGGACGAACAACAATAGCGATTTCAACCCAACCTTTCATTTTCAAAACCAATCAAGTGTCTCAACGTGTAACTTTTGAAAACACCAAGTGTCAACATGTGTCTCGTACAAGTGTCATGAGCCGTAGCTCCTGCCGGGCCAGTTAAAGGACCCCGATGTCCTCTGCCAGGCACCATGCCCAAAGGGTGGTCCTGAAATATCTATTATGAGCTTATAGCTCCTGCCGGGCCAATTAAAGGACCCCGATGTCCTCTGCCAGGCACTCACCCGTCGATGAGTCCTGAGGTGTTCTCGTCGTATCCGGAAAGTCACCAAATTCATTTCGCCGTTCAGATACGCCGTTCAAAATACGACTTTGGTTCATAAAGAGTTTTTGGGAAAAATCCTATTTAATGGAACTTTAAAAATCATGGATGTATTCAATGATGTTTCATGGCATGAGTAATCATGTTTGAAGTCATTAGAATAATGATGAAGATGGGCTAATCATGTTGGGAACTCCCAATGAAGGAATGGAAATCAGATAGCCAAAACTGTCCAAAATTAACAGGAAGGTATCGATAACAATAAAAATGTTATCGATACCTTTGGGTTAAGAATCATTCCAGCCGCAAGGGTAGCGATAACAAGGCAGTGGGTATCGATAACAATAGATTTTCTGGGCTCCGGAACAAAATGTTATCGATAACAATAAAAATGTTATCGATAACAAAGGGGTTTCGAGCAGATTTTTGACAGACAGAGATGGGTTTTTCAGCCACAACAACAACAACAACATCAACAACGATCCAAGGCACTAATTGAACTTCAAGAAACACTTCATAAACATATTTTGAAAGTTAGAACCTCCTACCTCAAGATCAAGAACGAATTTGGAAGAATTTTGCAAGCCCTAGCTCCAATCTCCGGATTTGAACGAAATGCGCCTCCACCGAGCTCCAACCAACGTGATACGGACTGAATACGCGATGGAGGTGAAGGATTGATGGTAGTTTTGGGTGATTTTTGGTGGGATTTTGGGTAAGAGGAGTGAGGGAGCCGAGAGAGAGTGAGCGTCGGGAGAGAGAGAGAAGAACGGGGAGAGAGAGAGGAAAGGGGAAATTTATTCCCTACACTCTCACACACAACACATATATGCCAAACACATTTCATAAATTCACCCACAATTATTCCACCTTACACATTAACCCCAACTCTCCAATTTCAAAATCAATCTCATCCTTCTTATTTCCTTTAAAACCTTTTTTTAAACCCATTTTCGAATTTACGGGTCTTTACAACTAAGGACTTTTTTAAGCTTCTAATGACATTGGTTACAAAGAACAGGTTAGCACAAAAATGGGCGACGGTCTTTTACTAGCTTGGTTAACTACCCGAATGACCGCCGCCAACACAAATGAACCAAGTCAAGGCCAAACCGGCCAAACCAATACCATCTAACTACTACAGTAAAGAAAAACTACTACCACCAACTCCTTCACAACTAGTCCACATCCTCATCCGGCTTCCCACGGTATTGAGCCTCAAGTTCCCCCCTTCCATCGGATTCTTTCTCATCCGGAATGAATAATAGCCCATAGGTCAAACCAATACTCTCATCAAAGTATTCAACCATCTTTCAAATTCACTTTTGCTCTTTCATAGCATTTCTTTGATCTTCTTTCTTTTGAGGAATAGGGTCATTTGAAGTAAGATTTGTAGCGAGAGAGATTGGAGCCAATTTTGGGGCTTTTTGGAGAGGAAGATGAAAATTTGGGGTTTTCGCTTTTGTAGTGGGAGAGGAGAGATAGAGAATCATGTAACAATTTTTCACTTTTTCGCATTCCAACCACTTCTATCACATTCACACCACCCCCAAATCTCCTTGAACAATGAAAACTCATCCCAACATCCCTCCGAACAACCGGTTTCCTAGGTTAAGCAAAGAATGGAAGAAATAACATGTTGCGAAATAGGACAAGGTGACTCATATGTGGTGTAATCATGCAAGAATGCCTTGTATCTTCTCCTTAGTGTGCTTTGGATTCCAAAATGATTGAAAGTCGACATTAAAACACAACTAGAGATAGACATGCGATTATTCACCTAACTACGAGCATTTTATTGAATTGAAAATGTGGGGATATGGCCAAAGCTTGCTCAAAAACTTAACTCAAAACCTAAACCGTTCAATTTTCAACTAAGCATGCAAATTTGAGAAGCACCAAAATCTCTTAGGGTTGCTACGAACTCTTGCCACCTTTCAATTATTGAGCATGCAACAAGTTACGAAAAAGAGCTAAAAACATGATAAAAGGAAGAATTTGCAAGTAAAAACCTTTATTTATTTTTGGAATTTTCAATTTTCTCATTTTTTTGGATTTTTCAATTTCTATTGTTTTTGGATTTTCAAATTTTCTAGCAACTAGCAAACAAATAGCACATAAGCTAACCCCTCCCCCCAACTTAAAGCGATGCTATGCCCTCATAGCATTAGGAACAAGAGCGAAGAAAGGAAAGAGTGCGCGAATGTACCGTCCAAGGGGAATGTCAACCCCTAAATACCTCGACCAAGTAGGAGGATTTCATGTCAAATGCTTGCTCCAGTCCGTATAGATGCTTCCAGGGTTTACTCTTTCGGTTTTGCCCACTCGAAACCAAAGCTAGTCACACTGGGCCATATCCAAAGCTTTATCGGACTAATAACCGCGGCGCATAGCCGCACCCATGCTTAGGGCTCCTGAATGCCTTACTCACCCCGGCTTTAGACCCAAACTACCAAGGCTGGTGTGGTAGCAAATAAACCCTGCAGAAGACTTAAGAGGAAGACTTTCCACAAACAAATGACATTAGTACCACCGGCCCGTGTTATCCGGTTTCAAACCAAACCAAAATAAGAACAGAAAACAAAGAAAAACACAAAAGATCATGCAAAATGATTTAGAAAATGCAACACAGAATGCAATGCACCACCTGATCATCACGCGATCAAACGAGTCATACTTTTCTTCCCATCCCTTACCGGTGGGGTAAGCAATGGGTGGCTATACTAGACCGTTGAGAATTTGATATGCTAGCGCCCGTAATAAAATTTATCGCTCGACCTCGCCAAACAATGAAGTTCAGCGTCCCCTACGATCAAAACAAAGCAAGATACAATACAACCTAGGTGCACTCCAGGCAATATCACACCTCACCCATAGACCAAAGTTGCCACCGATAGGGGCCTATTCGGAGAGCATGGATCATTAACGACAAACTATTACCAAGAAGAACTAATGAAAGCCCTTTTTACACTAACATGTTGGTGAAATCTTTTCATGTGAAACATCTCCAAGACTTTATTCAAAACAAGAAACACATAGCAGACAAACATGCTAAAACAGAACCAAACATGACAAAATAAAACATGCATAACTAACACAAAACACGACAAAGCACAAAAGAAAAACACATATGTACATTTAGCACGCCATTAATAACTATTAGAAGAAATAGAGCACTCCATGCTACACTATTTACCAAAAATTGAACTCGACCATACCACAAGATAAGATACTTTGAGTAAAGCAATTGTCGAATTCGTTTTAAAAATTTAAGTTCCACCAAGTGCATAGCCCAAACAAAATCAATTTTCAAGTTGTTAACAAAATCTACAATATAAGGATGATAAACCACAAGAAAATCATCAACACCAAGAAAATCAATTACTTCTATGATTGGTAACTCCTCAAAAATAGGCTCACATGCATCTTGTTTTTCTAACAAAGAGTATAAAGAATCTACCTCAGCATCCATTTCCTTAGCGGTGAGAGGATCAAGGCATGAAGGACTCGAAGGGACAATTGTAGCTTCCATGGGCTCCAACTCTTCAAAGATTGGTCCATAAGCATCTTGTTTAGCTAACAATGCATACAAGTAGTCCACTTCGGCATCCATTTCCTTAGCGGTGAGTGGTTTTGCCAACGGATCTTCATAGTAGACGCCCGACATTTCAAAGATGTTCATCTCATGAGCAATGAGTAATTCCTCTGGAGAAGGATCAAGGTACGGGAGATCGGAAGAGACAACTTTAGCGGTGAGAGGTTTAGCCAACGGATCATCACAAAGAGGGTAACTCTGGATCTCAGTTTCATCAATAGGCTCTGAGGAGCTGTCACAATCTAAACTAATAGTTTCAACCAAGATATACGGCTTAATTTCCTCTTCCATGGCATCCGAGTTAGAATCCTCAAAATTTTCAGACAACTCACAAAATTGGAGCTTTTGGGCTAATTTATCAAGGTAATCCCAACCCTCTTCAGCGTTTTTATCCAAGAATTCATCATTGGACATAAAATCAACTTGACATGTCTTAGGATTTAAACCATGGCAAAAGATAGCCAGAAGACTGCCAAGCTCACAATTAAAACTCGACCAAGAGAATACGGAACATTTAAAATGCTCCCAATATTGCGAAAAAGACTCATTATCTTGTTGATAAAAATGAGATAGTTCTTGTAAAAGCATATGAGTCTCATAAGAGGGAGTGAAAGTTTTGAAAAATTGTTCCGTAATCTCTTGCCATGTCGATCCTGGATTCAAAGAATAAAACCAATCTTGAGCACTATCACGCAAAGACGCTGGGAATACTTGTAAAATAGCCCTTTCATCGTTAGCAAAAACTTTCTCAAGATCATCAATATGCGAAAATGGATTTTCAGAGGCCAAGCCATAAAATATAGGAATTGATACTGAACAATCAAATTGTTTTGCATACCTTCCATAGCACCTTGCAGAATAGGCCATAGTACCTCTTTCTACTCAGAGTAAACAGACATACACAAGCAAATCTACCAACTAACAAACTAACTACCAGCAAACTAACAGACCGGAGGGGCTAGGCCGCCGCCTCAACTCAACAAACAGAAAGTGCGAGGAGTTATGCCACCGCCTCGGCTCAACAATGCAGATTAAATGAAACTAACTAACTAACTAACTCAATATCTACTCCGGCTTCGTTTCACCTCAAGTTTGGCATGAAACCAGGTTAGAGGTATCCACCGAATTAGATACGAGCAACTAACAAATAAACTACTAACTATAACTAAAAGAAAGAAGCGGGATACTCACAATGGTTTGTCGAGCCTCCATAAAGCCATAATAAGAAATCCCCGGCAACGGCGCCAAAAATGCTTCATTCGCTCGATATATATCAAGTAGATCACCCCAAGCGTAGGGTATAAGCGTCCAATTGAAGCATAATAAATCCGGAAGTCCGGGATCGTACCCACAGAGATAACTAATACGGCTTGATGGATTGTAGATGCAAGTATGGTTTCCGGCTTTTAGTCAGCCAACTTGGTTTTTCGAATGCGGTGGAAAGTAAAAAGGCTAAATTAAACGAGAATAAACTAGATAAAAAGAAGGTTAGGTCTAGGAATTGCTAGCGCCCACGACTCAAGCAAAACCACATTTTTCACCCCAATACACGGTTTTACCCGGAAGATAAGAAGGTTCGAAAATCAAGCTAGCTATAGAATTTATTTAGCAAACACCTCGAACGACAGAGCTCCAAGCATCATGTGTGGTAAGTAGGCGAAGCTCTTACCTACACATGATCAAGGAGGTTATCACCTCGGTAATTTGACAAACAAATCCAAGCCCCACATCAATTTCCAAAACAAAGTTGCAAACTTTTTGGTGAAAAAATGCAATTTTTACTCAAGCCATGGGGTGCTAATCACCCCATGACCCAACCTTATGAAACTACTCACACATATCTATGGAGATAAGAGCAAGCAAAAATCTACTTAGCATAAGTGTAAACACAACACTAGAAATAAACTAGCTAGAAAGATAGATCGGGAGAAATTAAACAACTTTAATAAAGGAAAGAGTGGCAAAAATTAACTTACAAGAGTTGAAAATGCAGAAATTAAGGGCTGGAAATTAAGAACACTCAAGAACAAGCAAAGAAATTTGAAATCTAGATCTAGATCTAAAAATGGGTACATTTCTGTCCAAATCGTGTAATGGTGATATCACGGGGTATTTATACTCCAAGGTACGCGCATGAGATATTCCTAAAAGATGCTCTGAAGATCCCCTCGTAAGCTCTCGGTATCGATGGCAATGGGCTTAAAATGCTGATAAGCTCTCGGTACCGATGTCTGAAATCCTAGCCATCGATGCCTAGCAGGTTATGGCTGCTGGCTGAGATAAGGGCTCGGTACCGATGTCTCAAATCTTAGCCATCGGTACCGAGAGCTTATCTTCAGAACTTGGTCTTGACCGCGCGTTGACTTGCCTTGGTAGCCTTGCTTTGCTATTTTTGCTCGGGCCACGCCTTGGCCATTGCCTTGCTCGGGTTGCCTTGCCTCGCTTCCTTGGCACGCTTTCTAGCTTTGGCCACCGGGTCATCTTTTGAGCTTGAATAACCTTGGCACGCTTTGGTCTTTAAATTACCTGAATTAAATGGTTTCTCTACAAAACAAAACCAAAACACCTTATGAGCAAAAGTAACTAAAAACAACTAATTAAATGACAAAAGTAACTAAGACTAGACATTAGCGCACCCTTTATTACATTCTCGGGTGCTTATCACATGCCCAGGGTGTTGGTGGTAGGCTCACCGTTGGTTGGGATCATGGTTTGGGCCATAGGGTGGCTGAGGAAGTGGTTTGTTTAAAGGTTTGAGATGCCCCTAATGGCTCAGAATGGCTAAGGCTTGAGATGAGGTCATATAGAGAGGGTCAAAATTGCGGCGGGGGCGATTTGAGCTTCGGGATGAGCTAATTTGAAAAAGGTCTTGTGGTAAGGTTGAGTTAAGGGTGTTGACGGAGGTAGGAGATGTATGGGTTGGGAAGGTTTTCTTTGGAGGAGTTTTCTTCTTTCCCAATGAGGCCTAGCTTGATCCCCTCTTCAATCTGCAGCCCAATAGCATGCAGGCGCTTGAAATCAGTGATAGCCTGAGTGCAAATGTGCATGAGGTACTTGGGCTGCAAACTCTTGACGACTATTCTCACTTGATCTTCCTCAGAGGGGCAGTTTTTGGCGGCTTTTTCTCTCCATCTAGCCACAAAGGTTGCAAAGTCTTTGTTTGATTCCTGCTTAGCCATTTCCAAATTTCGAGTTGTTAACTCAATTTGAACGTTGTATGCATATTGCTTGACAATAGTATTGGCAATTTCTGGCCAAGTATGATAGTGTACAAACTCCAAAGTGAGAAACCAATCGAGAGCACTTTCAGTAAGAGTCCTTTGAAATAACTGAACAATGAGCTCATCATTCAAGCCCATTGGCTTCAAAGTGTTGATGACATGGCGGTCATGGCTAGTGGGATTGCCAGTTCTATTGAACTTCTCAGGTAGTTGAGAATCTGGAAAAAGGCAGAGTCCTTCAAAATCTAGAATTTGGTCCCCTTGTGAACGGGCCAGAGTACGTTTGATCTCCTTGACTTGTTTGGCCAATTCAGGGTTTTCTGCCAATACCATTTCTTGAGGATTCTCATCTTCCACCGATTTCTCTTCGTTCTCAGCATCTCTTGCTGCTTTCTCTGCTAGTAAGGTAGCGACTTTGAGCTTGGTGATTAGCAATGATGGCGTCGTTATCTGCCATGAGAGTGGGAGGATTACTTGATGAAGCTTTGGATTTGGTAGATGATTGAGTTTGTTGAGGAGATGACCGCGGAGTCCCTGGAAGTGATTGGGACCGTAGCAGTGTAGGTGTTTTGGCCGGTGAGAGTGACAGACGGGACGGCTACAAAGACCTCTGTTTGGCGTGGATTTGGGTGTTGTAAGAGTATAAAGTTGGCTGTGGTTGCTTCTTTGTTTTACTTATTGTGTCTGCTTTGAAAAGTAAAGTACCTGTAAGTCAGTACTTGGCTTGTGTAGGGTTAGGATTTGGGCTGAAAATCCCAACCCTTCTGCACAGAAAAAGTTATTTACAACAACAGATGATACAAGGTGTGAGGAAGAACTTTTACAAGCGAATGCAAGTAGGTTCCTCGCCTGTAGGTTCCTGTCTTAGTTTGATAAGTTCTATGACTTTCTAAAACATGCAAGGTTTTGGTAGTCTCAGGGTGCTCCGTTGTCAAAGGGCACCAATCCTCTCACCAGCCCATCATAGGCGGTGATTGAGTGATTCCCTTTTTGATATACCACTAGGTACGAGTGACTGTGGAGTTTGCTGGAACCCCCAACATAGCCCGTGTCATGCCGGGATATCAGGTGAACTCAACGGGTTGCCCGCTTGATGCATATGATAAATGAATTAAACAAGGCATGTATTAGTCTTATGTTGAACTTTCTGGTTATGACTCTCATATTCCCCAGCGGAGTCGCCAAAAACTGTAGACACCTCCCAAACGGGGCATCGCCATACAGATTGATCACATTTGTTTGCTCGATTGGTTGCTTGCTTCGTAAACCAAGATCGTGGACATTCCCATGGCTAGGAACATCGCCACACGATAACGGTTATCATCAAAACAGAGTCGCCACCCAGTTTATTAAAACTGGGAAAATAGATAGAGATTTTGGGTACGGGAGCCAAAAGTACAGTAAGGGGAAGGTGTCAGGCACCCCTCTCTGCCCAGTCGTGTGACTGGCCCATAGTTATTCAACATAAGACATGTACATGCTTTATTCAACTCTAACACATAGTCTGTTTAATTAAGCCTTTAATAGTAAATAAGGTGAGTCAGGACTGTAATTGAAAGCATGCATCAGAAATAAACAAAACAGACAGGCTGTCCCAGGAAAATCGATCTCTCGGCCGGTGAATGGATTTCACGGCTGATGGATCCCACTGGATTGATATATCGGCCGAAGGATTGATCCCCCAACCGATGTTCTTCCTCACACCAGAACAGATATTTAACAGATAATCAAAACACTATGATTAATGCATAAAAACGTAAAAGAGATCAAACCATAGGCTCCTGGGCCTCACCACCTTGATCCCTCAGTTGCTTGATTGCTTCGGATTTGATTGTGATTGACTGATTTACTTCTCGAAAACCCTAGGGTTATGGTTTGTACTTTGGGGTTTGATCGTTTGGGATGCGGCTGCCTTCGGGAGGTTAGGGCTTTTGAAGTATGGGATTGAGAGAGTATTTGTGCAGAGTTTTGAGGCTTGAAAGAGTGTGAAGGTCTCTCAATTTCGGAGCCCAAAGGCTCCTTTATATAGGCATAGGGATGACTCACTTCGGCCAATCGCAATGCACGATAAAAATTGGAGTTAGAGTATGATTCTAACTCTCCATGGCAATCCTCTAACATAGCCCGAACGCATCGGGAAGGTAGTGTAATCGGATCAAACGTCTGACAGAACACGTTCCAGAGTCTGGGAAAAGGTCGATCTGACGGCCGAGGAAAGGATATCACGGCCGAGGAATGGATGTCTCGGCCGAAGGATAGATCTTGCGGCCGAGGGATTGATCTCTCAGGGAGATTTGGCTAGCAACAGGTTGCTCGGGTGAGGAAATGATGTAAGGGCCGTGGGATCGATGTCACGGCCGACAGATGGATTCTCCTAGGCTTCTGTATTTCTGTCTGAAAGGCTGTATGGCTTTGAATTGGGTCCTCTAAGTGGCTCAAAGTTCTTACCGAAAGTCCTAAGGTCCTCAAGGAAGCAATCAGCAATCACTGTATCCATTTCATCATCGGGATCATCCCAAGGTGGGACTTGAAATAATCGTTAGGCCAAATTGGGGTGTCTACACCGCCATTAATCCGACGATCAAACCCCGAAGTTCAAACCCTAACCTTAGGGTTTTCAATCAAGCAATCAGTCAATCACACCCAATCCGAAGCAATCAAGCAACTGAGGGATCAAGGTAGTGAGGCCCAACGGCCTCTGGTTTGTTTTACTTATCGCATTTATGATTAATCGTAGCATTTAGTCATCTGCTAACTTTTCTGTCTGGTGTGAGGAAGAACATCGACCGGGGCTTCGATCCCTCGGCCGATACATCAAACCAAGAGGATCCCTCGGCCGTGACATCTATTCACCGGCCGCGGGATCCATCTCCCTGGGACAGTTTGCTTTGTTCTGCTTTCTGACGCATGCTTCAATTATCGCACTGGCTCACTTTACTTACTGTTTAAAGGCTTAATTAAACAGATTATGTGTTAGAATCAAACAAAGCATCTATACGTCTTATGTTGAATAACTATGGGCCAGTCTCACGGCTGGGCAGAGAGGGGTGCCTAACACCTTCCCCTTACTGTACTTTTGGCTCCCGTACCCAGAATCTCTATCTATTTTCCCAGCTTTAATAAACTGGGTGGCAACTCTGTTTTGATGACAATCGCTATCGTGTGGCGATGTTCATAGCCATGGGAATGTCCACGATCTTGGTTTACGAAGCAAGCAACCAATCGAGCAAACAAATGTGATCAATCTGTATGGCGATGCCCCGTTTGGGAGGTGTCTACAGTTTTTGGCTACTCTGCTGGGGAATTGAGAGCCATAACCAGAAAGTTCGACATAAGACTAATACATGCCTTGTTTAATTCATCTATCATATGCATCGAGCGGGCAACCCGTTGAGTTCACCTGATATCCCGGCATGACACGGGCTATGTTGGGGGTTCCAGCAAACTCCACAGTCACTCGTACCTAGTGGTATATCAAAAAGGGAATCACTCAATCACCGCCTATGATGGGCTGGTGAGAGGATTGGTGCCCTTTGACAACGGAGCACCCTGAGACTACCAAAACCTTGCATGTTTTAGAAAGCCATAGAACTTATCAAACTAAGACAGGAACCTACAGGCTAGGAACCTACTTGCATTTTCACTTCCAAGTTCTTGCTCACACCTTGTACCATTTGTTAATGTAATTACCTCTTTCTGTGCAGAAGGGTTGGGATTTTCAGCCCAAATCCTAACCCTGTACGAGCCAAGTACTGATCCTCAGGTATTCTACTTTCTCAAGCAGGCACAATAGGTAAATCAAAGAAGCAACCACAGCCAACTTTGTACTCTTATAACACCCGAAGCTACGCCAAACAGAGGTCTCTGCAACCATCCCGTCTGTCGTCCTCATCTGCCAAAACACCCTCACCACAATGATCCCAACTGCTTCCAGAAACTTCCCGGTCATCCCCTCAACGGACCCCGTCATTTAATAAATCCCAAGCTTCATCAAGCAACCCTTCTACCTTTATGGCAGACAACGACGCCACTATTGCCGACCTCCAAGCTCAAATCACTGCACTGCTAGCAGAAAAGGCAGCTAGAGATGCTGAGGAAAGATTAATGGAAGACGAGAATCCCCATAAAGTGATATTGGCAGAAAGTCCCGTATTGACTAAGCAAGTCAAGGAAATCAAACAAGCCTTGGCCCGTTCACAAGGGGACCAAATCCTGGATTTCGAAGGACTATGCCTCTTCCCAGAATCCAAACTGCCTGAGAATTTCAAAATGCCAAACATCAAGAAGTTCAATGGAACTGGCAATCCTACCAGTCATGTCCGCCACGTTATCAACACCCTAAAGCCAATGGGCTTGAATGATGAGCTCATCGCTCAATTGTTCCAAAGGACTCTCACTGGAAGCGCTCTCGACTGGTTCCTCACTTTGGAATTCGTGCATTATCAGACCTGGCCAGAAATTGCCAATGCTTTTGTCAATCAGTATGTATATAATGTCCAAATCGAGCTGACAACTCGAGACTTGGAAATGACCAAACAGGAATCCAATGAGGACTTTGCTACCTTTGTGGCAAGATGGAGGGAAAAGGTTGCCAAGATGAAGAACCGCCCCTCTGAGGAAGATCAAGTGAGGATAGTTGTCAAGAACCTGCAACCCAAATATCTCAGGCACATCTACACGCAGGCTATCACTGATTTCAAACGCCTGCATGCCACTAGATTGCAAATCGAAGATGGAATCAAGCTAGGACTCATTGGGAAAGAAGAGGCCACTCCTCCACCTAAGAAAACCTTCTCCAGCCGTACATCACACGCCTCCGTGAACGCCCTTGGCGCATCCTTGCCTCAAGACCCTTTCCAAGCTAGCCCATCCCGAAACTCAAATCGACCCCGCCGCAATTTTGACCCTCTTTACATGACATTATCCCAAGCCTTGACCATTCTCAGCCGCCAGGGGCATCTCAAACCTTTAAACAAACCACTTCCTCAGCCACCCTACGGCCCAAATCATGATCCAAACAAACAATGCGCCTACCACCAACACCCCGGGCACGAAACAGACAACTGCATGCGTCTTCGTCACGACATTCAAGACCTAATTGATAGTCGAACCATAAAACCTCCAAAACCTGATGGGCAAGCCAACCCACTCCCTACCCATAATGCTGAACCGCCACCTCAAAATATCAATCTCATAAATCTATCTCACAACCCCACATACAATCCTAGCCAATACATTGTCCAAGACAACCAAACCAAACCAACCTTAACCTTCCCGGAGGAGGACGAGTGTTTTATGATGGAGGAGGAGGAGGATAATAACTCTGATCAGTCGGAAGTGATCGATCTTGACATGTCCGACATAAGTAGCAAAGACCAATCAGAGGAAGAAAAGCTAAGGAAATGGAGGGAGCATTCCTGGGCAAAACACAATTTGGAAGATCCAGACATTCCATTTGTAGAGGACGATGAATGGCTCCGTATTTGGTTTGAGAATAGGAAAAAGAAAGGGTCATCATGATGAGAAGACACGCTTGCTTCGAGCCTGCCCAAATAGTGGTACGCATCAACCGTCCCCAAATTCCAACACCGCCCATTGTTTGGGAGACAATCAATCTCATAGAAAAAGTAGAGGAGTTTCAAATGCAGCCATGGGTCAACCCTTACGACGAGTGCAACTATAGCCAATGGATAGAGGAAAGAGAAGATCTAGATTTCATATACGCAGAGCCATACAAAACAGGGGAAAACGACTTTGATGAAGTGGAAGAAGAATGCGATGATCCACTCGATGAAATCTCCTTAGCATTACTATTCGACCAAGTGGAAATAGTTGACAACTACACAATCAATGAGGAGAAAGAAAGGGCGATGAAAACCCAGGCCGACACTTCCATTTGGGGGTTGCTCATGTCTCAAGGAGGTAGCCACCATGCAAGCTTCAAGGGGAGACCCAGTTCAAAGGCTCTATTTGGCATGGAAGAGGGTGAAAAAGAGTACAAAGTTGCAAAAGACAAAGGGAAAGAAGACAACCCCAAAATGCTACAGTAGCTGGGAAGTCACAACATGGCAAAGAACATTAAACATTGCTTTTGTTTTCTAAATCAAACTAGAACGAGTTTTGGGCCTCTGTTTGGGCATTTTATTTTCGCTAAGAGAATTCCTTTTTCATCTTCCAGACTATGCTTATCTTAAATCTAAATTCTTAAATTGCAATTGCCATGCGTTATATTCTCATTGCCAAAACAAAGGAAAATTTAAAAAGGGATCAAGTCCTTTGTGTCTCTGACAAAAGGGAAGGAAAGGATGAACCTTAGTTGCTTAAGAAACTAGGTTTTTGTCAAAACTTAGAAGAAAGACACTATCTCCATGAGAACACTTAGGGTTAGCTTACCCATTGTAAAGGTACAAATGCAACAGGAGATTCATAAAGAACATCTCCATCAGATTCCTCTCCAAAAACACCGAATCCCTCTTGAGAGAAAAATGCTCGTTGGGTAATCTATACACCCAAGCAAAAGTAAGAGCAGAGCCTGCTAGGACAAGAAAATGCGAAAAACGCAGCCTAGGCAAAAGATAAGGCATTCAGAGAAAAGCTCGCTAGGGACTCAACCTCCATCAGGTAACCTAGGCAAAACTTAGAGCATAAGAAAAGAAAAACCAAGAGTGAAAACCCAACCCCCAAAGGTGGTGATCTTGGAACTACGTAAAAGGCCTGATTCCCTGATTGGGATACGTAGGCAATCTCGCACCGAGATACGGCCCAAACATTTGGAGAAAGGAAACAACATCAACAAATTTGTACTCAGCGATAGGTATAGCTAACCCTGCGTATTGAGCTCGCAAAAGATGAGTATGCTTTTCTCGAGGAATTGACAACAACAATAGACACAAGAATTATAGTTCATCTCCTCTAACCTAAAAGTCATTAACACAATAAGCATGATACCTCAAAAGCTTTTGAGTTTGGCAATCAGACTATGGAATATGGCAAAAGCAAATCAAAACCAAGCGTAAGAAGGAAGAGGAAAGAGAATGCCACTTGGCCGAAGCAAAATCTACTTTTGGAAAACAGTTGAAGAATTGATACATCTGCCGATCGATTCTTCGGCCTGTACTCCGTTTCACAAAGATTACTGTCTATCAGTAAAACTTATTCAAAAAGCCATGTTCTGACTTTCACATACATATCTTAAAGCATTTAGGGGTACAAAAAACTCTTTTCATTTCATAAACAAAAGATAGTTACAAAATTCTCGTTGTGGTTGCTTTTACTATACAATTTCTGCTTGCCTCTTTTACTAACTATGGACAGGAAAAGAGAAAATCCTAAAAGCTAGTCATGGCGGCGTCTCTGAGACGGTCTCTGAGATGGGGACTGCTCGTTGGTTCCCACATCCTCCCCACCAGCAGTCGGTGCTCGCTCAGCCTCAAGCTGCAGCCAAAGAGGATACAAACATTCAGATTCAAGGGATAGTACAAAGCAGATGAAACTCATGAAGAGAACCGTACCTCGAGGATCCTACGGCGCTACCTCCGAACCAAAACCTCTGCACTCTGATAGGCATGAAGCCATTCCTGCACCATCTCAGCAGGCACCTACAGAAACAGACCAAGCATTTCAAATATAGGAGCGACAAATACGATGATAAAGCAGGGAAAGCAAAGTTCAGAAATAGGGTAATACCTGTGAAACCCCAGCTGGCAGCGTATAAAGCTGGCTCGCGCAAGGAGTAAGGGCCAAACGCTCCTCCTCCCCGTCGTCAGAATGGAAGGAAACAAAAGAAGGGGCTCGCGGCCAAACAGGAGCAACAGGAGGAGTTGCAACAGCTGGGGCCAAGAAAAGACGGCAGTACTCCGTGTAGTCACCTGCTTGGAGGAGCAAACCTGCCCAATCCCTGACACGAGCACTCTTCAAATCCTCCTTGGACATTGAAGAAGTATACCTCATCGACACTGGAGGAGGAGGAACAAACTGAAGCGCCTCAGCACGCGGGCGCCACTGACTAGCCACCCGGTCACCCAGGTACTAGGCTCGACAAAAGGACCCTCCAGCAGGCTATGGGTCCGGTCTAGAACTCTGGAACGCATAAGAGGGATATCCTCAGGAACACCTTCCCAAGGATCAAACCGCACCTACCAAACAAAGACGAGTTAGCTACAGCATAGAGATATGGAAATCTAAGGACGAGTAATGCAAAAGGAGTACCTGATCAACCGTTAAACGGTCCAAGACTCGCCGCCACTCGGGAAGACTCAGAATGGGTGACCGCGGCTTCCGATGCCCCGTCAGCCATCGCTCATTGCGAGGAATACAGTTTGCATTCCCATGCCTGGTATCTGTGGGAAACTGAAGGAGATGCTCGAAAGCCCAGAGCTGAAGAACATATTAGCAAGCAAAATTCAATACAAGAAAAGAAAAGGAAAAGAAAAACACAGGAACAAAGGAACAAAGGAATGATATATACCTCAAGCACTCGGTAATGGCCGCCAAGGATGGGACTCTTGTCCCGAGAGCAAGCTCCAAGATTGCCATATAAAGTGGCCAAAGCAGACGAGCCCCAGTCAAACTCCCGAATAGCTCCCAAGTGCTGCAAGGGAGCCAGAAACTGCGTATGTACCGAACCATCCTTGTTGGCAAACAACGTTTGCCCAAGGAAGTAAAGAAGGAAGGCCCGCGTCAATTGCTCAACACTCACCTGGGTCAGGATGTCAGCCACCATGAAAGTCTTGCTTAGCCAAGCAAGATCGATATGACCCCGAGAACGAACAGGTGGCACCTTGCCCAGAAACCACCCCAAAGCACCCTCTCGCTCCCAAAGCCTGGGGTCAACTCGAAGAGCAACTCCGCCTACCCGCAGGCCAGTCAGCAAAGAGAAGTCACCCGGAGTGATAGTCATCTCACCAGCAGAAGGAAAGTGGAAGGTGTTGGTGGTATCCCACCACCTCTCAACCAGCGACGTCATCAACGACCAGTCCATCTTCGGAAGATCGAGGCCCAGAACAAATGCCTCGAAACCCGCAGCACGTACCAGTTCCTGAGCTTGCTCTGGTAGCTTCAAAAACCATCTGTGCACCTCCTTGCCTCCTTCGCGAGCCTCCAGCCTCCTATTTCTCTGCCAAAGACAAAAGGGAGTTAATCTCATGATTACATAAACAAAATAAAAAGCTAGGGGCATCAAATTAACGATTAAAAAGCATGCATTGCCTAAAACAGGGGGCACGGTCATTTCAGTTTCTTTAAACGAAAACAAATTCAATCCAAATACGGATCCCTCTCATTCATGCCCCTAGCTGAAAGGGATTTCGTCCCGCAAGTGAAAAAGAGAAATTCACTCATGCAAAGATTTTCAAACTCCGAACTAAAGTAAATTTTTTACTTTTCAGGAAAGCTTACCGGCACATTGAGAACGCTCAGGTGCAGCTCAGGTTCCCGGTGAACCACCTCGGCCTCTGGGCCACTGTAAGGACCCGTAATTTTAAATTCCACTTCTTTAATTAATTTGAATGTGGACGATCGTATTTCGGATGGAATATCATTTTTCTTAACGTGGTATTACGGATTGACGTGCATCGTTATGTAACGGAAGTTCGGTTGGTCGTTGAAAAATGTGTTTCGTTGATGTGAGGGTGTTTGGGGGTGTTGTGAGTGTGTGGGTGGTGATCGGAGGTTGACTC
Source organism: Rhododendron henanense subsp. lingbaoense (assembly GCA_020567845.1). NCBI lineage: Eukaryota > Viridiplantae > Streptophyta > Magnoliopsida > Ericales > Ericaceae > Rhododendron > Rhododendron henanense. Next base: position 25,790,320 of record CM036318.1, read on the forward strand.
GTTGAACGTTGGACGAGTTTGCAAAATTTCCAGATTGGTTCCGGAACCCCTGTTTTTGCCAGTTCCGGAACACTTATCTGCAGATCAGTTCCGGAACCCCCATTTTTGCCAGTTCCGGAACCCACTTCGAATTTTCTGAAAATTTGGGTCGCGTGTCAGACCACTTTAAGAGCATTACCTTTACTCTTTTACACTCCATAACCACGAAATCAACCCTAGAGCTCTCTTTCTCTCTCATCTCTTTCCCCTTTTTACTTCTCTCTTCGATTTCATCTCCTTCAAGTGAGATTTCGAAAAAAATCCAAGAATTAAAGTTGCTCTATGAAGCAAGAGCTTTATATCTATCCAAGAAAATTCACCATCGGATCACTTTGAAACTCCTTACCTTTTCGGCTTGCTTGATTGGGCGACCAAGCACTTGAAAAATCGTATGATCAAGCTTGGAGGGAGTTATTCATGGTGGAGATTGCGCGTTCTAGGTTGGAGGAGATCGTTCTTGGTGAGTTTGGCCGAAATCAAGTCGGAACAACCTAGGGTTTGCTTAGATTTTTGGGGTTTTGCTCAAAACCCATGAGGTAGGGATTTCTAACTTACTTTATGTGTTAATGAGTAGTTTTGGTGCTTAGATCTTGTTGTTGATCATTGTTTTGGGTTTGGGTAAAATCTGTCATGGTTGTGTTCTTCGCGCTGCAATTCCAGATTGGTTCCGGAACCCCCCTTTTGCCTAGTTCCGGAACTCTTTGTCCAGTGGTGAAGTTTTAAGTTTCTCGGGTTGAGTTCCGGAACCCTTATTTTTGCCAGTTCCGGAACCCAGTCAGTTCCGGAACCCCCCTTTTTGTCAGTTCCGGAACTCAAGACAGTTTTTCGTAAAATTCTCCTTTTTCATATTCAAAGGCCGTGGTTCCTTCTATGGGGTTGGTTTATACTTATTTAAGAGTTTATGAACATTATTGGACATTGGACATGTGGTGTATTATCTTGGGTTTTGAAGGAACAAATTATCTTTGAAATAATATTTAAAGACTTGTCAAGAGCCGTTGAGAATCGAAGTAGGACACTTGAACCTTAATTGTGAAGTAATGACAATTATAGGGGATGTGACGTGAAATGGTTACTCGATATATTAAAACAATGGGGATAGTTTAAATATTCAAAATCCAAAGTTATGTTAATACCGTTATTCTGGGGTGGAGTTCTCATAGTACATCCTTGACTCCCGATGAATGGTTACGTTTATTTGAGGGTAAGTTTAGGAATGAATTATGAACGCACATAGCATAATGAATGACGTTTGATAGGAATTGGAATGTGAGTCCGTTTCTAGCTATTTGCATGATATTGAGCTCGTGAGGAATTAACTGACGCTCGTAATATAATCACTAGATTGATGATGTGGTTAATGATGAAATGAGGCCACGAGTTGTAATATGGATATTTCACTTAGAATCAGATTATTTGACATATTTCCTTGGATTTGAGTTCGGAAAGGATTAATTGATTTACCGGGGTATGTTATTGATTGATGTGAAACAAATGGTTGATCTACTACGTTAAAGATGTAGAATCTTGGTGTCTCTCTCATTGAAATTGTGAAGGGAGTTTCTTTACGTGTGTTTGATTCATGAATCTAGTTGATTGTCGGGTTTTGTTATGTATTGAGATCATAGAATATGCCTGAAGATGAATTGGTTGAAAGGATGAGATTATTTCCGTGTAAGTAAATCTATGTATTGGTGTGAGAGATATACTTTGCTATGTGTGGGGATTAGAGAAATGGTGGATAAAGAGATTGCTCGCTTAGTGAGAATATGTGACACTAATTGAATGATTTATCGAGAATGAAAGCCACGGATCCACTATAAGGTGAGATGCCGGAATGAAAGCCACGGATCCACCATAAGGTGAGATGCCGGAATGAAAGCCACGGATCCATCATAAGGTGAGATGCCGGAATGAAAGCCACGGATCCACTATAAGGTGAGATGCCGGAATGAAAGCCACGGATCCACCATAAGGTGAGATGCCGGAATGAAAGCCACGGATCCACCAAAAGGTGTGATGCCGGAATGAACATAGGACGCACGGGGTCCTTAATGCCCGGAAATGAAATTGGAACATGTGACATAGTGAAAATGGGGAATCTTGTAATTGTTTAGTATCATGATAAAAGGGGAATGTGTGGGTTTGATGATGAGGCTGATTGATTATTGAGATTAACTGGATGTAATTGAGAAATTGGGAAGTGAAGTTTAGAAAGAAAAGAGCACTCATGTGAGGAATTATGAACTTTTAACTTGAGCTTGTGCCTGGAATGGTTTGAAGTGTCGATACTTGCTTTCTTCTTTTCTTATAGACTTCCTAATATGGTGACTTGATGTATTGAGATTGGTGTGGTAATCTGTTTGGCATGAAGACATGTTTGATACTTTGTGGTAATCCATGGTGGGAGGTTTAAAGTGGTCTTGGCACCTTAGATTTATCAAGGAAAACAAATGAAAGGAATTTTGAGGGAATGAGAACTTGAGACTAGAATTAAAGGCACGTGTGAATGCAAATGGGTTGAATCATGACGTGTTGGTCATGAAAGGAGAACTTGATAGAGGGGATACGATGGATGTTAACAGGAGTTTTAATTTAAAGGTTGGTTTGGGAATGAGTGTGAGTCATTTAATGTTGTAATGTGGTATTATTCAATACATATATACTTTCTCCTTATGTGAAGAGTATGATTTGGACGAAGGGTTGGCCAAGGAGTTAACCTGTAATGTTTCTAAGTGGTAAAAAAAAAAATATATAGTACATGAATTGAGTCTATGTTGTTGAAAGGAAGGATAGCTATGTAGGTTATATCCTTAGTTAAAATGTTTTGCTCATATTAAGATATTTTCTTGGCACTCATCACCCCATTAGCACATAAAATTTGTACAGATTTTCCTACTGGGCTAGTGTAGCTCAACCTATCATTTTCAGGTACACTGCAAGGACTCAGTTTTGAAGGGAGTGAAGTGCATGCAGACATCACAGGCCAAAGTTAATTTCTAAAGTACCTGTCTTTCTTCGTAGATCAAATTGCAGTGTCTATTTGCTCTATTTTGGAATACTGTATCAGTTTGACAGACTTGTGAGATTTTGGGGACTGTATTGTAATTTGTGGTATCGTATTTACTATTGTGAGGATTTGTATTTAAAATGGTATATTTATTTATGTTGAAAATCGAGGGCGTGACAGCCACCTACAGGAGGGCGGTACTGCAAGAAACCGCCAAAACCCAACCTACGCGAAGGAAGAACGTAGGTAGCAGTGTCGAACAAACCGGGCTCCTCAATCACCTCCTCGTCGGAAGACGGATACTCACACCTACATGGAGGGTGCAAGGACGAACCCGCAACATCCGAAGATGGCGTGGCCATCACGTCCGAACCAAAAAGGAAAGAAAACCAACGGTTCCAAACAACCAAGAACTGGCAGCAACGGCAACAGCAGCGGTGGCCGGAGGGGACAGCCGCCGGAAATGACGGTGGCCGACGATGGTGGAAAAGGACGGCGGCGAGCGATGGTGGTCGTCAGACGAGAGGAACGGAGAGGAATAAGAGAGGAGGAGGAGAAAAGATTAAATGGGCCGTGAAATCGATTAAACCGAACTTAAATCGATTTTCTGACCTTTGGCTTTCTCACGGCCAAGACATCGATTCCTCGGCCGAGACATCAATCCTTCAGTCGAGAGATCGATCTCCTGGCCCCTCAATCAATTTCCTTCAAACAACAACAGATTTTGCTCAGTGCACCAATTCAAACCGTTATGAAATTATGGGTCCATGACCAATAGAAGAGAAAATCAAGTCAGTCTTGGGGGCACCCTCGAGCCAACACAACGTGATCAAAGCTAGCCTTGGGGGCATGCCCAAGCCTTGAAGATCTCTCTCCCCACAAACTGCTAGCCGCAAGCTCTTGCTACAGCAAAACCAAGACATTCAGCAACTCTGCTATTCACCGCCATCAAAACAACTCAACAGGCTCGAAGCCTATGTCCATCATCTCAGCAGCTCGAAGCCCATTACCTTAACAGGCTCGAAGCCTATGTCCACCATCTCAGCGGCTCGAAGTCCATTACCCCAACAGGCTCGAAGCCTATGCCTACTATCTCAGTGGCTCGAAGCCCATCATCGACAGGCTCTACGCCTGTAATCACTCAACTCAGCGGCTCCAAGCCCATTATCTCAATTGGCTCGAAGCCATAACAACCATTCTAGTAGCTCTACGCCCGTATACATTCACTCAGCGGCTCCAAGCCCTTGACTCAGCGGCTCTACACCCTCACCTATCAACTCAGCGGCTCCAAGCCCACCGTTTCAACTGGCTCGAAGCCGTAAAACAATCAGTTCTCAACAGGCTCTACGCCCGCCATTTCATCAACTCAGCGGCTCAAAGCCCATCATCTCAACTGGTTCAAAGCCGTAAACAAGCAAATCTCAAACAGGCTCTACGCCGCCCCAACAATCAAGACATCATTCTCAGGCTCTACGCCTGAATGTTCAAAATCTGACATTTTCAATGCTCGAAGCTCTTCGAATGCCCAACCACTGTGTACTGGATGCTCAAGTTCTACACTTGAATGCTCAAGCTCTATGCTTGGATGCCCAACCACTGCGTACTGGACGCTCAAAGCCTGTACTTTGAATGCTCGGATTCTGCCGTCCGAATGCTCGAGCTCTACGCTCTGAATGCTCAAGTCCGGAACTTGATAGAAGCTCTAAGCTTAAATCAACACACACGCATGGGCCCGTGCATATTTGCATCAATTGCATCACATCGAGTCTGCATCATCATATCTAACAACCATCATCACACATACACACTCTACATATCTCTCATGAAACAGGTCAACCCTGCAATCAACCGGCTCTATGCCTCGGTTTTATTGATCGGTCCAGCGCCTCGATCCTTTGGCTCTACGCCAAAACTTATGATGAGAAGGCTCCGTGCACAGACCATCAGAATGCAACCAGCTCTACGCTTCGGTTCAAACACGTCAAGCTCTAAGCTCCGACACCTCAGGCTCTCAGCTTATGATCAATACCAGCTCCGCGCTTCGGTTCTATCAAGCTCAAAGCTCCGATCACTTCAGGCCCTCGCCTCATAACCACAACAGGCTCCACGCCTCAAATCTATCACCTTAGGCTCTCGCCTTATGACTACAATCGGCTCCGCGCCTCGATTCCACCACGTCAGAAGCCATTACTCTTCAGACTCTCGCCTCATGATTGTAACCGGCTCCGTGCCTCGGTTTCCTCACCCCCAAAGCTCCGAGCTCTAGTTACTGGCCTTGCGCCCCCCATACCTCAAAGTAAACCGGTGTCCGATTCATCCCCAGCAGATGGTTTGGATTCCACCCCATTAAATCAATTCCTTCCAGCTCATTCGCAAGGATAGGCTACTCTACCGAGCTCCCCTCAGTCAAAGTAAGGATGATCAAGAAAAGCAAACGCACCTGCCGTGTACTGGTCTACCCCAAAATACTAAGGAAGCTCTCCGCAAAAACTCCCCGGCTGCCCAGCGCTCCTTCAACTATCTTCCACCAAAACCCTGGCTCAATCTAGGTACGTCACACTACGGCTTTTTAAGCCCTAAGGTACGTCTTCTGTCTCTAACCCTCCAAACTTTTTCTTTTTCTTTATTGCCTGAACTACGGTTGGTCTGAATTTTCCCTGTGGAATACGTAGGCAGCCTCCTGGCCCGACCATAACAAAAACCTTTTTCAAAAACCCCTTGGAATAGTGGTTGGACCAAATTGAGTTGCTTTTTACAGCTTTGACTCTTACTCAAACATGTCTCGCGATCCGTTTGAGCTCAGTCAAAGAGGGGCATCTGTAGACACCCCAATTTGGCCTAACGATTATTTCAAGTCCCACCTTGGGACAATCCCGATGATGAAATGGATACAGTGATTGCTGATTGCCTTCTTGAGAACCTTAGGACTTTCGGTAAGAACTTTGAGCCACTTAAAGGACCCAATTCAGAGCCATACAGCCTTTCGGATAGAAAATACAGAAGCCTAGGAGAATCCATCTGTCGGCCGTAACATCAATCTCACGGCCTTAACATCATTTCCTCACCCGAGCAACCTGTTGCTAGAAAATCTCCCTGAGAGATCAATCCCTCGGCCGCAAGATCTATCCTTCGGCCGAGACATCCATTCCTCGACCGTGACATCCATTACTCGGCCGCCAGATTGTCCTTTTTCCAGACTCTGGAACCTTCTGTCAATTGTTTGATCCAACTACACTACCTTCCCGATGCGTTCGGGCTACGTTCAGATATTACAACGAATAGTTCGAATTGCATTGCAATTGCAATCGTGCCATTTGATTGGCCGGAGTGAGTCATCCCTATGCCTATATAAAGGAGCCTTTGGGCTCCGAAATTGATAAGTGAAATCACTCACCCAAGCTTCGATACTCTGTCAAAATACTCTCTCAAACCCCCTCTTCAAAAGCCCTAACCTCCCGAAGGCCGCCATCAATCCGACGATCAAATCCCGAAGTTCAAACCCTAACCTTAGGGTTTTCAATCAAGCAATCAGTCAATCACACCCAATCCGAAGCAATCAAGCAACTGAGGGATCAAGGTGGTGAGGCCCAACGGCCTCTGGTTTGTTTTACTTATCGCATTTATGATTAATCGTAGCATTTAGTCATCTGCTAACTTTTCTGTCTAGTGTGAGGAAGAACATCGACCGGGGCTTCAAATCCCTCGGCCGATACATCAAACCAGGAGGATCCCTCGGCCGTGACATCTATTCACCGGCCGCGGGATCCATCTCCCTGGGACAGTTTGCTTTGTTCTGCTTTCTGACGCATGCTTCAATTATAGCACTGGCTCACTTTACTTACTGTTTAAAGGCTTAATTAAACAGATTATGTGTTAGAATCAAACAAAGCATCTATACGTCTTATGTTGAATAACTATGGGCCAGTCTCACGGCTGGGCAGAGAGGGGTGCCTAACACCTTCCCCTTACTGTACTTTTGGCTCCCGTACCCAGAATCTCTATCTATTTTCCCAACTTTAATAAACTGGGTGGCGACTCTGTTTTGATGACAACCGCTATCGTGTGGCGATGTTCCTAGCCATGGGAATGTCCACGATCTTGGTTTACGAAGCAAGCAACCAATCGAGCAAACAAGTGTGATCAATCTGTATGGCGATGCCCCGTTTGGGAGGTGTCTACAATCATTGTGCTTACCGAGTACCCACTCAAGTCGCTCCTCTGGAAGGCGAACCTCTCCAACCGAATCTCCCAGTGGGCCGTCGAGCTCGCGAACTATGAAATCCACTTCCAGCCTCGGACAGCAATCAAAGCTCAGGTCCTCGCCAACTTCATCGCCGAGCTCACTCCGGCTGACGTCCTCGCTTCAACCCCGGCTCCCCGCCCCGAAGCCGTTCTCCAAGCAAACCCTAGCACCGCTTGGAAACTCTTCCATGGCGATGTTTGGAAGATGTATGTGGATGGTGCCTCAAATAGCTGAGGCACCGGGGCTGGGATTGTACTCCTCTCTCCCTCGGGTGTTCTACATGAAAGCTCCCTTTCCATCAACTTTCCGGCCTCCAACAACGAGGCCGAGTATGAAGCGCTCATCTCCGGACTCAAGACCGCCGAAGCCCTCGGCATTGAAGAACTTGTAATCTACAGTGATTCTCAGTTAGTGGTTAACCAGTTGTCGGAAGAATATGAGGCTCGGGACGACTGAATGCGTACTTACCTCAGCTCTGCTGTTTGGTTGCTCAAAGGCTTCAAGGCCATCCACGTCGAACACATCCATAGGGAACAAAATGCTCATGCCGACGCCCTCGCCGGACTCGCTTCGGCCTACTCTGCTTCGGAACATCGTTCCATCTCCTTCAGCTCCATTGACAAGCCCAGCTTCGAGCTCGAGGTCCTGAGCCAAGAGATACTCAACATAGAGCCCAGACCGAGCTGGATGGACGAGATCATTGGCAACCTGCGAGACAACATCCTCCCCACCGACAAGAAGGATGCCCACCGACTCCGAAATAAAGCCGCCCTCTTCTGGCTCAACCCGAACGGCAAGCTCTACCGAAGATCATTCACTGGCCCCTACTTGCTGGTTGCACACCCCCATCAGGTACCCGGCATCATTGAAGAACTCCATGCCGGAGACAGCGGCTGCCACTCCGGTGGACGCTCCCTCGCACGCCGAGCCATCACTCAAGGGTATTGGTGGCCAACAATGAAGAAAGATTCCGAAGAGTTTGTAAAGCGTTGTTGGAAGTGCCAGATGTTCGCTCCTATCATTCATCAGCCGGCTCGGGATCTCAGTCCCCTCACCAGCCCATGGCCTTTCTCCCAGTGGGTCATGGATATCGTTGGAAAGCTCCCTGTCGCTCCGGGAGGATTTAAGTTTCTTCTAACCGCCACCGACTACTTCTCCAAATGGGTCGAGGCCGAACCCCTAGTTACCGTTGAGGAAGCGGACATCATTCGTTTCGTTTGGTGGAATATTATCTCTCGCTTCGGTGTACCCTTCGCCATCATTACCGACAACGGGAGCCAATTTACCGGACAGAAATACCGGGCCCTTTTGGACGAGTACAGCATCAAATGGGACACTTCTACCCCATATTATCCCCAGGGCAACGGGCAGGCCGAAGCCGCAAACAAGGCAATTTCATCCGGGCTGAAGCGTCGACTTGAATCGCGCCGGGGCAAGTGGGCCGAGGAGCTCCCTCGGGTGCTCTGGGGCTACCGTACAATGCCTCGGCGATCCACAGGCCGCACCCCCTTTTCCTTGGCATTTGGAATGGAAGCTGTCATCCCCCTCCAGGTTGGGCTCCCAACAATTCGAACCAAAAATTTTGACGAGTCGGTAAATGACGAAAATATCGCAGCGGACCTCGATCTGGCCGAAGAGGAGCGTGAGAATGCAAGAATCAAGCTTGCATCATATCAGCAAGAGGTTGCCAAGGGCTACAACCGTAGCATCCGTCTTCGGTCGTTTAAACCGAACGACCTTGTCTGGAAGAAGGTGGTGGAGAAGTCCAAGAAGAGAAAACTGATGCCTAATTGGGAAGGCCATTTCCGAGTCCTCAAGCATCTTGGCTTAGGGAATTATAAGCTAGAGAAGTTGGATGGTTCTCCAATTGCCAAGACCTGGAACGCTAACAACCTGAAGAAATTTTACAGATAGACAAGCTTCGGTACCAGGGGCTTACCTGTCTTCTCCCTTTTTAAAAGTTTCTTTTATTTTCCAAGTTATGTGGTAGAGACCAACTCATATCTGTAATGGCACGTTCCACTCTAGTCTTAATGAGAATTTACTTTTCTCTTATTCTTACTTTGCTCTTGTCATTTCCTTTTCGTACTCGGTTCGTCCCTCCTCGGACCGTTTTATCCAGACTTCAGGGACCGTCCTCCTTGGGCAACCCCCTCGGGCGGATCGGGCGGATCTCTCACCAAGTCATCACGACCTCCTCGGTCGTTCGGACTTTCGGTCGATCGCATTAAGGACACTCGGTATTCGTCCCGAGCCCCTTATACCGACCTACCAATAAGTCATCCATTGTTTGGATTCACTACGTCCCGAAGTCATGGTCAGCGCCATCTCCACTTCGGGACCCTAGCCCTAATCTAAACAGCCTCACCTCACCACACTAGGTGTGCTTCACTCAATCTACAACCTAGGGACCGAGGTAAGTTAAACCGATGCATGGGCATACAAAATTCAAAAATTCTATACTTGCCTCCGCTCAACCAACTCGGTCCTATGTTATCCAACCGACGGTTGGTGTAGGGGTTCGATTATTTGGGACCTTGACCATGGCTCTGGCTAGAATCCTTCCTTCGCAGCTCCGTGCTTCCGCCGCTGGACTTGCAACAAGTCACTAGGGCTTGTATTGTCCAGTGACCCTCCGACGATCAAGTTAGATCGCAGGGGAAGTGTTTAGGTCTAGGGTTAGGATAGTGTGGCGTACCTCTTTCAGGTGTGTATCCCTTTGTATTTATAGAACTAGGTTTACTTGGCCTCCAAGCTAGTGCGTGGAGAATACGCTCGGGTAACCACCTCGGGTGACGTCATACATGACGAAAGGAATGAAATGGTTACGGAGCACATGGCCATGCCTGATCCCAATGATTACGCCTACCCTATGAGGAGCATGACCTTCGCGGGGCCCATCTGGCGTAACTATCTTTCCTAAACGCCTTTGAAAATACCGGAGCAACGACAAAGCTGAGGGTGGCTCCGAGGTATTCAGGAGCCGACCCCTGAATATTCAACCGAACCGAATACCGAAGGGGACTTGTCATCCATCCGTGACCCGGGCCTTCCTTAGCCGTCGGTTCGCAATTCATGGCCAGGTTACCGGGCTGGTAACCGAGGCCACTACAATAGCCCCTCAACGCTCTAGAGCACCACCCCTTGGCTCTAAGGAGTTGATTTCTCTTGTGAGCCGACGCGTTTTAGCTCTTAGCGAATGTGATACCGAAGAATTGAGCAGCCTCGGAGGTGACTGAGTAGCCAACCCCAGCCTTGGGAGCCACGTGTTAATCATCACCGAGATGTATGACATCATGAGTCGCCTCGGCACGTGAAGTGTCAAATGATTGGTACGAAACGTCCCTTCGGAGACACGTGTCAATGCGTAAATGGCTCGGAGGGTGGCGCGCCTGACCTCGGTACAGACTCTTGGATGTTGACTGTCCGATGGGGACACGTGTCAGAGATCCAACAGCTCGGTGCGCGACGCTTCGTTTCCCGCGCGACCCTTCGTACGTTCCATTATAAATAAAGGGCAACAGGAGAGAGAAAGGCACCCAACCCTCCAGTCGACGTCGAACCGCTGCTGCCCTCTCTTGCCAAACTGAGATCGTGATTTCGAGCGATTTGGTAGTGAATCTTCACACTAAACTCTGGTATGTTGATCTCCACTCATTAATCTTCAAGTTTCGTTGATTTTCTTGAGCTCTTTCACCGTATTTGATGTGCATTGAGGCGGAGACGCCACCCACCGTCGTCTGGTTCGCGGCGGAGCTGGCATTTCTCGCCGATGTCCATGTTCTTCCCGAGCCCTAAATTCTTCCCGAGGCCTAAACTCATCCCGAGGCCTATCTTCAACCTTTAGATCGCAAGGATTAGTTTGGGGCCCCCGAGGACTCTTCCCGAGGAGGAGTACCCCAAAAATAACCGAGGCCTGTAGGTTCCGAGGAGTGAGGACCATTTCGTCCCGAGCATTGCGCCCTTCTGCTTTACCCCAAGCATATAGCTAACGGGTTTTCGCACGTTTTCCTTTTGTTAGGCAGGGGCGAATAGTCGTTGAGCTCACTTCGGATAGCTCCAGTAGTTCTGACTCCTCCTCGGTCGAAGGTATCTTTCAAGAGATTTGGGCCCAAAGACTTTACCGGATCCCAATTGATTGCATCGAACCGGTTGACCCAAACCGAGCTCCCCGAGAGATTACTTCACTCGATCCTTGGGAAATGGAGGCCCCCAGTACGTCAAACCAGGGACCGGGGCCGTTTGCGAATGCGCCCGAGGAAGTGAGGGGGTGCCGAAGACCGATGAGGCCCTACACATACCGAAACAAGTATTTCACCGGCGCCCCGGCCGCCTATGCCGAGTTCAAAAGGATTTACAGCATTCCTCCGGACGTTGAAGTTCGGTTGCTCCCAGATACCAACCCCAAAAAACTTCCGCACCGCCCAGGGGAGTTGATCTTTCCCCTGATGGCTATCACCGAGGGCGGAATCAGGTTTCCCCTTCACTAGTTTGTCCGCCGGGTGCTCCGAACCCTCAGCCTCACCTCTTCTCAGCTCACGGTGAACTCCTACCGAATCATCACCAGTATTATCGAGTTGAGAAGACAGTTTCACCTGACCTTAGGGCTCGAAGAGCTCTTCGGGGTCTACCTGGTAGGAGTCAACCGAGATCACGACCGGTACTACCTTTCCTGTCGGACGGGGTACGACACGTTCCTGATTGACCACCTACCGGACTCCGAGGAGTGGGCAAGTATCTATGTCTCGGTCACCGGGAACTTCATGTTCGGGCCCGAAGAGAGCATAGATACTACCACCAGAGTTCAATTCCGGACTTGAGCTCCTGGTCGGTAATTTATTCTTCGGTAGATTACTCTTCAGTAACTAACTTGTAGATTTCCGTTATAGCTCGCATACTTGCATTGATTTTCTTGTCTTGGTACTTCTTTGCAGCCGAAGGCGTCGTTCAGGAGCTTCGGGAAATGGCTGTTCGAGGTCGGATAACCGCAGCCTACGTGATCCCCATCACGAGCTGGTACGCCCCTGAACTTCTCGGGTACGTGCCCACGTACACGAGCTATCTAAAGAAGAAACCGAGGTGGCAGGGAGTACCGAGGGCAGAAAGAGGGGGAGGCCGAGGGCGAGGCCGAGGGAGAGGAAGAGGAAGAGGAAGAGGGACAGGGGAAGGAGGTGAGGGAAGGAACACGCAGGAGACCGAGGGCAGCAACTCCGGGCCCCGGGGCATTCTAAGGGAGGAGGTTGACCAAGAAACCCCAGAGAGGACCGGGCTGAGCGAAGAGATGGCGGGTCCGGGATCCCGAGAAGTCTTGATTTTGAGAAGACAGAGGCCTCGGGGATGAGGCGCCGGCTTTGTGATCGGCACTCCTGGAGCTGGGACCTCGAGGACGAGGGTGCCTGGGGAGAAAGGGTGGAGACCTTCGTGATCAACGAGGAGGAGGAGGGCCGAGGGGCAGAGACCGGGGGGGAAGGCACCGATGCCGAGACCATGGTCCCAGCAAGGGAGATGCCCTGGGCTCCCGAGGTCCGTCACTATGCCGGGCGCTTGATCACCCATGCTGATAGTGCCGCTACCAACATTGGTACAGTGTACGGGCTACTTCAGTCCGCCATTCTCCCTCGGGACGCCAGAGCTGTGAAGGGCCTCACCGAGGACCTTTGCGGGGAGATAGCTCAGGCTCTTCTGGCGGTAAGTTGTTGTTACTCGCTGCTTATACCCTTCGGTTAGTCGTTTACACTTGTAATATTTTCCATTTGTTGACAGGCTGGTGCTCGGGCTCTAGCTGTGAATGACCGATGCAAGGCCCGAGAGAGGGAGGTGGAGGAGCTGAAACAGACCCTTGCCCAGAGGGAAGATGATCTCAGGATAGCCCGGGAGACCTGTGAACTCTATCTCACCAACTTCCAGCGCTGCGACAGGGAAAGGTTGCTTGCCGAGGCCAAGGCTGACAAGGCTGAGGAGGATACCAATATTCTGAGGGCCACCCGAGCTCGCGAGGTTGAGGCTGCTAGGAACAGGGGCTACGACGAAGGCTGGGACGCAGCCGGGGTGGAGTACAAGAAGCAAGTTTGGGAGATTGAAGCCGAGCTTTACAGGTATCGCTTCTTGGATGGACTTCGGTTCGGCCATGAGGCTCTTCTGAAGAAATTTGATCTCCCAGCCGACTCTGAACTCCGAGTCTTGCCCGAGGCGCCTCCCGAGGAGCTTGTCATGCCCGAGGAGGGGGACGAGCAGGTGCTTGATCTTGAGGCGGAGATTCTCCCGGAGGTTTAAACCATTCCTGCCGCCGTTGTTCCAACCGAAGATGCGATCCAGACTCCCCATCCTCCCAGCACTTAGGATTTTCTTTTTTCTTTTAATTTCTGTTTGGCTGGACGGTTTCGAACATTTGGAATTTACCGTTCCAGGGTTTGTAAATATTTTTTGCTTAACAGGCGCCGAACAGTTGGCCGAAGCCTGATTGGATGTGATAGTTTTGATCTAGGGCTTTAACTTGCAATCCATTTTGCTGTCTTTAAATGAATGCTTTCTTTCCCTTCACGACTTGTTTATTTTTGAGATGCTTGTATGGCTATGTGGTTATAACCGAAGGGTGACTCTGCCTATGCTTCGGTTAAATGTTGCGGAGCAACGAGGCAGGGTTTAACCGAAGCACTAACCGAGGCAATTCTCAAAAATGTTTGTCAAAAATTTGAACTATTTGCAGCCCCTGTGCTGGGGCGCTTGCCTGGGGGAATCAGTCAAGTTGATCAAAGCGTCCTAGCGTGTTCGCCAAAGTTCCAACCGTCGGTTGGATAACATAGGACCGAGTAGGTTGAGCGGAGGCAAGTATAGAATTTTTGAATTTTGTATGCCCCTGCGTTGGTTTAACTTACCTCGGTCCCTAGGTTGTAGATTGAGTGAAGCACACCTAGCGTGGTGAGGTGAGGCTGTTTAGATTAGGGCTAGGGTCCTGAAGTGGAGATGGCGCTGACCATGACTTTGGGACGTAGCGAATCCAAACAATGGATGACTTATTGGTAGGTCGGTATAAGGGGCTCGGGATGAATGCCGAGTGTCCTTAATGCGATCAACCGAAAGTCCGAACGACCGAGGAGGTCGTGGTGACTTGGTGAGAGATCCGCCCGATCCGCCCGAGGAGGACGGTCCCTGAAGTCAGGATAAAACGGTCCGAGTAGGGACGAACCGAGTACGAAAAGGAAATGACAAGAGCAAAGTAAGAACAAGAGAAAAGTAAATTCTCATTAAGACTAGAGTGGAACGTGCCATTACAGATACGAGTTGGTCTCTGCCACATAACTTGGAAAATAAAAGAAACTTTAAAAAAGGGAGAAGACAGGTAAGCCCCTGGTACCGAAGCTTGGCTATCCGTAAAATTTCTTCAGGTTGTTAGCGTTCCAGGTCTTGGCAATTGGAGAACCATCCAACTTCTCCAGCTTATAATTCCCTGAGCCAAGATGCTTGAGGACTCGGAAAGGGCCTTCCCAATTAGGCATCAGTTTTCTCTTCTTGGACTTCTCCACCACCATCTTCCAAACAAGGTCGTCCGGTTTAAACGACCGAAGACGGACGCTACAGTTGTAGCCCTTGGCAACCTCTTGCTGATATGATGCAAGTTTGATTCTTGCATTCTCACACTCCTCTTCGGCCAGAACGAGGTCCGCAGCGATATTTTCGTCATTTACCGACTCGTCAAAATTTTCGGTTCGAATTGTTGGGAGCCCGACCTGGAAGGGGATGACAGCTTCCATTCCAAATGCCAAGGAAAAGGGGGTGCGGCCTGTGGATCACCGAGGCATTGTACGGTAGCCCCAGAGCACCCGAGGGAGCTCCTCGGCCCACTTGCCTCGGCGCGATTCAAGTCGACGCTTCAGCCCGGATGAAATTGCCTTGTTTGCGGCTTTAGCCTGGCCGTTGCCCTGGGGGTAATATGGGGTAGAAGTGTCCCATTTGATGCCGTACTCGTCCAAAAGGGCCCGGTATTTCTGTCCGGTAAACTGGCTCCCGTTGTCAGTAATGATGGCGAAGGGTACACCAAAGCGAGAGATAATATTCCGCCAAACGAAACGAATGATGTCCGCTTCCTCAACGGTAACCAGGTGTTCGGCCTCGACCCATTTGGAGAAGTAGTCTGTGGCGGTTAGAAGGAACTTAAATCCTCCCGGAGCGACATGGAGCTTTCCAACGATATCCATGCCCCACTGGGAGAAAGGCCATGGGCTGGTGAGGGGACTGAGATCCTGAGCCGGCTGATGAATGATAGGAGCGAACATCTGGCACTTCCGACAATGCCTTACAAACTCTTCGGAATCTTTCTTCATTGTTGGCCACCAATACCCTTGAGTGATAGCTCGGTGTGTGAGGGAGCGTCCACCGGAGTGGCAGCCGCTGTCCCTGGCGTGGAGTTCTTCAATGATGCCGGGTACCTGATGGGGGTGTGCAACCAGCAAGTAGGGGCCAGTGAATGATCTTCGGTAGAGCTTGCCGTTCGGGTTGAGCCAGAAGAGGGCGGCTTTATTTCGGAGTTGGTGGGCATCCTTCTTGTCGGTGGGAAGGATGTCATCTCGCAGGTATCCAATGATCTCGTCCATCCAGCTCGGTCCGGGCTCTATGTTGAGTTTCTCTTGGCTCAGGACCTCGAGCTCGAAGCTGGGCTTGTCAATGGAGCTGAAAGAGATGGAACGATGTTCCGAAGCAGAGCAGGCCGAAGCGAGTCCGGCGAGGGCGTCGGCATGAGCATTCTATTCCCTAGAGATGTGTTTGACGTGGATGGCCTTGAAGCCTTTGAGCAACCGAACAGCAGAGCTGAGGTAAGTATGCATTCGGTCGTCCCGAGCCTCATATTCTTCCGACAACTGGTTAACCACTAACTAAGAATCGCTGTAGATTACAAGTTCTTCAATGCCGAGGGCTTCGGCGGTCTTGAGTCCGGAGATGAGCGCTTCATATTTGGCCTCGTTGTTGGAGGCCGGAAAGTTGATGGAAAGGGAGCTTTCATGTAGAACACCTGAGGGAGAGAGGAGTACAATCCCAGCCCCGGTGCCTCGGCTATTTGAGGCACCATCCACATACATATTCCAAACATCGCCATGGAAGAGTTTCCAAGTGGTGCTAAGGTTTGCTTGGAGAACGGCTTCGGGGTGGGGAGTCGGGGTTGAAGCGAGGACGTCAGCCTGAGTGAGCTCGGCGATGAAGTCGGTGAGGACCAGAGCTTTGATTGCTGTCCGAGGCTGGAAGTGGATTTCAGAGTTCGCGAGCTCGATGGCCCACTAGGAGATTCGGTTGGAGAGGTCCGCCTTTCGGAGGAGCGACTTGAGTGGGTACTCGGTAACCACAATGATGCGGTGGGACTGGAAGTATGGGGCAAGCTTCCGAGAGGCAGAGACGAGGGCGAGAACGAGCTTTTCCAATTGAAGGTAGCGCGTCTCGGCGGGTGTCATTGTCTTACTGGAGTAGTAGATAGGTTGGTGCTCACGTCCCTCCTGTCGAACGAGGACCGAGCTTATCGCATGCGCGGAAACGGCAAGATACAGGAACAAATCCTCCTGGTCCCGAGGTGTGACGAGGAGCGGGGCCTCGGAGAGATAGGCCTTCAACTGCTGTAGGGCTCGGTCGCAATCTTCCGTCCAGTTGAAACTGCGTCGGCTGCCTTTGAGGAGGGCAAAGAATGGCTGGCATTTGTCGGTGGAGCGACTGATGAATCTATTCAGGGCGGCGGCCATGCCGGTTAGGCGTTGTACATCCCTCTTTTTGTGAGGAACCGAGAGTTTCTCAATGGCTAGGAGCTGTGTAGGGTCGGCTTCAATATCGCGTCGAGAGACGAGGTGACCGAGGAATTTACCAGAGCTTACCCCGAAGGCGCATTTCTCGGCGTTGAGGCATAGCTTGTGCTTTTTGAGGATTTCGAAGGCCTCGGCAAGGTGAGTCAGGTGGTCGCCGGCCATCATGCTTTTGACCACCATATCGTCGATGTAGGCCATCATGGTGTCTCCTAGTAAACGCTTGAACATCTTGGTTATCATTCCCTGAAAATTTGCCCTGGCGTTCTTCAGACCGAAGGGCATAACGAGATAACCGAAGATCCCATGGGGGGTGATGAAGGCCGTGTTCTCAACGTCTCCTTCGTTCATGGCGATCTGGTGGTAGCCTCGGTAGGCATCCATGAAACTGAGTCGGTCATGGCCTGCCGTTGCATCAACGAGCTGGTCGATCTGTGGGAGGGGAAGAAGTCCTTTGGGGAGGCGTCGTTGAGGTTAGAATAATCGACGCAGACCCGCCATTTGCCATTCTTCTTTTTGACCACCACGGTGTTGGCCAACCATTTGGGGTATTGTACTTCTCGGATGGCTTTCGCGTTTAGGAGTATGTTGACCTCTTCGATGACTGCCTCGAAATGAACCGGGGAGGACCTCCTTGCTTTTTGTACGACCAGGCGCTTGGCTCGGTCGATGTTGAGCTCGTGGCTGATGAACTTGGGATCGACCCCGGGCATTTCATAGGGGGTCCAGGCGAAAACTTCAATGTTGTTTTTGAGAAAGTTCACCATGTCGTTCCGCTTGGTGTCACTAAGTGAGGAACCGACAAGGAAGAAACGTGAACCATCTTCGGTGATGGGGATGGTGACAAGATCCTCAATAGCTTTCTCGTCGGCTGGCCTGCCGACATCTTCCAAAACTGGGGCTTCGGGCACTTCGATGAGGTTGACTCTGGAAGTCTGCTTGCTGCTCCGGACCGCATTGACATAACACCTTTTGGCCGCGGTTTGATCTCCGTATAGGTCCTCCTGTCGTCCGTTGGCACATATGAAGCGAACCACCTGGTGATAGGTAGAGGTGATAGCCTTTAACTTATGGAGCCAGGTACACCTAACAATGGCGTTGTAAGGGCTTGGGACATCGACCACGACAAATTCCAAGTCGAGTACGACCGAGCCGTCGCGGACTGGGAGAGTGATCAAACCGAGGGGCCAGACTGGAGCCCCGTTGAAGCTGATGAGGGGGACTTCGGAGGGACGAAGGTCGGCGTCTGAGAGTTTCAAGTCTTTAAACAGGGAGTAATACATGACTTTGGCTGAGCTGCCCTGGTCTACGAGGACGCGTCGGACGTTGAAGGCGCCGATGCGTAGCGTGACCACGAGGGCGTCATTATGTGGGAGTTGGACGCGGGCGAGATCCTTCTCGGTGAATGTGATTGTCCACTTAGCTCCGTCGTCGGTCTGGGGCCACTTTGCTTCGGGACCGACTAGCATGACCTGTTTTGAAGAGGAGGCGTCATCCATGTAGACACCTCCCAAACGGGGCATCGCCATACAGATTGATCATGTTTGTTGCTCGATTGGTTGCTTGCTTCGTAAACCAAAATCATGGACATTCCCATGGCTAGGAACATCGCCACATGATAGCGGTTATCATCAAAACAGAGTCGCCACCCAGTTTATTAAAACTAGGAAAATAGATAGAGATTCTGGGTACGGGAGCCAAAAGTACAGTAAGGGGAAGGTGTTAGGCACCCCTCTCTGCCCAGCCGTGAGACTGGCCCATAGTTATTCAACATAAGACATGTAGATGCTTTGTTTAATTCTAACACATAGTTTGTTTAATTAAGCCTTTAAACAGTAAGTAAAGTGAGCCAGTGCGATAAGTAAAGCATGCGTCAGAAAGCAGAACAAAGCAAGCTATCCCAGGGAGATGGATCCCGCGGCCGGTGAATAGATGTCACGGCCGAGGGATCCTCCTGGTTTGATGTATCGGCCGAGGAATTGAAGCCCCGGTCGATGTTCTTCCTCACACCAGACAGAAACGTTAATAGATAATCAAAACACTACGATTAGTCATGAATACAGTAAATAAGACAAACCAGAGGCCGTTGGGCTCCACCTTGATCCCTCAGTTGCTTGATTGCTTCGGATTGGGTGTGATTGACTGATTGCTCCTCGGAAAACCCTAGGGTTAGGGTTTGAACTTCGGGGTTTGATTGCTGGATTGGTGGCTGCCTTCGGGAGGTTAGGGCTTTTGAAGAGGGGGTTTGAGAGAGTATTTTTGCAGAGTATCGTGGCTTGAGAGGGTGATTCCACTTATCAATTTCGGAGCCCAAAGGCTCCTTTATATAGGCATAGGGATGACTCACTCAAACCAATCAAATGGTACGATTGCAATGCAATACGAACTCTTCGTTGTAATCTCTGAACGTAGCCCGAACACATCGGGAAGGTAGTGTAGTTGGATTAAACAATTGACAGAACGTGCCAGAGTCTGGAAAAAAGGACGATCTGGCGGCCGAGTAATGGATGTCTCGGCCGAAGGATAGATCTTGCGGCCGAGGGATTGATCTCTCAGGGAGATTTTCTAGCAACAGGTTGCTCGGGTGAGGAAATGATGTTAAGGCCGTGAGATCAATGTTACGGCCGACAGATGGATTCTCCTAGGCTTCTGTATTTTCTGTCTGAAAGGCTGTATGGCTCTGAATTGGGTCCTCTAAGTGGCTCAAAGTTCTTACCGAAAGTCCTAAGGTTCTCAAGAAGGCAATCAGCAATTACTGTATCCATTTCATCATCGGGATGGTCCCCAAGGTGGGACTTGAAATAATCGTTAGGCCAAATTGGGGTGTCTACAATCCAACTCGGCGCGAATGATACGAGCAGCTTCGGAGTTTAGAGGGCCGTGGATGACATGAATCGTCTGGACCTCTTCTTCGGTGCGTGTCTCGGCTTGTTGTGCCCGAAGCCTCGTCTTCTCATGATCGATCAGGTTACCGAGATGGCCGCCGGCGACAAGCTGCTCCAAGTAGGCCTTGAAGGGCTTGCAGGCGGTGGTAAAATGACCTTGCTCGTTGTGGTAGCTACATCGGACGATCGGGTTTTTGGTTTGGAAAGGAGAAGAAAGGCTGGTCCTTTACCTGGTCGATAATCCTGTAAATGGGAATAGTAAAGACGGTCTTCTCGGCATTGAAGTCGCTTGGCCTCGGTGCCTTCCTCGGGGACTGTTTGATATTGTTGACTTGTTTCTTTTGAGTTGATACCGAGGCGGGAGCCGGAGAGGACACCAAGATGAGTGGTGTCTTGGAGCTCGTGGACTTCCCGATGCCCCTTTCTGCTTTAGATTCGATGAGTTGGCACCATCCCTCAATGTGAGTCATGAGGTCCTTCATAGAGTTAGGTTTGTGTCGGGCAAGGTCGTCGTAGACCTGCTTGTCTTGGGCGGTGAGGCCGAGTTTGAACCCGCGGGCCGAGATGACACCATCGCAGCCTTCAATTTCGTTGAACAATTCCCAGTAGCGACCGGCGTATTGCCGGAGCGTTTCGTCGGGTCATTTTCGGAGGGAAAGGAGGGAGTCGATCTCCTTCTCGTGCTTTTTGCTCATGACAAACCGAGCCATAAAAGCATCGCAGAGGGAGTTGAAAGAGGAGATTGACCGGACGGGGAGCTGGTTAAACCAGGTAAGGCCAGGTTCCCGAGGCTTGCGGGAAAGACCTTACAGAGGAAAGCATCATCCGAGGGCTCGTTACGGAGGAAAAGGGACATAACAAGTTTGTACTGTACCAAGTGAGTGTATGCCTCGATTTTGCCGTCGTACTTGGCAAATTTGGGTTGGGTGAAGCCTTTCGGGGGGGTGACTGAATCAATCTCCCTTGTGAAGGGGGAGGTCATGAGCCTCTCGAGCCGGGCATCGCGGTGAGGTCGGATCGAACGGTCGGAACCGTCTGGATGCTCGGTCGCGGTACGCCTTTTCGGGGCCAACCGGTCCAATCTTTCATGCTCCTTCCTCTTCGGTTGAGTGCTACCCGACTTTTGGGGGGAGCGCTCGTGTCAATGCTTCTTGTAGCTATCTCGAGCATAGGGCTCGAGGCGCTCGGTGACCTTGCTTCCGTCGCCCTTCTCCTTGGGACGTAAGATGAACGGGCTTTCTGAACGAGCGTTTTTGAGTCGCTCATGATACCCTTTGGTTTGGAATTCCAGGAGGCCGAAGTCTTCGTTAGCAGCTTTGGTGAAACTGGGAGTGGGCTCGCGGCGGCCCTTCCCAATCCTGACTGGATGGGTGGAGGAGGCGGAGATGCTTCCGGCACCAAGCCTTTCGAAGGCGGACGACTTCCCGCGGGGGCCTCTGGGGTAGGGAGAAGGGGAGCGTTCCCTGCGTCCAGCATCTCTTCTGTTATGACCTTCTGACGGCGGCTCAAGGCGATCCTTGGCTGAAGGGCACGATTGGTGCTCCACTAGGTGGCCTCCCTCACGGCTGCGGGGAGGGCTATGATGGCTTCTCTTTCCGTCGCGGCTCCCGGCGGAGTGGGACGGTGAGATCTGGAGGAGGTGCTTGATCTCCGCCAGGTCGTCCCGGATGTGCCTATCGCGCTCGAAGACCGTTGTCAGGTCGTCGATCTTCCGCTCCAGTTGGCGGATGTAGGTTTGAAGTTCGGTGGTAGCCCCCGCGTCCTGTGTCGATGTTCCGACCCCGACTCCGATTGACATGTGAGCCTTTCCCAGGGCGCCTGGTCCGCTGGAGGCCAGGTTGTGGTCTTCGAGAGGGCCGGACCGAGGGTAGTTTCGCTTGGATGCGGATCGTCGACTTCCACCATGGCTGGCGCAGGAAGCTTTGAACGGAGCTCTCAAAGACAGAGGTGATTGATTTGAGAATAGCAGCTAGGTCCCCAGCAGAGTCGCTAATTGTAGGGGTTCGATTATTTGGGACCTTGACCGTGGCTCTGGCTAGAATCCTTCCTTCGCAGCTCCGTGCTTCCGCCGCTGGACCTGCAACAAGTCACTAGGGCTTGTATTGCCCAGTGACCCTCCGACGATCAAGTTAGATATCAGGGGAAGTGTTTAGGTCTAGGGTTTGGATAGTGTGGCGTACCTCTTTTAGGTGTGTATCCCTTTGTATTTATAGACCTAGGTTTACTTGGCCTCCAAGCTAGCGCGTGGAGAATACGCTCAGGTAACTGCCTGGGGTGACGTCATACATACATGACGAAAGGAATGAAACGTTTACAGAGCACATGGCCAGGCCTGATCCCAATGATTACGCCTACTGTATGAGGAGCATGACCCTCGCGGGGCCCATCTAGCGTAACTGTCTTTCCTGAACGCCTTTGAAAATACCGGAGCAGGGACAAGGCTGAGGGTGGCTCTGAGGTATTCAGGAACCGACCCCTGAATTTTCAACCGAACCGAATACCGAAGGGGACTTGTCATCCATCCGTGACTCGGGTCTTCCTTAGCCGTCGGTTCGCAATTCATGGCCAGGTTACCGGGCTGGTAACCGAGGCCACTACAATACCAAAATTAAAGCAGATATGCCATCTAAAGGTACCCCAGAAGTTGTCCATATAGCCCAATGCTGCCTGGGCACAAGAAGAAAACATAATCATGACCAAGTAGAGAAACTCAATAGGGCAATTGTTTTCCCAAAGAATCACACTAAACGATTTCTCAACGTATTATAAATGGAAGCAACCAGCCAATAAAGAACATATTACTCACCCAATATTGGAGAATCGATAACCCTCAAAAACACGGTTACATATAAGAACAGATATGTTGAAACCCCTAAGTACAAATGGGAAGTACTTTTTCTTTCCCAATATCTGCAGAAACAAAAATCTGGTAAAATATGACAACAATTAGATGTGGATGCTAAAAGCTTTAATCTAAAGACTACAGTCTTTCTAAAGGAGTAATAAGTTGGCTTAATTGCAAGAACACCCCCTAAACTATCACTTTAGCAACTTCACCCCCTTAAGTTTCAATTCGAGCAACTTCACCCCTTAACTACCAAATTCGAGCAACTTCACCCCTCCCCCATTTTTCGTTAAAAAAAAAGGATGGAGACGAATAAAATTACCTACGTACCCCTTTTATTTTAAAAAACCCGTGATAACCCAACCCAACCCTATCTCTTCTTCTCTCTCTCTTACGTGCGATACATCTCTTCTCTCCCTCTCTTCCGCCTCTTTCTCTTCTTCCTCCTATCTTTCAGTTCCTGATGATGGAAACCTACCCAAGCTAGTCGACGACGATTTGCTACTTGCTTCTCCTCCAGACGACGACAACGTGCTTCCCCAAAGAACGATGATGACCTGCTTCCCCCATCCGTAAGTTCTCCGTTAAGTTGTTTTAGGGCTAAAAAATTGGTTGTTTTGTTGTTTATTGAGGTTTAGGGCTTAAAAATTGGGTTATGTTGTTTTCGAATTTAATATGCTCTAAATTTTCGAGATTAAGGGCTTAAAAAATAGAGATTTAGGGCTAAAAAATTGGGTGTTTTGTTGTTTATTGAGGTTTAGGGCTAAAAAATTGGGTTATGTTGTTTTTGAATTTAATAAGCCCTAAATTTACAAGATTAAGGGCTTAAAAAATAGATTTCCTCTACAAATCTGAAAGATTATGGCTTGAAAGAATTGGGAATTGGGCATTGGGGATTACGGCTAAGTGCATAAAAAATTATGGTTTAGGCCTTAGAATATTGTTGTTAATAAAGTAAAGTAGGGCTTAAAAAAAGTCGTATTCAGTTCAGGGATTTATTTTTTTTGTCTTTTAATAGTAGAGTAAAATATTGTTGTTCATGGTTGGGTAGGCAATATTATAAGCCATAAAAAATTAAGCCCCACAGGCAATTTTACTTCTCCTGTTATTAATCTAAGTTATTTGTTGCACAGAAATCATGGTGGACCTCAGGTGTACATTGTTCATGCGCATAGGTGGTAAACTAGTCAGGGGTTCGCAGGCTAAATACTTGAATGGGGTTATTGTAGAAACGAAGGTAGATCCAGATTCCTTTAGCTTTTATGACTTGATGGATATAATTAGGGAATGCTGTTTTTTTGGAGTCAACCACAGGGTCATCTGCAGCATCTTGTGGGAGTGGTAGTACCACTAGCAGTGCAACAATGCCAAGCACTACCCCAGGCAGTTAACCCAAGGAGAACCGTCAACCCAAGGCAGTACCCAGAAGTTTAACACTTGAAGACCATGTGGTGGAATTTTAATTTAGTACTTAAGACTATTGTTATTCTCCCAATGTGGTGTGTTTTTAAGACTATTGGACCTTTATGTGGGACAGATTGTAACTGATGCCGTGTCTGTGGCAGAGACTATTTTGTGGGTACGTTTATATTTTGTTGACAATCTGTTATGTTTTGGAATCAATGGAATTGTGTCCTTCATTATTTCTGAGGTGCCTTGTCAAAATTATGGACTGAATGTGAAATCTGGAAATGCATTGTGTAATCTGGAAATACATTTGTGTAATCTGCAGGCTTGGAGCTTA
This sequence comes from Rhododendron henanense subsp. lingbaoense, assembly GCA_020567845.1. Classification (NCBI taxonomy): domain Eukaryota; kingdom Viridiplantae; phylum Streptophyta; class Magnoliopsida; order Ericales; family Ericaceae; genus Rhododendron; species Rhododendron henanense. The sequence continues at coordinate 25,814,865 of CM036318.1, forward strand.
AAAAGAGCAGGGTTTGGTGGTTACAAACACCAAGGTTATTGTGTTAAAAAAATAGAGTTTTTTTGTGGTTAAAAACAGCAGGGTTTTGGTGTTCCGAAGTGCAGTTTTTTGGACAGTTTTTGAAGCTTCAAAGGTGCTGTTTTTGGACCTTCAAAAGTGCAGTTTTTTTGTGCTTAAAAATTGGAGTTTTTTGTGCTTAAGAACTGCCGGGTTTGTGGTTCAAAACTGCAGTTTGTGTTAGTTAGGAAGTGTAGTTTTTGGAGCTTAGAAACTGCAGGGTTTTATGGTTCAAAACTGCAGTTTTTGGGCATATTTTTTGAGCTTTTAAACTGCAGTTTTGTGGTTATTAAATCCAGGTTGTGATAGTTAGGAAGTGCAGTTTTTGGAGCTTCAAAACTGCAGTTTTTGGACAGTTTTTGAAGCTTCAAAGGTGCTATTTTTGGACCTTCAAAAGAGCAGTTTTTTGTGCTTAAAAAGAGCAAGTTTTTGTGCTTCAAATCTGCGGTTTTTGGACAGTTTTGAAGCTTCAAAGCTGCTGTACGACCTTCAAAAGTTCAGTTTTTTATGCTTATAAATAGCAGGTTTTTGTGCTTCAAAACTGCAGGGTGAGTGGAGGTGGTGTGATGAAAGGGGGTAATTCTGGGGTAGTAGGAGGAGTATAAATGAGTTTTAGGTTTTTTCTGGTGGTGTAGAGGTGTGGAGGAGGAGAGGGATCATGTAGGGAGGAGGGAGGAGAAAAGATCTGGTGTAGAGAGAGAGAGAGAGAGAGAGAGAGAGAGAGTTTATAAAGGGTGAATAAGGGCTTTTTTTTTTTACGTTGAATTACTTTTCCATCCAATTTTGCAATTTTCCATCCAAATTCCTAACAGAATTAGACGGAAAATGGGGGAAGGAGTGAAGTTGCTCGAATTTGGTAGTTAGGGGGGGTGAAGTTGCTCGAATTTAAACTTAAGGGGGTGAAGTTGCCAAAAAGTAATAGTTTAGGGGGTGTTCTTGCAATTAAGCCTTGTTGGGGTCCACCCATAGCAATGGGGTTATTTTGTGTAACACTCTTAGTGTTGGGTGTTGAGCGTATTTACCCTTGGAGTCCCTAATATATAGTTGTAAACCCTATTAGGGTTAGTGTGTGACATAATGTGAGGGAGAGGGTGAGGCGAGCGTGGGGGGCCGGGTTGTGGCCTCCCGGAGAGGAACCGACGTGTGGTTCCCGAAGAGTTTTTTCATCTTTATTGTATATTGTGTGAATATATAATCAAATGGAGTTTTTCTCTGAAATCACTACGTGGGTTTGTGTGTGTAGTGTCCCTCGCGGTCCTAACAAGCCTAATAAGTACTTCCAACTTCCGAAATAGAACGAGTATACAACCTATTCACTTACATTGACTTGCAATAAAAAATTCAGAAGTTATTCAGTTGGGTCTAGTCAACATGGCTAAACTCTCCCAGTCCCACCTCATAGGGTGTGTCAAGTTTTTGAGTCTTACCACTTCCACCCTCCCCCAATCCATGGCCTCTCAATTGGCCGAAAAATAGGGAAAATCATGAAATTAGTGGAACTTCAAAGTAAAAATGGCCACAAAGAATAAAAGAAGACAATTCTATCATAGTAAAAATTTGTGACGGTCCCACGAATTTGTAATGTGAGTGATGTGGCATTGCTCATAATCTTCTCTTCTATAAAAGAGTGACTGTTTGTCGACTTTTCTCATTCCCAAACTACCCTCCTAACTTCCCCCCCCCAATACTCTTCTTCTTTCTTCTATATAGACTTTTCTCATTCCCAAACTACCCCTCCTAACTTTTCTCCCCCAAAACAGTCACAACTATTCCCTCCCCAGACACCCAAACAACACACCCCAACTCTGAACGGTTCCCCCAACTATACCACATCTACCCACCGCTCCAAATGCAAACCCACCCCAACCCCATTCCGCCCACACCTCCATCTCCATCTCCATCTCCATCTCCAACCACCCAAATTCTGCTGTAATTACCCAGACCGCCAGAGTTTCCGCCCCCGGACGACCTTCTGCAATTCAAACACCGCTGGAAAGAATTAACCCGTAAGTGCAACTTAAACAATTGTCTGACCCCATCTCTATCTATATACATACACACATCTGCATTTAACTTTGCTTTCCTAATGAATCATAGCATAACGCACACAGGGCCGGCCCAAGGGTTTTAGGTGCCCAAGGCCAATAAAAAAAAATGTGCCCTTAAAGAGTTGATACTTAACAATTTTTACAGCAACAATCACAATACAAGAAAGCCAAACCAATATAAAGTTCTACTAATCATTATATACGAACACAAAATAGAAAGTCTCCAAATAGGTAAATACATATTATCTCAAGAACGCATGAGTGTCACTTGAATATTACTCGTCTTGCATTTCTAGAAGCAAAACTATCAATTAAGTTTGTATAATCCACCTCTTTAACCAAGTCATTTTCAAAAGCAAAATACTTTATTCAAAGCCTCCGAGTATACTAGCCATTTTCTATCATATTTCTCTCCATTGGGTAAATGGCAAATATAGTGCACAGAAGAGAAATGTCTACTTTTCTCATTGTCATCCTTAGGAAAGGTAGCATCACCATTTCTTCTTACGGGACCTCTTTCAACCAATAAGTCCCTTAATTTTTGATCCATGTTATCCCAATTACATGGATCATCAATGTTCACAGGAGCGCATTCAATATTCAAGTCTTCATTTGGCTTGACATCCCTCGAACTTTCATTACTACTCTCATTGACACATTGATAGGCTTCCTCACCCCCCAAATCCTCACATTCTTCTTCATTCACCAAGTTTTTAGCGACATCAATCACCAAATTTTCGTGTTCTTCGACTGAACTTTGTACATTTTCGTTGCTTGAAAAGAACTTTTTAATAGCCCCTTTTTGAGAATTTATTAATGCTTCTGTCTTTTGCTTCTTTATTCTTTTCTGATGACCAGATAGTTGACGTTTAGGCATGATGCACCTAAGTAAGAATTAAAAAAAGAGGCTTATAACATTATTATTAATGATGCACTAATAAATAATCAGATAAATCAGATATTTTTAAATTTAAGCACACCAACTAATGTTAACTAAATCAGCACAAATCTAAGCACCACTAGCCAAGGCTCTGCATTTAACAACATAAGTACAAATCTAAGCACCACCAGCCAGGGCTCTGCATTTAACAACATATGTACAAATCTAAGCACCACCAGCCAGGGCTCTGCATAAGAAGAGAATACTTACCGATTTGAAGCCTCGCAAGTCGCAAGCAAATGGGACTCTAAGACTCCGCAGTGTGTATTATACTAGTAGTATATACTGGTCCTGCATTTCAATTTCCAATAAGCTTAAACACAAATCAAGTGGAGAATAAAAAAAGCCCTAATATCATTATCACTAATCAACTGAACTTAATTAAAGAGAGTCTGACTTCTCAATGTTCTCATAAGGAATATTAAATTACAAACTTCATTACTTCAACACAGTGCGGCAGCCGACAGTGCCCTTCGGCCCTTCGCAGTTCAGTTGATTAGAATTGATTAATATTACATTACAAACTTCAAAGAGAGACCTATTGTTTTGTCTATTGACTACCATTGAAACTTGAAACTGAAAGCACCGATCGAAAAAAAAAATTACCTCGAGCTCGATTCTCGAAGTCTCGAACACAGACACAGTTAAGGCCGGCCCAAAATCCCAGTTCGGCAGCTCCCCCTTCGTTTGGTGAAAGTCTCGAACACAGAGAACTAGAGAAGGGTGGTTTGAATCGATCGTCCGTTCCAGAAGGCCGAAGGGTTTGAATTCGAGAAGGATTAGAGAAGGGTTTCAATTTCAGCTTCCCCTTCGATTTTTCTTCGTTAATATTTTTTTTTGTTTTGTTTTGGGTGAGAGTTAGACGGTGAACTGTTAGAGAAGAAGGGTTTCAATCAAAGACCATTTAGATCTCTTATTTGCAAAAATGCCACCGAGCATTTTTTGGGCTTTGACTGGTTCCGTAGGCCACAGTTGGATTTTAATTGCAATGGGCCTTTTTTTTCCTTCTATAGGGCCCAAAAAGACTTCTAGTCAAACCCAAATACAAAAATTAGTGGAGTGCCCCTAAAATTTGGCCCTTTTGGGATGCCCAAGGCCCAGGCCTCTTGGGCCTTGGGGTTGGGCCGGCCCTGAACGCACACCAACTGCTCGATAGAATTACACTACTTTAATTGGTGTTGGATTAAAGAACTTCCTACCCTCCTAAGTATAAAAAAAGGGGAGTTGTTGTATTTACATGTGTGAGCTCAGTTTTAGGTATGAGATCAGTTTCACACAGTCGTGCGCCCAAATTGGTTTCTATGGGAATTGAGACCATTCTCCTATTTTCTTCCGTCTTCGATATGTCTATATGGTCACAAGTGGTTGCATCTTTTTTCTGGTATGGCTATGGCCGTGAGAATGGTTTGGGGTTTTTCACCCGTGTGAATTTAATCTTCTGAACTCTGAAGAATTTACCCTAGCCTCTGTTTTGTGTTTATTATGTTTTGAACCGTCCTTTGATATGCTAGGATAATTGAAGGGTTTATTATTGTTTTATTCCCGTGCTTCCTAATGGATGACAACATAATGCACACCAATTGTACAGTACAATTATGCAACTTTAGTTGGTGTTGGATTTTAGAACGTCCTGCCCCTTTAGGACCCACACCAAAAAAAAAAAAAAAGTATGCGTGCTTGAACTATAGGATTTGAGGGCCTTTAAAACACCGACTGTCATGTGCACTAACTGTTTGATTTAATTTCTGAACAGTTTTGGGTGGTGGTTCCATTGTTTCATTGAAACATTTAGTACACTATAATATTGTGTCGCTTTTGGCGATGAAGGAGTACCAGTTGCTATTTATCCAGGGAACATGTCAATAGAGTAATTTAAAATCATTTATCCTTAAGAGGAACTTCCTCTTTGTTAGAGTAATTCATTTCTGTATAAAATAAGGATTTAGAAATGCAAAAAAAATTGTTTCCTTCAAAGCGCCAAACAACTTCTTTAGGTTACGTCATTATATGCATTTAAAACGACATTTCCAACAAGATGAAACTTTTTCCGAATCATGTAATAATCAGAAGTGACTGATGTAGCACTATAGATTACTTTCTATTCATATTAGGTTGGTGCCTACTTGGGGTTGATTATAAGATGTGAATTCTTACGAATACACCATGTAAGGTTTTGATGCTATGGAATGTTAAGGGCTTCATACTTGTCAAGATTGCTTAGCCCGGTCAGTTCAACTACACACAAAAATTGCTGACATAAAGAGAAAACACTGGTGAATTCATTTAGTTGTGCTACTTTTCTCACTTTCATTCTGTTTTCGATTCATCTTTTCACTTTGAGTTCTGTTCCAGCTATGTTCCTTTTTTTCTTTCTAAATTTTGGATTTTTGGAAGTTGGAATGTGCTGGGTAGGAGAAAGCGGAAAAGGTAATGACAGGAAAGCAAATTGAAGTGGAGGTCTATATTTCTTCTTTTTTTTGGGCTCAAGACATGAGGAAAAAAACATGGACAGGTATCGCAAGAAATGTTTAAGGTTGGTCAACAAGAGTTGCACCATTCTTTTTGTTTGGTTCAAAACTTAAAGAGCTGACATTACATTACATTACATTATATGTTACTCGCGAGTTTTCCTCATTTTGTTTGATATATGTTTGATCTTTTCTTCCTTTTCACATTTTAGGTTGTTGAGAATATATGTTTGCCATGAAGTTTTAAAACAAAAATTAGCATTGGGATTGACTGGTTTTCGAAGGAGTAATGATGTCTTTAGCTTTGGTACTGTCTATCCTGTTCTGCAAGGGAAACATATCTTCGTCTTTGACAATTAAAAAAGAAAGCCTTTTTGATAAATTCCGAGTAAGATGATCGTGCCGCATTGGTTTCTTAGATGAGTGCCATTCCTGAGACAACGAAGAAAATCCACGCACCACTCTCACTACTGTTTCTTGATGAACTTGGGGTTTAGTTCCATGAAGACAACTTCTCACTTAGTTAAGCTTAGAATGAAGATTGGCCAAGGAGAAAACGTAGAAACAATGTAGACATTGTAGGCATGGTGGAATTCTTGGGTCAACAGAAAGAATAGTAAATGGGCATATTTGTTTAATTAAAAACAACCATTTTTACTCAAATTGTCCTTGAAAGAAAAAGTTAAAAAGAGATGTATGTTTTTGCGATGTTGAAAAGAGAAATAGTTTAGCTCCATTTTGCTAAAGGAGAGCATGCTTACCAAAAAGAAACAACAGAATAAGGGTCACAGTGTCTGAAGTAGTGGAAATCATGAGGGCTTATACTTGGATGATTGGTGGTTTCAATAAGTTAAATTTGGATTGACCTGTTCGGAAATTGCTTTGTGAAGATGATATATTAATAGAGATCATGTTGAGATCAGTGACTTTCCACGTATCCGAATATACGCACATTCTTTTTGGATTACGTTTAATGGTTGCACCCTTTTGGTTTAACGACCAGAGCTAGATTCGTGAGATTAGTTGCCTAAAATATCTGTCTATATCTTCCTGTACTACCTTAGAAATACGAAGGTGTCTGTCTTATTTTCAAGAATGTCGTTAGCTACTACTAAAAAACCCACAATGCATCCTTGGCTGGATATAACTCTTTAAATAATTGCATGGCCTGACGTTGACTGTCAGTGGAACCGCTGCATGAAAATCAGACCAATCGGCAACATGCAATCTGTTTTTTCTAAGCAGCCATACAAACAGCAGTAAGATAAAAGTCTACACTGCACATGGTACAAGCCTTTTGTGCACTAGAGTTTTGGCATCAATAAAAACAGTTTTGGCATTATTATTTCACATTATGTTTCTAGCGCATACAGTTTAAGGGTTTGTTTCATTTAATCGAAGTGTGAAGACATACTAATTTTCATGTATAGGCCAAATCACTGAACAACAATCCATGTTTATAGCAGTCAGTATTTTCAAAATGCCTTATGTTGTAGGCTTGTTTTCCGAAGGTAAATGGCTTTTCATTTTCTGTTCGCTTTACTTTTCTTATATGAAATAATGAAAGAGCATTGGCAGATGCCACATACTTATTTGTCATTGTCTCAATATGTAGCAGTTACAAATGGCAATGCATCTGATCCGTAAAGAGATCAAAAGATAGAACTCTCTCTGGCATCCTCAAGAACAAATCTACCATTAGTGCTTTTAATTTTGATCCATCCCCTGATTTTGAAAACCACATTAACCTATTTCTTGGATTGTTTCTGTTGATTAGGTCACTTCTTTTATCCTTAAAATTTTTTGGTAGCGATGTACAAGAATTGGAGGATACACTATGCAATTAGCCTATTCGGTGGTAACTGATGTGCAAAAAAAAATATGAGAAGATTGGATGGAAAGCGATCAAGCGACCCAGCATGAAAATTGATGGAAAACGACTGCAATTCTACCAGCACCTAGGAAGATGAGAAACTTTTCACAGGGACTGTATGTAAAGAACTTTCTACTGCTATGCGGTTAACTATCAGGGTTCTTGGTGCTGAAAGTATGTTGTTTATCCTTACAATTTTCTTTCCAATGTCTTGTATTCTACAGTAATGCTATTGGTAAGGAGTCATGAGCAAGTCTGACATTGTAGTCAACTGGGTTCGGTCTCAAGGTGATGTTTATAAATATGGGATTTGATAAGGAAACTTTATATGAATTCCATAGCTGTTTATGCTCAAAAGTTTGTGTTTTAATGTTTAGTAGAAGTTGTTGAAACTATGACACTGGGTTAAGGGTTGGATTAAAATATTTAAGAAGGGCTTGTTCATTTTGGGTTTTAAACTTCTGCGCAGGGTCTTCAATAAGTTTTCTCTTTCTGATTGACAATTGCTATGGCTTTATGAATATGTAATCGTCCGAGTGCCTACGAGAAATAAACAAAATATTGCTTAATTCAATGACTTTCAATGTGTACCGAGGCTCCCTCGAGACCAAGCGCCACGTATTCGAGTGCCTTGGGGAGATCCCACCAGAAAATTTGGAAAACGAGACTTGGTCTCGACGAAATGGCAAGGGTGTCCGAATTGAACCAAAGGTTCATGAAAGGGAGAAGTCTGTTGATGGACCTCACCGAACGACGACTGATCTTAGGGATAAGCTTTGGCACCGAGACCATGAGAAACCCCTGGAAAAGGACTCCAAGGAAAGAGACTCCAAACGGTCACGAACTGATGGACACGGCAAGCCGCCGCGTCCAGGTTTTGAGTAGCAGTTGAAGGACCTCGGCGGTTCGCCCTTCACACCCCATATTATCAACATGCCACCCAAATCCACCTTCCACCTGCCGAAGTTCACCAAGTTCGATCCAACCACCTGCGAAGCTTACACCCACTTGATCCACTTCTGCCAAACCATTGAACTATGTACCCTGAAGGATGAAATCAAGTGCAAGGCGTTCCCGTCCAGCCTCGGCTCCCTTGGACTCCAGTGGTTCAACAAATTGCCTGCTGGATCCATACGGAACTTGGCCGACCTTGAACGTGCATTCAACACTCGTTTCATCACAAGCAACAGGACAACAAAGGAGCCTGAATCCTTGTCTCAGAGGAAGCTCCCAAGAGAAACACTTAGACAGTACGCCGAACGCTACTGGCAACTTTTCAATGAAATCCCTGGAATTGACGAGTATTGGGCCGCCCGCACCTTCAAGAACAGCTTAGAGTCTGGCAGCAAAATTTTAGATGAGCTGGCTATCCGCCCTCTGCACAGGATGGGCAAATTGATGCGCATCGTGGAGCGATTCTGCGCTCTCAAAGAATTCTACGTAGACCGAGCGGCTCAAGAGATACCAAACCCAACCACTCCCCTACCGACGGTTGCACCCCAGCTGCCAGCACCAATAATCACTCAGCAATCCCAGCTGAAGAAACATGTCAACAACATCAAAGAAGGGAAGAAGCATCCACCAAAGGTCCACGACTATGCGGCCAAAACAACAGTCTTCAAGGAACCCATCTGGTCTTTCCTCAAGGAGATCATGAGACAACCATAGTTCGAATGGCCAACAGCAAGCTCGACATGGACACAGGCCAACCAGATCAGAACCCAGGGAAGAAATGCTCTTACCACAATGAGCTTGGCCACTACACAACTGCCTGTGCCCTGTACAAGGCACTTTTGGAGCGCCTGGCGTCCCAAGGTCACCTCGACCAATACATTGACCGAGCCAAAACACCCGCCCACCCACCCATCATCAATCTGAATCCCAATGAACCGCGACTAACGATACATGTTATCCACGGCCCAGTCACAAAGGAATCCGAGACCTTAAAGGCTGATCTTGATCGCGCCTCCACTTCAAAGCAGGTACTCGCGGTAGGACCTGGGTCCAAGCGTCCAAGTCTGCAAGAGTTGCCAAAATGGACAATCACCTTTACCGAGCGCGACCTTGAGATGGTTCAAACCCCTCACTCCAACGCCCTTGTCATCACTGTCCAAATCGGTGTCCACGATGTCAAGCGCGTCCTCATCGACAAATAGAGTTCGGCGGAGGTTATGTACTACGACCTTTTCAAGAAGCTCAATTTACCAGAGTCAGCACTACAACCAGCCGAAGTACCCCTCATCGGATTCAATGGAGCACCCGTCTGGCCGCTTGGCTGAATATTCCTTCCTGTCGTTGTCGGCTCGAAAACGTTGAGCGTCGAATTTATCGTCGTCAACGTGCCGAGTCCGTACAATGCCATTCTTGGCCGAACCTGGCTTCATGGAATGCAAGCCATTGCTTCGATTTACCACCAGGTCGTCCGTTTATTGGTGCAAACGAAAAGCAAGAAGACCTTCGGGGTGATCAAGTCGCCTCCAAAAAGTGTTACGTCTCGGCCGTCCACAACTCCACCAAAGCCAAGCAAGTACAATGGGTTGAAGTCCCAGACATGGCCGTCATTGAAGACATGGGCGAGAAGCCGAGGACAAAGCACTAGAAGACTTAGTCTCCATGCCCATCAATGAGGATGGCTCTCGTTTCTTTTTACTCGGCTCCTCCCTCAGCGACAATGAGCGTGAAGAAATGTTCCAGTCCCTCAAAGACAACATTGAAGTTTTTGCATGGACGCCCAATGAAATGCCGGGGTCGATCCCAACTTTATCAGTCACTCTCTCAACATCAAGAAGGATTCCAAGCCTGTTGTCCAGAAGGCCTGACGCTCGGCACCCGAACATGCCGAAGCCGTCGTGGATGAAGTCAACCGCTTGCTGGAGGCCAATGCCATCCAAGAAGTCCAATACCCAACGTGGTTGTTAAACACAGTAGTCGTTAAAAAGAAGAACGACAAATGGCGAGTCTGTGTGGATTACACCAATTTTAACGACGCCTGTCCAAAGGATTGGTTCCCACTTTCCAAAATTGATCAACTGGTGGACGCAACGGTAGGCCATGCTCGGTTGAGCTTTCTAGACGCCTACCGCGGCTACCACCAGATCTCCATGGACCCTGAAGATATGGAAAAGATGGATTTTATCACTCCATATGGCATCTTCTACTACCGAGTTATGCCTTTTGGGCTAAAAAACTCTGGTGCCACATTCAACCGTGCCATCTTCAAAATGCTCCATGCACAGATTGGCCACACGGTGGAAGCTTACATCGACGACCTTGTCGTCAAAAGTCAAAAAGAGTACAATCACTTTCAGGAATTGGCTGAAGTCTTCGAAATTCTCAAACTCCACAAGCTCCGCTTAAACCCGGAGAAATGCGCCTTCGGCGTGAGCGCTGAAAAATTTCTTGGACATCTGGTCACCAGGTGTGGTATCGAAGCCAATCCCAACCAAATCAAGGCCATTGTAGACTTTCGTCCACCACGAACAATCCGAGAAGTCTAGAGGCTCACAGGCATTGCGGCGGCTTTAAACTGGTTTATCAGCAAGTCCTCAGACAAGTGCCATGCATTTTTCCACGCTTTAAAGGGTAAAAGCTGACACAGCTTTGAATGGACTCCAGATTGCGACACAGCATTGGCCGAACTCAAAGGCTACCTGAGCTCGGCCCCACTGTTGGTGAAACCAACGGAATTTGAGAACCTATACCTGTATCTCGCCGTCTCAGCCCACGCCATCAGTTCAGCATTGGTTCGGCGAGTCGGCGCAGACGACATGCCAATCTACTTCACCAGCAAAACGCTCCTCCCAGCGCAAACACGCTATCTCCCCCTCGAGAAGTTAGTACTTGCCCTTGTCTTGGCAGCAAGGAAACTACTACCGTACTTACAGTCCCACACAATCACTGTCTTAACGGAGCACTTTCTCAAGAGCCTCTTTCGGAAGGCTGATGTCTCCAGTAAGGTCTCCAAGTGGGCTGTTGAACTTGCAAATTTTGACATTCGCTTTAAGCCACAGACGTCAATCAAGGGGCAAGTTCTCGCCGACTTCATAGCGGAACTAACTCCTGAGGATACGGACATCCTCAACACCCCCACCCCACAACCCGTGGCCGAACAAAATGCAGATTGCAGCACCAATGCCTTGGCACCTTTTTCAAAGAGATATGTGGCGCCTACACGTTGATGGAGCCTCTAACAGCAATGGAGCAGGGGTAGTCCTCGTCTCCCCTTGTGGGACACTTCATGAAAGTTCTATCAGCATCGACTTCCCCGCCACAAACATTGAAGCCGAATACGAAGCCCTTCTAGCCGGATTGCGCTCCGCTATCGCAATGAAGGTGGAAGACCTGGCTGTTTTTTGCTACTCCTAACTCATCATCAATCAGGTTCTGGGAGACTACGAAGCTCGGGATCCTAGGATACTGAAATACCAAGCAACTGCAGTCGAACTCATCCAAAACTTCAAGAATTTCAAGATCGAACAAATCAACCGCGAGCACAACGCCCACGCTGATGCGCTCGTCGGCCTAGCTTCGGCATCCAAAGCCTCAGAATTCAGGACCATTAACTTTGGCAGCATTGACCACCCAAGCTTTGACACTACTTCAGAAGTACTCAACATTGAACTCGGTCCAAGTTGGATGGACGAGATCGTTGCGTTCCTCCAACACGATACTCTACCAGCTGACAAGAAGGAAGCTTACCATATCCGAAACAAGGCCGCCTACTACTGGCTCTCTTTAAAGCGGCCAACTCTACAAGAAATCTATCTCCGAACCTTACCTCCTCGTCGTCCACCTAACCCAAGTACCCGAGATTCTTGCCGAGCTTCACTTAGGAAGTTGCGGCTACCACTCTGGTGGCCGTTCACTCTGTCAACGTGCCATAAGCCAGGGGTATTTTTGGAAAAACATGAAGAAAGACTGCGAAGAGATTGTCCGCAAATGCCAACCTTGCCAGCTATTCTCCCCCATCCTGAAGCAACCCACCCAGAATCTCTCTCCTATCAAAAGCCCTTGGCCTTTTGCACAATGGGGGCTTGACATCGTGGGCAAGCAACCAACGGCACTTGGTGGCTTCAAGTTCCTTATCACGGCAACAGACTACTTTTCAAAGTGGGTGGAGGCTGAACATCTTGTCACAATTACCGAGGCCGACGTACAAAGATTCATCTGGAGGAACATCGTTACCAGGTTCGGTGTCCCATACGCCATTGTCTCGGATAACGAAACCCAGTTTGTTGGAAACGGCCTCTCAAGTGTGAAGAATTTGGGATATGCTTTTTCAACTCTACTCCAGCATACCCCCAAGGAAATGGCCAAGCCGAGGCCACAAACAAGAGCGTCTGTGCCGGGATCAAGCGTCGGCTAAACTCTAAGAGAGGCAAATGGGTAGAAGAACTCCCACGGGTCCTTAGAGCTTATCGATCAACGCCTCGGCGATCCACAGGCCAGACTCCTTTTTCCATGGCATTCGGCATGGAGCCATAATCCCACTGGAGTCCAAGTTCCCCACTTTGTGAACAGAGACCTTCGACCCAAGAACCAATGAAGAAGCTGTGGAACAGGAGCTGATTTTAGCAGAAGAAAAGCTTGATGACGCTCGGCTAAAGCTTGCTGAATACCAGCAGCAGGTCGCTAAGGGGTACAACCGTAGTGTGCGAACCAAGACCTTCAAGCCAGATGATTTGGTTTGGCAAAAAGTCGTACAAGCCAGCAAAAAGACGAAATTTAAGCCCAACTGGGAGGGGCCATTTCGTGTGGTTCGGATTGCTGGTGAAGGTGCCTACGTGATGGAGGACATGAATGGGAAAGTCCTCACCAACCCATGGAATGCTCAGAATCTCAAAAAGGCATACATGTGATCAACCTTTTCGGATTCGCCCTGTGCTCGGCCACTGACTATCTTAGTTTAACCTATGTTTTACCAACTTTGTTTTTACATTTTGTTAGTCTTGGTTTCGGCCTTCATCTATGTTTCACTTCATCTCAAGATGGCTTCGGCCCTAAGTCTTTATTTCAAACCTATATTCAACGTTTCTCAATACAAGGCAGAATCTTGTTCGACAATTGATGTCTTCTGCAATTTCCAACTTTTTTCAATCATATTTATTACTATAATCTACCCTCAGCACTTGCTGCTGACCGCAAATGCTGACTTCGGTTACACCCACAAACGGTTTTCACGCCATTGCTTCGGCCACCATTGATGCCCTAAGAAGCAAAAACAGGACATATGCGGCTGAAACTTAGGCTCCGATTTGGCTTGGCAAGACACTAAGGTTGGCCAAAGCACGGTTACACTCACGGTTCGGTGAGCAAACCACCCACAAACATTAAACAATTTAGTCCTCAATATCTTGGCTAGGGGCTGGCACTTTGGCCGAGCCCTAACCACAGGTAGGGGGCACCTATCGAACTTTTGGTTCATAACCTAAGTGTTTTTTCCTGAGAACCGGCACATTGGCTGACGACAATATCAAGCTCGATATTCAACAACTTCATCCAGCTATTTTTACTTTGGTCAAAGTTCAGCTACTTAGCCGAACCCAGACCAAAGTGGGGACTACGGATAACTACCACTCAAAATCAAACAAGCATAATCAAATTTTTCCAAGGCAAGAAAGCAAGTAATCAAGGAGCAAAAACAAGACATTCATTCAAAACAGAAATGTTGCAGAAATTCCTAACTGGGAGGTACGGTGTGGTAAATCATTCGGTGCCAACCCCCCACAGACTATTACATTTGGCACGAAAAACTCCAACGACTGGAGCCGCCCAGTCCATCAAAATTCAAAGTTCAAAATTCTAAAAACAAAGCAAAAATTAACAAGTTCCTGAAAAGGGGGTTGGCATCTATCGTAGCCGACCTCCCCAGTGTCGGCAACTGTGGTCCCCTCTCAACTTTGACCAGCATGCTCAGCCTGCATCCTCAGCCATATTCTCATCACCAGCATCACCGGTCACCTTTTTAGCAGCAATTCCATCCTCACCCTCGGCATCAGAAAGATCTTCGATGTCTTCATCGCTCTCAGGGTATTCCTCAAGAGGAAGTGGCGCGCACTCTTCCTCGGTATATGGCAAGACGAGCTCGGGCACGACAGCTTCGGGAATAGACTTTGTCATGTTCATATATGCCTCCAGCTGCAGAACCCCACAAGCTGCCTTTACCCCATCTTTATACCCCGTTCGGTAGGCGACTGGTACCCTGAATTCGATAGCCTCGTTCACCATCTTATGAGCCTCCCTTATGTACTCGGCCCTAGCTCGGTCGAAACCCGCCTGGAATGCCTTACCATCAACTTCCTTCATCTTCCTTTTCTCGCGCCTCTGCACTTTGCCGAGTTCACGCTCGGCTTTCTTCGCCTTGTGCGCGGCCTCATCTCTCTCCTTCTCCAACTCTACCGCCCGAGCCTTTGCCACCCTTAAGTTATTCTTCAATGACTTAACCTTCTCGCGCTCAGCTTTTAAATCGTCATGGTAGCGAGACCTCTCTGCCGCCACGAGCTCGGCTTTGTTGGACGCCCGGAGCAAAGCCTATCCAGCCTGCACAACAAAAGATAAGCTCAGAAGGATAAATAAGTCAAAGTTTGGAAGAACTTAGGTTTGGAAAAACCTACACCAGATAGGCGCTTGCATGAATCAGGCTCGGCTGGAGGTCCTCTGGCACCTTCTCCATGTCCCTTGGCAGCGCGAGACCTCAAAGCATCGGAACGGCCAAGCCGGGTTCAAGCTTGACGTTGTCTTCAACACTCACTACCCTCTCGTCGGCCAAGGCAAAAGAGGGGCAAAACTCTTGCACGACGACGGGCCCTGCCAAATCTACGTTCTTTTGAACGGTCTTCGAACCACCGGCGGCCGACAATTCGGTTTGCTCCTTCTCCATCAGGCGTGGGGTCAGCGGTTTAGAAGGGAAAAAGTCATGAGTTACCTTCTGTCTCTTCTCGATAGGTTCGGGAGTGTCAGATGTACTTCGTCGAACCGAGGCACCATCCCTGATGTTGACGCAAACCACGTTCCTTCTAGACATCTTGTTAGCAAACTCGGGTACAATGGTCCGTAGAGGGATGTTGATTCCTGGAAGCTTGACCCCTACGCTTTCCTGGAACCAGAATTCTGTGGGCTTCCTGAAAGTAGGAAACTTCACCCTCGTCTCCTTTACTTTCTTGCTTCCCCCAGGCTGCTGTCCACCACCCTTTTTGCTCGGCTCGCCCTCCTTCTCTTTCCTCTTGAGTTTGCCTTTATACGAGGGTACGTAACCGAGGAGAGTTGGCGCGTCTCGGCAAGCTTGTGACTTCAAAACATCAACATGTTTCTCAACAGACAGGGACTGCTGAGTCTTTGTTATGGCTCGGTGATCTGCAAAGAATGTGAAACAATCAACACTAGAGTATCAGAAACGAAAGAAAGGTTAGGCTCGGCAAAATACAAGAAGAATTTAAACAACCTCTGAAATCCTTGACCTTCGGCAAGCTATATCTACGCATTGTCTGGTCACTGAACTCATAGTTGCCGTTTACTTCAACGTAAAAATTTGCCCACTTGTCAGTGTCGGGCAATTCGTCTATCAACGGTTCCTTATCTCTACACGTCGATAAGTATCTGCGCTCGGTCCGACCATGCTTAGACATGATGTATGTGTGAAAGAGGTCAGCAATGGTGAATTCCAGGTCATGAAGTTCCTTCAGTGCGATTACGGACATGACTATCCTATAACTGTTGATGGCAAAATAGTGGGGAACAAGGCTGAACTGAGCCAAAAGTTCCCTCAAGAATGGATGAAGAGGGAACCGCAGCCCAGCTTCACATATAGCCATCAAGGGTACGGTGATACGCTCGGGATGGTGTTCTCTCTTGTCCCTTATCCTGTTGCTAGCCACTTGGCTAATGACAACGTCGTCGGGAATGTTGTATTCTCGGTAGAAATTTTGGTACTCACTGGGCTCTCCGCTAAAGAAGTGGGCATGGGGGCAAACCTGACCTCTCTCATAGAGGTCGGCGACCTCTCTATCTTCGGACGGGGCTTCACTATGCCCAGATCGTGCAGCAGGTGGTGGCTTCGGCTTGAGAGTGGAATCTTGATTCGGCCTCTGGTCCCCACTGGGGCTCGGCCTCAGAGTGGGTAGATGGGGTGAAGGAGAACCCAGGCTCGGTGTTAAACCCATCCCCGCCGTACTAGTAATCTCGTTCGGCGTTAGAATCACCGGAGTCGTCCGACATGCTTAAAGCGACGGAAGAAATCTGTAGACACCTCCCTGGAGCGGGGCATCGCCATATAGATTGATCATTTCTGTTTGATTGGTTGTTTGCTTTGTAAACCAAAATCGTGGACATTCCCATGGCTAGGAACATTGTCACATGATAGTGATTATCATAAAAAAATAGAGTCGCCACCTAGTTTAAGAAAACTAGGAAAAACAGATAGAGATTCTGGGCACGGGAGCCAAAGGTACAATGAGGGGAAGGTGTTAGGCACCCCTCTCTGCCCAACCGTGAGACTGGCCCATAATTGTTCGACATATGATTAACTCATGCTTTGTTTAATTCTAAACACATAAACTGATTAATTAGCCTTTAAACAGTTAAATGGTGAGCCGAGACGGTAAATAAAACATGCATTAGAAAGCAGAAAACAAACAGACTGTCCCAGGGAGATGGATCTCGCAAGCGGTGAATGGACGTCACGGCCGAGAGATCCTCCTGGTTTGATGTATCGGCCGATCGATCGAAGATCCAGCCGATGTTCTTCCTCACACCGGACTATACGACTAACAGACAATCAGAAAGCTATGATTGAATGTAAAAGCAAGAAATAAATTGAACCAGAGGCCCCTGGGCCTCACCACCTTGAACCCTCAGTGGCTTGATTGCTTCGGATTGAATGGGATTGACTGATTTGCTTCGTGAAACCCTAGGGTTAGGGTTTGAACTTCGGGGTTTGATCGTCGGATTATGGCTGCTTTCGGGAGGTTGGGGCTTTTGTAGAGGGGATTTGAGAGTGTATTTTTGCAGAGTTTTGTGGCTTAAGAGGGTGTATGTGTATATCAATTTCAGAACCCAAAGGCCCCTTTATATAGGCATAGGGGTGACTCACTCCATCCAATCAAAACACACGATTGGAATTGGAATTGCAATGCAATACAAACTCTTCATGGCAATCCCTAAACGTGGACCGAACGCATCGGAAAAAGGCTGCTAGGGTTTTGTGAACGGATCAAACGATTGACAGAACGTTCCAGAATTTGGAAAATAGACGATCTGGCGACCGAGCAAAGGATCTGACGGCCGAGGAAATGATGTTGCGGCCGAGGAATAGACCTGGTGGCCGGCTAATCGATCTCTCAGGGAAATTTTCAAGCAACAGGCTTCATGGGTGAAGAAATGATGTTGAGGCCGTGGGAACAATGTCACGGCCGACAGATGGATTCTCTTGGAATTTTGTACTTCTGTCTGAAAGGCTATTTGGCTCTAGATTGGGTCCTCTAGGTGGCTAAAGTTCTTACCGAAAGTCCTAAGGTTCACAAGAAGTCAATCAGCAATCACTGTATCCATATCTTCATCGGGATGGTCCCTAAGGTGGGACTTGAAATAATCGTTAGGCCAAATTGGGGTGTCTACAGATGCCCCTCTTTGACTGAACTTAGATGGATTGCGAGACATGTTTAAGTAAGAGTCAAAGCTGTAAAAGCAACTCAATTTGGTCCAAACACTATTCAAAGGGGTTTTTTTGAATAAGGTTTTAGTTATGGTCGGGCCGGGAGGCTGCCTACATATTCCACAGGGGAAATTCAGACCAACCATAGTTCGGAAGGGCAATGAATAAGAATTAAAAGTTTGGAGGGTTAGAAACAGAAGACGTACCTTCGGGCTTTAAAAGCCGTAGTGCAATGTACCTGGGTTGAGCTAGGATTTTGGCGGAGGATAGTTGAAGGAGCGCAGGGCTACCAGGGGAATTTTTGCGGAGAGCGTCTTTAGTATTTTGGGGTAGATCAATACACGACGAGTGAGTCGTTTGCTTTTCTTGATCATCATTACTTTGACTGAGGGGAACTTGGTAGAGTAGCTTATCCTTACGAATGAGCTGGAAGGAATTGATGTAATGGGGTGGAATCCAAGCCATCTGCTGGGGATGAATCGGACGCTGATTTTGAGATATGGGGGGCGCAAGGCCAGTAACTGGAGCACGGAGCATCGAGATGAGAGAACCGAGGCACGGAGCCGGTTGCAGTCATGAGGTGAGAGCCTGGGGTGATAGAACTGAGGCGTAGAGCCTGTTGCAGTCATGAGGCGAGAGCCTGAGGAGCCAGAGCTTAGAGCTTGACGTAATTTGAATCGAGGCGTAGAGCCGGTTGCATTCTGATGGTCTGTGCACGGAGCTTTCTCATCATAAGTTTTGGCGTAGAGCCAAAGGATCGAGGTGCTGGACCGATCAATAAAACCGAGGCATAGAGCCGGTTGATTTGCAGGATTGACCTGTTTCATGAGTAAGAGATATGCAGAGTGTGTATATGATTATGATGATGATGGGTTAGATATGAGCAGATTCGATGTGATAATGGTGATGCAATTGATGCAGACTCGATGTGACAATGGTGATGCAATTTGCACGGGCCCGTGCGTGTGTGTTTGATTTAAGCGTAGAGCTTCTTTCAAGTTCTGGAATTGAGCATTCAGAGCGTAGAGCTCGAGCATTCGGAGGGCAGAATCCGAGCATTCAAAGTACAGGCTTTGAGCATCCAGTACGCAGTGGTTGGGCATCCAAGCATAAAGCTTGAGCATTCAAGTGTAGAACTTGAGCATCTAGTACACAGTGGTTGGGCATTCGAAGAGCTTCGAGCATTCAAAATGTTGGATTTTGAGCATTCAAGCGTAGAGCTTGAGAATAGATGACATCTTGTTGATTGGGGCGGCGTAGAGCCTACTAAGAATTGTTACGGCGTAGAGCCAGTTGATTTGTGGGCGTAGAGCCGCTGAGATGGTGAATACGGGCGTAGCGCCGCTGAATTGGTGAATACGGGCATAGAGCCGCTGATGGTAGAGATAGGCGTTGAGCCGCTGAGGTAGCGAGCGTAGAGCTGTTGATGTAGTGAGCTTGGAGCTACTGAGTGAGCTTTAGAGCTGCTGGGTGATAGTGAGTTCGGGCATAAAGCTGCTAAAATGGTGAATACGGGCGTATGAGATGGTTTATAGGCGTGGAGCTGCTGAGTGACTTGATAGATGTGAAGTTGCTGGGGTGGCGAGCATAGAGCTGCTGAGGCAATGAGCATGGGCATAGAGCCGCTGGATAGCTTGGTGAGCTTAGAGCTGTTTAAAATAACCACGTGGTGCTACTTAGTGAGCGGAGAGCGTTGGGCTGCTTTTGAGGTGATGAGCTCGGGGCTACTGGATGAGCTTTTGCTAAGCGAGTACAGGCATAGAGCCGCTGAACACGAGGCTACAGAGCTCGATATGTAGAACTTACTGGATGTGAGCTTAGAGCTGCTAGGAGGAGTAGAATTGCTGAGTGGCTTGGCGAGCTTAGAACTGTTGAGCGGGCGTAGAGCCGTTGAGACGGTGTTTTCATGGGCGTCGAGCCGCCGAGCTGAGTATTAGAGAGTTACTGAGTGATGACGGAGTAGCTTGACTGCCATAGCAAGAGCTTGGGTTTGATATTCCTTGGTGGTCAAGCGACCAATAGTCATGAGCTTGCTGTTACGAAGAGAGAGTTTCCTTATGCTTGGTTATGCCCCAAGGCTAGTTCTGATCATTGCCTCTGTTGGTCACGGAACCAGAGCTTCATAATTGCTTGAGTTGGTGCACTGGGCAAGATCTGATGCTTTTGTAGGAATTAGATTAGGAGGCCAGGAAATCAATCCAGCGGCCGAAGGATCAAAATCTCGGCCGCATAATCGCTTCATTTCCAAAACTCTATAAAAGCCGAGCCTTTGGCATTTTATTTCATTTCTCTCTCTCCTCTCTTCATTTTCTCCACGTCCGAGAGCCTCTCCGAGGATTCCTCTGCATCCCTTCGGCTTCTTCACCACACTCAGGCAACATGTTAGCACGACCAGTATGTGCGGAGGGAGTCCGCGCTGTTCTTGGACTTGTCTTGATGCTTGATTAGGGACCCTCGCATGGGGGGCTTGCTTCCGTGACGTGGAACTCCTGGGGTGGCGGTCGTACGCGGTATGGTGAATTTTCTGGGCCATGTGGTGATTCTTTTGAGCCACGCGATGTCTCTTCTGCACCGCAGTACTCCTCTGGTATACGCTGTAGACACCTCCCAAACAGGGCATCGCCATACAGATTGATCATTGTTTGTTTGCTTTCCACTTCATAAATCAGGATCGTGGATATTCCCATGGCTAGGAACATCGTCACACGATAACGGTTATCATCAAAATAGAGTCGCCACCTAGTTTATAAAAACTAGAAAAGAGATAGAGATTCCGGGTACGGGAGCCAAAAGTACAATAAGGGGAAGGTGTTAGGCACCCCTCTTTGCCCAGTCGTGAAACTGGCCCATAATCGTTCGACATATGATTAGTATTTGTTTTATTTAATTCTAAACACATAATCTGGTTATTTAGCCTTTAACAGTTGATAAGGTGAGCCAAAATAGTAATGAAAACATGCATCAAAACAGAAAACAAACTGTCCCAGCAAATGGATCCCTCGGCCGGTGAATAGATGTCACGACCGAAGAATCCCACTGGATCGATGTATCGGCCGAAGGATTAATCCCCCAGCTGATGTTCTTCCTCACACTAGAACGAAGAGTTAATTAGGAATTAAAACACTACGATTAAAGTATAAAAATAGAAGATGAATCAAACCATAGGCCCCTGGGCCTCACCACCTTGATCCCTCAGTGCTTGATTGCTTCGGATTGAGGGTGATTGACTGATCTTCTTCTTGAAACCCTAGGATTTAGGATTTGTACTTCGGGGTTTGATCGTTCGGGATGCGGCTGCCTTCGGAAGGTTAGGGCTTCTATAGGGGGAGTATGTGAGATGATTTCTACAGAGCTTGGAGGTATGAGATGGAGGAATTGAACATTAATTTTGGAACCGTAAGGCCTCTTTATATAGGCAATTGATGACTCACTCCGGCCAATTAAATGACGTGAATCAAAAAGGAATTCTAGGGCTCAAAGATCTCTAGACGCGATCTACTTCGTAGCCCGAACGCATCAGAAAAAGGCTGCTAGGGTTTTGGTGCGTCGATCAAACGACTGACAGAACATTCCAGAATTCTGGAAAAAGACGATTTGGCGGCCGAGGAATGGATTTGGCGGCCGAAGAATGGATCTGGCGGCCGAGGAATGGATTTGGCGGCCAAAGAATGGATCTGGTGGCCGAGAAATGGATCTGGCGACCGAAGAATGGATTTGGTGGCCGAGGAATCGATCTTACGGCTGATAGATGTATTTTCCTAGGATGCTGTATTTCTCTCTGAAATGCTATTTGGCTCTGAATTGAGTCCTCTAAGTGGCTCAAAGTTCTTACCATAAATCCATGGGTTCACAAGAAGTCAATCAGCAATCATTGTATCCATTTCATCATCGGGATGATCCCTAAGGTGGGACTTGAAATAATCGTTAGGCCAAATTGGGGTGTCTACTTACGCCGCCCCGAGGGTGTCTTTTTCTTTTTTGCAGCTGGTCTCTGGTGTTCGGACCACCAGAAGATTCGGCATCCTCTTCTCCTTCCTTTTCTTGTTTTTCTGTTTCTCTTCCTGCATAGATTAGTTCGACAGGAAACAGATGTATAGTTTGTTTAGGAAATGTGGGATGATTCACCTTGTGATGTAAAAAGCTCTTGTTATATGAAACAAAATCTTTTGCTCCGATACGTGATTGTGTATTCTTTTGTTTGCACCATTTGTTTAGCATAAAAATTGGTTATTCGATGAAAATCTGGTGAATTGAACAGAACCGTGGGAGTATTCTGTAAACCAGTCGTTCTGGCGGCCGAGCCATCGATTTGGCGGCCGAGGGAACGATTTGTCTACCTGGTTTTTGACTTTGAGTCAACCTTGATTTTCATGGCCAGGGAATCGATCCTACGGCCGTTATATCGAAGTGTCGGCTGAGAGACCGACTCGATTAACGTGGATTTAGAATCCGATTGCGATTTGAACTAGGACTCGACCTAGCCTATAAGTACGCGTTCTACGAACTCAGTAGCATTGTCAGCAACAGTTGCTTGCATATGGCACAACCAGTCCTTGATCAGTGGTTAGATTCCTGCAACGGCCTCGACCGTCTACACTTTAAGTCCTTTGGTATGGACTTCATCTTCTCTTTTCGCCAAATTCCTGTGAATTTCGCTTTCCTTCGGGCAGCCGCTAGCTTGTGGGATCCTAATCTTCATGTATTTCGATTTAGAAGAGAAGAACTGTGTCCTACTATCAAGGAGTTTGCTGCTATTATGGGTCATTCGGATAGAGAAGGCCTCATTGTCCCTAACCCTTTGTTCAATCGTGGCAGGTGTAAGTGCAGAAAAACCGTGAGTGGTTTGAGCAGCACAAGAACGTAACGGCTACTTTGAGGTCCTCGCCGGAACCCTAATACGTCGCCGGGGTCTTTATCTGCAAAACAGACAAAGGGTGAGTGCACCTTTGCCTCTCGTGGCAAAGGCCCTCCGATGCCTAAGTTAGTATCACGTACTGATCGAAAACCCTAATTCAAGTAGGAGAATATGTAAAACTGTAATGTATTGTGTATCTTTTTCCTCTAGGTTTGCCTCGTACTTATAGGTTTATGGATGCTTGCTGCCCAAGTATCCACGTTTCCCTAGGTTTCCTATCTCGTATAGGAAACCCAGAATAACTTGGATTCTCGTTCCCTTATCAGTTCATTACCTTAGTCCGTTTAGGACTCTTTTCCACAGCTGGCCGAACTTCCCATTCCCGTCGGGTATCCTCCCAAGATCCTTTTTTATTGGGATCTTATAGTATACACGGAATATCCCTGTTTCTAGAACCTTCTGGAACGTTTCCTGCATCTGGGATTGCTTTTCGTACAAATCCCCTCCTGTTCGGCCCCTTTGCTGCCGAACAGACTACTTGGACCAATGACTTCACATGTTATTGGTCCTCTGTCAATTCCTTGGTCCAATACTCTTGTTTCACTGGACCTTGACCTTGCATAGACTCTCTGAACCAATGATTTCTCATATCATTGGTCTCTGTCGCCGACCACCGTTATGCACGGCGACTGTCCCTATCATAATCATATCGTGGTCCCACGTACCACGTACCTGGGCACAATTTGTACCTGCTCGGGATTTACTCCCTACAATTGCTCCCCAGCTTTACTCGTTATCTCTTCATATATGACGAGCAAAGCTATTTAGGGTCCGAATAACATTTGTTTTTGTTCATGCACTCTTCGTTTCTCAAAAACTGGTGTAAATATCATCATTATACCAGCCCAAAATCGTCTCGTCGTTTGGGCTGGACAAGCCTTTCCTGCCCCAACCTTTCCACGTGGCACAAATCGTACCGCCCGCATTGAATGCGAATGGACGTCCTTTGGAAAACGGAACGCCCAAACGGCGCTGAGATGACGTTTCGCATACGCCTCCTCACTAAGCTTGGGGCACTTTTGGATTTTCCCCTCATTTCGAAAACCCTTTTCTCTGTATTGATTCCCTCTGCAACCAGAACTCACAAGCTCATCCGCCATTGGAGCCCTGTTCAATACCTCGAGATTCCTCGTTCGTGCACTTAGGACCCCCGATCATCTCAATCGTAAGTCATCACTTCCCTCTTCCCTTTCCATTCGTCGGTCTAGGGTTTCTTTTAATCGCTTTCTGGGTTTCTTCGTTCCCATATTACTCGTCTGTACCATCCCTGTTCATAATGGGGAGGTTTAGACGTCACTGCAATACCCCTCAGGCCATGGCTTCATTCAGATCTCGCTATGAGATTCCTGATGATATTGCTACTAGTCTGGCCCCCGTAGACGCCATACGCCAGAGTCCTAACGACGACACTCTCCACATCCCGGTGGTTGCCATTGTCGAGGGCGGCGTTAGATTCCCCCTGGCGCCATTACTCCGCCAAGTTCTGGCTTATTACAGGCTATCCCCTATGCAAGTCTCTGCCAACTTCTTTAGGGTTGTCATGGGCGTACATGCCCTAAACCAGATGTTAGGCACGTCTCTAGGCTTATATGACATCCATCATCTGTACAGCATTTCACGTACAAAAGATGCCCTTACCTACTACCTAAAGAGTAGGGATTCCAGAAGGCGACTGGTGCTTGAGTTGCCTGACTCCGCCCGAGGAGATGATGATGACTTCCTCGCCGTTACTGGACATTTCGAGCCCAGAAATGAGGATGGTCAAGTGATAGGCTTTCATGCCCCTCACAGATTTGGGCAACCACGTTAGTTCTTTCCTCTTTATAAAATTTACTTGTCGAGCAATTTTTAATCGTATTGCACTCTTTAGTTTTCCTATCTTCTAACTGCTAACTTCACATGTTGCAGCTGAAAACATCAACCAAGGGCACGCCATCATCACCCCCCAAGTACATGTGGCACACATCAACCAGGCCCTAAATTTCAACGGCGAGGGCACCTACTTGGCAGGCCGAGCAAGAGCAGCGCAGGTGCTCCTGAGTTACAGAGCATCTTACGGGGGCTTCATTGATCGGCGCATCCGAGCAGCAGACGACCCGCCAGTTCCTGGACCTGCCGCTGCACAACCCGAGCAAACAGAAGAGGATAGACGTTCTCGGACTCCCCCATTCCGCAGTTCATCTGTGGAAATTGTCGAGGAAGCGTCTACATCATCCGACGGGTACTCTCCATCTCCTCCTTCTCCAGAAATGAATCAGCCCATCAGCCTCGAAAGTCTCCTCACAATCCCAGGAGCAGGCCGTGGAAGAGGCCGTGGCACTTCTCGGGGCCGCGGTCGCTCCCAGAGCCCGGTTCCTCCTCATGGCCGCCGAGGAACAACACAAATTGACGCTCCTCCTGGATTTTCTCCCGAGGAAATCGAGGCAGGTCACAGGGACAAACGCCCGCGTCTCGAAGCACCTGGGGCAACTTCAACCCAAACTCCAATACCCCAAACTCCAGTATGGGCTCCCCAACTTTCCCATGGAAACAAGACCGTCACCGTCCGGGACAGTGTGGAGTCCGAAGGGACCGCTCTGGCCCTATCCCAGGCTCTCATGTTGCCCGGGGACATGCAAAAGGAAATGGTCAACTCGCCGGACAACCTGCTTGGATCATTTATGGTGCACAGCTTCAAGGTAAACCTGTCTTACCCTTTTTATCTCCTAGTTACATTACCACGTCCTCCTCTCACTCGTTGTTACTGAACCATCAAAATGTGTTCAGGCTGCACAAAAAATGGTGGCCATGGCCCAAAAGTTAGGTCACTCAGAGCCCCAGCGTGCAAAGCTGGCCAGCGAAAACGCCAAACTCCTGACCTCCATAGCTCGGCTTGAGAGAGAGAGAAACCAAGCTCGAAACGTGGCAACTGAGTTGAAGAACAAGCTGGATGGTGCTGAAGACAGCCTGAACCAGACCCTGATAGAGTTGGAAGCGAGCAAAAGCGAGGCGAAGACGTCTTACCAGCAGGGATATAACGAAGGGATCAACGTAGCCACTGAAAGCTACAAAAGTCAGATGCCCAAGATCCAAGATCAAGTATTTGCTGCTGGTTGGATTGCTGGCCTCAGGAAGACTGGTACAGCTGAATCTTCTTCCCTGTGGACGGAAATTGATCTTCCAAGCGCTATGGTAGATGAAGATGAGATCGAGGAAGAGGAAGAGGAGGACAATCTGATCGAGGAGCCCAGCGTGGATATTCCCGAGCAGCTCGGCGCTGATGCTAATGATGAAGTGACCAACTCTGGCCAGAAGGAAGCCGGTGGTGGTCCAACAGATGGAAGCACTGCTGTGAAAGATGTTCCCGCGCAAACACCTGCTCCTGTCCCTCAAGATCAGACCCCAGCTTCAGTCACTCAAGACTCAACCCCAGTCACTCAAAACCCTATCGTTGATCAACAGGTATAAAGTCTTCCTCCCTTGGAACAATATAATTTTTGATACGTAGTGGTGGCCCTGCGCGGCTGTAATTTTGCCCTGTGCGGCACAGATACAATCTCAGAATTTTGGTTTAAGTATTTGGCCCTCCGTGGCGTCTAACTGTGTTTTGCCCGGCCCTTCGTGGCCTTCTGACATTACTGGTGGCCCTTTCATGGCCAACTGTTTGATTTAGCTTTTTGCTTTGCATGTTTTCGAATGCTTTCTGAATTTTCCTCGTAATTCGGAGGTGATTCTAAGTATGTTCGTACTTAGACGATTTCGTATTCGTTCATGTACTGCCCAAGTTTTCCTCGTACTTGGAGACAATTCTTAGGCGTATTCGTACCTGAACAGTTGTTGCATATATTCGTATGCTGCCCATTTTCGTTGGGTTGGAATATAACCCTCTTAAGTTTATTCGTACTTAAATTCCCAAATGTCTTCGTATTTGGGGAAGCTATGCATATTTTCGTATGCACGCCAAATGTTTGTTCGTAAGTCTAAGTGTATTCATACTTAGTCTATCCAAATGTTTTCATATTTGGAAAAAGTGTGTATTTCCACGTATACATGCCCGGTTTGTTCATACCTATATTTGTTCTTGCAAAGTTTTGAATCCGCTCAAATGTATTCGTATTTGGCATAAACCTATCCCTCTGCTCCCCAATACGAAGTGAGGAGCAAGGACCAAACTTCGTATTCTAATCATAATGAAGACAAAAGAAACGACGTCTTAAATCAAAATCAGAATTTTATTCATAACTCAAAAAACTCAAGGAGGCGTTATTCGTACCCCTTGCAACTAAATAAATAAAAGAACAAAGGAATTGTACTCGTAATTCCCACACAATCACGATGTGCAACCTAAAAAATACGCTGAAGTTTTTTCAAACAAAAAACTTCCTCAAGTTGTGGACATTCCATGGCCTTGGCACCGGGTTCCCGTCCAGGTCCGCCAAGCGATAAGCCCCAATGCCCGCAATCTCCGTAACTCTGTACGGGCCCTCCCAGTTTGCTCCCAACTTGCCCTCGTTGGCCACTTTGGTATTGCCGAGCACCTTACGAAGTACAAGGTCTCCAATACCAAATTCTCGGGGGTGGACCTTTTTGTTGTAGCTCTTCATCAGCTGCTCTTGATATGAGGCTAAGTGCACCAGAGCCCTTTCTCTACGTTCCTCGGCAAGATCCAGTTCTATTTCCAAGGCTCTGTCATTGCCTCCACTTTCAACCAAAGTGGTCCTGTTGGTCGGCAAACCAACCTCTAATGGGATTACGGCTTCTGTCCCATAGGCTAATGAGTAGGGGGTCTCTCCCGTAGACCTCCTAGGCGTTGTTCGGTGCGCCCAAAGAACAAGTGGCAATTCATCGGGCCACTTCCCCTTTGCTTTGTCCAATCTCTTCTTGATCCCATCAAGTATAGTTTTGTTGGACGCTTCCGCTTGCCCATTACTCTGTGGGTAGGCTGGGGTAGAGTAATAATTCCTTATCCCATACTGGGCACAAAAAGCCTTAAACTTTTTCTGAAATTGGGACCCATTATCCGTAATCAAGGAATAAGGGACCCCGAAACGGGTGATTATACTTTTCCAAACGAACCTCTCTATCATAGGCTCAGTGATCTTAGCCAGTGGCTCAGCTTCAATCCATTTGGTGAAATAATCTGTTGCTACCAACAGAAATTTCCTGTTCCCAGTTGCCTTGTGAAGTGGACCCACGATGTCCATCCCCCATTGTGCGAAGGGCCAAGGACTGGTCAAAGGCACCAGATCTTCGGCTGGTGTCCTTATCATTGGTGAGAATTTCTGGCATCTCTCACAAATCTTTACATACACCTTTGCGTCTTCTTGCATGTGAGGCCACCAGTACCCTTGGGTTATTGCTCGGTGAGCAATGGACCTTCCCCCAGCATGACTTCCACACGTTCCCTCGTGGATTTCGTGGAGAAACTTTTGCACCATTTCGGGGTGCACACAAAGTAGGTAGGGTCCAGTGAAGGATTTTCTGTACAGCTTTCCTTCTGGTGACAGCCAAAACCGTGCAGACTTTGTTTTAATCTTGTGAGCCTCCTTTTTATCTGTGGGGAGTATCCCATCTCGTAGGAACTCCACTATTGGATCCATCCAACTTGGTCCTTGGTTCACGTCCAAGACCAATTCCACACTTCTTCCGATGCTCGGCTCAGCAAGATAATCTACTGTCACCCTTCTCTTAAATTCTGTTGGTACAGCGGCGGCCAACCAGGCAAGAGAATCAGCATGGGCATTCTGCCCAGAACTTATCTGCTCGATGTATACTTTCTCGAAAGTGTCAAGCAGATCTTTGGCGGCTATCACGTAGGCAGCCATCTTTTCGTTCCGGGCTTCATACTCCCCGGACAACTGGTTCACCACGAGTTGCGAGTCACAGTGCACTCGTATCTTTTTCACCTTCAGGGTTTTCGCACTTCTTAATCCTGCCAAGAGTGCCTCATACTCCGCCACGTTATTTGAGGCACTGAATCCCAATCGAAGGGACAGTTCCATCATTGCTCCTTCAGGAGGGAAAAGCACCACACCAATTCCCGAACCCGTGTTGCATGCAGAGCCATCAACAAATAATTTCCACTCCGTGGGATCCTGTTCGGCCGGAGCTTTCTTTGTTTTCGTTGATTGCTCCTTCACTTGCTCCTTCACTTGCTCCTTTCTCGGCTCCTGTCTCATAGGAGGCTCGGGAGCCACCGTAGGTGAAAACTCAGCTACGAAATCCGCCAGCACCTGCCCCTTTATTGCGGTGCGCGGCTGATAATCTATGTCGTACTGACTCAGTTCGACCGACCAAGTTGAGATACGTCCCGAGAAATCTGCCTTTCGTAGCAGAGATTTTAACGGATACTCAGTATAAACCACAATTCTGTGACTCTGGAAATAATGGGGCAATTTACGTGCCGCTGTTCTTAATGCCAGGACCAACTTTTCGAGGGGCAGATATCTTGTCTCTGCATCTAGCAACGTTTTGCTGATATAATAGACAGGGATTTGCTCGGATCCCTTGTCCCTCAGTAGCACCGCACTTACAGCATGTTCGGAGACTGCTAGATATAGAGTTAGGGACTCGCCTTGTTCGGGAGTGGACAGAAGGGGGGCTGCTGCCAAGTACTTTTTCAGGTTTTGGAACGCCTGCTCACATTCTGCTCCCCATTCGTATCCTTCCCTCTTTTTCAGCAGCTGAAAGAAGGGTCTGCACTTGTCACTAGACCTGCTGATGAATCGGTTTAAAGCCGCTGCCATCCTAGTCAACCTCTGGACTTCCTTCGTGGTCCTTGGACTTTGGAGCCTTTGCAACGCTGTAATTTGATCGGGGTTCGCTTCTATCCCTCTTATGGTGACCAAATGCCCCAGGAACTTTCCTGAGTTTACCCCAAACGCACACTTCGAGGCGTTGAGCTTCAGTTTATATTCTCTCAATATCTCAAAAGCTTCTTTTAAATCAGCGATGTGGTTTTCCTT
Source organism: Rhododendron henanense subsp. lingbaoense (assembly GCA_020567845.1). Classification (NCBI taxonomy): domain Eukaryota; kingdom Viridiplantae; phylum Streptophyta; class Magnoliopsida; order Ericales; family Ericaceae; genus Rhododendron; species Rhododendron henanense. The sequence goes on from CM036318.1 coordinate 25,844,758, forward strand.
CTCTCTGCTCTTGACCACCATATCATCTATGTAAACCTCCATGGTCTTACCGAGCAACTTCTTTAGCATAATCGTTGCTAGCCTCTGATATGTTGCACCGGCATTTCTCAGACCAAAAGGCATGACACTGTAACAGTACAGCCCCCTTGGCGTGATAAAAGATGTCTTCTCCTCATCGGGGCCGTACATGGCTATCTGATGATAACCCCGATAAGCGTCAAGGAAGCTCATCCGCCCATACCCAGCCGTTGCATCGACAAGCTGGTCTATCCTGGGGAGGGGGAAGCTATCCTTGGGGCATGCCTTGTTCAAGTCGGTGAAGTCGACACAAACTCGCCACTTCCCGTTCTTCTTCTTTACCACCACAGTGTTGGACAGCCATTCCGGGTAGTATACCTCTCGTATAGCCTTTGCTTCGAGCAATCGATCCACCTCCTCGATAACAGCATCCACGTGTTGTACGGCGGATCGTCTCTTCTTCTGCATCACAGGCTTATGCTGTGGATCCACATTCAAGTGGTGACAAATCACGTTTGCATCCACTCCGGGCATCTCTTCGGGAACCCAGGCAAACACATCAACGTGTTCTTTGAGGAACCTTACCAATTCTCCCTCTTCTGCTTCATTCAGATTTTCCCCAATCAGAAAATACCTTTCTGGATCATTCTCGTTGATCTGAATCTTCTTCAAGCCTTCCACCACTTTCTCGGCGGGATCTCCTCCGACATCCTCAATGGTCGGCCGATCCGGAACCTCGATTGCTTGAACTAACTGGGCCTTTGGTGCCTTCTTGATTATAGAAACCAAGCATTGCTGGGCGACCTTCTGATTTCCCCTAATTCTTTCGATGCCATTTGACCCAGGAAATTTTACCATCTGATGGTAAGTGGAGGAAACCGCCCTCATCTTGTGCAACCACGTCCTTCCGATAATCGCGTTATAGGAGGATGGTACATCTACCACCAAAAAGTCGGTTCTTAGCACAACTGTTCCTGCACGAACAGGGAGAGTTGCTTTGCCCAATGGCCACACTGCTCCTGCACTAAATCCGACCAAAGGGGTTGTTGACGGCACCAAATCTGCTTGTGTCAGCCCTAACTTCTTGAATGCGTCATAATACAGTATCTCCGTGCAGCTTCCCGAATCTACCAGAATTCTCTCCATGTCATATTCCCCAATTCGTAGGGTTATGACTAGGGCGTCATTGTGCGGCACCTGGATTCCCCCCAGGTCCTCATCTGTGAAGACTATGCCCCCAGTGCATTCTTCTCCTTCACGTCCTCGTTTCTTTCCTAACTGCATCACGTGCTGGTCGTGTTTTACTTGTCTTTGGAGCAACCTCACCTCACTTCTCGTGTAAGGCGCGGCCAATCCATGTATCATATGGATTATCCCTCTTGGATTCTGCTCATAATCCAATTCCAATGCTTTCTCTGCACCCTTGTGCTCCTCCTGAATAAATTCTTTCAAGTAACCCCGTGAGACCAGATCATCGAGGTGTTGTTTGAACATCTCGCAATCCTCCGTCATATGCCCCCAATCTTTATGGTAACTGCAATGCTGACTCGTAGCCCTCTTCGCATCTTTGTCCCCCTCCAGCCTTGGGGGCCATTTGAAATATGGGCGATTCTTTATTTTGTAGAGAATCCGGTAGATCGGCTCCTTCCAAACCGTTGTCACCGAAAAGAAAGACTTGGGGTCTGGGGCGTGCTTTTCTTTATACGGTTCTTTCTTGACCTGCCCGTACTCTTTCCTTTCTTTGTAGGTCTTGGGCTCTGGCTTGTCCGCCCTCTTCGGTAGGACCTTTGCCTGTTCGGCAACCATCCTGTTGTCCTCACGCAGTATGTCATCCTCGTTTCTGGCATGCTGCTCGATTCGTTCCATTAGCCTCGCCAGTGTGTCTACCGGGTTCATGTTCAGGGATTTACGCAGCTCTCCCCGAACAGGCAATCCTGTTTTGAACGTGGCTATGGCATATTCCTCGCTGCACCCTTCAATCTCGTTGAAAGTCTCCCAGTACTTCTTGGCATAGTCTCTGATCGGCTCACCCTCTCCCTGCTTCATAACAGAGAGGCTTTCAAAGGTTTTTGGTGCTTTCCTGCTCGTCAGAAATCGAGCAGTGAATTCTTCGGCCAACTGCCTCCATCCTCGCACGGTGTTCGGCCCCAGCTTATGGAACCATGACAAGGCCACTTTCCCTAAACTCGATGGGAACATCTTGCACATGATTGCATCATCCCCGTCGTGCATGAACATTGCCTGTCGGTAGTGTTGTACGTGTGCCACGGGATCGTTATTTGTTTCGTAAAGTACGAATGCTCCGTGCTTCACCCTGCTCGGAAGCCTCGCCTCCTGCAATCTCTTCGAAAAAGGGGATGAGGCTATATTGCTGAGGGCTTTCCGCGCCGCCTCTCGTGCAGACATGGCTCCCTCCTCTCTCTCTTTTGCTTTCTTGGGAGTACTCTTTTCCCAATCGGAATCAGGTCTCTCGTACCTATCCCTGTGATGTCTTCTAATCTCTCCTTCTTCGGGGGTGAGGCTTCTGCTTCTTCTTTTTCGTGAAGAAGCCCTTTTCTTTTTCGGAGTGGGACTCCTGGACCTGCTCCTCCTTCCTCGTGAAGGAGCCTTCTTGTGTTCCACTATCGCCAACCTTTCTCCTCTGGAATCTTTTCGTGACAGTCCAGAATCCTCCGGATGTCCTCGTATCCGCTGCAATTCCTGTATCTCATATTCTCGTTTTTTAATCAAACGAGCGTACTCTTCGATCTCTTGTCTCTTTTTATCCAAGATATCGTCACGGTTGTGTGCACTCCTTGAATGCGCCACTGATTCTCCCTCACGATGGGATTTACTCCTTCTCGTGGAGCCTGTGGCCGTCCTTCCCTCCTTGTTCCTGGAGTCGCCATGGACAGTAAGGGGATTATCCATGTTTGTGGGCTTCTTTGCCTGCCCACCGTCGGGCTTTCTCGGAGGATCCGGTGGGGAGTTGCCACCTCCTCCCCCCAACTGGTGCTTCGGATCATGTGGAGTCTTTGGATCTTCTTCCATCATGGTCGCTTTTCAGAGGGATCTCTTTCGTTTCCCACAGACGGCGCCAATTGTAAGTGCAGAAAAACCGTGAGTGGTTTGAGCAGCACAAGAACGTAACGGCTACTTTGAGGTCCTCGCCGGAACCCTAATACGTCGCCGGGGTCTTTATCTGCAAAACAGACAAAGGGTGAGTGCACCTTTGCCTCTCGTGGCAAAGGCCCTCCGATGCCTAAGTTAGTATCACGTACTGATCGAAAACCCTAATTCAAGTAGGAGAATATGTAAAACTGTAATGTATTGTGTACCTTTTTCCTCTAGGTTTGCCTCGTACTTATAGGTTTATGGATGCTTGCTGCCCAAGTATCCACGTTTCCCTAGGTTTCCTATCTCGTATAGGAAACCCAGAATAACTTGGATTCTCGTTCCCTTATCAGTTCATTACCTTAGTCCGTTTAGGACTCTTTTCCACAGCTGGCCGAACTTCCCATTCCCGTCGGGTATCCTCCCAAGATCCTTTTTTATTGGGATCTTATAGTATACACGGAATATCCCTGTTTCTAGAACCTTCTGGAACGTTTCCTGCATCTGGGATTGCTTTTCGTACAAATCCCCTCCTGTTCGGCCCCTTTGCTGCCGAACAGACTACTTGGACCAATGACTTCACATGTTATTGGTCCTCTGTCAATTCCTTGGTCCAATACTCTTGTTTCACTGGACCTTGACCTTGCATAGACTCTCTGAACCAATGATTTCTCATATCATTGGTCTCTGTCGCCGACCACCGTTATGCACGGCGACTGTCCCTATCATAATCATATCGTGGTCCCACGTACCACGTACCTGGGCACAATTTGTACCTGCTCGGGATTTACTCCCTACAGCAGGCTTTGCTCCAAGTTCAGAAACACGAAGTTAGGTTTTTCATGGTGAATGGAAGGCTAGAAACCTTACAGTTTGTTCAGCGTTTCGGTGCAGCTGAAGCTCATCGTCAAGTTTCTCAACAGAAAGCGTGCTTTCATGCGCTATGTGTCTGCCTACTCCAACATTACTTGCTTGGCCCTTCCTCTGGCCATGCCGATTCTATGCTGCTTAATTTCGCTCAACAGATTGGAAACCGTGTAGGCTTTGCTGGTTTAGTGTTGGCAGAGACTTTGATGGGTCTCGATGCAGTGAAGGGTAATCCCATAGCCCAGTTCTCAGGCAGTCCTTTGTTACTACAGGTTCGCTCTTTTACTTTGTTTATTGCCAAGTTATCTTTTCGCTCATCACTCTTTTCTTTTGACTCACGTGTTCTCACAACTTGCAATTTTCCCTTGTTTTCTATAGGTATTGTAATGCCCCGATTTTCCACGGAATTTCGGAAGCATTAACCTTAAAATACACTGAATTTTACAAACTATTAGGCCCCTATTTATCGTTATACAAGATTTACATTTAAGAAAAAAATACAAAAAAAATCTAACATTTATTTAAACGTCTTCAGAGTGACTCTAGTCTTGATACAAATTCCAAGCATACTCGGTCTCCTCCCTTGGTATTCCTCTTGTGTCAAACAGCTCCACCATTGAACCCTGCATCCTCTGGCAAATTGATTGCCGAAGCAATCGATTTACCAGGATACAAACATATCTGTGAGTGATAATTCACCCAGTAGATAATCCCAATCCTACCAATCTCTTACTCTACAATTAGCATTCAATAATAACAATAATATCACAATTGATAACACACGAGAGGTACAGAATAATAGCACATCATCTTTTTCTTTACTATCCATCAACTTACATGAAATCTAAGGATCATCTCCACGAGATCCTTTCCTCCAACATCCATTAACTACAACCGTCTCATGGGTCCACCCTTCCTCTTGCTTATCCTGTACCAGGGTCCTAGGTGAGCGCACCTAAGTTATGTACCAAGCATGTTCTCACTTAAGACCATAACAGGAGGATCGAGTCATCCCATGACGTATCGTACATTAGGGTCGGACATCCACTACCCCACGCTAACTATAACCATCTCATGTGACCCATTCTCTTCCTCAAAGAGAAACTTCCCATGACGTATCATACATTAACGTCTCACTAACTATAACTGTCTCATGGGACCCATTCCCTTCCTCGAAGGAAAACTTCTCATGCCGTATCATACGTTAGCGTCACAATATTTCTTAACACTGGGCCCCGCAGGTAACCCATTTCAACACAGGGCCCCATTGGTTACCCTTGCCATCGCCATGGCTCAATTCACAATCCACACAGTACTCACACTTTCAACACTTTACCATTTTCCATTTACTTATCATCGTCTACATGAATCACTACTCGCAACCATCCCGTGAACGTACCTAAGTCCATTCTAGCACGCACAACAATAATAAATTCATAATAGGTTAATCAACAAACATGATATATTCCAAAATGAAGGTAAGCATAACAATTGATATTGTGCGAGTATGTAAACATGTAGGTTCATGATCGGGCTGATGCATTTACGTTTATTCAATGAACGAGAAATTTTATTTAAACAAATAGATCAATAATTTTCTTAACTTTTGAATATACCTGTGTACGGGGTACAAATTCTTTGATACTATAAAATATAATTATCTTCCTTCATAATTGTAGATTAGAATTACTATTTTCATTTATTATGAATTAGTAAATCAAAGAAGATTTGTCATGGGCCGAAACATTACACTAGATAATTAGGAGGACTAAAGTGTTATTTGATCCAAAACATTTCAAAACGCAACACATATATATTCACTGTTCATGGCCGAAACAAAACAGGGAAATTCTGAATTTCGGTCGTGCGACGTCAGGATCGATTTCTTCTACTCCAAAACATTGAACACCAATACATAAACACTTAATATACTTAGGAGAAAGTAGGGGAGCGATTAATCTACCTTAAATCCGGTCGAAAAAACGGGTAATAGTTTACGGACGGTTTCGGTAAAACGGAGAAGACGACGACGAAGGGGGACCTTGGAGTGGCCGATTCGGGACTATTTTTCCTGACAGTATTGTAGCTACTTTTCTGGGTCGAAGTGGGCTGATTTGAAGTTGAAACGGGGCTGCGTTCGGGTTGTTTCGGAGCCGAAACAGGGCTGCTTCACTGGACAGTTTGTAAGAGTTGTTTCCGGGCTGTTTTCGGAGTGAAACGGGATCATTTCGGAGCTGGTTCCACGGCTATTATGAGACTGAAATGGAGTTGTAAATGTTGTGTAATGAGGTCCTGAAAAAGGAAAAAAAAAAAAAAAGGTGGTTAGTTTTCCTTCATCTCCTCTTCTTCTTCCATTTCTTCTCCTGCTTCTTTCTTCTTCCTTTTCTTTTTTTTTTCCAGATTTCTTTCCCTCTCTCGGAAAAATGAATGAGAAGAAAAGGGGAGGAAGTTAATGCTCTCTTTCTCTCTCTCAGCCGAAACAGATGGGAGTAGGGAAGATGGGTTTATATAGGGGAGTGGGTGAGAGGAGAAGTATGGGGTGCAAGTTTGGAGGATAAGTACGGAGGTGATGGAGTGTGAGAGGGAAGTGGAGAGGTTACAATCTGTCGTGGGGTGAGGGGGACCCTAATTCTCGGCTGAAATGGTGGAGATAGGAGTTTGGGTTTTGTTTACATAAAGTTTAGTTAGGATTTTTAGGGTGTAGTTAGAAAAGATAAAGGATGGGTTTAAATGTATGTATATCCAAAGAATAACATATATCATATACATTTAAATGAGTAGTATCAATTATACACCTAATTATGTATTTTACTTAATTAATCTAACAAATTATTGAATTAGTATTTAACATTTCAAATTTGTATTAAAAAAAAAATAGGGGCAAAAATCCGGGTTGTTACAGGTATGGCTTTATGAAAAGCTGAGGGTATGGGATGCGCCAGAATGGCTTCCCTATAGTTCAGACCATTGCACGAAGTGTCGTGTGACTAGACAGTTTCCAATTGAGGCTGCTTGGAAGGCATGGATGGAGACTCGCAATGGCGATCGGATTCAATGGGTTTGCCCCTGGTATGGTGTTGAGAGCATGACTGTAAGTACCATGAACCATTTTGGCATTGCGGCGAACGGTATTACTTTGGTTACCTTCTACTTTCCTGCCCGCTTTCAAAGACAGTTTGGGGTTGAACAAGTCAAAGTCTTGGGTGACCCTGAGTATGCTATTTCCAAGGTTCATGATGCCAGCTTTCGTCGCAATATGCTTCGTCTATGGCCGAACCGGGTGATGCAAGAGGTTGCTGGGTACTCTACTGACAAGCTATCGGGTTCGTATAAGCCCTGGTTGGAGAAAAACCTTTTGAAGGACAAAAGTGCGAAGAGAAGGAAGACCTAGAGATTGACAAATTGCTTATGTTTTTCAAAAGATGTTCTTTGTTTGATTCTAGCTTTCGTAGATTTGAGGATTGTTTGAGCTTGCTTTTCCTTTTTCTTTGGAAATAATAAAACATTTGGTTGTTTTATTGAAAATGTTGTTGCCATGGTTTGATAGTGAGCATGCTTCAGGATAGACCTAGAAATTTGGAAGTGATAATGATAGCAGTGGCTGAATCTCAATTTAGAGATTGCCTACGTATCCCATGGAGGGAATCAAGCCATAAACTTAGTTCCAACAAGATTTGTTTGTTTTTGTTAGGGTTCACTCGGGTATTTTCCTCTCCTTTTGTGCTCTTGATTTTGCCTAAACCGCCCTTGTGGGTTTTGAGTCTAGCGAGCGCTTTGTTTTTGCCTTAGTTTTTGCCTAAGCCGCCCTTGCGGATTTTCGATCTAGCAGGGTGCTCTAATTTTTGCTTGGGTTTGCCCACCCTTGTGGTTTTCGACCCAACGAGCATCTATCAGGGGTAGTACTTCCTCAGCTTGTCGATGTTGACCGGTGTTGCGAATTCCATTCCATCCAGGTCTGCGATGTATGCTTCTCCTCCAGATAGTATGCGTTTGATAAAGTAGGGTCCTCCCCAGTTTGATCTAAACTTGCCTCTCGGGTCTGAAACGTGGCGACGGATTGCTTTGAGCACCATGTCCCCCACCTTGATGTCTCGTGGCTTCACCTTTTTATTGAACGCTCGTGCGATGCGGCGTTGATACCCTTGCACATGGTATAACGCTCTCAACCTTCTTTCATCTAGCAATGCAAACTCGTTGTAGCGGTTTTGAACCCAGTCTTCTTCAATTATTCCAGTCTCTGCCAGAACCCTTAGTGAGGGCAGCTCTAGTTCGATCGGCAAGACAGCTTCCATCCCATAGACTAGGGAATAGGGGGTAGCCCCAGTTGAAGTCCTTTCAGTTGTTCGATAACCCCATAGTGCTAGTGGTAGCATTTCAGGCCAGTCTGTGTAGATGTCAGTAGTCTTCCGCAGAATCCTCTTGATTTTTTGTTTGCAGCCTCAACTGCTCCATTGGTTTGAGGTCGATAAGTAGATGACCGATGATTCTATATCCCAAATTCAGCAAAAAGCTTCTTTGTTGCTCCCTTGAAGTGTGATCCATTATCACAGATGAACTCGTGAGGTACACCATACCGATAGATGATATTGGTGCGGATAAATTTGGCCACATGAGTGGCTTTGAGGGTAGCATAAGAAGCTGCTTCTACCCATTTGGTGAAGTAGTCGATAGCCACTAGAATGAACTGATGCTTGTATTTTCCCTTTGGATTTATACTCCCAATGACGTCTATCCTCCAGGTTGAGAATGGCCAAGGGGATGTCATGCTATATAATTCCATAGGGGGAATACGCATGCGATCAGCGTGAGTTTGGCATTTGTAGCATCGGTGGACATAGTCAGCACAGTCAGCCTCCATAGTAGTCCAGTAGTATCCCTGACGTAGGATTTTCTTTGCCATTGTTGCCCCATTCATGTGTGGCCCACAGATTCCTTCGTGTATCTCTTCCATTATCTTACGGTTTTCTTCCGTGGTGACGCAAAGTTGATTGGGGCCAGATATGCTCTTCGATACAGTGCTCCTCCACAGACTACGAATTGGGCGGCAAACTTCCGCAGGGCCATCTTGTCCTTTGAGGTGGCTTCGGAGGGATACTCTCCCTCTTCTAGGAATTTCTTCACGTCTTCATACCATGGCTTTCCATCGTCCTCACTTTCTTCGGTGAAGGTGCATTCGCATGCTGGTTTGACCTTCTGCTCGATCATGAGAGGCCGCATTACGAATCCTGGGGGTATCTCGACCATAGAAGCTAGTGTTGCCAGCGCATCTGCAAACGCTCACTCGGGGAGTGTGCGTGAAGATGACTGAGTCAAATTGTGGAATCAAAGTTTCCAGCACAGAGTGGTATAGCTTTAGCGTGTCTTCCTTGACCTTCCAGTCTCCTCTTGCTTGGGACACTACCAGGTTTGAATCTCCAATGACTTCTACCCTTTTTGCCCCTAGTTCCAGTGCTGCCTCCATTCCAGCAATGCAGGCTTTGTATTCAGCTTGGTTGTTGGTGACTTCAAACCTCAGTTTATACGACAAAGGGATATGAGAGTTGTTTGGGGAAACAAGCAATACCCCTATGCCATATCCACATTGGTTTGATGCTCCATCAAGGTAAAGCTGCCAGGTGTCATCTAAAAGACATAGGATGTCTTCGTCGGGGAACATGAAGTCTTCTACCTCGGCCTTTGTCACAGGGTGATCTGCCAAGAATTCTGCCACGGCTCTTCCTTTTACTGATTTCCTTGTCATGTATTTGAGGTCGAATTCTACCAGCATCAATAACCACCTAGCTAGCTTTCCGATAAGTGCTGGCTTCTCGAAAAGATATTTGATTGGGTCTAAACGAGAAACCAGCACTACCGGATGTGCTAATAGGTAGTGCCTTAGTTTTTTCGTGGCCCATACTAGCCCCAAGCAGATTTTCTCGAGGGGAGTGTACCTTGTTTCATAGTCCATCATTTTCTTGCTGAGGTAGTATATGGCGCACTCTACTATGGCGTCGTTTTCTTGCGCTAGCATACATCCCACGGATGTGTCCGTTACTGAGAGATACAGAATCAGTGGTTTCCTAGGGATGGGTGGTGAAAATACAGGTGGATTCTAAAGATACTCCTTGATTGCCTCGAATGCTTGCTGACAGTCCTGGCTCCACTCAAAATCAGTACCCTTCTTCAAAAGCTTGAATAGAGGTTCACAGGTGGCTGTGAGTTTGGAAATGAACCTGCTAATTAGGGATGAAAATTTTAACCAAAAAACCGAACGAACCTACCGAACCGAACGAATTTTGCTTAATTCGGTCGGTTTTTGTTTTAAGTCGGTTCGGTTCGATTTTGATTTTTTGAAAAAAATTTAAGTCGGTTCGGTTTCGGTTTTATAGAAATACCAACCGAACAACACCGAACCGAACCGAACCGAAAATAATGGTTGAAGGTGTGATTATGGGTTAAAGTTGTAACTTGGGCTTATTTAATTGCATTATGGGTTTTGGACGGTCATGTGGACTGTGATGGAAAAAATCATGTGCTTGGGCTTTTTTATGTAACTCATTGTTCTTGCTTATTGGGCTGAAAAAAATAATGACTGGCCCATTGCTTGAAAACCGACTAAAACTGACCGAATCGAACCGAACGAAACTAAACCGAACCGAATGAAACTAAACCGAACCGATCGGTTTTTGAACCGAATTGGTCGGTGTCTGTTTGGAAAAAAGCAAAACCGAATGATTCGGTTCGGTGGTAAAATTGGGAAAAAACCGACCGAACCGAACCGATTTCATCCCTACTGCTGATGAACTGTACTTTCCCCAGAAAGCTCCTTACTTCCTTTTCTATCTTTGGTGGTGATATCTCCATGATAGCCTGTATCTTGGAAGGGTCTACTTTGATTCCTCTTTGAGTGATGAGAAATCTTAGCATTTTACCGGCCGTTACCCCAAAAGTGCATTTTTGAGGATTAAGACGCAGCTTGTATTGCCTAATCTTCTCAAAGAACTTTTGAAGGGCTTCACAGTGTCCTTCCCTTTCCTTTGATTTGACTATCATATCGTCGACATATACCTCGACTTCTTTGTGCATCATGTCGTGCAGCAGTATTGTAGCCATCCTTTGGTAAGTGGCTCCAACGTTCTTCAACCCGAATGACATTACTCGGTAGCAGTAGGTTCCCCATGGCGTGGTGAAGGTGGTCTTCTCTCTATCTTCGAGAGACATCAAAATCTGATTATACCCAGAAAACCCATCCATGAAAGATAGCAGTGCATGCCCCACGGTGTTGTCCACTAATTCGTCTATGTGTGGCAATGGAAAGTCATCCTTTGGACTGGCCTTGTTGAGATCTCGGAAATCTACATAGACCCTGATTCCCCTAGTTTTCTTTGGTATTGGAACGATGTTGGCTACCCACTATGGATACTCAGTGACAATGAGAAAACCAGCGTTGATTTGTTTAGTGACTTCTTCTTTTATCTTTAAGACCCAATCAGGGCGCATACGTCTTAGCTTTTGTTTAATAGGTTTTGCATCAGGATAGAGGGGAATTTTGTGCTGAACAATTTCGGGGTCTATCCCAGGCATGTCCTCGTAAGACGAGACAAAAACATCTTTGTATTCTTTTAGCAAAATGATTAGTTTTTCACTTTCTTGAGAAGATACCATTGCACCAATTTTAACCATTTTGGGCTCGTTTTCAGAGCCTATGTTTGCTGTGATTATTTCCTCAAAAAAAGGTTTGGCGTGCCTTTCTTCTTCTCTTTCGATGAATTCTAGAATTTCTTTTGTAATTTCTTCCTCAAAATTTGGATTGTCAGAATCCTCACAGTTAATCATAGGCAATGTGAAATACTCTAAATCTTCCTTCTTATTGCTAAAATTGTCAAAAGACATTTCAGAATCAAATTCAAAATAAATGTCATGCCTTGGTGCTTTGACCAGGTTTTCCTCACTAGACTCAGTAGTTTGAAAAGATGAAAAGCTAGACTCGGACTGAGTTGACTCGGAGTCGGAATCGGAATCGAAACTAAGATCGGAATCAGCATTTTTCATTTTGTATTTTAGAGTGTGTTCCACGGTCCAGTTAGGGTAAGCCCCTTTTTCAGCATCCACAATCAGTTCAGAGTAGTCTTTTTCCTCACTAAGGTTGATCATTAGCACTTCACTGTCATCTTGATTCGCACTTTCATCATCGTCACCCAGCAAGTCTTGGAGGGCCATTTGGTTTGCTATTGCCGTGATTTCTTCCAGTTGAGCTTCAATCTCTGCTTCGTCGCTGTTGTCGACTCTTCGTGTGCTAACAAATCCCCACCAATTACCAAAGCTATCTGTTATGGGATGGATTACCCTTATTTGATTGTCGATAACCCCCTCAACAAAGAGTAGATTCAGTGATATTTCGTCTAGTGGATCATTGTCAACAGACTCTTCTTCTTCTGCTTTGCCAACTTCAAAGTTGTCGACCTCGTCTATTGGCCAATAGTCGTCGGTAGGTGCATAAGGGTCGTGGAAATAGATTGGGACCCTACGAAGCTCTTCTTCTTCAATTATGCCTTCCACTTCTTCATCATCGACTGTTCTTAAGAACATGACATGATCGTCTTTAGTGATAATTACTGTAGGCTTTGGTTGATCCACCGGAGTGATGTACTTGGATGGGTTGAAAATCTTGGCAGCAGGGTGGAATGGGCCAGACAGCTTGGTGACAATTTGAAAGTGCGAATCGAACATAATCAGTGATGCAGCCATTTTTACCTGAAAATTTTTCCTTTAGTTAGATTTGTAACGCCCCCATTTTCGGGTTCGTTAATTAGACATTTTATTGAATAAAAAGACTAAGAGTCAAGCTCATTATTACAACATAAGTCTTACTAGAGTACTTTTTATTACACAAGGATGGGAATTCTAGGGTATTCTATCACTCCGCTTCTTCCTCCATCCTAGCAAGCTCTTCGGCTCCAAAGGCCTCCAATGTATACTGTTCACCTTGCTCATCAATTAACTCTGACACATTATACCAGCGTCGCCCCCAGTATAATATGTCAGGGTCACCAAAAAGGTAACACCGTGAGCTACAAGCTCAATAGAATAAACTATACCCACTAACTCTTAACTTAAAGCAAGGAAGCATATAACCAATTACACATGCTCATTCAACAACATAGTTAAACAATGACATATCCGCATTCGATATCTTATTAGCATTGGTGTCATGCCTTTTCTCGAGTTTCTCCTACGCGACTCGTCGTAGACCGTGTCAACCTTTTTACCTTTAACAAAACCATAATTTCCAAAGTTTCTTTCACAAATTGCTACTAATGAGGCTACCACGTCCGGCTCCATTAGCAACACACACGATGGCTACCAAGTCCGGCCATATCATGGTTTTACAAAACACATTCTTTCAAATCTTGCATTGGCTACCAAGTCCGGCCAAGCCATATTTCCACATGAGACTACCACGTCCGGCCCCATTGGAAATCTACGCAATGAGCTACCAAGTCCGGCCACATTACGGTTTTCAAACACTTACACAACGACTACCAAGTCCGGTCATTATGTACTTTCAAAATATTTTCCGCAAGTTAATCCCATCCTTTATTTTATCCATATCAACCACACCCTAGGTGTCATGTTTCTACTTTCTCGGTTTTCGTGTCTCGTTCGCATGCATAGACTCCGCGGCAATTCATTCCACAATTTAAGTAATCTTGAAACTAAACTAACAAGATCATCCAACTCTATACTATATAGCATGCTCATTTTATCACGTTATCATGCTCAACATTTAATCACACAAGGTTAAGCATAGTGCCACATGGACGGACACCTTTGGAGTGATAAATCACTTATGCTTTATCAACAACAAGTAGTCAAGTAATCACAAAATCAAGTTCACAATCATTCTAGGATCAAAATGAAATCACCATAGCTTAATTTGAAATCATGCTTTCTTAAGTTCAAAATAGCATATGTTTATTGAGTACTTCTAACGTTAAGCTAATCATACCATGTTTAATCAAAATAACAACTCCTAAACATTTCTAATCATGCTTAAGGAATATCGATAAGATAATCTACGTATACTTAGATTTTCAAAGGTTTAGAATAATCTATAATCATTTTGAAATACGCATGCAATACGCTATACTTAGATCTTTGAGAATCATAGGAAACTATACTATACGTAAGGAGTATTCTACATATACACATATACGTAGAGAAGAGTAGATATAGGATATCTACCGTTCTTCTTGGCGGTAGTCGGCTACGGATTAGGAAGATGGTTCGTCGGACGGAGTAAAGGCTTAGGAATGGCTTCGATAGCTTCGAAAGAGAAATGTTTCTCTCGAAACTTGATCTTGACTAAAGCTACTAGAACTTTTGGATCGGTAGGGTGGTGGAGTGGCGGCTTAGTGGCGGCACTAGAAGAGTTTCTTGAAGAACTAGGGAAGAACTTCAAGAACAACTAAGAATTAAGCAAGAACAACAAGAACACTTAGACTTTCTAGAGAGAAGTTGGAGCAATGCTTGAAGGTGTGAGTTCAAAGGCTTGAAATGGCTTGCTATTTATAGGCCAAGTTGGTCTATTATCCAAGAGACAATATTTCCCCTAACATTTGTTATCCAATGGATCATAGATTGACTAGATTTGATGGTACTTAGATTGGATGAGGTGTGGAGCTAAAGGACATGACTAGGCTTATTGTACACTTGCACATATCACACAAATCTCTCTCTCTCTCTCCCTCTCTCCCGGCCTCTCTCTCTCCCATCTCTCTCGGCTCTATCTCTCTCTCTCTCTCTCTCTCTCTCTTTGGTCCAAAGAAGGTACAAGGGTTGAAAGACTAATAGATTTTCCCTTATTCTTTCTTCTAACCTAGGTGTAGACACCCCAATTTGAACTCTTCAAATTTCCTTAATTTGTGGCCCGGAGGCTCCCCGATGATGAATTTGGATTGAAACAAGCCTCGTACCGTTTGGAACTTTGCTCCTGGAGAGATTTGAAAGGAAATTAAAAAAAATGGTCAAAATCACTTCCAAGCGCTTGGGAGTAGTCCCGAGCGCTCAAAAAACAACTTTCAAAGCCTCTGGCTGGGTTCACTCTCGAGCGCTCGAGAGTGAAGTCCCAAGCGCTCGAGACCACTCTCGAGCGCTCGTGTCTCCTGCACTGGCCAATGGGTGACTGGGCTCCTCATTACCCATGCAATCCATCATTGCAGTGAACTTTAGCCGGCTGAGGTTTACGGCTAGCACTCATGCTCAGTCAGGAATCTCCAGGCAAATGATTTTCCCTTTTAAACATTTTTTATTTTAAAAATCCATTTGATTTTCAAAAACCCTAGGTTTTTCTTGGCCTATAAATAAGGCCTGATTTCAGCAGAGCAGGAGAGACGAAAATCTCCTCCCTAGGAATCCTCTCCTTCTCTCCACCCCCTCTCTTTCAGAACAAGAATCTCTTAACTCAAGTTTCAACTTCAAGCCTCAAAAAAAAACCCTTTTCGAAAAATCCTCAAGGAAAATACAGGAAATCCAGAACACTTCAAGCTTCTGATTTCTTGCATTCTTCCCTCTTAATCCACCTTTCAAAGCCATTCCAAAGAGAAAAGTTCGAGCAAAAAGGTAGAAAATATTTCTATCTCAATCCCAAACATAGAGGCTGTTCTTCCCTTCTGAGGGGGGTCTCTCAGCCTGACCCAGTCTTCAATACTGGGTGCATGGCTGGGAGACCTTAGTATAAAGACAAGAGCAAAGGGGTACAAAAAAAACGTTTTAGCAAAACCCTCACTGGCCTCACTCTCGAGCGCTCGAGAGTACTTCTGAGCGCTCGGGACCGACCCCAGTTTCATGCATGGTTTTCGGTCATACAGTAGGCTGGAAATGAGGTGTATTCTTCAAGTAAATGGTTCCATTTTGGCATGCACGCACAGGAAATCGTTTTCCCTAAAACAGAAGTGTTCCTCACGATCTTTCAAGTAAAATAAGGTTTCTTTACAAAGTTAAATGATGCTTTCCTATTGGGAAACATCAAAATGAGGATGTTTGCATGTCGGTACCATTTTCTCTTTCGAGCAAAACTGGTAAGCATCACACTCCCAAGCGCTCTGGACTGCTCCCGAGCGCTCGGGAGTGAAGCCACGCCATTTCCTCTTATCTCCCCAGTCTGCTGTGTTTCTTAGTTGCTGCATGGATAAGGGTACCCATTTGTTATTTAAGATTTGTAGATCTAATCTTATCATGGCAGGGATGCACGATCTGAAAGATTGGAGGCTCAGTTCAGTCTTTCAAATCCTCTGCTGAGTCAGTAGTCTAAATCACAGCATTCCAGTTTCATTTTTGGCATTACATCCTGTCTGTACTAACAAGCTTGCAGGTTGGGTATCAGAACTCCCAAGCGCTCGGGACTACTCCCAAGCGCTCGGGACCACTCTCGAGCGCTCGAGAGTGAAGTCAGTGGCAGTCTCTCAGTTTCTGCTATTTTGCATTTTATTACTCCACCATTGTGTAACCTCCTGTACACGTGCACATGCAAACACTTCCTATCTGGCATAACTGTGAATACTTGCTACTTGTCTAATGAAATGAAATCCCCTTTTAAAATCCCACAAACGTTTAGTAGAGACCGATTCCGAATCGGGCGAGGGGGGTGCCGTAAAACCCTTCCCCCCTCGTAACATGGCTTCCGGACCCTCTAAACTGATCTCTGGTTTTCAATTTCAAATCAACGGTTTTCCAAACTAAACGGTTTCTCGGGTGATATACCACAAATCCGGGTGGCGACTCTTCAAATCAAACTATCTTTTCAAAGTCGATTTCAAAAAGGGCACGAGGCGCGCTATTTTCCGAAACGGGCCGCCCCGATCTCAATACCCGGGGCTGTGGTAGCCCACAGTGGCGACTCTGCTGGGGACGTTTAATTAATACTTGAGAAAAAGTTGGTTGTTGATAAAATGGCCCGCTTTTCTTGAATATCAATTAAACTTGTGAGCCAAGCTTGAAAAAACGTTTGTTGGATTTTCAAAAGGGATTTTATTTCGTCGTCTATTTCTTGTGGATATATCTTGTGCAACCTCGCTGTTGTGTTTCGGCAATCCTACCCGGCTTGCCGGTGATGGGGAATCCCGGAATGCTCAGCAACCCTCGACCGTGATAAGTCATCCCTACCGTTTGTACCATTATTGGGTGTACGCTCAATAGTGGGAGGTATACTTTGACTCTAGTCCGGGGAACCCTTTCAAGCCAAAGCCGGCCTTTGTACATGTTTAGCGAGCCATAGATCCTTCCAAATTAAGACAGGAGCCTACAGGGTAGGATTACGTGCTATATCCTGTTTACGTGTTGCATTCCATTTTGCATCATCATTCTGTCAGCCACCGTTCTCGAGACTCACTCGCGCGGTCTTTGCGAGGTTGCCGAGACCCGATGAAGAGTCACGCTCTTTTATGCGTGTTGATCGGTCGCGTGAGTCCTCGAACTAGAACCCGAGGGAAACTAGAATTTTGCTAAGTCCTTGACTATTGCTTGATCGGAAAATTAACCAAGGGAAGGAATGACATGGAAACAAGACATCGTGATACCAACACCATCCGAGCTAAAAGCAAGTGTACCGCTTACGCCGCTTTGGTTATCGTGTCACGTTGTCCACCCCAAGTCATTCCAAGCCAATGGTCGATTTGTCGAAGGAACATTAGTCGAACACTTAGCCTATTTTAGCATCCTTTGGGAAGCATCGGTTCCTAAACGAGGATACACCCCAAAAATCCGAGGATTAAGGCAACCTTGCGTGAAGGATGCTAAATCATTTTTGAGTCGATGACGGTGACGATGTTGCGCACTTTCTAAAAACCCATGCACATATTTCATGAAAATGTAAACAGGGACCGCGTCTGAGTACGGTTTTTGCTTTGCTGTCAGTTCTGAGCAATTGGGCCGAAGAAGAAGAACATCATACCCTCCTGGACCAGACCCCCGGGACAGAGATTGGAACGGCTCCAACTACGAGCAGACTCCGTCAGTGCAGCGGATTTGAGGATGGAGATGGACTTACTGATTGGGAACCTTAATCCAAACCCGAACCCCAACCCCAACGGAGGCAACCCAAACCCTAGCAGGGGCAATCCAAACGCCAACCTAAATGTCAACCCTAATGGAGGCAACCCGAACCCGAACCCAAACGGAGGCGAGCCACCACAAAATCCAAACCCCAACCCTATTCCCAATCCAAACCTTAATCGGGGAAACCCGCATGGTGAAATCGGGCAAATCAGAGAAGACATCCAGCGTCTTGGAGAACGCACTGACAACCAAATTGCCCAACTGATGATGATGATCACTGGGGTCGCACGACGGCTTCCACCGCTGAATCCGAATCCTAACCCAAACCCAAATCCAAATCCTAACCCAGTTCCGATCCCAAACCCGAATCCCAATCCAATCCCAAATCCAAACCCTAACTTCAACCTGAACCTCAATCCAAACCTCAACTTAAACCTCAATCCGAACCCTAATCCAAATCCGAACCCGGAACAGCTGGTTTTTGAATGGGAGGCTCCGCAAAACCCTGAAATGGCAGCAGTGCTGGCAAAAATCACCCAGTTGGAAGAGTCTGTGGCAAGGAGCGAAAAGATAGCGTCGACCGGCTTCGACATCAACAAGCTTTGCCTGTTTCCTAACGCAAAGCTTCCCGAAAAATTCAGACCAATTGACTTCACTAAGTTTGATGGGACTGGAGACCCAAAGGCGCACCTGACGGGATACATTGGAGCACTTTCCATGTGGGGAGTGGAGAGGGACGCTATGGCACAAATGTTCTCGCAGACTCTAGTGGGGCATGCCCTGCACTGGTTTACCACCCTGGACGAGCGGAAGAAGCGCTCGTGGGAAGACATATGCGCGGCTTTTGTCGCGCAATATGATTACAATATTCAATTGGAGGTGACCACCCATGAGCTAGAGTCAACGAAGATGGAAGCAAAAGAGGCCTTCGCCGAATTTGTGAAGAGGTGGAGGGCTAAGGCCGCACAAATGAAAGAAAGACCAAGCGACCGGGACCAGATCCGGATGATTGTCCGAAACCTGCAGCCAACTCTCGCACGGCACATGGTCATGGCCCAAGCATGCTCAGACTTCAAGACGTTCTTCGACACAGGCTTAGCCGTCGAAGAAGCGGTTCAATTGGGGATCCTCGACAAGCCCGAGCCTGCCCCTAAACCCAAGAAGGTTTACTCCGGAAACAGCAGCGCCTTGTTCGGCAACTCCAACTACACCCATCTTCCCAACACTTCCTCCAACACCACTCAGGCAGAGCCCGTCAATCAAATCGTGACCCAAGCTGGTCAACCCCGTACCCAACCCCGCACCTTCGCCCAATTCTCGGCACCTCTCTCCGCCGTGCTCGAGAAGTTGGTCGAAAGTGGCGTTCTCAAACCACTCACCCCCACTCCCTTGCCTCAAAAACTCCCCGCATCCCACAATCATAACGCATATTGTGCTTACCACCAGAATACGGGCCACCCAACCGACAACTGCTTTCGCCTACGCCATGCTATCCAAGACCTCATAGACAATAAAACTCTCCCCGTACCACCGCAAAAACCAAACACCGTTTCAAACCCGCTCCCAAAACACTCTAACGCCCGCACCAACCATATCTCCATGGACCACCCCTTTGACCCGAGCCTCTACATCCTTCCAACCACCCAACCCAAGCCAATTGTCAAGTTGCCAATCGAGGATACCATCCATGCCCTTCAATCCGAGGACTGGGACTTCCAAAGAAGGTGGGAAGAATTGGCAAGTGATTTTCTTGCAGTGGAAAGCCGTGCCGTCGTAACTGGAGTATGGCCCGTGTCGCTCGACGCTCACCAAGTCAGAGAATTAGAACATGGCGATTGGAGGCAGGAGTTTGAAGAAGTGATGACTGACCCGTTGGACGGGTACTCCCTGTTTGCTCTATTTTTGGAGCCGGAACCAATCGAAGAAGAGGATGAATGGGCATGGGAGCCCGAGCCCAACGGGTGGCATTGGATGGATGATTCCGACCCGTTAGACGAAACGTCATTGGCATACCTTTTCCTGGAAGAAGAAGTTCGTGAAGAAGTGGACCTCATGAACCCCCGCATGTTTTCGGGGCTCGATGTCAGCGCTATTGTCAATATTGCTAAAGGATCCGATGCCCTGAACCATATCATGGATCACGTCTTCATCCCGCAGGAATACATTATCGGGGAACACCTTCAACCACCCGTAGTCGAAATCCCCGAGGAGCCCAACGTCTGTGTACTCGACTCTGAGGATCTGTGGGGCAAATCTGAATTGATAAATGTATGGGTCGATGGTGAAGAGCTCACAGTCAACAAAGCCATGTTGGATGAAGGTTCCCTACAAGTCACCAACAGCAGCAACAACAACAACAACAGCAACAACAACAACAGCAATACCATCAATTTTTGGAATTCATTAGAGGAGGAGAACATGTGGCACACCCTAGAAATGGAAGTCCTTAAGGAGAATCTCGAGAAAACAAGCTTGGACAAGGGCAAGCGCAAAGCCGACGCAGATCTTTCCAACTTTTGGGAAGATTCTTGGTGGGATCCCATTCCCAAGTCAATCAGCAACCTCACCCGAAGTGGGAGAGTGTACCAACCAACCAACATCCAGCAAGGGAGCTCATCCCGAGCCCCTCCGCCACCACGGAGCAATCCTGTCAATCCTATCAACACCCCCATCCCGCCTACTCAACCAAATAACCCATCAAACCCTCCACGTCAACCTAACTCACCCATCCACCTCAACCCGTTCGCTGGCTCTAACCCCAACTCCTCTCAGCAGCAAAATCCGAATCCCACCACTGACCCCATAATCCAACAGCTCCAAGAAACCCCTGTACGCATGTCCATGTGGGGAGTGTTAGCGGCGTCCCGCGAGCATCGCCGAAGGCTTGTTAACACCCTCTCTAAATTCGAGGTCCCATCTGACATAGCCCCGGAAGCCCTCATTGCTCTCATAACTCCGATGAGCTTCACCCAGCACACCCTCTCATTCACAGAGAAAGACCTCCCACCGGAGGGAGCTGGTCACAACAAACCGCTACACGTAACCATGAAAAGCCTCGGAAAGTGGGTCCCTGCGATTCTCATAGATAATGGTTCGGCCATTAATGTGTGCCCACTCCGCACTGCCTACTGCTTAGGCCTGAAAAGTAAGGACTTCGCACCATCAACCCTTGGTGTTCGCGCCTATGATAACACACGGCGTGATGTCCTGGGGACAGTCAACTTGGAACTTGCAACTGGCAAGTTCGAAACCACCGTCGAATTCTGCGTACTCGACATACCTGCTTCATTCAACCTCCTGCTGGGGAGGCCATGGCTGCACAGGTCAGATGTCATGGGGGTCCCTTCTACGCTGCATCAGAAGCTTATCTTGGGATTGGATTCCGGGACTCTCATTATCCACGGGGATTCAGGCATCCGTCCTCACTCAGAAGACAACTCCCCGCTGCTAGAGATAATGCATGGAGAGGAAGACATTGCTATGGGGGGGTTTGCAGTCATAACCTCGAAGGTTTGCGCTATCCGGGCCGAGGACGGATTCTTGGTGAGTTCCGCGGCGCTAGAGATTATGAAAAAGATGAACTATCTGCCAGGCATGGGCTTGGGACTCCATGGGCAGGGAGTCTCCGAATTCCCTAATTTCCCCGGAAGCAACGAGCGCTTTGGTCTCGGATATGAGATCAAGAAGGGTGACCCAGCGAAAAAGTGGCGCGACCGCGCCCGGGCTCATGCCGTCGGGGTTAAGCTGAAAGTGAAAGAAGCACCATACCAAGGACAACCCGAGCCTTTTGTGGACCTAGAAACAAAAGTGAAGCACCCCGGTTTCGAGATCTTCGCCAATGACACTTGGGAGGATGACTCTGAAGAAGTGACCAAGGTGGAAGAAGTATCTGAGGCATTTGACTGGCTTGAGGCTTTCGGTTTGGGCGGTCTCCAATCTCTATTCGGGGACGAAGAAGCGGAGGGTATGATGGAAGATGCTGCTGTGCTTATGCTCGGAGAGGAAGAGGAAATCGAGGACCCTTCCAGACTCATTGTGGAGGCTGTAGGCGTTTATGAGAATTGCATTTTTATTCCACTTGTAGAGCGCACTCACGACACTTGCACCGAGTCTGAGTCTGAGTCTGACTCCTCGTCTAGCACTGAGTCGGAGCTTGTGCCTATTGGCCCTCCACAGCGTAGCTTTTACTTTGAGTTTGAGTCAACCGCTGTATTCCCCCCTTCTGAGGAGGCTGCTTATGAAATGAACGATCTCTTTGCTTACTTGCCTGATTTTGAAATAAATTGCTTAGATCCCGACGATGAAGGAATAGACCTCGATGGGGATATCCCCAAGGAGATCCGTTCCCTCATCGATCGTGAAAATGAAAGGCATGCTCAGCCTTTGAAAGAGGAAATAATCTCTATAAATTTGGGTGACGAGGAGAACCCTCGATTGGTTCAGGTCGGTTCTGGGCTGTCCCCTGATGAGCTTCGAGAGCTCACAAATTTGCTAAAGGAATTCAAAGAAGTTTTCGCTTGGTCTCACGCGGACATGCCCGGAATCGACCCGGAGATCGTCGAGCACAGGATCCCTCTCTTCCCCGATGCAAAACCCGTTAAGCAGAAACTGAGAAGAATGCGGCCTGATTGGGTTTTAAAGATAAAAGAAGAGCTTACAAAACAAATCGATGCCGGTTTTCTAATAGTAACAGAGTACCCCACTTGGGTCGCAAACATCGTCCCTGTCCCTAAAAAGGATGGGAAGATCAGAGTGTGCGTCGATTTCAGAGATCTAAATAAAGCGAGTCCCAAGGACAATTTTCCATTGCCGCATATAGATGTACTTGTGGATAACACTGCAGGGCACGCTTTGCTGTCCTTCATGGATGGCTTCTCGGGGTACAATCAGATTCTTTTGGCTCCGGAGGACAGGGAAAAGACCACATTCATCACCGAGTGGGGGACATACTGTTTCATGCCGTTTGGATTGAAAAATGCCGGTCCTACATACCAAAGGGGTGCCACAACACTGCTACACGACATGATTCATAAGGAAGTCGAAGTATACGTCGATGACATGATAGTGAAGGGAAAGGAGAGGAAAGACCATCTCCCAGCATTGAGGAAGTTCTTGGAAAGAATTCAGAAATACAGGATGCGTCTCAACCCGCAGAAGTGCACGTTCGGGGTCACGGCTGGGAAGATGCTTGGGTTCATGATCACAACCAGGGGGATTGAGGTGGATCCTTCTAAAATCAAGGCCATTCTTGAGATGGAGCCACCTCGATCCGAGAAAGAGGTCCGATGCTTCTTAGGGAAAATCCAGTTCATCAGTCGGTTCATTGCCAAGTTGACCTTGACCTGTGAGCCGCTGTTTCGGCTACTCAAGAAAGACGTAAAATTCGAGTGGAATGACAAGTGTCAGAAGGCCTTTGAAGCGGTGCGAACTTATCTCCAGAGTCCTCCAATCTTGATGCCGCCCATCCCGGGAAAACCTTTGATCCTGTACTTGTCTGTCACACCCTCGTCAATGGGGTGCATGTTGGCACAAGAAGGAGAAGATGGGGTCGAAAGGGCAATCTACTACTTGAGCAAGAAGATGGTGGGAAGCGAAGAGCGGTACACTTCCTTGGAAAAGACGTGCTGGGCGTTGATATGGGCCACAAAGAAATTGAGACACTACATGCTGGCTTACTCGGTGATACTGATTTCTCGGATGGATCCCCTCAAGTATCTATTTGAGAAGCCAGCACTTACCGGTAAGTTAGCACGTTGGTTGCTCTTGTTGGCTGAGTTCGAAATCAAGTACGTCACTCGCAAGTCAGTGAAAGGAAGAGCGGTCGCAGAATTCTTGGCAGATCGTCCAATTGAGGGCCCGGAACACACTGAATTTCAATTTCCAGACGAAGATGTGATGACAGCAGTTGACGAAGCATGGATGTTGTACTTCGATGGCGCCGCCAATCAGAAGGGCTTTGGGATTGGCATACTACTAGTCTCGCCTGAGGGATCGCACATTCCTCTCGCTTTCAAGCTAAACTTCGAAGTCACGAACAACGAGGCAGAATACGAAGCCTGCATTGTGGGAATGGAAGCTGCATTAGAGATTGGAATCAAAGTACTGGAGGTTGTCGGGGATTCCAACTTGGTCGTATCGCAAGCAAATGGAGAATGGAAAGTTAGGGACGAGAAGATGAAGCCGTATCATCAGCAACTCGACGAGCTTATCCCGAACTTTCGAAAGGTGACCTTCACACACGTACCAAGGATGAAGAACCGCTTTGCAGACGCACTGGCTACTTTAGCATCCATGCTGGAACTTCCAATTGGGGTAAAATTGAGACCTGTCATGATTGAGCAGAGGGGAAAGCACGTGTACGACTACGTCATGAACATCGACGAGCCAGACGATGGTCTCCCTTGGTTCCACGACATTTGGAACTTCGTCGAAAAAGGGGAATTTCCTGCGGATTCAACTAAGAAGGATCGGATCGCCTTGCAGCGGCTCGCGTCTCAATACATCATCTGCGGCGGGAAGTTGTACCGACGATCTCCTTGCGGAGTTCACAAGTTGTGTGTTCACGGCGACGAGTCGAGAGCAGTAATGGAGGAGGTTCATGAAGGTGTTTGTGGGCCCCACATGAACGGAATGATGCTAGCGAAGAAAGTTCTGAGGTTGGGATACTACTGGTCAACCATGGAAACAGATTGCATCGAGTATGTGCGCCGATGTCATAAGTGCCAGACTCATGCCAATCTCATCCATGTCCCGCCCTCGGAGTTACACCCAATGGCGACGCCGTGGCCATTCTCCGCCTGGGGCATCGATGTTATTGGAAGGATCACTCCCGCAGCTTCCAATGGTCACAGATTCATCTTGGTAGCGGTGGATTACTTCACCAAATGGGTCGAGGCAGCTTCATACAAGACTTTGACGGCCGTTCAAGTGGCTCATTTCATCAGGCAAAACATCATTTATCGGTATGGGGTCCCTCAAACCTTCGTATCTGATAATGGTGTCCACTTCAAGGGAAAGGTTTTGGAACTCTTCGACGAGTTCAAAATTCAGGTACATCATTCAACCACTTATCGGCCACAAACAAATGGGGCAGTCGAAGCGGCAAATAAGACAATCAAGACGATCCTCGAAAGGACTACTCAGTCGGCTAGGAATTGGCACGAGCAATTACCGCTAGCTTTGTGGGGATACCGGACGTCTATTCGTACACCGACGGGGGCAACACCCTACTCTTTGGTGTATGGCATGGAAGCCGTTCTCCCCATCGAGCTAGAGGTACCATCGCTTAGAGTCATGGCCGAGTGCGGAGTAAATGAGGCCGAATGGATCAGTAGAAGATTTGAAGAGCTCATGCTATTCGACGAAAGAAGGCTACGGGCGTTGTACCACATTCAGGGCTACCAACGAAGGATCGCCCGGGCATTCAACAAGAAAGTGAAGACAAGGGACCTGCAAGAAGGGGATATGGTAGTCAAGGAAATCCGCGCGCCGGTGTTCGACCTACGAGGAAAATTCCGACCTAAATGGGCAGGGCCGTACATCATCAAGACCATTCTCTCGGGAGGAGCGGCCTCGATCATCGACCTCGACGGCAACGAGTTCACCAATCTTGTCAATTTGGACCAGCTTAAACGGTATTACCCCTGAGAGAGCTCGCTGGGCCGAAAACCGCAAGGGCGGGCGGTTCCAGGCAAAAATTAGAGCAAGCCTGCTGAGTCGAAAACCCGAAAGGGCGGCTTAGGCAAAAGTTAAGGCAAAAGTCGAAAGGAGCTCGCTAGACCGAAAACCCGAAAGGGCGGTTCTAGGCAAAATTCAGAGCGCAAAATGAGAGTGTTAATACCCGAGCGAACCCTAGCCCGAACTACGTATGGGCCTGATTCCCTTTTTGTGAGGGATACGTAGGCAATCTCACAATGAGGTTCGGTCCTAAACATCTCAAAAATCAAAATCCAAAGTGACAAATCAAAACGTTTTCCTCAAGGGCGCATGCGATTAATGAACCGAAAGGGGGAAACCCTTAATCAATCAATTTTATTCAGATTATCTCTTTATTACAAGCTGAGCATGAAAACGAAAAGCGCATATTTAAAACACACTCTTTATTTCAAAAACGGCAAAGTAAGCGGTCAGCCCATCCTTGCTTCCACATCTCTCCTCAGCCATTTGCGGTACCTTCCGGTTGAAGCAATAGAGAAGAGTGAATCACTTGGCTCAGTCCTGCGAGCCTCCCACGTTCGAACGTAACTCCGAAGGCCCGGAATGGTGAAGGGAGGGAGACGAAGCACTTCAGAGCCCGGCAGCGGCACTTCTTGGTTTAGTCCGAACTGACGGAGGATGCGAAAGGGCGGATAGAAGGAGAAGCCTGCCAAGCCAGCCACGAACACATGCGTCGAACCCATATTACCGGATGTCATGGCAGGGAGCCTCAGCCAATGGCATCGCCAAACGATGTCATCTTCCTCGGCAGAAGCGAAGAAGTCAGCCCAGTCATCCTCATTGTTGTGCATCACTAGAAAGGGACGGTTCCATCCACTTGCACGATACCACCAGTCATTGGCCGGAGGGGTCAGCAGACTTAACTTGTCACAGAGCCACACCTACCCAAAAAGAGAGAAAACAAGTAAGGAGTCAGATAAAGCCTAAACCGAGTGTTGAGGTAAAATAAATGAGAGAAATAGAAAAAGGAGAGCTGAGTGAGGTCCCTAACCTGCAGCAACAGCGGGCTACCGCCGAAAACCCTTGTCCGACCAGCTTGGACAGCGTCTAACCCCATCAAAGTCTCGGCAAGAACCAAGGGTGCAACATCCTTGCGAGCCTCAATCTGAGAAGCAACACCCACCAATAAAGAACTGGGCTGACCAACGGAAGGAACCAACAGAAAAGCCGCCAAGAGGCAAATGCAACAAGCCGTCATTCGTCGACCTTGATGTTCGAAGTCCGTCAAGGCTCCGGCTGGACTGAATCTCTCGTACAGTTGCAAGATGTTAATGGCATTGCCCCGAGTGAGAAACTCAGCAACATTTCCACTGACACCCAGCTTAGCTTTCAGAAGATTCTTCATGCTCTCCCTAAGCATCGGGATGATGGGTTCCGTGGAATCGTGACTTCCAAGATAGGCGTGAAACTCCTCAACGGTGGGACATAGCTCTTGGGAACCAAAGCGAAAGACGTGCACTTCGGGATCCCAAAAGCGCGCCGCCGCATGTAGCAAGACAGGACGGATCGCGATCTCCCGGAAATGCCTAAGAGCATAAAGTCGGTGTCCTCGGAAGTTCAGCCAGTCGATACCTTCGAGGCTGTCCAACCAGGGACGGAGCAAGGCTTGGTTTAGCAAGGCCATGAGGAGAATGGGTTTTTGGAAGGAAAGAAGATCTTTGGGAGGAGAAGAATGATGGAGAGAAGTGTGAAGGACTTGCCATAACATGACTCTGTATTTATAGAGGCCTGGAGGATGCAATGCCACCTCCCACCAGCCTTGGAACTCATCAAACTTAACATTCTCAAGAAAATTCAAATTTGAAAAAAAAAAAAAATGTTGAAAAGGGCTCAAGTCTTGCTTTGGGAAATTGTTTTCACCTGGGAAACAGACTGTTCAAAGTCACAATGCACCTCGGAAGTGTGCATACAGAAGAAAAGTTGTAGGAGCATCTGGTGAGTGGCATTGGGAAGCAGCAGAGGACTGCAGATGTCAGTAGTCCCGAGCGCTCGGGAGTGAGGTCCCAAGCGCTCGAGACCACTCTCGAGCGCTCGAGAGTTCTGCTGTTTTGCAGCAGATTCTGATTCCAACTTTCCAGCCTCAGATCAACATCGTAAACACAGGCAGCTCAGATCAGAGGACTCTTAACTTGTGCTATGGGGATACAGCAGCTTCCGTTATGTATTTTCTTGAGTATTCGTCCATTTTCCTCAAAAATACAAAAATTCCCAAGGTTTTCATCCCCCGAGTATGTCGAATTTCACGTTAAGCATATTCGTTTGAGTCCAGCAATGGGTATGAGTCGCAATGAGCATTATTGACTGTATGGCATGATCAAACGCGCGTTAACGCTCTTAGTTCAAATTTTCGTCGTTCAATTGTCCCAAAATCATCATTTTCAAGTGTGAGTGAGGGTCGATCTTTGTGTCAAGGGCATTTTGGTAATTCCAGCAGTCCTCACCGGTCACGACGCTCATTGGCAACCGCCAGTGCACTCGATTACGATCAACAGCCCTCAAATCTAAATTTCATGGTCGATCACTCGAATTTGCTGTTATGTGTCAATGTCGAGTTTTCATTACTTTGAGAGTATCGGATGAAATTTGCGTGCTCTTTACTTTCTTTCAAGCTAGACGAACATATTTCATAAAATACAATTCTTAAAGGAGGTGCGAACGAGTGCAAAAGAGCGAAGTGCAAATTTTCATAAATAAAACACAGCGTTTACAAGGAGCATGGAAGGAAGTGCAAAAGCTGGGGCAAACACGCGCCCGATCCTAACTACCGGGGCACGCAAGCCCAAACAAAATCAAGGCACGCAGGCCTAGAAGCTACAACTACCTTGGCACACAGGCCCATGTACAAGAAAGCTAGCAAAGCAAAAGCCTAAAACTCAGACGTGACGAGTCCTCTTCGGCTGGCGGCCCTCGGGCTCTGAGCTCTCACTCTCGTCACCATCGTCATCGTCGTCACCATCGTCACTGTCATCTGCGCTAGGAGAGCCAGAAGAAGTCCCTGAGTCCGCCGACCCTAACACACGCGACTCAGAGGACTCCTCTGACTCGTCCTCCTCCTCTGGCTCCACGCGAGCGTGTCCCCGCTGGGACCCCGCCCTAGGTACAACCTCGAACTGTCCAGCCTCCGCAGCGGGCCGCGACACTCCCGGTGTCCCTCGTCCCCGTGTGCTGGCGGAAGCTGGAGAGCTCAAGGTGACCTGAGGTCGTGCCCTAGCTGAACGTCGTGGCTGCACCTGCATATCACAAGCATGAGATCATTCTATACATATTTGAAATTCAATGGATTCATTTTAAAGTACTGTACATGCATGCATTTGGTCATACCTGTGGAGCAACAGGAGGAGCAGGCTCAGGGACAGGTCTGGTCTGCAGGGCCCTCCCTCTAGCGCAGCCCTTCAGCAAGTGGCGCATCCCTACCATCAGCATGATGGCCGTCTCGGCCCACTCTCGCGGTACCTGTGATGTTCAAGAATCAGAAACGCGCAAGCAGTAATCATTCAGAGCATAAGGAGATCGAATTCGTTTATACCTGAGCCGGAAGCCGCATCGGCGGCTGTGGAAGACGTGGGACGTCTATCACCGCCCGTACCCCCGTAGGGTCTGTCGCCCCTATCGTCCACTCCAGCGTGGGTAGCACCGTCGAGCCGGACGCCTCTGCCGCCTCTGGGACCCCCGTGTCACCCTCTCCTCGCTCACCGGCAGGCTGCCTGCCACCTCGGCCTCTACCTCGTGCGGACCGTCCGCCACGGCCTCGCACCCCAGCACCAGGGCCTCGCCCTCCCTCAGCTATCCTCCTCTCAAACTCAGCCTCCACCCCTAGGCTCATGGCCAGGTACTGGCCTACGTAAGCCGCGTAGTCCAGACCACGCCGTAAGTACCGCTCCAGGTCTGTGTCAGGCACAGTGTACAGCGCCAGCTCCGCACGAGTGTACGTCTCCGTCCGCTGCACGCGTGGAGGAAGCAGCCCAGGTACTACGAACGCCGCGAAACCGAGCGACTGCCGAGTCACCCGGTCTCCTAAGTACCACTGCCAGCCCAGAGGGCACTCCAGCAGCACTCTGCTCCGTGTCACCTCACGACTCCTCGGAAGGAAGTCGGCCTCCACCCTCGACCAACGATCCCAGTGCACCTGCGTATCGAATTTCTAAGCATCAATAAAACGTACATCGAATACGGAAAAGAATAAAGGAATAAAGGGAAATCTTACTGCAACTCCAGTCAAGCGGTCTAGCCAGCGTCGGAAGGTCATCACCTCCCCTCTCCTCTCCTTCGTCCTCCTGTAGGCTTTGCTCCACGCAAGCCCGCGAGGAAGCAAACCAGGATCTCGGCAGGTGTTCTCAGGCGGGAACATCCCCAGAACCTCGTAGGCCCAGAGCTGCATATGGTCAAGTTCAAGTCAAGTCGATTCCTAAAATACATTTCAAATCAATAAGCAGTCGATAGTAGTAGTAATACAATAATTTGAACCATACCTCGACGATCCGCCAGTAACCGCCGATCGTGTTGCCCACTCCGCGAGAGGCAGCTCCTAGGAAGCAGTAGAGGGTGCACAGGGCACCCCCTCCCCAGTCGAACCGTCCCGCGGTCCTCAGGTCAACCAGTCCTGCCAGGTAGCACAGGTGCACTCGCGATCGCCTAGTCGGGTACAGAGAAGCCCCGAACAGGTAGAGCAGGTACGCCCGGGCCATCCTCGCCGCCTCCTCGTCGTCTACGGGCTCGTGGTCCCAGTACTCCACGAACTGCCCGTACTCTGCCATTCCTCCGCTGTGCCGTGGTACCCGCCCGAGGAACCACCGCAACGCCGCGTCGTCTAGCACCAAGCCCGAGTCGTAGGGGATCGGCTCTCCTCCTACTCTCAGTCCTGTAATCGCTGCGAAGTCCAGCGGTGTCAGTGTCATCTCCCCGAACCGGAGGTGGAAGGTGTTGGTGGTATCCCACCACCTCTCGGTCAGCGCTGTGAGCACAGCGCGGTCTACCCTCACCGCCGTCATCAACTGGATGAACGGCCCGAAACCCGCAGCCTCCACTAACTCCCGTACTCTCGCAGGCAGCCCCCTGAAGTACTTCAGCGAGCTGGCTGAGCCTCCGTGGCCGTAAACGTCCGTCGTGCGCTGTTTCAACAGAATAAAGAAATAGCATTTCAATCAATTCAGCAATTTAATGATTCAAGCGTCGATTTTAAAATTTCATGTTGTCGAATTTCATAATTCAAGCGTCAATTTTAAACTTTCAAGTGGTCGATTTCATAATTCAAGCGTCGATTTTAAACTTTCAAGTCGTCGATTTCATGACTCAAGCGTCGATTTTAAACCTTCAAGTTGGCGATTTCGAAATTCAAAAGTCGATTTTAAAAGTTTCATGTCGTCAAGTTTCTTAACTCAAGTGTCGAATTCAAAAGGTTTCAAGTCATCGAAATTTACCGTAGTCCAGCCTGTAGAGATGTGCGTGTCGCGGTCTCGAAGCAGTAGGTCCTCCGGGTAGTCTGCCCGAGCAGGAGTGTAACTCTCTATCCCCACAGGCACGAAGAAGTGAGCCCGCGGAGCGTAGGTCGCAATCGCGAACCCAGCACGCTCTCCTCCCAGATAGGCCTTCGCCTCGTCAACCGCAGTCACCCGCGCCTCGGCAACCGCCTCAGGCTCTGGCCCCTCCATCTCCATCTCCTCCATCTCCTCCTCCTCAACCTCATGCCCCCCTGCGTCCGACGCACTCGCGCCACTCAGCAAAGCTCCCAACAGCAGCGCCGCGGCCCGGTCCTCTGGAGTCACGGTGCCTCTCAGCACAGCCTCAACCCCTGGGTCGAGACCAAACGCACCTAGTATATCCTGCGGCTCCGCGGAGTCCAAGAAGTCACCTTCCACGAAAGGAACGGGCTGTGAGGCCCCTATCCTGCTATCCTCCTCCCTCGGTAGCGCCACCGTCGACCTCAAAGCAGGGGTGACTGTGACGCGACCGCCCACCACCGTCTCCTCGACCTGTCCCTCCTCGCGGGCCTGCTCCGCGGCCGCGAACAACTCCTCCACTGTAGGAGTGGGAGGAGTGCCCGAAGTGCCACCCCGACTGCCCGGGTCATCTCCGCCTCCGTCAGGCTGCCCCCCACCTGCGTCATGCTCAGCCTCGACCCCTCCGACATCCCCAATCACCGTAGAACCTCCCCGGGCCTCCTCTACCGCCGTAGGATCACCCCCACCGTCAACCACTGCCGCCGCCGTAGCCTCACTGGTGAGCCCCTCGTCCCTGGCAGCACCTCCTCCATCACCAGTGTCGCCCATCGCCGCCGCAGCAGCTACAGCCGCCGCCGCGCCGTCGCCAGGCGTGGTTGCACCACCGCGGGATTCACCCGTCGTCGCCCGGTCCTCCCCATCCGCCATTGCCCTTTCTTCTTTCTCCCTAGCCTTCTTCTTCCCCCAAATTCGAACCTCCTGGCACACAAACGCCCACCAGAAGATCGAGGAGATCTCGAGATCTCGATATCGGTCCGTGGTTTTTTTCTGGAGAGAGAAAGATGGTCGAGAGAGAGAGAGATGGTCGAGTGAGAGAGAGTGAACGCCTGAGAGTCGAGAGCAAGAGGACAGCCGTGCGTCGCCTGGTTCTCGAGCGCTCGGGTTTTGGGGTTTTGAACTCCAGATCTGGAAAAGGAGGACGAAGGAGTGGCGGGCCCCAGCCGAGGTCCCGAGCGCTCGACACCTCTCCCGAGCGCTCGGGAGTGGTCCCAAGCGCTCCGCTCTGTTTTAAGGTCGCTGTGCCGAAATATTTCGTCCCCTGTTTATTTCACTTTTTGTCGATAGTTGCAATGTCGAGGCTTTTTACAAAATCAATCTCAGTCCTGATTTAGTTTGTGTCAAAACAGAGCATTTGATCACGAACTTCCTTTTTCGGCAACCCGCATTTGGTTCACGCTTGAAAATTGATAGTTTATGTCGAAATCGTCTAATCGTTTTATTCGCAGAAGGTTTTAGCCGCGTGTTGTCCGCCAAACGGAGTAACAGGTGGTTTTATCCCGAAAGCCTTATGAAGTCCGCCGAGCAGAGCAACAGGTAGACTTTTCACGTGCATATATTTGCATTTATCCCGAGGGCCTTGTGATGTTCACCAAACAGAGCAACAGGTGGATTCCCCCGAGCGAATATTTGCATTCATCTTGTTGGTCCCCCAAACAGAGTAACAGGTGGACCCTTCATGCATTTATCTTGCATTGTCTTGTCGATGCTTACTTTCTCGTGCATGTTTGCATTTGCCCCAAAGAACTACGCTGGTCTGATCCTTGCAGAAAAGGGTACGTAGGCAGTCTGAAAAGACGCGACCGCATACATTAAATGTTGACATCTTCACTTGCATTTATGTTTTGAATTGAGGATTTGACCTGGCTCGAATTGGGCTGTCTCAATCTTTGGACGGCACTCGTATCCAGACATGATGCCGAGCATCGCCCAAAGAGGGGCAACTGTAGACACCCCAATTTGAACTCTTCAAATTTCCTTAATTTGTGGCCCGGAGGCTCCCCGATGATGAATTTGGATTGAAACAAGCCTCGTACCGTTTGGAACTTTGCTCCTGGAGAGATTTGAAAGGAAATTAAAAAAAATGGTCAAAATCACTTCCAAGCGCTTGGGAGTAGTCCCGAGCGCTCAAAAAATAACTTTCGAAGCCTCTGGCTGGGTTCACTCTCGAGCGCTCGAGAGTGAAGTCCCAAGCGCTCGAGACCACTCTCGAGCGCTCGTGTCTCCTGCACTGGCCAATGGGTGACTGGGCTCCTCATTACCCATGCAATCCATCATTGCAGTGAACTTTAGCCGGCTGAGGTTTACGGCTAGCACTCATGCTCAGTCAGGAATCTCCAGGCAAATGATTTTCCCTTTTAAACATTTTTTATTTTAAAAATCCATTTGATTTTCAAAAACCCTAGGTTTTTCTTGGCCTATAAATAAGGCCTGATTTCAGCAGAGCAGGAGAGACGAAAATCTCCTCCCTAGGAATCCTCTCCTTCTCTCCACCCCCTCTCTTTCAGAACAAGAATCTCTTAACTCAAGTTTCAACTTCAAGCCTCAAAAAAAAACCCTTTTCGAAAAATCCTCAAGGAAAATACAGGAAATCCAGAACACTTCAAGCTTCTGATTTCTTGCATTCTTCCCTCTTAATCCACCTTTCAAAGCCATTCCAAAGAGAAAAGTTCGAGCAAAAAGGTAGAAAATATTTCTATCTCAATCCCAAACATAGAGGCTGTTCTTCCCTTCTGAGGGGGGTCTCTCAGCCTGACCCAGTCTTCAATACTGGGTGCATGGCTGGGAGACCTTAGTATAAAGACAAGAGCAAAGGGGTACAAAAAAAACGTTTTAGCAAAACCCTCACTGGCCTCACTCTCGAGCGCTCGAGAGTACTTCTGAGCGCTCGGGACCGACCCCAGTTTCATGCATGGTTTTCGGTCATACAGTAGGCTGGAAATGAGGTGTATTCTTCAAGTAAATGGTTCCATTTTGGCATGCACGCACAGGAAATCGTTTTCCCTAAAACAGAAGTGTTCCTCACGATCTTTCAAGTAAAATAAGGTTTCTTTACAAAGTTAAATGATGCTTTCCTATTGGGAAACATCAAAATGAGGATGTTTGCATGTCGGTACCATTTTCTCTTTCGAGCAAAACTGGTAAGCATCACACTCCCAAGCGCTCTGGACTGCTCCCGAGCGCTCGGGAGTGAAGCCACGCCATTTCCTCTTATCTCCCCAGTCTGCTGTGTTTCTTAGTTGCTGCATGGATAAGGGTACCCATTTGTTATTTAAGATTTGTAGATCTAATCTTATCATGGCAGGGATGCACGATCTGAAAGATTGGAGGCTCAGTTCAGTCTTTCAAATCCTCTGCTGAGTCAGTAGTCTAAATCACAGCATTCCAGTTTCATTTTTGGCATTACATCCTGTCTGTACTAACAAGCTTGCAGGTTGGGTATCAGAACTCCCAAGCGCTCGGGACTACTCCCAAGCGCTCGGGACCACTCTCGAGCGCTCGAGAGTGAAGTCAGTGGCAGTCTCTCAGTTTCTGCTATTTTGCATTTTATTACTCCACCATTGTGTAACCTCCTGTACACGTGCACATGCAAACACTTCCTATCTGGCATAACTGTGAATACTTGCTACTTGTCTAATGAAATGAAATCCCCTTTTAAAATCCCACAAACGTTTAGTAGAGACCGATTCCGAATCGGGCGAGGGGGGTGCCGTAAAACCCTTCCCCCCTCGTAACATGGCTTCCGGACCCTCTAAACTGATCTCTGGTTTTCAATTTCAAATCAACGGTTTTCCAAACTAAACGGTTTCTCGGGTGATATACCACAAATCCGGGTGGCGACTCTTCAAATCAAACTATCTTTTCAAAGTCGATTTCAAAAAGGGCACGAGGCGCGCTATTTTCCGAAACGGGCTGCCCCGATCTCAATACCCGGGGCTGTGGTAGCCCACACTAGGACAAGGTTTAAGTTTCTTTAATGGGGTTTGTGTCTAGTCTAGAATAAGAAAATAAGATATGGTAGTCCTTTAGGGTTGAAAGAATAAAAAACCCTAGATTGAGTGGTACAAGGTGATGCAATAGGATGATGTAGGAGATATGGTGAGTACACTAGTCACACACATCACTCTCTCTCTCCCTCTCTCAACCGGCCACACTCTCTCTCTCTCTCTCTCGGCCACACTCTCTCTCTCTCTCTCTTGGACACCTAATGGAGAAAGGACAAGGGGTTGGTAATTGACTAAGTGAAAGAGTAAGGTTTTGGTGTAAGGCTTGTAAGAGATATGGTAAGGAAATCTAATATTTCTAGTCCACCTCATGTCCTTTAAATCTTTCATCTTTCATTAGTACATGTACACACATATATATATATATATATATATATAACTAGGGGTTTTGGTAGAAGAAGATCAAGAAGGTACATGCATATCTCTCTCTCTCTCTCTCCTATCTCTCTATCTCTCTCAGCCTCTCTCTCCTCTCTCTCTCCCGAATTCTCTCTCTCTCTCTCTCTCTCTCTCCTCCTTCCTTGGTTAATAGAAAGACTAACTAAAAGGACAATGTACTACATGATCTCATCTTGGACCTTTAAGTCAAAATTTCCTATTAAACTAAGTCAAAATGCCACCTATGTACTTATAACTATATACTAATATATAGTATCTTAGGATGACATATACATATCATATACTTTAATCAAATAAGTACATATCATATCTAGGAAGGAATTAACTAATACTAACCTAGTACTATAGCTTGATATGGTTTTATGGACCAATGGATTATAATTCCCCTAACATTTATTAACCAAAGGTTAAAGGATGAAAGTACTAAACTTATATAATCTATCTAATATAGTACAATGACTCATGGTGAATCTAATTAAACTAATGGACCTTGTACTAGGTAGAAAGACTAACCTATCGTCCAATGGTTAATAATTCTCCTAACTTCTATCGTCCAATGGGTAAAGATGGTAAGTAATATATAATCTTATAAAGTGTACCTGGAAATCTAGTCACAATATCCAAGGTGTAAACCTATGGTCCAATGGATAAAGATTATCCTAGTATCTATCGTCCAATGGTTAATAGATCAAGGGTTGACTTTTGGTCAAGGTCTCACTTAGGGTTCAAACGTTTCAAAGGTTCGATTAGGCTACTCTAACGATTAGTTGGAAGCTAGCTAGGCTTGCTAAATAGGACGACTTAGGGTTTACTATCTCACTTGTCTTTAGAAAATGACTAAATCGCAAGGCGTAATGAAATTAGGTTTTGAATCGAATAAATCTAATCACGACGGATTATTGGAAATAAGGAATTTATAGAGTCAAAATAATAATCAACAAGATTTTTATTTACTGAAAATCGGAGTTGTTACAAGATTGGTTTAGCTTACCCTTTTCTTTTTGGTTTTAAGAAGCCCCTAAGGTTTTAACCTGCAAAAGAAAACTTTACAACATACATATATACAATAGGTGTGAGGAAGAACTTTTACAAACAAATGCAAGTAGGTTCCTAGCCTGTAGGTTCCTGTCTTATTTTGATAGTTTCTATGGCTTTTTAACACATGTAAGGTTTAGTTAGTCTTAAGGGTGCTCCGTTGTCAAAGGGCGCTAGCCCTTCGATGCATATGATAAAGAATTAAATAAAACATGTGTTAGTCTTATGTCGAACTTTCTGGTTATGGCTCTCTAGTCCCCAGCGGAGTTGCCAAAAAACTGTAGACACCTCCCTGGAGCGGGGCATCGCCATACAGATTGATTATTGCTGTTTGATTGGTTGTTTGCTTTGTAAACCAAAATCGTGGACATTCCCATGGCTAGGAACATCGCCACACGATAGTGATTATCATCAAAAACAAAGTCACCACCTAGTTTAAGAAAACTAGGAAAAATAGATAGAGATTCTGGGCACGGGAGCCAAAGGTACAATGAGGAGAAGGTGTTAGGCACCCCTCTCTGCCCAGCCGTGAGACTGGCCCATAATTGTTCGACATATGATTAACTCATGCTTTGTTTAATTCTAAACACATAAACTGATTAATTAGCCTTTAAACAGTTAAATGGTGAGCCGAGACGGTAAATAAAACATGCATTAGAAAGCAGAAAACAAATAGACTGTCCCAGGGAGATGGATCTCGCGGCCGGTGAATGGACGTCACGGCCGAGAAATGCTCATGGTTTGATGTATCAGCCGATGGATCGAAGATCCAGCCGATGTTCTTCCTCACACCAGACTATATGACTAACAGACTATCAGAAAGCTATGATTAAACGTAAAAACAAGAAATAAATTGAACCAGAGGCCCCTGGGCCTCACCACCTTGATCCCTCAGTGGCTTGATTGCTTCGGATTGAATGGGATTGACTGATTGCTTCGTGAAACCCTAGGGTTAGGGTTTGAACTTCGGGGTTTGATCGTCGGATTGTGGCTGCCTTCGGGAGGTTGGGGCTTTTGTAGAGGGGATTTGAGAGTGTATTTCTGTAGAGTTTCGTGGCTTGAGAGAGTGTATGTGTATATCAATTTCGGAACCCAAAGGCCCCTTTATATAGGCATAGGGGTGACTCACTCCATCCAATCAAAACACACGATTGGAATTGCAATGCAATACAAACTCTTCATGGCAATCCCTAAATGTGGCTCGAACGCATTGAAAAAAAGCTGCTAGGGTTTTGTGAACGGATCAAACGATTGACAGAACGTTCCAGAATCTGGAAAATAGACGATCTGGCGGCCGAGCAAAGGATCTGACGGCCGAGGAAATGATGTTGCGACCGAGGAATAGACCTGGTGGCCGGCTAATCGATCTCTCAGGGAGATTTTCAAGCAACAGGCTTCACGGGTGAAGAAATGATGTTAAGGCCGTGGGAACAATGTCACGGTCGACAGATGAATTCTCCTGGGATTTTGTACTTCTGTCTGAAAGGCTATTTGGCTCTGGATTGGGTCATCTAGGTGGCTAAAAGTTCTTACCGAAAGTCCTAACGTTCACAAGAAGTTAATCAGCAATCACTATATCCATATCATCATCGGGATGGTCTCCAAGGTGGGACTTGAAATAATCGTTAGACCAAATTGGGGTGTCTACAAAATCTGGTGTCAGCTTCTACTCCTACTCAACAAATCTCGGATCAACGAGCTACCGGAGTCGTCTCTCGAGCTTTCAGAGTCGGAAGAAATCACTATCACCGGGTGAGCCAGACCTAACAACGCAAAAGGAAAACAAATGAGAAACCACATTGTCAGCAAAGTGACAAAGGGTCTCACTACGTTCGGCTACCCTACTGGCCCACCCTGGTTTAACTACAGATGTAGGCTCGGGAAACATCTAGACTCTGATTTTAGGGCTTGGCATAATCAAACATCAACCAAAGCCCACTAGCATCAAAGCTGGGGCTCGGAAGAACAGATTGAAGATGAAGATGAACAGACTGTTTACCTCTGCCTTTGTACTGTTCACACAGAACATGAAAGCCCCAGAAAAATGGCTAAAAAATGGAACAAAAACTGCAGAAAAGAAGAGAGGGGCATGAATCGAACACAAACCTGAGTTTTCTGAAGAATTTGGTGATGAATTGATGGAGAGATCGAAGCAGGAAGATGAGGGGGTAGAGAGAGATGCTTTGCAATGGAGTTCTAGAGAGAGAGAATGTCTGTAACGTTTCTCTCTCCTCCCACTGTCCTTTATATAGAGGAGGGTTAGGGTTTTGAATTTCCCGCCCATCATTGCACCACCGATCCAGTAGCCAATCAGCATCTGACAGGTGGCACTGATAGGACAGTCTGGCAGAGCCCCTCCACGTTCCTGACGTCATTTCAATATGATGTACCCAAGCAAGAGATGACACTTGGCGCTCATTCATTGGGGCTCGGTTTAGGCGGTTACTCTTCCTCCGAGATAAGCCGGAGTGATGAAGCTTGGCCAACTTACGGCCATATTCCCAATCATTTAGGCTTGTTGTAGCTTCGGGTTCGGCCAAGTCTGTTATCAATCCCCACCACGCTACTAACATCGGCGAAAATTGGGGGGCTATTGTAGTAGGCCGAACATAACGGTCCGAACGTACTTCTTGGAGGATTAGACCGAAGATGGTGTAGCCGTGCTTGGATCACGGCCCGGCTTACCCCGAGGCCTTGCAGTCAACAATATTACATTTGCCTTACGTTCGGCGCTGGGAGAGAACCCTTCAGGTTTGGCCATCTGCAAGATAGGTGGCTCTGTCAGAGGATTCTCCCAACAGGACACCCACCAAGTTCGGCCAAGTGTGGAGCTCGGCCAGCTGTGATGGCACGTGTCACCCCACGTGCTGAAGCGGTTACGCCAAAGGATAACGATGAGAGAACATGGGGGTGCCAGCTCACACCAAAATGGTTACCAGATCTAATCAATGATGTCACTATGACGTCACCCAACCTATGCAAGGCACATGCCCGTACTTGGAGAGAAAGTCAAGGAGACTATATAAATACCAAATGATAGCAACCTTAAGAGGTACACACTCTTCTACACCAAAAAACCCTAGTCTCTTGCTTTGTTCTCTGCACATTCTCATCCTCTCGCCAGAAGGCCTTGCCGGGCAACCTCGGTCAGGTCTTAGTCGTGTGTTCCCTGTGCAGGTTAGGGCAAGAAGGCTAGGAAACCCTTGAACCACCAGAGGAGGAACTCAGATCAAGGATCACGGGCCACACAGAATTTGTTGAGAATATGCTGTGTCATGCCTTCAGGCACAGGCACAATTGTTAGGGATTGAATGAACTCTCTTTGTTCGCCCTTTTAGTTCCTTATCGGTCCTCCATAAAACTAAGCAAAGCAGGATACCTGCAAGATGAGGGCTCCACCATGCTATTGCATGTGCTGAACCTGGCTATAACTTTTTGAGCTAAGGCGAGTTGAGCTCGAGCCTAACATTTGGAGCTCGACTCAAGCCCGAGCTGACCTAATCTTATGCGAGCCAAGCTTGAACAGCTTAAAGCTCCACTTGGCTCGTTTACAATTCTACACACAATTGTTCTTTCCTTTCTATTGGGCTTTCGTATATTAGTACATAACTTGCTTCTTTTTTATTGTTACAGATTTGCATCTTCCATTCGC
The DNA here is from genome assembly GCA_020567845.1 of Rhododendron henanense subsp. lingbaoense. NCBI lineage: Eukaryota > Viridiplantae > Streptophyta > Magnoliopsida > Ericales > Ericaceae > Rhododendron > Rhododendron henanense. The sequence goes on from CM036318.1 coordinate 25,885,071, forward strand.
TGCTTCTCTCTCTCTCTCTCTCTCTCTCTCTCTCTCTCTCTCTCTCTCTCTCTCGTACAACGGTAGACTCAATCGTTATGTGGCGCCAAATACCAACCGATGACAATCACATCAGTCTTCTCCATCATTACTTCTCTCACAAGGTCTCTGCTCTTACCCATTTCTACATCCATGAAAGAAATAGATTTATAGTTCATAAATACTAAAATTTTCTTTTGGGCATCCATCCACCAAACCAGTTCATCGGTGAAAGATGTTGGCCATAGCCCAAGCTGTAGGAATTTTTCCAGGTTTTTAACTCTAAATACAAACCTAATTCAGTTCTGATCAGTCTTGGAATCCAATTTTATCCAAATAATCAATCTGTCTTCTCTTTGTTCATCGTGTGTGAAAGTGAAGTTTTTGCATAAGCTCTTTGATTCCATGTTTATGGTATGGACTGCTTTTTTATCCTTTTTAGATCTATCTATCTACTCTCTATTGCTCTAATTTTTCTTTCAACTTAAAAATGTGAAATTGGAGCAGAAACTTTCTGGATCGAAATTGGAGGTGAATGAAGAGAAAAAAGGTATAAAGACTAATTGTTTGGAGTCAATATCCTCTTCCTGCAGGTTGGCATATTAGCAAAGAAATAGATTTTTGATCCCCTTGGGTTACGTTTTCCATGAATATGTCCTCACTTTCCTATTATGTAGTCAGTAATTCGTAGGCTTCATTCTTCAATTTCCTACATGTCCATGTTGTGTGTGTGAATTAGCATGTTGGCAAGGTTGCATGTTTTTATCTCATTTACTAAGACATTTAGTATGAACAAACTTATTTCAAGTGTTCCCAAATGGATATTGTTCTAAATTTTTCTCTCATTGTTGCGGTTTTCACTATCATAATACCTCTTACAATACCTAACACATTTTTCATCAAATTTCTTGAATGCAATTACATATCCAAATTTCCCTTGCGGCACCTTCAATCTCGTGGACTCTTTAGTATGGTTTTTGCTTATCTAATTTCAGAGCCTTATGGTTTCTCTTTCCTTTTCTCTTCACTGTTTCTCTCAAGTTCTTGGTTTTTCATGTTGCAGTAGCCATCAAGTTCTAGGCGGCTTCAGTCTAACAAAAAGAGCCTGGATACTTTACAACATTCTTGTGATGTCATGAGAATATGACTTTTAACGATATATTGTGACCTTATTGACTTCTTGTAGTTCAACTTATTACTGCGGTTCTCATTGTCAGTTTCTACTTTAAGTATCTCTGGATGTCTAACATGCCTATGCTAACAGGTAAAATAGGCTGTCATTGGAAGCCATGGCCTGGATGTACAGTACCGTGGGATTAATGTCTTGGAATCTTTGGTATGTATTGCACTGAAAAATTGTTCCTTTTCAGTGGAATTACTATTCTTGGTTTGCTTTGCTTTAGTTTCGGCATTGTAACACCCGTTTTGTGACTAAGAATTCGTTTGCAGGTATCTGAATTTTCACCATCTACATCAACTGCCATGAGTCTTCCCAGGGAGTTTCACGAGCAGTAACGGGCTTCCCTTGAGAAGGACTATTTGAAGGTCTCTCAATATCCTTTTTCAGTTTTGTTGTTTTATTGATTCCTCCAGTTGCATTTCACTTTTTCCTTGCACTTCTTTTGTAGTATGGGCTGACTGGCTGATTTTAGTTGGCTTTATCTTCTAGGTAATTAATTATCACTCACTCTTAGAAAAAGGACATAACCAGTGTTATACACTGTTAATCAAGGTTTTTGTATGTAGACCTTAGCTTTCTATTTCCTAAGCAGAGTGGCTGCTCTACAACACCGACCAATTTTTCATGCTTGCTTGCCCGACCGATGTTAACCACCATCCTTGTGGCGGTGGTTAATGAGTAAAACATATGTTGGAAAGAGTGGAGAAATCCTTGAATGTGTAAATAAATCTGGGAAATGTTGAAATTCTAATCTTTTCGGCATTGTGATTATACTATTCACCGCCCTCTAGCATGACCGCTTGTAAAATTAGTTTGACCTTTTTAATTGCCAGACTTTCTACTGTTGGGCGCAAGATGCTGCTCTTAGTGTCACCAACAAAATAATGGAATCTGATTCTGCAATACCTGAGGTCAACGTATGTGCAGCAGCAATGCGACTTATACTTCAGATTCTGAATTGGGACTTCCGGTACGGCACAAATGCAGTTACGGGTTGAAAAGGTGCCATAGATGTATATTTAGCAGAAGTTAGATATGAAGGTGCAAAGAGGTCTGATTGCATCCTAATGCAGGTAACAAATGGACATAATGTGTGAAAAGTTGTGGCCGTCAGGATACACGTTGCACCATTCTCCATCGTTTTACTTTCTTGAAAGTTTGTTAAAGACAATTTTGCAATATTATATTCCAGTAAGAAATCAACCTTCTCTAAGGCTGCAACTAAGTTATACTATTGAAATTCTGCTTTCAACAAATTCTGATTACGTGGAATATGTCACTGATAGAATTTAATCACATCTGATTGATTGACCTTGGCAAATTTACCTCTCTCTGACCCCTTGCTGGAATGTCTTGTAGCCTGGCCCTTCTTGGCGTGATGTTTTGATAACAAGTTTTCACATTGGGTGGCTTTTGAGTTTGTACGGTGCGCTTAGAAAGAAGTTCTTGTGTGATGGTTATTGGCTTGATTGTCCTATTGCAGTCTCTGCACTGAAACTTATTGTACAGTTTTGCTCCTTGATGGGAATTATATTTCCATCTGGAATAGACCTTTTCTTCCACTTTCCCCTCAATAGTTAGTTTTGCTTTTGCTTTCTCACATATGTTGTAGGTGGGAAAAAACAAACAGTACCTAGAACAGCACTGGATTGCAACGGCTCCACGTGCTGTTCGATCGGAACCCTAGTGCCTTCGCCGGAACCCTGATTTGCAAAATAGACAAGGGGTGAGCGCACATTTGCCTCTTGTGGCAAAGGCCCTCCGATACCTAAGTTAGTTTCTCGTACTGTATCAAACCCTAATTATCAGTAGAAAAGTGTGGAATGAGTGCAACTTATTGCGTACCTTTTGCCTCTAGGTTTACCTTGTATTTATAGATATGAGCATGCTTGCTTTCCAAGCATCCTTACTGCTATAGGTTTCCTACCTCGTACAGGAAACCTAGCCTTCCGGGGATCCTCTTCCCTAATCAGCCGAGATCCCACACTCATATGGGTTCTTTTCCCTATCGGACTCGTTCCTCACTAGGACTGTCTTCTTACTTATCCTAACCGGATATTGGGTTCTTCTTCTAGAACACTCTTACTGCCTTATCACTTAAGACTATCTTCTTCAGAAATCTCCCTCTGTTCGGCCCTCTCATTGCCGAACAGACTGCATGAATCAATGACTTCTCATGTCCTTGGTCCCTCTCTGCCGAACAGATCGCATGGTCCAATGACTCCTCATATCATGGGACCTAATCGTCGTCCACCGTCTTTCACGGCGTCTTACTTTACTTTATTGATTACATGGACCCCGTATATCACGTGTTCGACCACTAAATGTACCTGTTCGGGAATACCTCCATACAATTGCTCCCCAGCTTTGCTAGTTGCCACTGTTCGGGGGCAATGGGTGAAGCTTAGAAACAGATTTTAGGCCGAACTCCTTGGGGCCCTGTGAAAACATAGTATCTATACCCATTGATGTTTTGGCGGCTTGGTCATTATATTTTCTTGAAGTAATGACTCCACGTGGCGTAATTCGTACAGCTCGCATTAAATTCGGACTGACGTTCCAGCCAAACGGCGTCAGAACGGCATCCGTTCAATCCTCATTTTCTCGTTATTGTAGACACCTCCCAAATGGGGCATCGCCATACAGATTGATCGTTTGTTGCTCGATTGGTTGCTTGCTTCATAAACCAAGATCGTGGACATTTCAATGGCTAGGAACATCACCACACGATAGCGGTTATCATCAAAACAGAGTCGCCACCCAGTTTATTAAAACTGGGAAAACAGATTGAGATTTTGGGTACGGGAGCCAAGAGTACAGTAAGGGGAAGGTGTTAGGCACCTCTCTCTGTCCAGTCGTGAGACTGGCCCATAGTTATCCAACATAAGACATGTAGATGCTTTGTTTAATTCTAACACATAATCTGTTTAATTAAGCCTTTAAACAGTAAGTAAAGTGAGCCAGAGTGATAAGTAAAGCATGCATCATAAAGCAGAACAAACAAAGCTGTCCCAGGGTAATGGATCCCGTGGCTGGTGAATGGATGTCACCGCCGAGGGATCCTCCTGGTTTGATATATCGGCCGAGGGATCGAAGCCCCGGTCGATGTTCTTCCTCACACCAGACAGAAAAGTTAGTAGATGATCAAAACGCTACGGTTAGTCATAAATACAGTAAGTAAAACAAACCAGAGGCCGTTGGGCCTCACCACCTTGATCCCTCAGTTGCTTGATTGCTTCAGATTGGGTGTGATTGACTGATTGCTTCTCAGAAAACCCTAGGGTTAGGGTTTGAACTTCGGGGTTTGATCGTCGGATTGATGGCTGCCTTCGGGAGATTAGGGCTTTTGAAGAGGGGGTTTGAGAGAGTATTTGTGCAGAGTTTCGTGGCTTGAGAGGGTGTATCCACTTGTTAATTTCGGAACCCAAAGGCTCCTTTATATAGGCATATGGATGACTCACTCCGGCCAATCGAAATGCATGATCAAAATTGGAGTTAGAGTGTGATTCTAACTCTTCATGGCAATCCTCTAACGTAGCCCGAACGCTCGGGAAGGTAGTGTAGTTGGATCAAACGTCTGACAGAACGTTCCAGAGTTTGGAAAAAGGACGATCTGGTGGCCGAGCAAAGGATCTGGCGGCTGAGTAATGGATGTTGCAGCCGAAGGATAGATCTTGCGGCCGAGGGATTGATCTCTCAGGGAGATTTTCTAGCAACAGGTTGCTCGGGTGAAGAAATGATGTTAAGGCCGTGAGATCGATATTACGGCCGACAGATGGATCCTCCTAGGATTCTGTATTTTCTGTCTGAAAGGCTGTATGGCTCTGGATTGGGTCCTCTAAGTGGTTCAAAGTTCTTACCGAAAGTCCTAAGGTTCTCGAGAAGGCAATCTGCAATCACTGTATCCATTTCATCATCGGGATGGTCCCCAAGGTGGGACTTGAAATAATCGTTAGGCCAAATTGGGGTGTCTACAGATGCCCCTCTTTGACTGAGCTCAGACGGATCGCGAGACATGTTTGAGTAAGAGTCAAAACTGTTAAAAGTAACTCAATTCGGTCCAACCACTATTCCAATGGGGTTTTCGAAAAAGGTTTTTATTATGATCGGGCCGGGAGGCTGCCAACGTATTCCACAAGGGAAATTCAGACCAATCGTAGTTCGGGCAATAAAGAAAAGTAAAAAGTTTGGAGGGTTAGAGACAGAAGACGTACCTTTGGGCTTAAAAAGCCGTAGTGCAATGTACCTAGACTGAGCCAGGGTTTTGGTGGAGGATAGTTGAAGGAGCGCGGGGCTGCCGGGGGAATTTTCGCAGAGAGCTTCCTTAGTATTTTGGGGTAGATCAGTACACGGCAGGTGCGTTTGCTTTTCTTGATCATCCTTACTTTGACTGAGGGGAGCTCGGTAGGGTAGCCTATCCTTGTGAATGAGCTGGAAGGAATTGATGTAATTGGGGTGGAATCCAAGCCATCTGCTGGGAATGAATCGGACGCCGGTTTGGAGATATGAGGGGTGCGAGGCCAGTAAATGGAGCACAGAGCTTTGGGATGAGGGAACTGAGGCACGGAGCCGGTTACAGTTATGAGGCAAGAGCCTGAGGTGATGGAATTGAGGCGTGGAGCCTGCTGTAGTCATGAGGCGAGGGCCTTAAGAGATTTGAAGCTTTGAGCTTTGATAGAACCGAAGCGCGGAGCTGGTATGAGAGCCTGAGGTGTCAGAACTTAGATCTTAATAGAATCGAAGCGCGGAGCTGGTATTGATCATAAGGCGAGAGCCTGAGGTGTCGAAGCTTAGAGCTTGACGTGATTTGAACCGAAGCGCGGAGCTGGTATTGATCATAAGGCGAGAGCCTGAGGTGTCGAAGCTTAGAGCTTGACGTGATTTGAACCGAAGCGTAGAGCTGGTTGCATTCTGATGGTCTGTGCACGGAGCTTTCTCATCATAAGTTTTGGCGTAGAGCCAAAGGATCGAGGCGCTGGACCGATCAATAAAACCGAGGCGTAGAGCCGATTGATTGCAGGGTTGACCTGTTTCATGAGAGATACGCAGAGTGTATATGTGTGATGATGGTTGTTAGATATGAACAGATATGATGATGCAGACTCGATGTGATAATGGTGATGCAATTGATGCAAATGTGCACGGGCCTGTGCGTGTGTGTTCAATATAAGCGTAGAGCTTCTTTCAAGTTCCGGACTTGAGCATTCAGAGCGTAGAGCTCGAGCATTCGGATGGCAGAATCCGAGCATTCAAAGTACAGGCTTTGAGCATCCAGTACGCAGTGGTTGGGCATCCAAGCGTAGAGCTTAAGCATTCAAGTGTAGAACTTGAGCATCCAGTACACAGTGGTTGGGCATTCGAAGAGATTCGAGCATTCGAAAAGTTAGATTTTGAGCATTCAGGCGTAGAGCCCGAGAATAGATGATGTCTTGATTGTTGGAGCGGCGTAGAGCCTGTTGAGATAGTTGTTACGGCTTCGAGCCAGTCGAGATTGCTTGAGCATGACTGTAGGCGTAGAGCCTGCTGTTGGGATGGCGAGCGTAGAGCTGCTGAGTCGAAGGCTTGGAGCCGCTGAGTGAACGAATACAGTGAACACGGGCATAGAGCCGCTATGATAATGGGCGTTGAGCCGCTGAGATGGTTGTTACGGCTTTGAGCCAGTTGAGATAGTGGGCTTGGAGCCGCTGAGTTGATAGAGATGAAGCTGCTGAGGTGGCAAGCGTAAAGCTGTTGATGTAACGAGATGGTGGGCGTAGAGCCGTTGAGATGGTAAATATGGGCATAGAGCCGCTGAGTGATGGGCGTAGAGCCGCTGAGCAATGGGCTTGGAGCCGCTGAGTGAGCATAGGGCTGCGGGCGTAGAGCCGCTATGATAATGGGTGTTGAGCCGCTGAGTGGTGAATATAGGCGTAAAGCCGCTGAGTAGTGAGCGTAGAGCCGCTGAATAATGGGCGTGGGGCTGCTGATCTGTTTGATGGTGATGAATTCGAAGTTGCTGTTGGGGGTGAGCTTAGAGCTGCTAGGGGTGCGAGGAGCATGGTGTTGTCGAGCGACTTATGCACAAAGCTACTGAGCATAGCGCTACTGATGCAGTGAGATGGTGGGCGCGGAGTAAGAGCTTAGTTTGGACAAATCCTTAGTGGTCAAGTGACCAGTTGTTGTGGAGAGAGAGTTTCCTTATGCTTGGATATGCCCCCAAGGCTAGTTCTGTTCAGCATTGCAATTGCTCGGGAATGCCTCCAAGGCTGATTCGATTTTGCTTCTGTTGGTCACGGACCCAGAATTTCATAATGGTTTGAGCTTTGGTGCACTGTTGCTGAAGAAATTTGATTGGGGGGCCAGAAGATCGATCTCTCGGCCGAGTAAAAGATGTTTCGGCCGAGGAATCGAACTCTCGGCCATGAGAACGCCAACAGTCAGAAAATCGATTTAAGTTTGGTTTAATCGATTTCACAGCTCATTTAATCTTTTCTTCTCCCTCTCGTTTCTCCTCCACTACTCTCGTCCGACGATCACTCCCATTCGCCGCCGTCCCCTTCCTTCATCACCGTCGGCTACCATCATCTCTGGCAATTGTCGCTGTCGCCGTTGCTGCCGGCTTTGGTTGTTGGAACCGTTGGTTTTCTTTCCTTCTTGATTTGGACGTGATGGCCACGCCATCTTCGGATGTTGCGGATTCGTCCTTGCATCCTCCATGTAGGTGTGAGTATCCGTCTTCCGACGAGGAGGCGATTGAGGAGCCCGGTTTGTTCGACGCTGCTACCTATGCTCTTCCTTCGCATAGGTTGGGTTTTGGCGGTTTATTGTAGTACCGCCCTCCTGTCGGTGGCCCTGAGGCCGAGGTGGTTTGTCGGGAACCTGAGCTCCACCTGAGTGTTCTGAATGTACCGGTGAGCTTCCTGAAAAGTAAAGAGTTTACTTTAGTTTAGGAGTTTTGATTTTGTATGATTTAAGAATAAATTCCTTATTTGTGGGATGAAATCCCTTTTAGCTAGGGGCATGAATGAGAGGGACCCGTGTTTGGGTTAAATTTGTCTTTTGTTTAAAGAAATTAAAATAACCGTGCCCCCTGTTTAGGCAATGCATGCTTCTAAATGTTAATTTGATGCCCCTTAGCATTTCCTTTGTTTATGTAGTCATGAGATTAACTCCCTTTTTTGTCTTTGACAGAGAAATAGGAGACTGGAGGCTCGCGGTGGAGGCAAGGAGGTGCATAAGTGGTTTCTGGTGCTACCCGAGCAGGCTCGAGAGTTGGTACTTGCTGCTGGCTTTGAGGTGTTTGTTCTGGGCCTCAATCTTCCAAAGATGGATTGGTCACTGATGACCTCACTGGTTGAGAGATGGTGGGATACCACTAATACATTTCATTTTCCTTCTGCCGGCGAGATGACGATTACTCTGGGTGACTTTTCTTTGCTGACTAGCCTGCGGGTAGGTGGAGCTCCCCTCCGAGTTGATCCTAGACTTTGGGAGCGGGTAGGGGCCTTGGAGTGGTTTCTAGGTAAGGTGCCCCCTGTTCATTCTCGAGGTCACATTGATCTTGCTTGGCTGAGCAAGACTTTCATGACGGCTGACATCCTTACCCAGGTGAGTGTTGAGCAGTTGACGCGGGCTTTCCTTCTTTATCTCCTTGGGCAAACGTTGTTTGCCAACAAGGATGGTTCGGTACACACATAGTTTCTGGCTCCTCTGCAGCACTTGGGAGCTATTCGGGAGTTTGACTGGGGCTGTCTGCTTTGGCCACCTTGTATGGCAATCTTGGAGCTTGCTCTCGGGACAAGAGTCCCATCCTTGGCGGTCATTACCGGTTGCTTGAGGTGCATATCTTTTCCCTTTCACTTCCTTCCTTGTGTTTTTCTTTTACTTTTCTTTTCCTGTATTGAATTTTGCTTGCTAATTTGTTCTTCAGCTCTGGGCTTTCGAGCATCTCCTTCAGTTTCCCACAGATACCAGGCATGGGAACGCGAACTGTATTCCCCGCAATGAGCGATGGCTGACGGGGCATCGGAAGCCACGGTCGCCCGTTCTGAGTCTTCCCGAGTGGCGGCGAGTCTTGGACCGTTTGACGGTCGATCAGGTACCCCTTTTGCATTTCTCGTCCTTAGATTTCCATATCTCTATGCTGTAGCTAATTCGTCTTTGTTTGTAGGTGCGGTTTGATCCTTGGGAGGGTGTTCCTGAGGATATCCCTCTTACGCGTTCCAGAGTCCTAGACCGGACCCGTAGCTTGCTCGAGGGTCCATTTTGCCGAGCCTGGTACTTAGGCGATCGGGTGGCTAGTTAGTGGCGCCCACGTGCTGAGGCGCTTCAGTTTGTTCCTCCTCTTCCTCCAACATCGATGAGGTCTACTTCTTCGATGTCTAAGGAAGACTTGAAGAATGCTTGGATCAGAGATTGGGCAGGTTTGCTTCTTCAGGCAGGAGACTACATGGAGTACTGCCGTCTTCACCTAGCTTCAGCGGTTATAACTCCCCCTGTTGCTCCTGTTTTGCCACGGGCCCCTTCTTTTGTTTCCTTCCATTCTGACGATGGGGAGGAGGAGCGTCTGGCCCTTACTCCTTGCGCGAGCCAGCTTTATACGCTGCCAGCCGGGGTTTCACAAGTATTACCCTATTTCTGAACTTTGCTTTTCCTGCTTTATCATTGTATCTGTTGCTCCTGTATTTGAGATGCCTGGTCCATTTCTGTAGGTGCCTGCTAAGATAGTGCAGGAATGGCTTCATGCCTATCAGGGTGCAGAGGCTTTGGTTCGGAGACAACGCCGTAGGATCCTCGAGGTACGACTCTCTCCATGAGTTTCATCTGCTTTGTATCATCCCTTGAATCTGAATGTTTGTATCCTCTTTGGCTGCTGCTTGAGGCTGAGCGAACGCCAGCTGCTGGTGGGGAGGATGTGGGAACCAACGAGCAGTTCCCATCTCAGAGACCGTCTCAGAGGCGCCGCCATGACTAGCTTTTAGGATTTTCTCTTTTCCTGTCCATAGTTAGTAAAAGAGGCAAGCAGAAATTGTATAGTGAAAGTAACCACAGCGAGAATTTTGTAACTAAACTTTTGTTCATGAAATGAAAAGAGCTTTTCGTACCCCTAAATGCTTTAAGATATGCATGTGAAAGTCAGAACATGACTTTTTGAATAAGCATTTACTGATAGACAGTAATCTTTGCGAAACGGAGTACTAGCCGAAGAATCGATTGTGTGATATTATGGCCGATGTATCAATTTTTCGGCTGTTACTTTGATTTTCCAAAAGTAAATTTTGCTTTGGCCAAGTGGCATCCCCTTTTCTCTTCCTTCCTATGCTTGGCTTTGATTTTTGCCTTTTGCTTTTGTCATATTCCATAGTCTGATTGCCAAATTCGAGAGCTTTCGAGGTTTCCTGTTTATTGTGTCAATGACCTCTAGGTTAAAAGGGATGAACTACAATTCTTGTGTCTATTGCTGTTGTCAATTCCTCGAGAAAAGCATACTCATCTTTTGTGAGCTCAATACGCAGGGTTAGCTATGCCTATCATTGAGCACAAATCTTTTGATGTTTTCCTCTCTCCAAATGTTTGGGCCGCATCTCGATGTGAGATTGCCTACGTATCCCAATCAGGGAATCAGGCCTTTTACGTAGTTCCAAGATCACCACCTTTGGGGGTTGGGTTTTCACTCTTGGTTTTTCTTTTCTCATGCTCTATGTTTTGCCTAGGTTACCTGATGGAGGTTGAGTCCCTAGCGAGCTTTTCTCTGAATGCCTTATCTTTTCCCTAGGCTACGATTTTTTTGCATTTTCTTGTCCTAGCAGGCTTTGCTCTTACTTTTGCTTGGGTGCCTTAGGTTACCCAACGAGCATTTCTCTCAAGAGGCTTTCTGTGTTTTGGAAAGGCATTTGATGAAGATATTTTTCCGAATCTCCTGTTGCATTTGTACTTTCACAACGGGCAAGCTAACCCTAAGTGTTCTCACGGAGATAGCGTCTTCTCTCTAAGTTTTGACAAAAGCCTAGTTTCTTAAGCAACTAAAGTTCATCCTCTCCTTCCTTTTTGTCAAGGACGTAAAGAACTTGACTCCTCGAATTTTCATTTGTTTGGCAAAGAGACTACAGTGTATGGCAACTTATTGAATAAGCATAATCTGGAAAATAAAATAGGAATTCACTTGGTAGAAATAAAAATACCCAAACAGGGGCCCAAAATATATTCTAGTTTGATTTGGAAAACAAAAGCAATGTTTAATGTTTTTTTGCCATGTTGTGACTCCTCAGCTATTGCGGCATTTTGGGATCGTCTTCTTTTCCTTTGTCTTTTGCAACTTTATACTCTTTTTCACCATTTCCTTTGCCAAACAGAGCCCTTGAACTGGATCCGTCTTCACAGCTTGCATGATAGCTACCTCTTTGGGACATGAGTAGTTCCCAAATGGAAGCGTCAGCCCGGGTTTTCATCACTTTTTCTTCCTCCTTATTGATCGCGCAGTTGCAAGAGAGACCAGTCATTTCTACTTGGCTGAACAGTGATGTTAAGGAGATTCCATCGAGGGGATCATCGCATTCTCCTTCCATTTAGTCGAAGTCACTTTCCCCTGTTCGATACGGGTCTGCATATGTGAAATCCAGATCCTCTTCTTCCTCTATCCACTGGCTATAGTCACATTCTTCGTATGGATTGACCCATGGTTGCATTTGGAACTCTTCCACCTTCTCTATGAGATTGATTGTCTCCTAGATAATGGGCGGTGTTGGAATTTTAGGACGGTTGATGGGTACCACTATTTGGGTAGGCTCGAAGCGAGCGTGTCTTCTCATCATGATGACCCTTTCTTTTTCCTTCTTCCTTCTCTCGAACCAAATACGGAGCCACTCATCGTCTTCTACAAATGGAATGTCTGGATCTTCCAAATTGTGCTTTGCCCAGGAATGTTCTTTCCATTTCCTTAGCTTTTCCTCCTTTGTTTGATCTCTACTACTTATGTCGGATATGTCAGGATCGATCACTTCCGACTGATCGGACTCATTGTTCTCTTCCTCCTCCATCATAAAATACTCATCCTTCTCGGGGAAGGTTAAGGTTGGTTTAGCTTGGTTGTTTTGGACAATGTATTGGCCAGGGTTGTATGTAGAATTGTGACATAGATTTATGAGATTGATATTTCGAGGTGGTGGTTCAGCATTATGAGTAGGGAGTGGGTTGGCTTGCCCATCAGGTTTTGGAGGTTTTATGGTTCGACTATCAATGAGGTCCTGAATGTCGTGGCGAAGACGCATGCAATTGTTTGTTTTGTGCCCAGGGTGTTGGTGGTAGGCGCATTGTTTGTTAGGATCATGATTTGGACCATAGGGTGGCTGAGGAAGCGGTTTGTTTAAAGGTTTGAGATGCCCTTGATGGCTGAGAATGGTCAAGGCTTGGGATAATGTCATGTAGAGAGGGTCAAAATTGCGGCGGGGTCGATTTGAGTTTCGGGATGGGCTAGCTTGGAAAGGGTCTTGAGGCAAGGAGGTACCAAGGGTATTTACAGAGGCGTGAGATGTGCGGCTGGAGAAGGTTTTCTTAGGTGGAGGGGGAGCTTCTTCTTTCCCAATGAGTCCCAGCTTGATTCCATCTTCGATTTGCAACCCAGTGGCATGCAGGCATTTAAAATCGGTGATTGCCTGTGTATAGATATGCCTAAGGTATTTGGGTTGCAGATTTTTGACAACTATCCTCACTTGGTCTTCCTCGGAGGGTCGATTCTTCATTTTAGCAGCCTTTTCCCTCCATCTTGCCACAAAGGTAGCAAAATCCTCATTGGAATCTTGTTTGGTCATCTCCAAGTCTCGAGTAGTTAACTCAATTTGGACATTGTATGCGTACTGTTTGACAAAAGCGTTGGCAATTTCTGGCCAAGTTTGATAATGCACAAATTCCAAAGTGAGGAACCAGTCGAGGGCGCTTCCAGTGAGGGTTCGCTGGAACAATTGGGCGATAAGCTCATCGTTTAAGCCCATAGGCTTCAGAGTGTTGATGAGATGGCGAACATGGCTGGTAGGGTTGCCAGTCCCATTGAATTTCTCGATGTTTGGCATTTTGAAATTTTCAGGCAGCTTAGATTCTGGGAAGAGGCAAAGTCTCTCGAAATCCAGAATTTGATCTCCTTGTGAGCGGGCCAAAGCTTGTTTGATCTCTTTGACTTGCTTGGTCAGCTCAGGACTTTCTGCTACCACTACTTTGTGAGGATTTTCGTCTTCCATTGATCTTTCTTCGTCTTCAGCATCTCTAGCTGCTTTCTCGACTAGCAGGGTGGCGATTTGAGCTTCGTCCTCACCCGAGCAACCTGTTACTAGAAAATCTCCCTGAGAGATCAATCCCTCGGCCGCAAGATCTATCCTTCGACCGTAACATCCATTACTCGGCCGCCAGATCGTCCTTTTTCCAGACTCTGGAACGTTCTGTCAGACATTTGATCCAACTACACTACCTTCCCGATGCGTTCGGGCTACGTTAGGAATTGCCATGAAGAGTTAGAATCACACTCTAACTCCAATTTTGATCGTGCGTTTTGATTGTACGGAGTGAGTCACCAATTGCCTATATAAAGGGCCTTTGGGTTCCGAAAATAACAACAACGAAAATCACAAAATTCGTATACTTCCACACCCTCTCAAGCCACGAAACTCTGCACAAATACTCTCTCAAACCCCCTCTTCAAAAGCCCTAATCTCCCGAAGGCAGCCATCAATCCGACGATCAAACCCCGAAGTTTAAACCTTAACCCTAGGGTTTTCAAAGAAGCAATCAGTCAATCACAATCAATCCGAAGCAGTCAAGCAACTGAGGGATCAAGGTGGTGAGGCCCAACGGCCTCTGGTTTGTTTTATTTACTATATTCATAATTAATCGTAGCGTTTTGATCATCTGCTAACTTTTCTGTCTGGTGTGAGGAAGAACACCTACCGGGGTTTCAATCCCTTGGCCGATACATAAAACCAAGAGGATCCCTCGGCCGTGACATCCATTCACCGGCCGCGGGAACCATTTCCCTGGGACAATTTGTTTTGTGTTTTGCTTTTTGATGCATGCTTTACTTATCGCATTGGCTCACCTTATTTACTGTTTAAAGGCTTAATTAAACAGACTATGTGTTAGAATTAAACAAAGCATCTATATGTTTTATGTTGAATAACTATGGGCTAGCCTCACGATTGGGCAGAGAGGGGTGCCTAACACCTTCCCCTTACTGTACTCTTGGCTCCCGTACCCAGAATCTCTATCTGTTTTCCTAGTTTTAATAAACTGGGTGGCGACTCTGTTTTGATGATGACCGCTATCGTGTGGCGATGTTCCTAGCCATGGGAATGTTCACGATCTTGGTTTATGAAGCAAGCAACCAATCGAGCAATCTGTATGGCGATGCCCCGTCTAGGAGGTGTCTACAGTTTTTGGCGACTCTGTTGGGAAACATGAGTGCCATAACCAGAAAGTTCAACATAAGAATAATACATGCCTTGTTTAATTCATTTATCATATGCATCGAGCGGGCAACCTCGTTGAGTTCACTTGATACCCCAGCATGACACAGGCTATGTTAGGGGTTCCAGCAAACTTCACAGTCACTCGTACCTAGTGGTATATCAAAAAGGGAATCACCCAATCACCGCTTATGATGGGCTGGTGAAAGGACTGGTACCCTTTGACGACGGAGCACCCTGAGACTACCTAAACCTTGCATGTATTAGAAAGCCATAGAACTTATCAAAGTAAGACAGGAACCTACAGGTTTGGAACCTAGTTGCATTTGCTTGCAAAAATTCTTCCTCACACCCATTGTATATATGTATGTTGTAAAGTTTTCTTTTGCAGGTAAAACCTTAGGAGTCTCTCTAAATCAAATGAACAGTAGGTAAGATCAATCAATCTAACTAAAACAAAAATCTTTCAGGAAAAATGATTGCATCACTATCCACGTTTGATTCGCACTTTCAAATTGTCACCAAGCTGTCTGGCTCACTCCACTCTGCTGCTGAGGATTTCAACCCCTCCAAATACATCACTCCGGTAAATCAACCAAAGCCTATGGTAACTATCATTGAAGACAACCATGTCATGTTCGCTAGAACAGTTTATGAAGAAGAAGTAGAAGACATGATTGAAGAAGAAGGGCTTCGCAGGGTCCCAATCTATTTTTATGACCCCTATGCACCTACCGACAACTATTGGCCGATAGACGAGGTCAATAATCTCGAAACTGAAGAAGCAAAGGAAGAAGAGTCTGTTGACAACGATCCACTAGACGAAATATCACTAAACCTACTCTTTGATGAGGGGGTCACCAACAATGAAATAAGGGTGATCCACCCCATCACAGATAGCTTTGGTAATTGGTGGGGCTTTGTTGGCACACGAAGAGTCGACAACAGCGACGAAGTAGAGATTGAAGCTCAATTGGAAGAGATAGCAGCAATAGCAAATCAAATTGCCCTCCAAGACTTGCAGGGTGACAATGATGAAAGTGCGAATCAAGGTGACAGTGAAGTGCTAATGATCAACATTGGTGATGAAAAAGACTGCTCTAAACTGATTGTGGATGCTGAAAAAGAGGCTTACCCTAACTAGACCGTGGAGCATACTCTAAAATACAAAATGAAAAGTGCTAATTCTGATCTTAGTTTCGATTCCGATTCTGACTTCGAGTCGACTCAGTCCGAGTCTAGCTTTTCATCATTTGAAACTACTGAGTCTAGCAAGGAAAACCTGGTCAAAGCGCCGAGGCATAACATTTATTTTGAGTTTGACTCCGAAATGTCTTTTGACAATCGTAGCAATGAGAAGGAAGATTTAGAATATTTCACTTTGCCTATGATCAATTGTGTGGATTCCGACAAACCAAATTTTAAGGAAGAAATCCCAAAAGAAATTCTAGAATTCATCGAGAGAGAAGAAGAAAGGCACGCTAAACCTTTTTCTGAGGAAATAATCACAGCAAACATAGGCTCTGAAAACGTGCCCAAAATGGTTAAAATTGGTGCAACACTATCTTCTCAAGAAAGTGAAAAACTAATCATTTTGCTAAAAGAATATAAAGATGTTTTTGCTTGGTCTTACGAGGACATGCCTGGAATAGACCCTGAAATTGTTCAGCATAAAATTCCCCTTCATCCTGATGCAAAACCAGTTAAGCAAAAGCTAAAACATATGCGCCCTGATTGGGTCTTAAAGATAAAAGAAGAAGTCACCAAACAAATCAACACCGGTTTTCTCATAGTCACCGAATATCCACAATGGGTAGCTAACATCGTTCCCGTACCGAAGAAAATTGGAGGAATCAGGGTCTGTGTAGATTTCCGAGATCTCAACACAGCCAGTCCAAAGGATGACTTCCCATTACCTCACATAGACGAGCTAGTAGACAACACTACAGGCCATGCATTGCTATCCTTCATGGATGGGTTTTCTGGGTATAATCAAATTCTTATGTCTCCTGAGGATAGAGAGAAAACCACTTTCACTACGCCTTGGGGAACCTACTGCTACCGAGTGATGCCATTCGGGTTAAAGAATGCTGGAGCCACTTACCAGAGGATGGCGACAACACTACTGCACGACATGATGCACAAAGAGGTCGAGGTATATGTCGACGATATGATAGTCAAATCAAAGGAAAGAGAAGGACTCTATGAAGCGCTCCAAAAGTTCTTTGAGAGGATTAGGCAATACAAACTACGTCTTAATCCTCAAAAATGCACTTTTGGGGTAACGGCTGGAAAAATGTTGGGATTTCTCATCACTCAAAGAGGAATCGAGGTAGACCCTTCCAAGATACAGGCTATCATGGAAATATCACCACCTAGGACAGAAAAGGAAGTAAGGAGCTTCTTGGGGAAAGTACAGTTCATCAGTAGGTTCATTTCCAAGCTCACAACTACCTGTGAACCCCTTTTCAAGCTACTGGAGAAAGGTACTGATTTTGAATGGAGCCAAGACTGTCAGCAAGCGTTTGAGGCAATCAAAGAATATCTTCAGAATCCACCTGTACTGTTGCCGCCCATCCCTGGGAAGCCATTGATTCTGTATCTCTCAGTAACAGACACATCGATGGGATGCATGCTAACGCAAGAGAACGACGCCAAAGTAGAGTGCGTCATATACTACCTCAGCAAAAAAATGATGGACTATGAAACAAGGTACACTCCCCTCGAGAAAACCTGTTGGGGGCTAGTATGGGCCACAAAAAAACTAAGACACTACCTGTAAGCACATCCGGTGGTGCTAGCTTCTCGTTTAGACCCAATCAAATATCTTTTCGAAAAGCCAGCACTTATCGGGAAGCTAGTTAGGTGGTTATTGCTGCTAGCAGAATTCGACCTCAAATACATGACAAGGAAATCAGTAAAGGGAAGAGCTGTGGCAGAATTCTTGGCAGATCACCCTGTGACAGAAGCCAAGGCAAAAGACTTCATGTTCCCCGACGAGGATATCTTATGTCTCTTGGACGACACTTGGCAGCTTTACTTTGATGGAGCATCAAACCAATGTGGATATGGCATAGGGGTATTGCTAGTTTCCCCAAACGACTCTCATATCCCTTTGTCATATAAACTAAGGTTTGAAGTCACCAACAACCAAGCTGAATACGAGGCCTGCATTGCTGGAATGGAGGCAGCCCTGGAACTAGGGGCAAAAAGGGTAGAAGTCATTGGGGATTCAAACCTGGTGGTATCTCAAGCAAGAGGAGACTGGAAGGTCAAGGAAGACATACTGAAACTATATCACTCTATGCTAGAAGATCTAATTCCACAATTCGATTCTGTTATCTTCACGCACACTCTCCGAGTGAGCAATAGATTTGCAGATGCACTGGCAACATTGGCGTCTATGGTCGAAATACCCCTAGGATTCACAATGCAGCCCCTCATGATCGAACAAAAGGTCAAACCAGCGTGCGAGTGTACCTTCACCGAGAAAGGTGAAGACGATGGCAAGCCATGGTACGAAGACGTGAAGAAATTCCTGGAAGAAGGAGAATACTCATCCGAGGCCACCTCAAAGGACAAAATGGCTCTCCGGAAGTTTGCCGCCCGATTTGTAATATGTGGAGGAGCATTATATCGAAGGGCACACTTGGGTCCAAGTCAACTTTGCGTCACAACGGAGGACAGCCGCAAGGTAATGGAGGAAATACACGAAGGAATTTGTGGGCCACACATGAATGGGGCAACAATGGCAAAGAAGATCATGCGTTAGGGATATTATTGGAGCACAATGGAGGCCGACTGTGCTGACTATGTCCGCCGATGTTACAAATGCCAAACTCACGCTGATCGTATGCGTATTCCCCCTACGAAATTGTACAGCATGACATCCCCTTGGCCATTCTCCACCTGGGGAATAGACGTCATTGGAAGTATAAATCCAAAAGGAAAATACAAGCATCAATTCATTCTAGTAGCTATTGATTACTTCACCAAGTGGGTAGAGGCAGCCTCTTACGCTACCCTCAAAGCCACACATGTGGCCAAGTTTATCCGCGCCAATATCATCTATCGGTACGGTGTACCCCACGAGTTCATCTGTGACAATGGATCGCACTTCAAGGGAGCAACAAATAAGCTTTTTGCCGAATTTGGGATACAGAATCATCAGTCATCTACTTATCGACCTCAAACTAATGGAGCAGTTGAGGCTGCAAACAAGAACATCAAAAGGATTCTACGGAAGACTACCGACACCTACAAGGACTAGCCAAAAAATGCTACCTTTGGCACTATGAGGTTATCGAACAACTGAAAGGACTTCAACTAGGGCCACTCCCTACTCCCTGGTTTATGGAATGAAAGCCGTCTTGCCTATCGAGCTGGAGCTACCTTCATTAAGGGTTCTGGCTGAGAATGGAATGATTGAAGAAGACTGGGTTCAAAATCGCTACGACGAGCTAGCATTACTAGACGAAAGGAGGCTGAGAGCGTTATATCATGTGCAAGGGTATCAACGCCGCATTGCACGAGCATTCAACAAAAAGGTAAAACCTAGAGACATCAAAGTAGGAGACATGGTGCTCAAAGCAATCCGTCGCCACATTTCAGACCCAAGGGGCAAGTTTAGACCAAACTGGGGAGGCCCTTACCTTATCAAACGCATACTTTCTGGAGGAGCAGCATACATTGCAGACTTAGATGAAATGGAATTTGCAACGCCAGTCAACATTGACAAGCTGAGTAAGTATTACCCCTGAGAGATGCTCGTTGGGCCGAAAACCACAAGGGTGGGCGGACTCAAGCAAAAATTAGAGCAGCCTGCTAGGTCGAAAACCCGCAAGGGCGACTTAGGCAAAAACTAAGGCATAAATAAAACGCTCGCTAGACCGAAAACCCGCAAGGGCGGTTTTAGGCAAAATTAAGAGCGCAAAAGGAGAGGAAAATACCCGAGTGGACCCTGACTAAAACAAAACAAATCTCGTATGTTGGAACTACGTTTATGGCCTGATTCCCTCCATGGGATACGTGGGCAATCTCTAGATTGAGATTCGGCCACTACTATCATCATCACTTCCAAAATTTTTAGGTCTATCCTAAAGCATGTTCACTATCAAACCATGGCAATAACATCTTCAAATAAAACGGCCACATGTTTTATTATTTTCAAGGGAAAATTTTACAAATGGTCCCTTTACTTTGCCTGAATTCTCATTTTCGTCCCTCTAGTACCAATTGCGTTAGTTTTAGCCCTATAGTTTATATTTTGCCTCAATTTCGTCCCTCTTGCTTACGGTGTCAATAAAGCAAACGGAATTGAAGGGCAAAATTGTCATTTCTCCTCACAGATGGACTAAATTGAGACTTCATACAAACTAGATGGACTATTTCTAAAAATATTCTTTTTACTTTTGTATTTGCAAATATAATTAAAAGACACCATACATAATATATTTTTCATCTCAGTTTTTTTAATCAAAATATGTTGAAAATTTTAAAGCTTTTATTATATTCTTTCGAAAAGTAACCCCTATGTTAAATGTCTATGTATCGTATTTTTTTCAATTGGATTTTCAATCTCGTTATGTTCTTTGTTACGTGATTAAAAAGAAAAATTGTTCAATAGTATTTAGGTGTCTTGTATTTTTGTTTAATTAACCAATGAAATACTATTGCATTAAAACATGGGTATAGTGTATTTTTTTTGGGACTTACTCATAGGACCACTCATATAACAAATAAATACAGATTGAATATTAATTGCTACATAATCAGTTTCTTTTAGTCTTCAAATAATTTAACGACATATAGCTACATAATGAAATACGAAAATAACATCTTCAGATCAATATAAGTTAGCAATATCAAAGCTGTGAGTTGGCTTAAAATATCACCCCCAAGTCAAAAGTTCACTCGCTTATTTGTTATTCAATAGTGATCCACTTCTTAATCAATGATTACAAGATTAACTAAATAATTTTGAACATTATTTTTTATTGGGTGAAAAAAAAAAGAACATTATAAAAACATGATACTAATGATATGGAATATTAAGTATGGAATATAATGATTTTCAATTCCATACTAAATGATAAAAACAAAACTTTTTGTGATATGGAATATAATAAAAACATTATATTTCCATACTTAATGATATGGAACATCATTAAAATTTTTTGTGACATGGAATATTAAGTACTCCTATTATATGTTGAAATTTTTGCAAATTGTTTCCTCTTGCGTTTTTATATTCCATACTTAATATTCCATATCATTAAGTATGGAATATTAAGTATGGAACATCATTAAAAAATTTTGTTTTTGCAAATATAATGTTTTTATAATAAAAGCTTTAAAATTTTCAACATATTTTGATTAAAAAACCTGAGATGAAAAATATATTATGTATGGTGTCTTTTAATTATATTTGCAAATACAAAAGTAAAAAGAATATTTTTAGAAATAGTCCATCTAGTTTGTATGAAGTCTCAATTTAGTCCATCTGTGAGGAGAAATGACAATTTTGCCCTTCAATTCCGTTTGCTTTATTGACACCGTAAGCAAGAGGGACGAAATTGAGGCAAAATATAAACTATAGGGCTAAAACTAACGCAATTGGTACTAGAGGGACGAAAATGAGAATTCAGGCAAAGTAAAAGGACCATTTATAAAATTTTCCCTATTTTCAAAGGGAAAGGAAAAGCAAACCTAAACAATTCTCAATCTATGAAAGCTAGAATCAAACGACATCTTTTGAAAAATGTAGGCAAAGTGTCAATCTCTAGGTCTTCCTTCTCTTTGCACTATTGTTCTCTAAAAGGTTTTTCTTCAACCAGCGCTTGTAAGAACCCGATAACTTGTCAGCAAAGTTTTTAGCAACCTTCTGCATCACCCTATTTGGCCAAAGACGCAGCATATTGCGACGCAAGTTGGCATCATGAACCTTGGAAACAGCGTACTCAGGGTCGCCCAGGACTATAGTTTGTTCAGCCCTGAAGTGCCTTTGAAAGCGAGCAGGAAAATAGAAGATGACTCGAGTGATACCGATCACTGCTACACCGAAATGGTTCATGGTACTCACAGTCATACTCTTAACACCATACCAGGGGCAGACCCATCGAATTCGATCGCCCCTGCGAGTCTTCATCCATGCTTCCCAAGCAGCCTCAGTTGGAAACTCTCTACTCACACAGTGCTCCGTACAGTAGTCCGAACTATAGGGAAGCCACTCCAGCACATCCCACACCTTTAGCTTCTCAAATAACCACACCTAAAAAATAAGGGAAAATTGTGAGTTGTGAGAACACGTGAGTCAAAACAAAAGAGTGATGAGTGAAAAGATAACTTGACAAATAAACAAACGAAGAGTGAACCTGTAGTAGCAAAGGACTGCTTGAGAACTGGGCTGTAGGATCACCCTTCACCGCTTCATGACCCATCAATGTCTCTGCCAACACTAAGCCAGCAAAACTCACACGATTTCCAATTTGTTGAGCAAAATCAAGCAACATGGAATCAGCATGGCCAGAGGAATGGCCAAACAAGTAGTAATGAAGGAGACAGATGCACAGCGCATGAAAGCACGATTTCTATTGAGAAACTTGACGATGAGCTTCAGCTGTACCAAAACGCTGGACAAACTGTAGGATTTCCAGCCTTCCATTCACCATGAAAAACCTAACTTCATGTTTCTGAACTTGGAGCAAATCCTTCAAAAGATTACCTCGGTTGAACAAAGGATTAGGGACAATGAGACCCTCTCTATCCGAATGACCCATGATGGCCGCAAACTCCTCGATAGTAGGACACAATTCCTCTATCCTAAATCGAAAGACATGAAAAGCAGGATCCCACAAACTGGTAGCTGCCCTAAGGAAAGCAAAATTCACAGGAATTTGACGAAGGGAGAAGAGAAAGTCCATACCGAAGGACTTAAAGTGTAAACGGTCGAGGCCATTAAAGGAATTCAACCACTGATCAAGGACTGGTTGTGCCATATGCAAGAAATTGTTACTGACAATGCTATCGGGTTTGTAGAACGCATACTTATAGGCTGAGTCGAGTTCTAGTTCGAATCGGAATCGGATTCTAAATCCTCAGTAAACTAGTCAGTCTCTCGGCCGGCACTTCGATATGATGGCCGTAGGATTAGTCCATCGGCCCGTGAAAATCAGGGTTGACCTAAAAGTCAAACCCAGGCAGACGAAACGATCCTTTGGCCGCCAGATCCAAGCCTCGGCCGCGTAATCAGTAGGTCGGCCGCCAGAACGGCTATTTTACAGATCGTTTCCACGGTTATGTTTATTTCACTAGATTTTCATCAGATTAACAAAATTATCATACACAAACGGTGCAAATATAGCATACACAATCACATAGCAGAGCAAAAGGTTTTTGTTTCATATAACAAAAGCTTTTTACATCACAAGATGGATCATCCCACATTTCCTAAACAAACTATACATCGGTTTCTTGTCGAACTAACCTATGCAGGAAGAGAAATAGAAAAACAAAAAAGGAAGGAGAAGAGGATGCCGAATCTTCTAGTAGTCCGAACACTAAAGACCAGCTGCAAAAAAGAAAAGGATACCCCCAGGATGATGTGTACCAAAGAAGTACTGCGGTGCAAGAAAGACACCGGATGACATAGAAAAACCATCATACCACGAACAAGCACCATCCCGAGAGTTCCGCGTCACGGAAGCAAGCCACCCATGCGAGGGTCTCTAATCAAGCATCAAGACAAGTCCAAGAACATCGCGGATTCCCTCCGCAATCTCTAGCCGTGCATCATCCATGGCTCGGAGCTGGCAAGAACGAGGGGAAGCAAAAGGAGCCTTCGGTGGAAGTCTTGGACGCGGAGGAAAGAGGGAGAGGAAGAGAAAATGAAATGAAACGCTAAGGCCTCGGCTTTTATAGAGCTTTGGAAATCAAGAGATTGCACGGCCGAAACATCGATTCCTCGGCCGAAACATATTTTACTCGGCCAAGAGATCTATTTCCTGGCCCTCCAATCAATTTCCTTCAGCAACATCAGATCATGCTCAGTGCACCCAAAACTCAAACAATTGTGGACTTCTGAGTCCTTGACCAACAAGATAGCCTTGGGGGCACCCCCGAGCCAATACAATGTGATCAGAACTAGCCTTGGGGGCATATCCAAGCATAATGAAGCTCTCTCTCCACAAACTACTGGCCGAAGCTCTTACTATAGCAAATCAAGACACTCAGTAGCTCTGCTATTCATCGCTATCAAACAACTTAGCAGCTCCGTGCCCATATTCACCCACATCCACCAACTCACTCAGCGGCTCTAAACCCACCACTCAACGGCTCCACGCCCATTATCCCAACTGGCTCCAAGCCCACCATCTCAGCGGCTCAAAGACCATCTCAAAGCATTCAGCAGCTCTACGCTTGCCACTCCAGCAACCATACATCCATCAACTCACTCAGTGGCTCTATGCCTATGCTCACTATCACTCAACGGCTCTACGCCCGCGCTCGTTATCACTCAACAGCTCTACGCCCGCACTCGTTATCACTCAACAGCTCTAGGCTCACTCAGCAGCTCGAAGCCCATTATCATAACGGCGCTATGCCCGCATTCACCATCTCAGCGGCTCGAAGCCCATTATCACAGTGGCTCTACGCCCATATTCACCTTCTCAGCAGCTCCAAGCCCTCAACTCAGCAGCTCTACGCTCGCTATCCCAGCAGCAGGCTCTACGCCTATAACCATACTTAAGCAATCCCAACTGGCTCGAAGCCGTAACAACAATTCTCTACAGGCTCTACGCCGCCCCAATCAACAAGACATCATCATCAATTCTCAAGCTCTAAGCTTGAATGCTCAAAATCCAACATTTTGAATGCTCGAAGCTCTTCGAATGCCCAACCACTGTGTACTGGATGCTCAAGTTCTACACTTGAATGCTCAAGTTCTACACTTGAATGCTCAAGTTCTACACTTGAATGCTCAAGTTCTACACTTGAATGCTCAAGCTCTACGCTTGGATGCCCAACCACCGCGTACTAGATGCTTAAAGCCTGTACTTTGAATGCTCGGATTCTGCCGTCCGAATGCTCGAGCTCTACGCTCTGAATGCTTAAGTCCGGAACTTGAAAGAAGCTCTACGTTTATATCAAACACACACGCACGGGCCCGTGCACATTTGCATCAATTGCATCACCATTATCACATCGAGTCTACATCATCATATCTGTTCACATCTAACAACCATCATCACATATATACACTCTTCATATCTCTCATGAAACAGGTCAACCCTACAATCAACCGGCTCTACGCCTCGGTTTTATTGATCGGTCCAGCGCCTCGATCCTTTGGCTCTACGCCAAAACTTATGATGAGAAAGCTCCGTGCACAGACCATCAGAATGCAACCAGCTCTACGCTTCAGTTCAAATCACGTCAAGCTCTAAGCTCCGACACCACAGGCTTTCGCCTTATGATCAATACCAACTCCGCGCTTCGGTTCTATCAAGCTCAAAGCTCCAATCTCCTCAGGCCCTCGCCTCGTGACCACAGCAGGCTCTACGCCTCAATTCTATCACCTTAGGCTCTCGCCTTGTGACTACAATCGACTCCGCGCCTCGGTTCCATCACGTCAAAAACCATCGCTCTCCACGCTCTCGCCTCATGACTACAACCGGCTCCGTGCCTCGGTTCCCTCTTCCCCAAAGCTCCGTGCTCTAGTTACTGGCCTTGCGCCCCCTATATCTTAAAAACAGCGTCCGATTAATCCCCAGCAGATGGCTTGGATTCCACCCCAATCACGTCAATTCCTTCTAGCTCATTCGCAAGGATAGGCTACCCTACCGAGCTCCCTTCAGACAAAGTAAGGATGATCAAGAAAAGCAAACGCACCTGCCATGTACTAATCTACCCCAAAATACTAAGGATACTCTCTGCAAAAACTTCCCCGGCAGCCCCGTGCTCCTTTAACTATTCTCCGCCGAAACCCTGGCTTAACCCAGGTACGTTGCACCACTGCTTTTAAAGCCCAAAGGTACGTCTTCTGTCTCTAACCCTCCAAACTTTTTCTTTTTCTTTATTGCAAGCCCGAACTACGATTGGTCTGAATTTCCCTTGTGAAATACGTAGGCAGCCTCCCGGCCCGACCATAACAAAAACCTTTTTCGAAAACCCCTTGGAATAGTGTGGTTGGACCAAATTGAGTAGCTTTTACAACTTTGACTCTTACTCAAACATGTCTCGCGATCCGTCTGAGCTCAGTCAAAGAGGGGCATCTGTAGACACCCCAATTTGGCCTAACGATTATTTCAAGTCCCACCTTGGGGACCATCCCGATGATGAAATGGATACAGTGATTGCTGATTGACTTCTTGCGAACCCATGGACTTATGGTAAGAACTTTGAGCCACTTAGAGGACCCAATCCAGAGCCATACAGCCTTTCAGACCGAAATACAGAATCCTAGGAGAATCCATCTGTCGGCCGTAACATTGATCTCACGGCCTTAAAATCATTTCTTCACCTGAGCAACTTGTTGATTGAAAATCTCCCTGAGAGATCAATCCCTCAGCTGCAAGATCTATCCTTCGGCCGCAACATCCATTCCTCGGCCGCCAGATCCTTTGCTCGGCCGCCAGATTGTCTATTTTCTAGACTCTGGAATTTTTTGTCAGACGTTTGATCCAACTACACTACCTTCCGATGCGTTCGGGCTACGCCCAGAGATTACCACAAAGAGTTTGCATTGCATTGCAATTGCAATCGTGCGTTTTGATTGGACGGAGTGAGTCACCAATTGCCTATATAAAGGGCCTTTGGGTTCCGAAAATAACAACAACGAAAATCACAAAATTCGTATACTTCCACACCCTCTCAAGTCACGAAACTCTGCACAAATACTCTCTCAAACCCCCTCTTCAAAAGCCCTAACCTCCTGAAGGCAGCCATCAATCCGACGATCAAACCCCGAAGTTCAAACCCTAACCCTAGGGTTTTCAAAGAAGCAATCAGTCAATCACAATCAATCCGAAGCAGTCAAGCAACTGAGGGATCAGGTGGTGAGGCCCAACGGCCTCTGGTTTGTTTTATTTACTGTATTCATAATTAATCGTAGCGTTTTGATCATCTGCTAACTTTTCTGTCTGGTGTGAGGAAGAACACCGACCAGGGCTTCAATCCCTCGGCCGGTACATAAAACCAGGAGGATCCCTCGGCCGTGACATCCATTCACCAGTAGCGGGATCCATTTCCCTGGGACAGTTTGTTTTGTGTTTTGCTTTTTGATGCATGTTTTACTTATCGCATTGGCTCACCTTATTTACTGTTTAAAGGCTTAATTAAACAGACTATGTGTTAGAATTAAACAAAGTGTAGACACCCCAATTTGGACTTGTCGAAATTCCTTAATTTGTGGCCCGGAGGCTCCCCGATGATGAATTTGGATCGAAACAAGCCTTGTACCAATTGAGACTTTGCTCCTTGAAGGATTTGAAAAGGAAATAAAAATGGTCAAAAGCATTTCCAAGCGCTTGGGAGCAGTCCCGAGCGCTCCAAACCATTTTCCAAAACCTTTGGCCTGGCTCGCTCCCGAGCGCTCGAGAGTGAAGTCCCAAACGCTCGAGACTACTCCCGAGCGCTCAAGATTGATGTGTTGTCCAATGGATGATGAGATCTCCCACTATCCATGCAAGCCATCATTGCATTCAGCTGGTCTTGGGTTTTCTCCGGTAAGCACTCAACCTCAGTCAGATTGAGTCAGAGCCAGAAAATTTTCCCCTAACCAAATGTTTTATTTCAAATTCATTTCACTTTGCAAACTATAGGTTATTTTGGCCTATATATAGTAGTACCTGGTTTCAGTTGAAGAGGACGAAATCTCTCTCTCAAAACCCACTCTACTGTTCAAAAACTCTCTCAAGCACCAAGCTTGTGTTCCAACCACAAACTTTTTTTCAAACAAAAACAAAGTTTCAAAGAGCAAAAACATCAAGGAAAATGCAGGAAATCCAGAACACTCCAAGCTTCTAATTTCTTGTATTCTTCTCTCTTCATCCACATTTCAAAGCCATTCAAAGAGCAAAGCTCCAACAAAAGGTAGAAAATCCTTCTATCTCAATCTCAAACAAAGAGGCTGTCTTTCCCTTCTGAGGGGGGGTCTCTCAGCCTGACCTAGTGTCAATACTGGGTACATGGTTGGGAGACCTTAGTGTAAAAACAAGAGCAAAGGGTACACAAAGTGTTTTTCTCAAAACCCCTACTGGAAACACTCTCGAGCGCTCGAGAGTGCTCCCGAGTGCTTGGGACTGTTTCCAGTCACATGCATGGCATTTTGTTGAACAACAGGCTGGGGGGTGAGGTGCATTCTCAAGTAAGATGGTTTTATCATAGCATGCAGACACACAAAATCAGTTTTCCTAAAACAGAAACATTTCTCACAAGTTTTTGTATGTGAACAAGGTTCTTTTCTTTTAAAGTTAAAAGGTGATTTTCTTTTGGGAAAGATCAAAACAAGGGTGTTTGCATATCAAGACAGTATCATTTTCCACTTGAGAGTAAGTTGGCATGCAGCTCACTCCCAAGCGCTCTGAACCATTCCCGAGCGCTCGGGAGTACATGCATGTTATTGCTTTCCATTTTCCCAGTTTGCTGTGTTGCATGACTTTCTGCATGGCTGAATGTACCTATTTGCTCATTTAAAGTTGTAGATCTAATTTTACAACGGCAAGGATGCAGGGATTGAAAGGTTGGGGTCATATCTCAGTCTGTCAAGTCCTCTGTTGAGCCCATACTGTGTTTATATTCATTTCAGTTTACAGTTCAGCATTTTATTTTGTTGGCACTAACAAAACTTGCAGGATTGGGCATTAACACTCCCAAGCGCTCGGGACCACTCCCGAGCGCTCGAGAGTGAATCCAGTAACAGTGTTGCATTTTCAGTCATCTTGTATATTATGCATGGCCCTTTTATCACCTCATGTACATATGCACATGCATGCACGTCTATTTGACATAACTGTGGATGCTTGCTAACTGGCTTAATGAAACAAAATCCTTTTTGAAAATCCCACAAACGTTTAGTAGAGACCGATTTCGTATCGGGCGAGGGGTGTGCCGTAAAACCCTTCCCCCCTCGTAACATGGCTTCCGAACCCTCAAATGATCTTTGGTTTTCAATTCAAATCAACCATTTTCAAACAAAGCGGTTTCTCGGGTGATAAACCATAAATCCGGGTGGCGACTCTTCAAACCATTTTCGAATCGACCCAAAGTTTGAGGCGCGCAATTTCATGGGCCGCCCCGATCCACCCGGGGCAGTGGTAGCCCACAGTGGCGACTCTGCTGGGGAAAAGGTTTAATTGATACTTGAGAAAAAGTTGGCATGTTGTCAAAACGGCCCACTTTCCTTGAATATCAATTAAACTTGTGAGCCAAGCTTGAAAAACGTTTATGGGATTTTCAAAGTTATTTTGTTTCATTGTCTATTTCTTGTATATATATCTTGTGCAGCACCGCTGTTGTATTTCGGCAATCCTACCTGGCTTGCCGGTGATGGGGAATCTCGGAATACTCAGCAACCCTCGACCGTGATGAGTCATCCCTACCGCTTGTACCATTATTGGGTGTACGCTCAATAGTGGGAGGTATACCTTGACTCTAGTCTGGGGAACCCTCTTTAAACCAAAACCCAGCCTTTATACATGTGTAGAAAGCAATAGAACCTTCCAAACTAGGACAGGGACCCGCAGGGTAGGATTATGTGCTATATCCTGCCTACATGTTACTGCTATCTGCACCTCACCATGCATCTCATCCATGTCATGCCATCATGCTGTCTGTTCAATTTCAAGCGTTGTGTTTTCTTAGACTCGATTGCACGGTCTATAGAAGGTTTGCCGAGACCCGATGAAGAGTCGTGCACCCCAGTGTACGTTATCAAAACTACATGAGTCCTTAAAACAATGAGACTTTGGGAAATCAAAACTTACTAAGTCCTTGACTAATGCCTAATCGAAGATTCAACGGAGAATAAGGAATAACAAGGAAACGATGCCGTGACGCCACGCCACTTACACCACTTCGGCTAATGGCACCAAGCCACTGACGCCACTCTAGTTATGGCTTCACGTCGTCTGTACTAAGCTATTCCAAGTTCAAAATTGAAACTTCGAATGAGGATTAGTTGAATACTTAGTTCATTTTGACATCTCTTAGAACTTGTCGTCATAAACAAAGGATACACCCTAAAAGAAATTCTGAGGAATGAGGCAACCTTCGAGAGACCGTAATCTTACCCCGCTTGCACATCGCACCTTGCATCTTATGCCGTTCGTTTGCCTTCGTATCGCGTATAGAACTCTTAGACTTGCTTGCGCAGCTTGTTTAGGATTGCCTGGACCGATGAAGAGTCGTGCTTTTTAAAGGCACGTTGTTGGAATTAATTAGTCCTTGGAACGATGAGGTTTTAAGGATATCAAAATTCATTAAGTCTTCAATACATTTTTCAATCATGGATTCAACGAAAATTAACGAAACAATTAGGCTACAATGTCGTGATACCCACGCCACTCAGGTTATAGTGCGAAGTCACTTACACCGCTTAGGCTAATGGCGCCATGCCACCTACGCCACCCCGGTTACGGTATCATGTCATTTACGCTAAACGGTCTTTGAAACCAAAACAGAAATTTTGAGTGAAAAATGTTAAAGGCTTAATTTGTCTTGATATCTCCCAAATCTTGTCATTCCTAATCAAAGGATACACACTCAAAACAATCTCTGAGGACTAAGGCAATCCTTCATAGGTTGCCATTTCTTGAGTTAGGGTCTAGGAGACCATAAATCCATGGAGTTTGGGATAACTCCGGTGTTCGCCGTGCCCGAACGGCTCCCTCTAGTTCAGTCTAGCCTTAAGTGCATTTTCCAGCAGTCTAATTGCTTTGTCTCGGTTGGTCTTAGATAAGGAGATTGGCTCTGATTCCCAACGTGAGGAATTTAACCTGCCTGACAACGACCTACCCGTGACTGTTGGAACTATCCGTAAAGTTTGATCCCTTGAGTCGACGATGACAACATGTGATTAACAATTCTTTTATTCATACACATTTTTTTCAATAAATCACAACAGGGGCACATTCTGAGTCCACTTTTTTGCTTTACTGCCAGCACTGGGCCACCCATCCTACACAAAGCCATACCACCTTCTCCGACTACCTCAAAATGACAGGGCAAACAGAGCTGGATGAGCTGAAAAAGGCTGTAAAGGAAATGAGTCAGAAAATGGATGAGCAAATGGCTCTATTGCAAGGGCTGATTGACATTTTCATCTCCGCCATGTCGAATCCAGATCTGGGACTGAATGCTGGTAAGGCCAGGATCAAAGAAACTCCACAAACCTACCACCCTCCAACTGCCGGAATCAAGCCACGCTCAGAAGTGAAACTCTCTGACATGCTCAAAGACTTGGCCGAATTCCACGACGCCAAGAATCGCTCAAAGGAAGGTACTAGATCCTTGCCTAAAACTAGTGCTAAAAGGGAGGATGTGCACAACCCCAAAAGCAAGAGAGCATCATGCAGTGTCGAAGCAAGCAGAGTCTTCGCCAGAGGCCCACTTGGCACCACTATGAACCCTCAACCCAGCTGCAAAATCCCACCAAGGTTTCTCTCCCACTTTCCTGTCCCTTTGTCTTCGGTTTATGAGAGACTCCTCGAAGCCGGTCTCATCCAGCCGCTCCCTCCAACTCCCCTACCTCGGAAGCTCTCGTCGTCCCACAACCCAAATGCCTATTGTGTCTTTCACCAATGTACCGGCCATTCCACTAATAGCTGCTTCCGTCTCCGCCACAAAATCCAAGATCTCATCGATAATGGAACCATCTCACCTCCACTTTCAAACCCAAGTTCTGCTGTGGGAAACTATCCTCTGACCTTTGAGGAGTTCAAGGTTGGCCAGGTCAGTGACTCGATGGGACATGGTTCCTTTGGACGACTTCTGAACAACCAAACCGTCAACAGCAATGGCATCAAAATCCATCCCCTCTGGTGCATTATCGACAATTGGCTGCCAGAACCCATTGTTCCAACCCCTAATAAGCTCAGTGCCTTAACGATAAGCTCCAAGCCGACACAGAATCTGAGGGTGGATCAAAATCCGAATGATGCCTGAGATAGTGTGAAAGTACTGGAACCATCCCAACGCCAGACATCAGATCTGAAGAAGAATGGCTAATGCAGTGCAGCCAATCCATGGATGGAATTTCTCGCGAGTTTGGAAAGCTTTTAAGTTTCGAGTCAAGTCTTTGTCTTTCAATTTCGAGTCAGTTTGTACTTTGGGTCTTTCATGCTTTCGTGTCTGTATGTTTTCAAATTCAAGTTTGTAGTCAAAAAAGAAAAACCAAAAAGAAAGTCAGTTTCGTAGTCCCGAACTACGTTATGACCTGATTCCTTTGCAAGAAGGATACGTAGGCAGCCTCATCCTAAGGTCCGGTCATGTTCATTTGAGTCAAGCCCAAAATTCGGTCACGATCTTTCAAGTCAATGTTAAGCTTCTTGTGTCGAAATTGTGATAATAAACTCGCATTTTGTGATAATCCTTTAACTTGGAATTGTTTTTCACCATCAATTGAGAAATTAAAACACGAGATATTTTGCCCTTGCAAGAGGAAGAATTTCATGGGACCACTCCCTGACGCCGTCAGAAAGCAACACCTTGGCCCGAGAAAAGGCTCGCTAGATCAAAACCTCAAAATGTGATCTAGGCAAAAGTTAGAGCACACAAATCTCTTAACTTGCTTTTAGGATTCAGTTATCAAGTTGTGCAATTCAAAGTGAAGAAAGGCATTCTTTTCTTTTATCAAACGCTTGAAGATATATATAACCCCCTTTGAGCCTAAATCAATTTCTTTGAAAGAACCCAGCTAGGCAGCTATCCCCCACACCGGGGTGAAATGAGGAAGACAAAAGTGTCAAATTCATCGGCGCATTAGAATTCAAAGCGTGAGAGTGCCAAATACATAGGCACGATGAGATGCAAAACATCGAAGAAAAATAAGAAAAAGCTCAAAATCAATGAAAGTGCCAAATACATTGGCATAACAAAGTGCAAAGCAGATCAAGTGAAAGAAGGCGCCTCTCAAAAGCAAAAAAGGGCACAAAAATATTCAAGATGGCTGCTAGCTCTCGAAACCCAAAGAAAATGAAAATTCTTGAGCCTATTATCCTTTCTTTGTTAAGCCAAACCTCAGCCACGCGCGTTACAACCCGAATAAAGTCCTTTCAAATTGGAAAACACAACTTGATAACAAAAATCCTAGACAATAGGAGAAAACAAGAAGGAGCGACAAGGCGTGCATTCTGTGAATCCCGCAAAATCCAAGATGGGGCATGGTTTGTCATCAGCAATCTGGGGCACGGTTCATGGTAAAATATCTCGTGTTTTGACAAAACAAGATCAAAGAAAATTCTGAATGAGTATCACTTGATGGTGCTAAAACAATTTCAAAAGCCCTGAATGGGAAAATCATCAAAACTTGATTTTATCATAACAATTTCAAACATCAATTGTGGGGCAGGCTTGCCATTTTCTGAACCCCCAAATAATCAAGCTCCTCATCTAGCCAAATCAAAATCCTTGTCCAGTCAAGGTCATCATGGAGAGTCAGTCCTCTCATAAATGGTCTTTCTTGTATTTCGAGTCATCTAGGCCTTGCCCAAATTCACGCATGCAAGGTCATTCCCGGTCTTCATCTAGTCAAGTCACTTTGACGTTGAGGTCCCAACTCGTGAGAGAAACTCCAATACATGGAAGAACCCGTGCTTTTGGTCATGATAAAACTGGTTACCGAAACTATCAGTGGAATCAAGGAAAAAATTAGAACTGAGGTCCGTCATTCACTGGGGCACACCGGGCCAATGTCATCAATCATAGCAAGCATACAACCAACATCAAGACTGGGGCATGTATGCTCAAAACTCAAGCCCTGATCAAAGTCAAACTCAAACCAACTCCAGCTCAAGCCCTGGATCCAGCTCAAACTCCCAAATCCCAAGGTCTTGAAAATACCAGCCCGTTGGCCAAAAATAGTAAAGCAGAAAGGGTACTTGGACATGTCCTTTGTTTTTCATAAAAAAATAAAAAATATCATCGTTGTTGTCAAATGTCGAAACACGGGTCTCACTCTCTAAGCCTCGACCTCTTATGGTCGCCTTCCTCTATCATATTTGTCAACATGACTGCTTGACATGCTGCCATAGATTTGGCATTGTCCTCCGGGACGTCATTCAACCAAATTCCACCATAGATTTGGCGTCGTCCTCCGGGACGTCATTCAACCATTTGCTGCCATAGATTTGGCATCGTCCTGCAGGACACCTTTCAACTGTTTGCTGCCATCGTCCTGCGGGACACCTTTCAACCAATAGGGGACTGCAGACAGCAGCAGTCCCGAGCGCTCGAGACCACTCTCAAGCGCTCGAGACCACTCTCGAGCGCTCGAGAGTTCTGCTGTTTTCCAGCAGTTTCTGATTCCAACTTTCCAGCCTCAATTCGACATCGCAAATGCAAGAAGCTCATGTCACAAGGTCCTCAGCATGTACCTAGGGGATACAGCGGTTTCCGTTATGTGTTTTCTTGTGTATTCGTCCATTTTCCTCAAAAATACAAAAGTTTCCAAGGTTTTCATTCCGTGAATACGTCAAATTCCACATTAAGCGTGTTTGTTCGAGTCCAGCGATGCGTATAGGTCACATTCTGCATTAGTGACTGTATGGCATGATCAAACGCGCGTTAATGCTCTTAGTTCAAGTTTTCGTCGTTCAAGCGTCCCAAGATCATCATTTTCAAGTGTAAGTGAGGTTCGATCTTCGTGTCAAGGGCATTCTTGTAATTCTAGCAATCCTCGCGAGTCACGACACTTAGCGTCAACCGCACAGTGCACTCGATTACGATCAAAAGCCCTTAAATCTAGGTTTCATGGTCGATCGCTCAAAAATTTGCTGTTGTGTGTCAATGTCAAGTTTTCGTTATTTCTTTGAGAGTATCGGTTGAAATTCGCGTGCTCTTTACTTTCTTTCAAGCTAGACGAGCATATTTCATAAAATACAATTCTCAAGGGGAGTGCGAACGAATGCAAAAGAATGAAGTGCAAATTCTCATAAAAAAATACGGTATTTACAATGAGTAAGGAAGGAAGTACAAAAGCTGGGGCAAACACACGCCCAATCCTAGCTACCAGGGCACGCAGGCCCAAACAAAAGTCAAGGCATGCAGGCCTAGAAGCTACAACTACGCTGGCACACAGGCCTATGTACGAGAAACCTAGCAAAGCAAAAACCTAAGACTCAGGCTCGACGAGTCTTCTTCTGCTGGTGGCCCTCGGGCACTGTGCTCTCACTCTCGTTGCCGTCATCGCCGTCGTCTGCGCTAGGAGAACCAGAAGCAGTCTCCGAGTCCGTCGACCCTAAAACACTCGACTCGGTGGACTCCTCTATCTCATCCTCCTCTGACTCCACGTGAGCGAGTCTCCGCTGGGACGCCGCCCTGGGTAAAACCTCGAACTGTCTAACCTCTGCAGCGGGCCGCGACACTCCCTGTGTCCCTCGTCCCCGTGTGCTGGCGGAAGCTGGAGAGCTCGTGGTAGCCTGAGGCTGTGCTCTGGCCGAACGTCGTGGCTGCACCTGCATATCACAAGCATGCGATCATTTTATGCATATTTGAAATTCAATTGATTCATTAAAAGTTGTATACCACGCATTTTTCATACCTGAGGAGCAACAGGAGCAACAGGCTCAGGGACAGGTCTGGTCTGCAAGACCCTCCCTCTAGCACAGCCCTTTAGCAAGTGGCGCATCCCCATCATCAGCATTATGGCCGTCTCGGCCCACTCTCGCGGTACCTGTAATATTCAAGTATCAGAAATGTGCAAGCAGTAATCATTCAGAGCATCAGAAGTGCGAATTCGTTTATACCTGAGCAGGAAGCCGCATCGGCGGCTGCGGAAGGCGTGGGACGTCTATCACCGCCCGTGCCCTCGAAGGGTCTGTAGCCCCTATCGTCCACTCCAGCGTAGGTAGCACAGTCAAAGTCGAAGCCTCCGTCGTCTCCGGCACCCTCATGTCACCCTCTCCTCTGCCTAGTGGGCTGGCACCTCGACCGCCAGCAAGCTGTCTACCGCCTCGACCCCTACCTTGTGCGGACCGGCTGCCACGGCCTCGCACCCCAGCCTCTCCTCCGGCACCAGGGCCTCGCCCTCCCTCAGCTACTCGCCGCTCTAGCTCGGCCTCCACCCCTAGACTCGTGGCCAGGTACTGGCCTACGTAAGCTGCATAGTCCAGAGTGCGTCGAAGGTGCCTCTCCAAGTCCGTATCCGGCACAGTGAACTGCTCCAGCTCCGCACGGGTGTATGTCTCTGTCCTCTGCACGCGTGGAGGAAGCAGACCGGGTACTACGAACGTTGGAAGACCGAGCGACTGCCGATTCACCCGATCTCCCAGGTACCACTGCCAGCCCAGTGGGCACTCCAGCAGCACCCTGCTCCGTGTCACCTCCCGGCTCCTAGGCAGGAACTCAGCCTCCACCCTCGACCACCTATCCCAGTGCACCTGCATGTCGAATTTTGGAAGCATCAATAAAAGCATACGTCGAATCTGGAAAAGAAAAGGAATAAGGACGAGTCATACCGCAACGCCCGTCGAGTTGTCTAGCCAGCGCCTGAAGGTCATCACCTCTCCGCGTCGCTCTTTCGTCCTCCTATACGCCTTGCTCCAGGCAAGCCCGCGAGGAAGCAAGTTCGGGTCCCTACAAGTGTTCTCAGGCGGGAACATCCCGAGAACCTCGTAAGCCCAAAGCTGCAGATTGTCAAGTTCAAGTCAATTCAATTTCAAGCGTCTATTCAATGATTAAGCGTTCGAAAGTAGCATTAAAGCAATAATTTGAGCCTTACCTCGACGATCCTCCAGTAACCGCCGACTGTGTTGCCCACTCCGCGTGAGGCAGCCCCCAGGAAACAGTAGAGGGTGCACAGAGCACCCCCTCCCCAGTCGAACCGTCCAGCGGTCCTCAGGTCGACCAGGCCCGCCAAGTAGCAGAGGTGCACCCGCGACCGCCTAGTCGGGTACAGAGAAGCCCCGAATAGGTAGAGTAGGTACGCCCGGGCCATCCTCGCCGCCTCCTCATCGTCTGCGGGCTCGTGGTCCCAGTACTCCACGAACTGCCCGTACGCCGCCATCCCTCTGCTGTGCCGTGGAACCCGCCCGAGGAACCACCGCAGAGCCGCGTTGTCTAGGACCAAGCTTGAGTCGTAGGAGATCGGCTCTCCTCCCACTCTCAGTCCCGTGATCGCTGCGAAGTCCAGCAGTGTCAGCGTCATCTCCCCGAACCGAAGGTGGAAGGTGTTGGTAGTATCCCACCACCTCTCGGTCAGCGCCGTAAGCACGGCGCGGTCCACCCTCACTGCTGTCATCAGCTGGATGAATGGCCCGAAGCCCGCCGCCACCACCAACTCTCGTACTCTCTCGGGCAGCCCCTTGAAGTACTTCAGCGAGCTAGCTGAGCCCCCGTGGCCGTACACGTCCGTCGTGCGCTGTCTCAACAGAGTAAAGAAATAGCATCAACATCAACAATCAATATAGCAATTTGCAAACAATTCAAGCGTCGAATTCAAAGAGTTACAAGTGTCGAAAGCTTACCGTGGTCCAGCCTGTAGAGATGTGCGAGTCGCAGTCTCGGAGAAGTAGGTCCTCGGAGTAGTCAGCCCGAGCGGGGACGTAGCTGTCCATCCCCACCGGCTCGAAGAAGTGAACCCTCGGAGCGTAGGTCGCAATCGCAAACCTAGGACGCTCTCCCCTCAAGTAGGCCTTCGCCTCGTCGACAGCAGTGACCCGTGCCTCGGTAGCCGCCTCCGGCTCCGGCCTCTCCATCTCCATCTCCTCCACTTCCTCCCGCGTCTGACGCCCCCGCGCCGCTCAGCAAGGCCCCCAGCAACAGCGTTGAGGCCCGCTCCTCCGGAGTTTCAACACTCCGCAACACAGCCACTACCCCCGAGTCGAGGCCGAGCGCGTCTAGTATGTCCCGCGGCTCCGCCGAGTCCAGGAAATTACCCTCCTTGAAAGGAACGGGGCGTGAGGCCCCGATCCTGCTGTCACCTCCCCTCGGTACCGCCACCGTCGACCTCAAAGCGGGAGTGGCCGTGACGCGACCACCCACCGCTGCCTCGTCGACCTGTCCCTCGTCGCGGGCCCGATCCGCGGCCGCGAACAACTCCTCCACGGTAGGAGTAAGAGGAGTGCTCGAGGCACCTCCGCTGCTGCCTGCAGCACCCGCTCCGCCGCCCGTGGCTCCACCTCCACTGCCTGAAACGCTGCCCCGGCTGCCCGAGGCATCTCCGCCACCGTTGGTCTGGCTCCCACCTGTGTCGGGCTCAGCCACGAACTCGCCGGCCTTCCCAATCACCGTAGAGCTTTCCCGGGCCTCCTCTACCATTGTAGGATCACCACCAACACCACCCACTGCCATCGTGCTCTCACTGGTAACCCCTTCGTCGCTAGGCACAGCCCCGCTGCCACCAGCTTCACCCATCGTCGCCACCACGGCTGCAGCCGCCACCACGCCGTCACCAGGCGCAGCAGCGCCACCGCGGGTCTCGCCCACTATCGCCCTCTCCTCGGTGTTGGCCATTGCCCTTCCTTCTTCTTCCTCCTGATTCAAACTTCCTGGCACGCAATCGCCCACTGGAAGATCGAGGAAATATCGAGGTTTTGAAATCGATCCGTGGTTTTTCAGGAGAAGGAGAGATTCTGAGAGGATGAGAGAGAGTTCGTTGGAGAGGGAAAGATCGTCAAAAATTGAAAACAGGAGTATTCCGACTGCACTGGTTCTCGAGCGCTCGAGAATTAGTATTTGTGCACCAGATCGAAGAAGAAGATGAAAGGACGGCGGGCCCCAACTGCGGTCCCGAGCGCTCGGGAGTGGTTCTAAGCGCTCGAGTCCGTTCTTTGTGTCCCGTACCAGCTTTCAACATCCCGAGCATTTCCTGTTTCTGGAACTTTACTATTTTGCATTTTATTTTACAAAATCAATCTCAGTCTTGATTTTTGTTCGTATCGGTACAGAGCAATTGATCACGAACTTCTTTCGGTAATCCACAATTGGTTCACGCTTGAAAATTGGTACTTTATGTCGAAATCGTCTAATCATTTCATTCGCAGAAGGTTTTAGCCTTGTGGTGTCCGCCAAATAGAGCAACAGGTGGATTCTTCATGCGAGTATTCGCATTTACCCCAAAGCCTTGTGTTGTCCGCCAAACAGAGCAACAGGTGGATTCTTCATACGCATATTTGCATTTGCCCCAGAAGCCTTGTGGTGTCCGCCAAACAGAGCAACAGGCGGATTCTTCATGCGAGTATTTGCATTTGCCCAAGAAGCCTTGTGGTGTCCGCCAAATAGAGCAACAGGTGGATTCTTCATACGTGTATTTGCATTTGCCCCAAAGCCTTGTGTTGTCCGGCAAACAGAGCAACAGGTGGATTCTTCATACGTGTATTTGCATTTGCCCCAAAGCCTTGTGTTGTCCGCCAAACAGAGCAACAGGTGGATTCCTCATGCACTTTTCTCATCAATATCTTGTCAATGTCTTTCTCTTGCATGCATTACACATGTTTGCATTCGCCCCAAAGAACTACGCTAGTCTGATCCCTGCAGAAAAGGGTACGTAGGCAGTCCAAAAGGACACGACCTCATGCATTGAATGTTGGTGTCTTCACTTGCATTCGTGTTTTGAATTGAGGATTTGATTTGGCTTGAATTGGGCTGTCTCAATCTTTGGACGACACTCGTATCCAGACATGATGCCGAGCGTCGCCCAAAGAGGGGCAACTGTAGACACCCCAATTTGGACTTGTCGAAATTCCTTAATTTGTGGCCCGGAGGCTCCCCGATGATGAATTTGGATCGAAACAAGCCTTGTACCAATTGAGACTTTGCTCCTTGAAGGATTTGAAAAGGAAATAAAAATGGTCAAAAGCATTTCCAAGCGCTTGGGAGCAGTCCCGAGCGCTCCAAACCATTTTCCAAAACCTTTGGCCTGGCTCGCTCCCGAGCGCTCGAGACTGATGTGTTGTCCAATGGATGATGAGATCTCCCACTATCCATGCAAGCCATCATTGCATTCAGCTAGTCTTGGGTTTTCTCCGGTAAGCACTCAACCTCAGTCAGATTGAGTCAGAGCCAGAAAAATTTCCCCCAACCAAATGTTTTATTTCAAATTCATTTCACTTTGCAAACTATAGGTTATTTTGACCTATATATAGTAGTACCTGGTTTCAGTTGAAGAGGACGAAATCTCTCTCTTAAAACCCACTCTACTGTTCAAAAACTCTCTCAAGCACCAAGCTTGTGTTCCAACCACAAACTTTTTTTCAAAAAAAAACAAAGTTTCAAAGAGCAAAAACATCAAGGAAAATGCAGGAAATCCAGAACACTCCAAGCTTCTAATTTCTTGTATTCTTCACTCTTCATCCACATTTCAAAGCCATTCAAAGAGCAAAGCTCCAACAAAAGGTAGAAAATCCTTCTATCTCAATCTCAAACAAAGAGGTTGTCTTTCCCTTCTGAGGGGGGGTCTCTCAGCCTGACCTAGTCTTCAATACTAGGTACATGGTTGGGAGACCTTAGTGTAAAAACAAGAGCAAAGGGTACACAAAGTGTTTTTCTCAAAACCCCAACTGGAAACACTCTCGAGCGCTCGAGAGTGCTCCCGAGCGCTCGGGACTGTTTCCAGTCACATGCATGGCATTTTGTTGAACAACAGGCTGGGGGGTGAGGTGCATTCTCAAGTAAGATGGTTTTATCATAGCATGCAGACACACAAAATCAGTTTTCCTAAAACAGAAACATTTCTCACAAGTTTTCGTATGTGAACAAGGTTCTTTTCTTTTAAAGTTAAAAGGTGATTTTCTTTTGGGAAAGATCAAAACAAGGGTGTTTGCATGTCAAGACAGTATCATTTTCCACTTGAGAGTAAGTTGGCATGCAGCTCACTCCCAAGCTCTCTGAACCATTCCCGAGCGCTCGGGAGTACATGCATGTTACTGCTTTCCATTTTCCCAGTTTGCTGTGTTGCATGACTTTCTGCATGGCTGAATGTACCTATTTGCTCATTTAAAGTTGTAGATCTAATTTTACAATGGCAAGGATGCAGGGATTGAAAGGTTGGGGTCATATCTCAGTCTGTCAAGTCCTCTGTTGAGCCCATATTGTGTTTATATTCATTTCAGTTTACAGTTCAGCATTTTATTTTGTTGGCACTAACAAAACTTGCAGGATTGGGCATTAACACTCCCAAGCGCTCAGGACCACTCCCGAGCGCTCGAGAGTGAATCCAGTAACAGTGTTGCATTTTCAGTCATCTTGTATATTATGCATGGCCCTTTTATCACCTCATGTACATATGCACATGCATGCACGTCTATTTGACATAACTGTGGATGCTTGCTAACTAGCTTAATGAAACAAAATCCCTTTTGAAAATCCCACAAACGTTTAGTAGAGACCGATTTCGTATCGGGTGAGGGGTGTGCCGTAAAACCCTTCCCCCCTCGTAACATGGCTTCCGAACCCTCAAATGATCTCTGGTTTTCAATTCAAATCAACCATTTTCAAACAAAGCGGTTTCTCGGGTGATAAACCATAAATCCGGGTGGCAACTCTTCAAACCATTTTCGAATCGACCCAAAGTTCGAGGCGCGCAATTTCATGGGCCGCCCCGATCCACCCGGGGCTGTGGTAGCCCACACAAAGCATCTATATGTCTTATGTTGAATAACTATGGGCTAGCCTCATAGCTGGGCAGAGAGGGGTGCCTAACACCTTCCCCTTACTGTACTCTTGGCTCCCGTACCCAGAATCTCTATCTGTTTTCCTAGTTTTAATAAACTGGGTGGCGACTCTGTTTTGATGATGACCGCTATCGTGTGGCAATGTTCCTAGCCATGGGAATGTCCACGATCTTGGTTTATGAAGCAAGCAACCAATCGAGCAATCAACGATCAATCTGTATGGCGATGCCCCGTCTGGGAGGTGTCTACACATAGTTGAGGGTGGAGTTCGTTTCCCCCTCGACCCATTGCTTCGTCGTGTTCTAAACTGGTACCGTCTTACACCCATGCAATTTTCCACCAACTTCTTTAGATTAGTGATGGGGGTTGTGGTCCTAAATAGGATCCTAGGAACCCAATTAGGAATCTGGGACATCCAGTGGTGGTATAGTATCGTGCTAAACCCTGAATACAACACTTATTATTTCAAGGTAAGAAAAGCAGAAAAGCGTTTTGTGCTTAATTTGCCAGATTCTGCTTGTGACCATGAGATGGACTTCCTCTATGTTACTGGAGCCTTCGAGCCAATGGGGGAACATGGCCAAGTGGTGGGCTTCCGTTGCCCCCACGAATGGTGCTACCCACGTATGCTCCTAATTTGATTCCTTATTTTTGTAACTGTTTTTCCTCTTCTGCATTCTCTTTGCATTTCTAATTTACTTTTATGCTTGCTCTTTCAGCAACTAACGCTAACAAGCGTCTAATAAGGGAACCAAGCTACATCCGAACAGCGAACATCAACAGGGTTCTCAGATACAAAGGGGAACCGGGCACCCCAACGGCTGGTCAGGGTCGCAATGCTGACGTGTTGTTGGGATACAACCCTGCATACAAGGGGTTCATCGACAGAAGGCTTGCCAACCCAAGTACCAGTGTTGCCTCTACTTCGTCTGCTCCCTAGCCGAGGAACTCAAGGTCCAGTGCTGGAATGACAATTGCCAGACAGCCAAGTGAAGTTCCAATTTCTGAAGGCATCCTCCTGCCCCGCGTGGTACTTAGAAGGTCCTCACAACGACAGGCCGCCTCTCAACGACAACCCAAACAGCCAGTTCCTAATCGTGATACCAGTCAATCCTCTTCGTCTGGTTATTCCCCATCTCCACCAAATTCAGGTACGATGTCTCGACAACCCATGAATCTGAGCTCTCTCCTAACTGTATCCTCACGGGGACGCGGTACTTCTGGCCAGGTACCGTCCACTGGTCATGCCCCACCGCCATCACGTCGCAGTAGGGGGGGTTCCACCCCCTCAT
This sequence comes from Rhododendron henanense subsp. lingbaoense, assembly GCA_020567845.1. NCBI lineage: Eukaryota > Viridiplantae > Streptophyta > Magnoliopsida > Ericales > Ericaceae > Rhododendron > Rhododendron henanense. The sequence continues at coordinate 25,927,816 of CM036318.1, forward strand.
CTTCCTCTCCTCGGGAGTTTGACACCTCTTTAAAGGTGGGTGATGCTCATTGGGACAAGCGCCCCAGAAATCAAGATACTGAGAATGCTGCAACCCAAGCCGCTGGGTCTATTCAGCAGCCCCTCACACCGAGCACTCAGACCCCACCTCAACCCTGGGCCCCTCAACTCATCAGAGGTGATCGGCCGGTGAACGTCAGGGACAGTGCTAGCTCTTTGGAAACTGCACTGGCCCTCGCGCAAGGCCTTCTTTTGCCTGTTGATATGCAGAAGGAGGCCACATCCTCACCAGATCGTCTAGTATCAACTGGCCTTGTTAGTGGAATTAAGGTATCTTGTTTGTTCCTATTCATCAATTCTCATACTTCACATATTTACATATTACGTACGTCCCTTAACACTTGCTAACTACTTGGCCCTTGCCAGTTTATCCAAAAAATGGTGGTGCTAGGTCAAAAGATGCAAGAAATAGAACCTGAATGCAACAGACTGCTTAGGGACAATACCAGGCAGCTTCAAACGATTACAAGGTTGGAGAGAGAGAGAGAGATAAGGCAAAGTTGGATGCCGAAGAGATGAAAACAAAGCTAGGGACTGCTGAAGACAGTCTCAACCAAGCATTGGCGGAGATTGACAATGCCAAAAAAGCTGCTTATGAAGATGGATACCAGAAGGGGTTCGACGCAGCAACAGCAAGTTATGTTGATCAGATGCCGGCCATCCAAGACCAAATATGGGCCGCTTGCTGGGAGGCCTGCCTGACTAAGGTTGGAGTTCCAAATGATTCCCCCTTTTGGGTTGAAAATGATTTACCGAGTAGTCGGCATCCGAACACTCGCGAGCCTGAGGAGCATCCAGATGACGTGGAGCAGCAAATCGATGAGTTTGCTGAAGTTGATGAGGACATCCAAATGGAGGCTCAGGATGCTCCAACTAAACGTTCACCTGTTCATGAGGCCACCAATGAGACCATCAACCTAGAGGCACAAACTGCTGATGGTGGCTCCATTAATGAAGGTAATTCAAAGGCTCTGGACCAGACCCCATCAGAGATTCAGACCCTGGATTAAAAGGTAAGTTCATCGTTTTGCCCTTTAAGTCAATCTTGCAGGTCCTGCGTGACTGTAGCATTAAGCCCTGCGTGGCACCAGTACTTTTATACTCTTGGATAATACAGGTATTCGGCCCCTTGTGGCATAACACTTTGCTTTAAGTTTTGCTATGGTTGTTCATGGCCTTTGTGATTTGCTCGGCCCTTCGTGGCAAAAAACTCTTTTTAAAATATTTTGGTATCTCGTACCACCATCTGTGTACGCTTCGTATACATTGTTTTGCTCCAGGTGCATGTGTTCGGATAGCATTTTATTCGTATACCTCTGTTTATGTGTCTAAGTATGAAAACTTAGACAAAATCCTAAGTTTTCTCATCCGTAGCAAACCACGCATGTTTTCGTATGCAGGTCAAGTGTTTTCATACTTGCAAAATCTAAGTTTCTCGTATTTAGACAATTGATATGTGTATTCATACGCTTTATTCTAAGTTTTTCATACTTAGCCAATCTAAGTTTCTCGTATTTGGACAATTGATACGTGTATTCGTACATACCAAGGCATGCATGCCTATTTCCTGCTCCCCAATACGAAAAAAGGAAAACAAGGCCATTGTTCATATTCAGAATAAAAAACAACATAATTTTTGAAAAATCAATATATTGCAGAAAATGTGATTTTATTCATAATCCTTGAACTCAAGAGGGCGTTACGCGTACCCCTTGCAACTAATCAAATAAAAAACAAGGGAATATTTTCCATAATTCCCACACAATCACATAATAAAAATAAACTGAAGTCTTTCAAACAAAGAACTTTCTCAAATTATGGACATTCCAGGGCCTTGGCACCGGGTTCCCGTCCAGGTCTGGCAGTTTATAGGCCCCTATGCCCACAATTTTAGTCACTCGATACGGGCCTTCCCAATTAGCCCCCAACTTGCCCTCGTTCGCCACTTTGGTATTGTCAAGCACCTTTCATAGTACAAGGTCCCCAACACCAAATTCTCGTGGGTGAACGTGCTTGTTGTAGCTCTTCATTAACTATTCCTGATAGGAGGCTAAATGCACCAGGACCCTTTCTCTCCTCTCCTCGGCAAGGTCAAGCTCAATTTCTAGGGCCCTGTCATTTCCTCCACTTTCGACCAAGGCTGTTCTATTGGTGGGCAGACCAACTTCTAATGGTATAACTGCCTCTGTACCATATGCCAAAGAATAGGGGGTCTCTCCCATAGACCTCCTAGGCGTTGTTCGGTGTGCCCACAGAACCAGTGGTAACTCATCGGGCAACTTCCCATTTGCTTTATCCAACCTTTTCTTGATCCCATCAGGAATGGTCTTATTCGATGCTTCTGCTTGCCCATTACTCTGAGGGTAAGCTGGGGTTGAATAGTAGTTTCTTATCCCATACTGGGAACAGAAAGCTTTAAATTTCTTTTGGAATTGTGCCCCGTTATCTGTAATCAAAGAATAGGGTACCCCAAAACAAGTAATTATGCTTTTCCAAACGAACCTTTCTATCATAGGCTCCGTGATTTTGGCCAATGGCTCTGCCTCAATCCATTTCGTGAAGTAATCTGTGGCTACTAACAAGAACTTTCGATTTCCAGTTGCCTTGTGGAGTGGACCCACGATGTCCATCCTGTAGACACCCCAATTTGGCCTAACGATTATTTTAAGTCCCACATTGGGGACCATCCCGATGATGAAATGGATACAGTGATTGCTGATTGCCTTCTCGAGAACCTTAGGACTTTCGGTAAGAACTTTGAGCCACTTAGAGGACCCAATCCAGAGCCATACAGCCTTTCAGACAGAAAATACAAAACCTAGGAAAATCCATCTGTCGGCCGTGACATTGATCTCACGGCCTTAACATCATTTCTTCACCCGAGCAACCTGTTGCTAGAAAATCTCCCTGAGAGATCAATCCCTCGGCCGCGACATCCATCACTCGGCCGCCAGATCCATTGCTCGGCCGCCAAATCGTCCTTTTTCCAGACTCTGGAACGTTCTGTCAGACGTTTGATCCAACTACACTACCTCTCCGATGCGTTCGGGCTACGTTCAGAGATTGCAACGAAGAGTTTGAATTGCATTGCAATTGCAATTGCAATCGTGCCATTTGATTGGCCGGAGTGAGTCACCAATTGCCTATATAAAGAGGCCTTTGAACCACGAAATTCATAAGTGAACACACTATCTCAAGTCCCGAAACTCTGCAGAAACACCCTCTCAAACCCCCTCTTCAAAAGCCCTAACCTCCCGAAGGCAGCCATCAATCCGACGATCAAACCCCGAAGTTCAAACCCTAACCCTAGGGTTTTCAAAGAGGCAATCAGTCCATCACAATCAAATCCAAAGCAATCAAGCAACTGAGGGATCAAGGTGGTGAGGCCCAACGGCCTCTGGTTTGTTTTACTTACTATATTTATGACTAACCGTAGCGTTTTGATCATCTGCTAACTTTTCTGTCTGGTGTGAAGAAGAAAATCGACCGGGGCTTCGATCCCTCGGCCGATATATCAAACTAGGAGGATCCCTCGGCCGTGACATCCATTCACCGGCCGCCGGATCCATTACCCTGGGACAGCTTTGTTTGTTATGCTTTCTGATGCATGCTTTACTTATCGCACTAGCTCACTTTACTTACTGTTTAAAGGCCTAATTAAACAGACTATGTGTTTAGAATTAAACAAAGCATCTACATGTCTTATGTTGAATAACTATGGGCCAGTCTCACGGCTAGGCAGAGAGGGGTGCCTAACACCTACCCCTTACTGTACTCTTGGCTCCCGTACCCAGAATCTTTATCTGTTTTCCTAGTTTTAATAAACTGGGTGGCGACTCTGTTTTGATGATAATCGCTATCGTGTGGCGATGTTCCTAGCCATGGGAATGTCCATGATTTTGGTTTATGAAGCAAGCAACCAATCGAGCAAACAAACGTGATCAATCTGTATGGCGATGCCCCATTTGGGAGGTGTCTACAGTTTTTGGCGACTAAGCTGGGGAACATGAGAGCCATAACCAGAAAGTTCAACATAAGACTAATACATGCCTTGTCTAATTCACTTATCATATGCATCGAGCGGGCAACCCGTTGAGTTCACCTGATATCCCGGCATGACACGGGCTATGTTGGGGGTTCCAGCAAACTCCACAGTCACTCGTACCTAGTGGTATATCAAAAAAGGAATCACCCAATCACCGCCTATGATGGGCTGTTGAGAGAGTTGGTGCCCTTTGACAACGGAGCACCCTGAGACTACCAAAACCTTGCATGTATTAGAAAGCTATAGAACTTATCAAACTAAGACAGGAACCTACAGGCTAGGAACCTACTTGCATTTTGCTTGCAAAAGTTCTTCCTCACACCCATTGTATATATGTATGTTGTAAAGTTTTCTTTTACAGGTTAAACCTTAGGAGTCTCTCTAAGTCAAAATAAACAATAGGTAAGATCAATCAATCTAACTATAACAAAAATCTTTCAGGAAAAATGACTGCATCACTATCCACGTTTGATTCGCACTTTCAAGTTGTCACCAAGCTGTCTGGCCCGCTCCACTCTGCTGCTGAGGATTTCAACCCCTCTGAATACATCACTCCGGTAAATCAACCAAAGCCTATGGTGACTATCATTGAAGACAACCATGTCATGTTCGCTAGAACAGTTTATGAAGAAGAAGTAGAACACATGATTGAAGAAGAAAGGCTTCGCAGGGTCCCAATTTATTTTTATGACCCCTATGCACCTACCTACGACTACGGGCCGATAGACGACGTCAATAACCTCGAAACTGAAGAGGCAAAGGAAGAAGAGTCTGTCGACGACGACCCACTAGACGAAATATCACTGAACCTACTCTTTGATGAGGGGGTCACCAACAATGAAATAAGGGTGATCCACCCCATCACGGATAGCTTTGGTAATTGGTGGGGCTTTGTTGGCACACGAAGAGTTGACAACAGCGACGAAGCAGAGATTGAAGCTCAATTGGAAGAGATAACAGCAATAGCAAATCAAATGGCCCTCCAGGACTTGTAGGGTGACAATGATGAAAGTGCGAATCAAGGTGACAGTGAAGTACTGATGATCAACCTTGGTGATAAAAAAGACTGCTCTGAACTGATTGTGGATGCTGAAAAAGGGCCTTACCCTAACTGGACCGTGGAACATACTCTAAAATACAAAGTGAAAAGCGTTAATTCTGATCTTAGTTCCGATTCCAAATCCGAGTCGACTCAGTCCGAGTCAAGCTTTTCATCTTTTGAAACTACTAAGTCTAGTGAGGAAAACCTGGTCAAAGCACTAAAGCGGAGTTTTTACTTTGAGTTTGACTCTGAAATGTCTTTTGACAATCTTAGCAATGAGAAGGAAGATTTAGAGTATTTCACTTTGCCTATAATCAATTGTATGGATTCCGACACACCAAATTTTGATGAAGAAATTCCAAAAGAAATTCTAGAATTCATCGAGAGAGAAGAAGAAAGGCACGCTAAACCTTTTTCTGAGGAAATAATCACAGCAAACATAGGCTCTGAAAATGAGCCCAAAATGGTTAAAATTGGTGCAACACTATCCTCTCAAGAAAGTGAAAAACTAATCCTTTTGCTAAAAGAATACGAAGATGTTTTGGCTTGGTCTTACGAGGACATGCCTGGAATAGACCCTGAAATTGTTCAGCATAAAATTCCCCTTCATCCTGATGCAAAACCAGTTAAACAAAAACTGAGACGTATGCGCCCTGATTGGGTCATAAAGATAAAAGAAGTCACTAAACAAATCAACGCCGGTTTTCTCATAGTCACTGAATATCCACAATGGGTAGCTAACATCGTTCCTGTACCAAAGAAAACTGGAGGAATCAGGGTCTGTGTAGATTTCCGAGATCTTAACAAAGCCAGTCCAAAGGATGATTTCCCATTACCTCACATAGACGAGCTAGTAGACAACACCGCAGGCCATGCGTTGCTATCCTTCATGGATGGATTTTCTGGGTATAATCAAATTCTTATGTCTCCTGAGGATAGAGAGAAAACCACCTTCACTATGCCTTGGGGAACCTACTGCTACCGAGTGATGCCATTTGGGTTAAAGAATGCTGGAGCCACTTACCAGAGGATGGCAACAACACTACTGCACGACATGATGCACAAAGAGGTCGAGGTGTATGTCGACGATATGATAGTCAAATCAAAGGAAAGGGAAGGACACTATGAAGCACTCCAAAAGTTCTTTGAGAGGATTAAGAATTACAAACTGCGCCTTAATCCTCAAAAATGCACTTTTAGGGTAACGGCTTTAAAAATGTTGGGATTTCTCATCACTCAAAGAGGAATTGAGGTAGACCCTTCCAAGATACAGGCTATCATGAAAATATCGCCGCCTAGGACAGAAAAGGAGGTAAGGAGTTTCTTGGGGAAGGTACAGTTCATCAGCAGGTTCATTTCCAAGCTCACAACTACCTGTGAACCTCTTTTCAAACTACTGAAGAAAGGTACTGATTTTGAATGGAGCCAAGACTGTCAGCAAGCGTTTGAGGCAATCAAAGAATATCTTCAGAATCCACCTATACTGTCGCCACCCAACCCTGGGAAGCCATTGATTCTGTATCTCTCAGTAACAGACACATCCATGGGATGCATGCTAGCGCAGGAGAACAACGCCAAAGTAGAGTGCGCCATATACTACCTCAGCAAAAAAATGATGGACTATGAAACAAGGTACACTCCCCTCGAGAAAACCTGTTGGGGGCTAGTATGGGCCACAAAGAAACTAAGGCACTACCTGTTAGCACATCCGGCGGTGCTGGTTTCTCGTCTAGACCCAATCAAATATCTTTTCGAAGAGCCAGCACTTATCGAAAAGCTAGCTAGGTGGTTATTGCTGTTAGCAGAATTCGACCTCAAATACATGACAAGAAAATCAGTAAAGGGAAGAGTTGTAGCAGAATTCTTGGCAGATCACCCTGTGACAGAAGCCGAGGCAGAAGACTTCATGTTCCCCGACGAGGATATTCTATGTCTCTTGGACGACACCTGGCAGCTTTACTTTGATGGAGCATCAAACCAATGTGGATATGGCATAGGGGTATTGCTAGTTTCCCCAAACGACTCTCATATCCCTTTGTCATATAAACTGAGGTTTGAAGTCACCAACAACCAAGCTGAATACGAGGCCTGTATTGCTGGAATGGAGGCAGCCCTGGAACTAGGGGCAAAAAGGGTAGAAGTCATTGGGGATTCAAACCTGGTGGTATCTCAAGCAAGAGGAGACTAGAAGGTCAAGGAAGACACACTGAAATTATATCACTCTGTGCTAGAAGATCTAATTCCACAATTCGATTCCGTTATCTTCACGCACACTCCTCGAGTGAGCAATAGATTTGCAGATGCACTGGCAACATTAGCTTCTATGGTCGAAATACCCCTGGGATTCACAATGCGGCCTCTCATGATCGAACAAAAAGTCAAACCATCATGCGAATGCACCTTCACCGAGGAAGGTGAGGACGATGGCAAGCCATGGTACGAAGACGTGAAGAAATTCCTGGAAGAAGGAGAATACCCATCCGAGGCCACCTCAAAGGACAAAACGGCTCTACGGAAGTTTGCCGCCCAATTTGTAATCTGTGGAGGAGCATTATATTGAAGGGCACACTTGGGTCCAAGTCAACTTTGCGTCACAACGGAGGACAGCCGCAAGGTAATGGAGGAAGTACACGAAGGAATTTGTGGGCCACATATGAATGGAGCAACAATGGTAAAGAAGATCCTGCGTCAGGGATATTACTGGACCACAATGGAGGCTGACTGTGCTGACTATGTCCGCCGATGCTACAAATGTCAAACTCACGCTGATCGCATGCGTATTCCCCCTACGGAATTGTATAGCATGACATCCCCTTGGCCATTCTCCACCTGGGGGATAGACGTCATTGGAAGTATAAATCCAAAGAGAAAATACAAGCATCAGTTCATTCTAGTGGCTATCGTCTACTTCACCAAGTGGGTAGAAGCAGCTTCTTATGCTACCCTCAAAGCCACTCATGTGGCCAAATTTATTCGCACTAATATCATCTATCGATATGGTGTACCTCACGAGTTCGTCTGTGACAATGGATCGCACTTCAAGGGAGCGACAAAGAAGCTTTTTGCCGAATTTGGGATACAGAATCATCAGTCATCTACTTATCGACCCCAAACTAATGGAGCAGTTGAGGCTGCAAACAAGAATATCAAGAGGATTCTGCGAAAGACTACCGACACCTACACAGACTGGCCAGAAATGCTACCTTTGGCACTATGGGGTTATCGAACAACTGAAAGAACTTCAACTGGGGCCACTCCATACTCTCTGGTTTATGGAATGGAGGTTGTCTTGCCTATCGAGCTGGAATTACCTTCGTTAAGGGTTCTGGCTGAGACTGGAATGATCGAAGAGGACTGGGTTCAAAACTGCTACGACAAGTTGGCACTACTAGATGAAATGAGGCTAAGAGCGTTATACTATGTACAAGGGTATCAACGCCGCATTACACGAGCATTCAACAAAAGAGTAAAACCGAGAGACATCAAAGTTGGAGACATGGTGCTCAAAGCAATCTGTTGCCACGTTTCAGACCCAAGGGGCAAGTTTAGGCCAAACTGGGGAGGCCCCTACCTTATCAAACGCATACTTTCTGGAGGAGCAGCATACATTGCAGACTTGGATGGAATGGAATTCGCAACGCCAGTCAACATTGATAAGCTGAGGAAGTACTACCCATGAGAGATGCTCGTTGGGCCGAAAACCACAAGGGTGGGCAGACCCAAGCAAAAATTAGAGCAGCCTGCTAGGTCAAAAACCCGCAAGGGCGGCTTAGGCAAAAACTAAGGCATAAATAAAATGCTCACTAGACCGAAAACCCGCAAGGGCGGCTTTAGGCAAAATTAAGAGCACAAAAGGAGAGGAAAATACCCGAGTGGACCCTAACTAAAAACAAAACAAATCCCCTTTGTTGGAACTACGTTTATGGCCTGATTCCCTCCATGGGATACATAGGCAATCTCTAAGTTTGAGATCCGGCCACTGCTATCATTATCACTTCCAAAATTTCTAGGTCTATCCTAAAGCATGTTCACTATCAAACCATGGCAATAACATCTTCAAATTAAACGGCCAAATGTTTTATTATTTCCAAAGGAAAAGGAAAAAGCAAACCTAAACAATTCTCAGTCTGTGAAAGCTAGAATTAAAACAACATCTTTTGAAAAACGTAAGCAAAGTGTCAAACTCTAGGTCTTCCTTCTCTTTGCACTACTGTCCTCCAAAAGGTTTTTCTTCAACCAGTGCTTGTAAGAACCTGATAGCTTGACAGCAAAGTTCTCAGCAACCTCCTGCATCACTCTATTCGGCCAAAAACGCAGCATATTGTGACAAAAGCTGGCATCATGGACCTTGGAAACAATGTACTCAGGGTCACCTAGGATTGCGGTTTGTTCAGCCCCGAACTGCCTTTGAAAGCGAGCAGGAAAGTAGAAGACGACTCGAGTAATACCGATCACTGCTACACCAAAATGGTTCATGGTACTCGCAGTCATGCTCTCAACACCATACCAGGGGCAAACCCATTGAATCCAATCACCTCTGCAAGTCTTCATCCATGCTTCCCAAGCAGCCTCAGTTGGAAACTGTCTAATCATGCGGCGCTCCGTACATTGGTCCGGATTATAAGGAAGTCGCTCTGGCGCATCCCACACCTTTAGTTTCTCAAATAACCATACCTAGAGAACAAGGGAAAATTGTGAGTTGAGAGAACACGTGAGTCAAAACAAAAGAGTGATGAATGAAAAGATAACTTGACAAATAAACAAACAAAGAGCGAACCTGCAATAGCAAAGGACTGCCTGAGAACTGAGCTACAGGATTACCCTTCATCACATCTAGACCCATCAAGGTCTCTGCCAACACTAAGCCAGCGAAACTCGCATGGTTTCCAATTTGTTGAGCAAGGTTAAGCAGTATGGGATCAGCATGGCCAGAGGAAGGGCCAAGCAAGTAATAATGAAGGAGACAAATGCACAACGCATGAAAGCATGCTTTCTGTTGGGAAACTTGACGATGAGCCTCAGCTGTACCGAAATGCTGGATAAACTGTAGAATCTCTAGCCTTCCCTTCACTGTGAAGAACCTAGCTTCATGTTTCTAAACTTGGAGCAAATCTTTCAAGAGATTACCTCAGTTGAACAAAGGATTAGGGACAATAAAACCTTCTCTATCCGAGTGACCCATAATGGCCGCAAACTCCTCGATAGTAGGACACAATTCCTCCCTCCTAAATTGAAAGACATGAAAAGCAGGATCCCACAAGCTAGTGGCTGCCCTAAGGAAAGCAAAATTCACAGGAATTTGACCAAGGGAGAAGAGAAAGTCCATGCCAAAGGACTTAAAGTGTAAACGGTCGAGGCCATTAAAGGAATTCAACCACTGATCAAAGACTGGTTGTGCCATATGCAAGGAATTGCTACTGACAATGTTATCGGGTTCGTAGAACGCGTACTTATAAGCTAAGTCGAGTCCTAGTTCGAATCGAAATCGGATTCTAAATCCTCCGTAACGTAGTCGGTCTCTCGGCCGGCACTTCGATACGACGGCCGTAGGATCAATCCATCAGCCCGTGAAAATCATGGTTGACCTACAAGTCAAACCCAGGCAGACGAAACGATCCTTCGGCCGCCAAATCAAAGCTTCGGCCGCGTAATCATTAGGTCGGCCGCCAGAACGGTTGTTTTACAGATTGTTTCCACGGTTCAGTTCATTTCACTGGATTAACAAGTTATCACACGCAAACAATGCAAATATAGCGTACACAATCGCAATAGCAGAGCAAAAGGTTTTTTGTTTCATATAACGAAAGCTTTTTACATCACAAGGTGGATCATCCCACATTTCCTAAACAAACTATACATCGATTTCCTGTCAAACTAACCTATGCAGGAAGAGAAACAGAAAAAGAAAAGAAAGGAGGGAGAAGAGGATGCCGAACCCTCTGGTGGTCTGAACACCAGAGGCCTGCTGCAAAGAAACAAAAAAGAGGACACCCCTGGGGCAGTGTATACCAGAGGAGTACTACGGTGCAAAAGGGACACCACGTGGCCTAGAAGAATCACCACACCGCGTACCACCGCCACCCCAGGAGCTCCGCGTCACGGAAGCAAGCCACCCATGCAAGGGTCCCTAATCAAGCATCAAGACAGGACCAAGAACAGCGCGGTCTCCCTCCGCTATCATTAGCCACATGCTATCCATGGCCCGGAGCTAACAAGAACCAAGAGAAAGGTGAGAGGATGTTCTCGATGAGTCTCTCGGACGCAGAGGATGGAGAGAGAAGAGAAGAAAATAAAATGAAAGGACACCGCGGCCTCGGCTTTTATAGAACTCTGGAAACCAAGCGATTGCGTGGCCGAGACTTCAATTACTCGGTCGAGACATCAATCCTTCGGCCGAGAGATCGATCTCCAGGCCCCCCAATCTATTTCTCTCAGCAACAACAGGTCTTGCTCAGTGCACTAACTCAAGCAATTATGGATTCCTAAGTCTTCGACCAACAAAACATCCTTGGGGGCATCCCCGAACCAATACAACGTGATCCGAATTAGCTTTGGGGGCATGTCCAAGCATAAGGAAGCTCTCTCTCCACAAACTGCTGGCCAAAACTCTTACTACAGCAAATCAAGACACTCAGCAGCTCTGCTATTCACCACTATCAAAGAACTCAGCAGCTCCGTGCCCATGGTCACCCATATCAACTCACTCAGCGGCTTTATGCCTATGCTCACTATCACTCAGCGGCTCTACGCCCGCGCTTGTTATCACTCAATAGGCTCTAAGCCCAATCACCGTCAGCAGCTCCACATTCGCTATCTCCGCGGCTCCAAGCCCACTATCTCAACTGGCTCTAAGCCGTAACAACCATCTCGACGGCACATAACCACCATCTCAGCGGCTCAATGCCCATTATCATAGCGGCTCTACGCCCGTAACCACCATCTCTATCATCTCAGCGGCTCCAAGCCCACCATTTCAATTGGCTCAAAGCCGTAAAACAATCAGTTCTCGACAGGCTCTAAGCCGTAACAACTATCTCAACTGGCTCTAAGCCGTAACGACCATCTCAGCGGCTCTACGCCCTCACCTATCAACTCAGCGGCTCCAAGCCCATTATCTCAACTGGCTCGAAGCCGTAAACAAGCAAATCTCAACAGGCTCTACGCCGCCCCAACAATCAAGACATCGTCTATTCTCAGGCTCTACGCCTGAATGCTCGAAATCTGACATTTTGAATGCTCGAAGCTCTTCGAATGCCCAACCACTGTGTACTGGATGCTCAAGCTCTACACTTGAATGCTCAAGCTCTACGCTTGGATGCCCAACCACTGCGTACTGGATGCTCAAAGCCTGTACTTTGAATGCTCAGATTCTGCCATCCGAATGCTCGAGCTCTATGCTCTAAATGCTCAAGTCCGGAACTTGATAGAAGCTCTAAGCTTAAATCAACACACACGCACGGGCCCGTGCACATTTACATCAATTGCATCTTCATTATCACATCGAGTCTGCATCATCATATATGTTCACACCTAACAACCATCATCACACATAAACACTCTGCATATCTCTCATGAAACAGGTCAATCCTGCAATCAACCGGTTCTACACCTCGGTTTTATTGATCGGTCCAGCGCCTCGATCCTTTGGCTCCACGCCAACACTTACGATGAGAAAGCTCCGTGCACAGACCATCAGAATGCAACCAGCTCTACGCTTCGGTTCAAATCATGTCAAGCTCTAATCTCCGACACCTCAGGCTCTCGCCTTATGTTCAATACCAGCTCCGCGCTTTGGTTCTATTAAGCTCTAAGCTCCGACACCTCAGGCTCTCATACCAGCTCCGCGCTCAGGCCCTCGCCTCATGACCACAGCAGGCTCCATGCTGTACTTTTGGCTCACGGCTGGGCAGAGAGGGGTGCCTAACACCTTCCCCTTACTGTACTTTTGGCTCCTGTATCCAGAATCTCTATCTATTTTCCCAGTTTTAATAAACTGGGTGGCGACTCTGTTTTGATGATAACTGCTATCATGTGGCGATGTTCCTAGCCATGGGAATGTCCATGATTTTGGTTTACAAAGCAAGCAACCAATCGAGCAAACTAACGTGATCAATCTGTATGGCGATGCCCCGTTTGGGAGGTGTCTACAGTCCCCAAGGTGGGACTTGAAATAATTGTTAGGCCAAATTGGGGTGTCTACAGATGCCCCTCTTTGACTGAGCTCAGACGGATCGCGAGACATGTTTGAGTAAGAGTCAAAGCTGTAAAAACCAACTCAATTTGGTCCAACCACTATTCCAAGGGATTTTCGAAAAAGGTTTTGTTATGGTCGGGACGGGAGGCTGCCTACGTATTCCATAAGGGAAATACAGACCAATCGTAGTTCGGGCAAGAAGAAAAAGTAAAAGTTTGGAGGGTTAGAGACAGAAGACGTACCTTTGGGCTTAAAAAGCCGTAGTGCAACGTACCTAGACTGAGCCAGGGTTTTGGTGGAAGATAGTTGAAGGAGCGCGGGGCTACCGGGGGAGTTTTTGCGGAAAGCTTCCTTAGTATTTTGGGGTAGATCAGTACACGGCAGGTGCGTTTGCTTTTCTTGATCATCCTTACTTTGACTGAAAGGAGCTCGGTAGAGTAGCCTATCCTTGCGAATGAGCTGGAAGGAATTGATGTGATTGGGGTGGAATCCAAACCATCTGCTGGGGATGAATCGGACGCCGGTTTGTTTTTGAGACATGAGGGGCGCACAAGATGAGGGCGGTTTCCTCCACTTACCACCAGATGGTAAAATTCCCAGGGTCGAATGGTGTTGAGAAGATTAGAGGAAATCAGAAAGTAGCCCAGCAATGTTTGGTCTCAATAATCAAGAGTGCTCCCAAGGCCAAGTTAGTCCAAGCGATTGAGGTCCTAGACCAGCCGACTATTGAGGATGTCGGAGGGAATCCCGCCGAGAAAGTGGTGGAAGGCTTGAAGAAGATCCAGATCAATGAGAATGATCCAGAAAGATATTTCCTGATTGGGGAGAATTTGAATGAAACCGAAGAGAGAGAATTAGTGGGGTTCCTCAAGGAGCACGTCGATGTGTTTGCTTGGGTGCCCGAGGAGATGCCTGGAGTGGATGCAAACGTGATTTGTCACCACTTGAATGTGGATCCAGAACATAAGCCTGTGATGCAGAAAAAGAGACGGTCTGCCGTACAGCACGTGGACGCTATCATCGAGGAGGTGGACCGGTTGCTCGAAGCAAAAGCTATACGGGAGGTATACTACCCAGAATGGTTGTCCAACACTGTGGTGGTGAAGAAGAAAAATGGGAAGTGGCGAGTCTGTGTCGATTTCACCGACTTGAACAAAGCGTGTCCTAAGGATAGCTTCCCCCTTCCCAGGATAGACCAACTTGTTGATGCAACAGCTGGGTATGGGCGGATGAGTTTCCTTGATGCTTATCGAGGGTATCACCAGATAGCCATGTATGGTCCCGATCAAGAAAAGACTTCCTTTATCACACCAAGGGGGCTGTACTGTTATAGCGTCATGCCCTTTGGTTTGAGGAATGCAGGTGCAACATACCAGAGGTTAGCAACGATTATGCTAAAGAAGTTGCTCGGCAAGACCATGGAGGTTTACATAGACGATATGGTAGTCAAAAGCAAGGAAAAGGAGAATCACATTGTTGACTTAAAGGAAGCCTTTGAGATACTAAGGGAATATAGGCTGAAACTCAACGCCTCGAAGTGTGCATTTGGGGTAAACTCAGGAAAATTCCTTGGGCATTTGGTGACCATACGAGGGATAGAGGCAAATCCCGATCAAATCACTGCATTGCAAAAGCTCCAAAGTCCAAGGACCACGAAGGAGGTTCAAAGGTTAACAGGAATGGCAGCGGCTCTAAATAGATTCATCAGCAGGTCCAGTGACAAATGTAGACCTTTCTTCCAATTGCTGAAAAAGAGGGAAGGATACGAATGGGGAGCAGAGTGTGAGCAAGCGTTCCATGACCTGAAGAAGTACTTGGCAGCAGCTCCCCTATTATCCACACCCGAAGAAGGTGAGTCTTTAACTTTGTATCTGGCAGTATCCGAACACGCTGTCAGTGCAGTATTATTGAGGGATAAGGGATCCGAGCAAGTCCCTGTCTATTACGTAAGCAAGACACTACTGGATGCAGAAACGAGATATCTGCCCCTCGAAAAGTTAGTCTTGGCGTTGAGGACGGCGGCAAGAAAATTGCCCCATTATTTCCAGAGTCATAGGATTGTGGTATACACTGAATTTCCATTGAAGTCTTTGCTACGAAAGGCGGACTTCTCGGGGCGTATCTCGACTTGGTCGGTCGAATTAAGTCAGTACGACATAGACTACCAGCCGCGCACTGCAATAAAGGGGCAGGTACTGGCAGACTTCGTAGCTGAGTTTTCACCTACGGTGGCTCCCCAACCTCCTATGAGACAGGAGCCGAGAAAGGAGCAGGGGAGGGAGCAGTCAACGAGAACAAAGAAAGCTCCGGCCGAACAGGATCCCACGGAGTGGAAATTATTTGTTGATGGCTCTGCATGTAACACGGGTTCAGGAATTGGTGTGGTACTTTTTCCTCCTGAAGGAGCAATGATGGAACTGTCCCTTCGATTGGGGTTCAGTGCTTCGAATAACGTGGCAGAGTATGAGGCACTCTTGGCAGGGTTAAGAAGTGCAAGAACCCTGAAGGTGAGAAAGATACGAGTGCATTGTGATTCACAGCTCGTGGTGAACCAGTTGTCCGGGGAATATGAGGCCCGGAACGAGAAGATGGCTGCCTATGTGATGGCCGCCAGAGATCTGCTTGACACTTTCGAAAAGGTGTATATCGAGCAAATAAGTTTTGGGCAGAATGCCCATGCTGATTCACTTGCCTGGCTGGCTGCAGCTGTACCAACGGAATTCAAAAGACGGGTGGCAGTAGATTATCTTGCTGAGCCGAGCATTGGAAGAAGTGTGGAATTGGTCTTGGATGTGAACCAAGGACCAAGTTGGATGGATCCAATAGTGGAGTTCCTACGAGATGGGGCACTCCCCACAGATAAAAAGGAGGCTCACAAGATAAAGACGAAATCTGCACGGTTTTGGCTGTCACCAGAAGGGAAGTTGTACAGAAAATCCTTCACTGGTCCCTACTTACTTTGTGTGCACCCCGAGATGGTGCAGAAATTTCTCCACGAGATCCATGAGGGAACGTGTGAAAGTCATGCTGGGGGAAGGTCCATTGCTCACCGAGCAATAACCCAAGGGTACTGGTGGCCTCACATGCAGGAAGATGCAAAGGTGTATGTAAAGATTTGTGAGAAGTGCCAAAAATTCTCACCAATGATCCGGACACCAGCCAAAGATTTGGTGCCCTTGACAAGTCCTTGGCCCTTCGCACAATGGGGGATGGACATCATGGGTCCACTTCACAAGGCAACTGGAAATAGGAAATTTCTGTTGGTAGCAACAGACTATTTCACCAAATGGATTGAAGCTGAACCACTGGCTAAGATCACTGAGCCTATGATAGAAAGGTTCGTGTGGAAAAGCATAATCACCCGGTTTGGGGTCCCTTATTCCCTGATTACGGATAATGGGTCCCAATTTCAGAAAACGTTTAAGGCTTTTTGTGCCCAGTATGGGATAAGGAATTATTACTCTACCCCAGCCTACCCACAGAGTAATGGGCAGGCGGAAGCGTCCAACAAAACTATACTTGATGGGATCAAGAAGAGGTTGGACAAAGCAAAGGGCAAGTGGCCCGATGAATTGCCTCTGGTTCTATGGGCGCACCGAACAACGCCTAGGAGGTCTACGGGAGAGACCCCCTACTCATTAGCATATGGAACAGAGGCTGTAATTCCGTTGGAGGTTGGTCTGCCGACCAACAGAACCGCTTTGGTTGAAAGTGGAGGCAACGACAGAGCCCTGGAAATAGAACTGGACCTTGCCGAGGAACGTAGAGAAAGGGCTCTGGTGCATTTAGCCTCATATCAGGAGCAACTGATGAAAAGCTACAACAAAAATGTCCACCCCCGAGAATTTGGTATTGGAGACCTAGTGCTTCATAAGGTGCTCGGCAATACCAAGGTGGCCAACGAGGGCAAGTTGGGAGCAAACTAGGAGGGCCCATATAGAGTTACAGAGATTGCAGGCATTGGGGCTTATCGTTTGGCGAACCTGGACGGGAACCCGGTGCCGAGGCCATGGAATGTCCACAACTTGAGGAAGTTTTTTGTTTAACAAAAAAAACTTCAGTTTATTTTTTATTCTGTTTTAGGATGCACATCGTGATTGTGTGGGAATTATGAATAAAATTCCTTTGTTTTTATTTTCGTTAGTTGCGAGGGGTACGCATAACGCCCCCTTGAGTTTTTTGAATTATGAATAAAATTCTGATTTTAATATAAGACATTATTTTTATCTTCGTTATGATTAGAATACGAAGTTAGGCTTGGTCCTTGCTCCTCACTTCGTATTGGGGAGCAAATGGATAGGTTTATGCCAAATACGAATACATTTGAGCAGATTCAAAACTTTGCAAGTACGAATATACTCGGTTACGAATACAGGTACGAACAAACCTGGTGTGCATACGTAAATATACACACTTTCGCCAAATATGAAAACATTTGGATTGACTAAGTACGAATACACTTAGACTTAAGAAACGAACATCCGGCGTGCATACGAAAATATGCATAGCTGCCCCAAATACAAAAACGTTTGGGAATCTAAGCACGAATAAACTTAGATAGTTTTTTAAGTCCAAACCAATGAAAAATGGGGAGCAGACAAGTATATGCAAACCTATCTAAGTACGAGCACACTTAGAATTGTCTCCAAGTACGAGGAAAACTTGGGCAGCATACAAAAACATGCTGATCAGTAGTACGAATACACTTAGGACTATTTCCAGTTACGAGGATAACTTGGAAAACATGTTGTTCACTAGTATGAATAAACTTGGGCAGCATATGCACCCCAGCAAGATTTAAAAACGAAAACACTCAAAACACCTAAGTACGAGATACTTGGGCAATTGAAATTAAACGGTTGGCCATGAAAAGGGCCACTAGCAATGTTAAAGAAGCCACGAAGGGCTGAGCAAAACAAAGTTAAATGCCACGAAGGGCCAAAAACTTAAGTTAAAGTGCTGAAATGTATCTGTGCCGCACAGGGCAAGCTTACAGCCACGCAGGGCCACCACGGTATTTCGAATATTGTATTGTTCTTGGAGTTAGAATGCATACCTATTGCTCCGCAACAGAATCTTGAGTAACAGGAGTTGGGGTTTCTGCGGGGATGTCTTCTGCAGCGGCGCTCCCATCGGTTGGACCACCACTGGCTTCCTTTTGGCCAGGGTTGGTCGCTTCATCGTTGGCAACAGCACCAGCATCGGGCTGCTCGGAGACATCCACGTTGAGCTCCTCATTCAGATTGTCCACTTCTTCCTCGATCTCATCTTCATCTTGGACCACTATGTTGCTCGGAAGATCAATTTCCGTCCACAGGGGAGAAGAATCAGCTGTACCAGACTTCCTGAGGCCAGCAGTCCACCCAGTAGCAAATATCTGATCTTGGATCTTGGGCATTTGATTTTTGTAGCTGTCAGTGGCTACATTGATCCCTTCGTTATACCCCTGCTGGTAGGCCTCCTTTGCCTCATTTTTGCTCGTTTCCAGCTCTATCAGGGTCTGGTTTAGGCTATCTTCAGCACCGTCCAGTTTAGACTTCAACTCGTTTGTTGCATTTCGAGCCTGGTTTCTCTCTCTCTCAAGCCGGGCAACAGTGGTCAATAGCTTGGCATTTTCACTAGCCAATTTTGCACGTTGGGGCTCTGAGTGGTCCAGCTTTTGGGCCATAGCCACCATCTTTTGCGCAGCCTAAACATATTATTACTAACTCAGTAACACAGTTGAGAAGGGGCCGAGTTATAAGAACAAAAGACAACGACTTTACCTTAAAGCTGTGCACCATGAAAGACCCGAGCAAGTTGTCCGGCGAATTGACCACCTCCTTCTGCATCTCCCCCAGAAGCATGAGAGCCTGGGATAGGGCCAATGCAGTCCCTTCAGACTCCACACTATCCCGGACAGTGACAGTCTTGTTGCCATGAGTGAAATGGGGAGCCCAGATAGGTGCCCTCACCGTTGAAATTTAGGGCCTGATTGATATATGCCACATGAACTTGGGGGGTAATGATAGCATACCCCTGGTTGATATTTTCAGCTGCAACACGAGAAGTTGACAGTCAGAAGATAGGTAAAATTGAAAATGCAATACGAATAAATTGCTCGGTGAATGAATTTTACGAAGAAGAAAGAACTGACATGGTTGCCCAAATCTGTGAGGGGCGTGAAAGCCTATCACTTGGCCGTCCTCGTTTCTGGGCTCGAAATTTCTAGTAACGACGAGGAAATCGTCATCATCTCCTCGAGCGGAGTCGGGCAATTCAAGCACCAGTCGTCTTCTGGAATCTCTACTCTTTAGGTAGTAGGTGAGGGCATCTTTTGTACGAGAAATGCTATACAGGTGATGAATATCATGCAGGCCTAAGGATGTGCCTAACATCTGGTTTAGGGTATTGATACCCATAACGACTCGAAAAAAATTGGCAGACACTTGCATGGGGGATAGCTTGTAGTAAGCCAGAACCTGGCGGAGTAGTGGCGCCAGGGGGAATCTAACACCGCCCTCTACAACGACAACCACTGGAATGTGTAGAGTGTCGTTGTTGGGGCTCTGGCGTATGGCATCTACAGGGGCCAAACTGGTGGCCACATCGTCGGGGATCTCATAGCGAGATCTAAATGAGGCCATGGTCTGAGGGGTGTTGCAATGACGCCTAAACCTCCCCATTATAAACAAGAGTGAAATGGACAAGTAATATGGGTACGAAGAGACCCTGACAAAATCCCTAGATCGACGAAAAATAGGGGAAGAAGGAACGATGACTTACGATTATGGTGATCAGAGTCCTAGATGCACAAGGAAGAGACCTCGAGATGGTGAACAGGGCTCCAATGGCGGGTGTGCTTGAAAACTCTGGTTGCAGAGGGAATCGAGACAGAGAAAGGGGGTTTCGAAATAGGGTGAAAACCCAAATGTACCCCAATTAGTAGGGTGACGTATGCGAAACGTCGCCCCAGACGCCGTTTGGGCGTTCCGTTCCCCAAAAGGTGTGCATCCGCATTTAATGCGAACGGTACGATAAGCGCCATGTGTAAAGTAAGGGGCAGGAAACGTCTTCGAACAACGTAAGTGCCGAACAAGAGGGGATTTGTATGTATAGCAGTCCCAGGTGCAGGAAACATTCCAGAAGGTTCCAGAATAGGGATATTCTGGAAGGGATGAGATCCCAATAAAATAGGATCTTGGAGAGATACCCAACGGGAATGGGAAGTTCGGCCAGCTATGGAAAGGAGTCTTAGACGGGCTAAGGTAATGAACTGATAAGGGAATGAGAATCCGATATACTCTGGGTTTCCTATACGAGGTAGGAAACCTATGGCAACATGGATACTTGGGCAGCAAGCATCCATAAACCTATAAGTACAAAGCCAACCGAGAGGAAGAAGGTACACAATACACTGCAATTATACGTCTTCTCTTATGCTTAGTTAGGGTTTTCCTTTAGTACGTGATACTAACTTAGGCATCGGAGGGCCTTTGCCACGAGAGGCAAAGGTGCACTCACCCCTTGTCTGTTTTGCAGATAAGGATTCCGGCGTCGTATTAGGGTTCCGGCGAGGACCTCGAAGTAGCCGTTACGTTCTTGTGCTGCTAAAACTACTCTTAGTTTTTCTGCACTTACAGTTGAGTTTGTTTTTGTTTAAAGAAAATAAACGTGCCCCCTGTTTAGGCAATGCATGCTTTTGAATGTTAATTGGAGGCCCCTAGCCTTTTTTATTTGTTTATGCAATCATGAAATTAACTCCCTTTTTGGTTTTTGACAGAGAAATAGGAGGCTTGAGGCTCGCGGTGGAGGCAGGGAGGTGCACAGGTGGTTTTTGACACTGCCAAAGCAGGCTCGGGAACTAGTACGTGCTGCAGGCTTCGAGGCGTTTGTTCTGGGCCTCAATGTTCCGAAGATAGACTGGTCGTTGATGACGTTGCTGGTTGAGAGGTGGTGGGATACCACCAATACCTTCCACTTTCCTTCTGCTTGCGAGATGACTGTCACTCCGGGTGACTTCTCTTTACTGACTGGCCTGCGGATAGGCGGAGTTGCTCTTCGAGTTGACCCCCGGCTTTGGGAGCGAGAGGGTGCTTTAAGGTGGTTTCTAGGCAAGGTGCCCCCTGTTCGTTCTCGGGGTCATATCGATCTTGTTTGGCTAAGCAAGACTTTTATGATGGCTGACATCCTAACCCAGGTGAGTGTTGAGCAATTGACGCGGGCTTTTCTTCTTTACCTCCTTGGGCAAACGTTATTTGCCAACAAGGATGGTTCGGTACACACGCAGTTTTTGGCTCCTCTGCAGCACTTGGGAGCTATTCGGGAGTTTGACTAGGGCTCATCTGCTTTGGCCACCTTATATGGTAATCTTGGGGCTTGTTCGCGGGACAAGAGTCCCATTCTTGGTGGTCAGTTTCGGGTGCTTGAGGTATATATTATTCCTTTATACCTCTGTTCTTACTTTGGCTTTTTCTAGTTCTGAACTTGTTTTGGTTAATCTGCTTTTCAGCTCTGGGCTTTCAAACACCTTCTCCAGTTTCCCCCTGAGACTAGGCATGGAGATGTGAACTGTATACCTCGTTACGAGCGATGGTTGGTGGGGCAACGGAGGCCACGGTCACCAGTTTTGAGCCTTCCCGAGTGGCGGCGAGTTTTGGACCGACTGACGGTCGATCAGGTATCTTTTTCTTTGTACTTCTTGTCCTTTAGACTTCCATATTCTTCTATTGGGGCTGATTTGTCCTTGCTTTGTAGGTACGGTTTGACCCTTGGGGTGGTGTACCAGAGGATGCCCCTCTTGCACGTTGTAGAGTCCTGGACCGGACCCGTAGCTTGCTCGAGGGTCCATTTTGCCGAGCCTGGTACTTAGGCGAACGAGTGGCTAGTCAGTGGCGATCACGTGTTGAGGCTCTTCAGCTTGTTCCTCCTCCTCCTCCAGTGTCTATGAGGTCTACTTTCTTGATGTCGAAGGAAGATCTGAAGAATGCTCGGATCAGAGATTGGGCAGGTTTACTCCTCCAGGCAGGTGATTATACAGAGTACTGCCGTCTTTTCTTGGCCTCCCCTGTTGCGGCTCCTCCTGTTGCTCATGTTTGGCCGCAGGCTCCTTCGTTTGTCTCCTTCCACTCAGATGATGGGGAGGAGGAGCGTCTGGTGCTGACTCCTTGCACGACCCAGCTTTATACCTTGCCAGCCGGGGCTTCACATGTATCTTTAGTTTTCCATTCTAGCTTTCATTGCTTCGCATTGTATCCCTTGCTTAGATGATTGTTCCACAGGTACCTGCTGAGATAGTGCAGGAATGGCTTTACGCCTATCAGAGTGCAGAAGTTTTGGTTCGGAGACAGCGCCATAGGATCCTCGAGGTACGACTCTCTTCATGAATTTCATCTACTTGGTATCATCTCTTGAATCTGAATGTTTGTATCCCTCTTTGGCTGCAGCTTGAGGCTGAGGGAGTACCGGCTGCTGGTGGGGGGAATGTGGGGACCAGTGAGCAGCCCTTGCCTTCTTCTCAGAGATCGCCTAGCTTTTAGGGCTTTTCTTTTTCCTGTTCATAGTTAGTGGGAGATAGGCAGAAACTATATTTGTATAGTGAAAGCAACCACAACAATGGTTTTGTAAACAAGTTTTTGTCTATGAAATGAGAAATGCTTTTTGTGCCCCCAGATGCTTTGAGATATGCATGTGAAAGTCAGAACATGGCTTTAAAACACGTACTTACTGATAGATAGTAATTTATGAAAACACTTGGCCGAAGAATCGATTACTCGGCCGAAGAATCATTGTTGCGGCCGAAGTATTGATTATTCAGCCGTTACATCTATTTTCCCAAGGAAGCTAGGTTTTGCTTTTAGCCAAGTGGCATCCTGTTTCACATTCCTTCCTATGCTTGGTCTTTGATTTTCTGTCTTTTGCCATGCTCTATAGTCTGATTGCCAAAATTCGAGAGCTTTCGAGGTATCCTATTTATTGTGTCCATGACCTCTAGGTTAAAAGGGATGAACAACAATTCTTGTGTCTATTGCTGTTGTCAATTCCTTGAGAAAAGCATACTCATCTTTTGTGAGCTCAATACGCAGGGTTAGCTATGCCTATCATTGAGTACAAACCTGTTAATGTTTTTCCTCTCTCCAAATGTTTGGGCCGCATCTCGATGCGAGATTGCCTACGTATCCCAATCAGGGAATCAGGCCTTTTACGTAGTTCCAAGATCTCCACCTTTGGGGGTTGGGTTTTCACTCTTGGTTTTTCTTTTCACATTGCTCTAAGTTTTGCCTAGGTTACCTGATGGAGGTTGAGTCCCTAGCGAGCTTTTCTCTGAATGCCTTATCTTTTGCCTAGGCTGCGTTTTTCGCATTTTCTTGTCCTAGCAGGCTCTGCTCTTACTTTTGCTTGGGTGTATAGATTACCCAACGAGCATCTTTCTCTCAAGAGGGTTTTAGTGTTTTGGAGAGGAATTTGATGGAGATGTTCTTATGAGTCTCCTGTTGCATTTGTACCTTCACAATGGGTAAGCTAACCCTAAGTGTTCTCACGGAGATAGTGTCTTTCTTCTAAGTTTTGACAAAAACCTAGTTTCTTTAAGCAATCAGAGTTCATCATTTCCTTCCCTTTTGTCGGGGACACAAAGATCTTGATCCCTTCGAATTTTCCCTTGTTTTGGCAATAAGAGTATAGCGCATGGCAATTGCAATTTAGGAATTTAGATAAGCATAGTCTGGAAGATGAAAAAGAAATTCTCTTAGCAGAAATAAAATGCCCAAACAGGGGCCCAAAACTCGTTCTAGTTTGATTTAGAAAGCAAAAGCAATGTTTTAACGTTCTTTGCCATGTTGTGACTTCTCAGCTACTGCAGCATGTCGGGGTCATTTCCCTTGCCCTTTTGCAACTTTATACTCTTTTCCACCCTCTTCTTTGCCAAACAGAGCCTTTGAACTGGGTTCATCTTTGAAGCTCGTACGACGGCTACCTCCTTGAGCCATGAGTAATCCCCAGATGGAAGTGTTAGTTTGAATCTCCCTTTCTCCTTCCTCATTGATTGTGTGTTCATCAGCTATTTCCTCCTGATTGAATAGTGATGCTAAGGAGGTTTTGTCGAGTGGATCATTGCACTCTTCTTCCATTTCATCAAAGTCGCTTTCCCCTGTCTTATAGGGTTCTGTGCATATGAAATCCAGATCTTCTCTTTCCTCTATCCATTGACTATAATCGCACTCGTCGTAAGGGTTGACCCATGGTTGCATTTGAAACTCCTCTACCTTCTCTATGAGATTGATTGTCTCCCAAACAATGGGCGGTGTTGGAATTTTGGGACGGTTGATGCGTACCACTATTTGGGCAGGCTCGAAGTGAGCATGCCTTCTCATCATGATGACCCTTTCTTTTTCCTTCTTCCTATTCTCAAACCAGATACGAAGCCATTCATCGTCTTCTACGAAAGGAATGTCTGGATCTTCCAAATTGTGTTTTGCCCAGGAATGTTCTTTCCATTTCCTTAGCTTTTCTTCCTCTGCCTGATCTTTGCTACTTATGTCGGACATGTCAACATCGATCACTTCTGACTGATCAGAGTTATTATCCTCCTCCTCCTCCTCCATAATAAAACACTCGTCCTCCTCGGGGAAGGTTAAGATTGGTTTGGTTTGGTTGTCTTGGACAATGTATTGGCTGGGATTGTATGTGGGGTCGTGAGATAGATTTATGAGATTGATACTTCGAGGTGGCGGTTCAGCATTATGGGTAGGGAGTGGGTTGGCTTGCCCATCAGATTTCGGAGGTTTTATGGTTCGACTATCAATAAGGTCTTGAATGTCGTGACGAAGACGCATGCAATTGTCTGTTTCGTGCCCAGGATGTTGGTGGTAGGCGCATTGTTTGTTTGGATCGTGGTTTGGACCGTAGGGTGGCTGAGGAAGTGGTTTGTTTAAAGGTTTGAGATGCCCTTGACGGTTGAGAATGGTCAAGGCTTGGGACAAGGTCATGTAAAGAGGATCAAAGTTGCGGCGGGGTCAATTTGAGCTTCGGGATGGGCTAGTTTGGAAAGGGTCTTGAGGCAAGGATGTGCCAAGGGCATTCACGGAGGCGTGAGATGTACGGCTAGAGAAGGTTTTCTTAGGCGGAGGAGTGGCCTCTTCTTTCCCAATGAGTCCTAGTTTGATTCCATCTTCGATTTGCAACCCAGTGGCATGCAAACGCTTAAAATCGGTGATAGCCTGTGTGTAGATGTGCCTGAGATATTTGGGTTGCAAATTTTTGACAACTATCCTCACTTGGTCTTCCTCGGAGGGGCGGTTCTTCATCTTGGCAGCCTATTCCCTCCATCTTGCCACAAAGGTAGCAAAGTCCTCATTGGAATCTTGTTTGGTCATTTCCATGTCTCGAGTTGTTAGCTTAATTTGAACGTTATATGCATATTGTTTGACGAAAGCGTTGGCAATTTCTGGCCAAGTTTGATAGTGCACAAACTCCAAAGTGAGGAACCAGTCGAGAGCGCTTCCAGTGAGAGTTCGCTGGAACAACTGGGCGATGAGCTCATCATTCAAGCCCATTGGCTTCAGGGTGTTGATAACGTGGCGAACATGACTGGTAGGGTTGCCAGTTCCATTGAATTTCTCGATGTTGGGCATTTTGAAATTCTCAGGCAGCTTGGATTCTGGGAAGAGGCAAATTCCCTCGAAATCCAGAATTTGGTCCCCTTGTGAACGAGCCAAGGCTTGTTTGATTTCCTTGACTTGCTTGGTCAACTCGGGACTTTCTGCCAATACCACTTTATGGGGATTCTCGTCTTCCATTGATCTTTCCTCATCCTCAGCATCTCTAGCTGCCTTTTCTGCTAGTAGCGCAGTGATTTGAGCTTAGAGGTCGGCAATAGTGGCGTCGTTGTCTGCCATGAAGTTAGAAGGGTTGCTTGACAAAGCTTGGGGTTTAGTAAATGACGGGGTCCGTTGAGGGGATGACCGGGAAGTTTCTGAAAGCAGTTGGGATCGCTGTGGTGAGGGTGTTTTGGCAGATGAGGATGATAGACGGGATGGTTGCAGAGACCTCTGTTTGGCGTAGCTTCGGGTGTTATAAGAGTACAAAGTTGGCTGTGGTTGCTTCTTTGATTTACCTATTGTGCCTGCTTGAGAAAGTAGAATACCTGGAAGTCAGTATTCGGCCTGCGTAGGGTTAGGATTTGGGCTGAGAATCCCAACCCTTCTGCACAGAAAGAGTTAATTACAACAACAGATGGTACAAGGTGTGAGGAAGAACTTTTGCAAGTAAAATGCAAATAGGTTCCTAGCCTGTAGGTTCCTGTCTTAGTTTGATAAGTTCTATGGCTTTCTAAAGCATGCAAGGTTTTGGTAGTCTCAGGGTACTCCGTTGTCAAAGGGCACCAATCCTCTCACCAGCCCATCATAGGCGGTGACTGGGTGATTCCCTTTTTGATATACCACTAGGTACGAGTGACTGTGGAGTTTGCTGGAACCCCCAACATAGCCCGTGTCATGCCGGGATATCAGGTGAACTCAACGGGTTGCCCGCTCGATGCATATGATAGATGAATTAAATAAGGCATGTATTAGTCTTATGTTGAACTTTTTGGTTATGGCTCTCATATCCCCAGCAGAGTCGCCAAAAATTGTAGACACCTCCCAAACGGGGCATCGCCATACAGATTGATCATGTTAGTTTGCTCGATTGGTTGCTTGCTTTGTAAACTAAAATCATGGACATTCCCATGGCTAGGAACATCGCCACATGATAGCAGTTATCATCAAAACAGAGTCGCCACCCAGTTTATTAAAACTGGGAAAATAGATAGAGATTCTGGATACGGGAGCCAAAAGTACAGTAAGGGGAAGGTGTTAGGCACCCCTCTCTGCCCAGCCGTGAGACTGGCCCATAGTTATTCAACATAAGACGTATAGATGCTTTATTTAACTCTAACACATAGTCTATTTAATTAATCATTTAAACAGTAAGTAAAGTGAGCCAGGACTGTAATTGAAGCATGTATCAGAATGCAAAACAAACAAAGCTATCCCAGGGTAATGGATCCCGCGGCCGGTGAATGGATGTCACGGCCGAGGGATCCTCCTGGTTTGATATATCGGCCGAGGGATCGAAGCCCTGGTCGATGTTCTTCCTCACACCAGACAGAAAGATTAACAGATGATCAAAACGCTACGGTTAGTCATAAATACAGTAAATAAAACAAACCAGAGGCCGTTGGGCCTCACCACCTTGATCCCTCAGTTGCTTGATTGCTTTGGATTGGGTGTGATTGACTGATTGCTTGATTGAAAACCTTAGGGTTAGGGTTTGAACTTCAGGGTTTGATCGTCGGATTGATGGCTGCCTTCGGAAGGTTAGGGCTTTTGAAGGGGGGGATTGAGAGAGTATTATGACAGAGTTTCGTGGCTTGAGAGAGTGTATTCTCTAATGAATTTCGGGTGTATAATTTCGGAGTCCAAAGGCCCTTTATATAGGCGATTGGTGACTCACTCTGGCCAATCAAATGGCACGATTGCAATTGCAATGCAATTCAAACTCTACGTCGCAATCTCTGAACGTGGCCCGAACGCATCGGAGAGGTAGTGTAGTTGGATCAAACGTCTGACAGAACGTTCCAGAGTCTGGAAAAAGGACGATCTGGCGGCCGAGTAATAGATATCACGGCCGAGGAATGGATGTCTCGGCCGAGGGATTGATCTCTCAGGGAGATTCTGCTAGCAACAGGTTGCTCGGGTGAGGAAATGATGTTAAGGCCGTGAGATCGATGTTACGGCCGACAGATGGATTCTCCTAGGCTTCTATATTTTCTGTCTGAAAGGCTGTATGGCTCTGAATGGGTCCTCTAAGTGGCTCAAAGCTCTTACCGAAAGTCCTAAGGTTCTCAAGGAGGCAATCAGCAATCACTGTATCCATTTCATCATCGGGATGGTCCCAAGGTGGGACTTGAAATAATCGTTAGGCCAAATTGGGGTGTCTACAGGGACCATCCCGATGATGAAATGGATACAGTGATTGCTGATTGCCTTCTCGAGAACCTTAGGACTTTCGGTAAGAACTTTGAGCCACTTAGAGGACCCAATCCAGAGCCATACAGCCTTTCAGACAGAAAATACAGAACCTAGGAAAATCCATCTGTCGGCCGTGACATTGATCTCACGGCCTTAACATCATTTCTTCACCCAAGCAACCTGTTGCTAGGAAAATCTCCCTGAGAGATCAATCCCTCGGCCGCAAGATCTATCCTTCGGCCGCGACATCCATCACTCGGCCGCCAGATCCATTGCTCGGCCGCCAGATCGTCCTTTTTCCAAACTCTGGAACGTTCTGTCAGACGTTTGATCCAACTACACTACCTCTCCGATGCGTTCGGGCTACGTTCAGAGATTGCAACGAAGAGTTTGAATTGCATTGCAATTGCAATCGTGCCATTTGATTGGCCGGAGTGAGTCACCAATTGCCTATATAAAGAGGCCTTTGAACCACGAAATTCATAAGTGAACACACTCTCTCAAGCCCCGAAACTCTACAGAAATACCCTCTCAAACCCCCTCTTCAAAAGCCCTAACCTCCCGAAGGCAGCCATCAATCCGACGATCAAACCTCGAAGTTCAAACCCTAACCCTAAGGTTTTCAAAGAGGCAATCAGTCCATCACAATCAAATCCAAAGCAATCAAGCAACTGAGGGATCAAGGTGGTGAGGCCCAACGGCCTCTGGTTTGTTTTACTTACTATATTTATGACTAACCGTAGCGTTTTGATCATCTGCTAACTTTTCTGTCTGGTGCTAACTTTTCTGTCTGGTGTGAGGAAGAACATCGACCGGGGCTTCGATCCCTCGGTCGATATATCAAACCAGGAGGATCCCTCGGCCGTGACATCCATTCACCGGCCGCCGGATCCATTACCCTGGGACAGCTTTGTTTGTTCTGCTTTCTGATGCATGCTTTACTTATCGCATTGGCTCACTTTACTTACTGTTTAAAGGCCTAATTAAACAAACTATGTGTTTAGAATTAAACAAAGCATCTACATGTCTTATGTTGAATAACTATGGGCCAGTCTCATGGCTGGGCAGAGAGGGGTGCCTAACACCTTCCCCTTACTGTACTCTTGGCTCCCGTACCCAGAATCTCTATCTGTTTTCCTAGTTTTAATAAACTGGGTGGCGACTCTGTTTTGATGATAACCGCTATCGTGTGGCGATGTTCCTAGCCATGGGAATGTCCATGATTTTGGTTTATGAAGCAAGCAACCAATCGAGCAAACAAACGTGATCAATCTGTTTGGCGATGCCCTGTTTGGGAGGTGTCTACACATCCCCCACTGAGCAAACGGCCAAGGGCTAGTCAAGGGCACCAGATCCTCGGCTGGCGTTCTAATCATTGGTGAAAACTTATGGCACTTCTCACAAATTTTCACATAGACCTTGGCATCCTTCTGCATATGTGGCCACCAATATCCTTGTGTTATTGCCCGATGGGCTATGGATCTGCCTCCTGCATGGCTCCCACAAGTCCCTTCATGAATTTCGGGAAGAAATTTTTGCACCATCTCAGGGTGCACACATAGCAAATATGGTCCAGTAAAGGACTTCCTATACAACTTCCCTTCTGGAGATAGCCAAAACCTAGCAGATTTGGTTTTTATTTTATGAGCTTCCCTCTTATCAGAGGGGAGTGTTTCATCTCGTAAAAACCCCACAATTGGATCCATCCAACTTGGTCCTTGGTTCACATCCAAGACCAATTCTACACTCCTGCCAATGCTCGGCTCAGTCAGATAGTCGACTGCTGCCTTCCGTTTAAGCTCAGTTGGAACAGCTGCAGCCAACCAAGCCAAAGAATCTGTATGAGAATTCTTTCCAGAACTTATCTGCTCGATATATACCTTCTCAAACGTATCAAGCAAATCTTTGGTTGCCTCCACATAGGCTGCCATTTTTTCACTCCGGGCCTCGTACTCCCCAGACAGCTAATTCACCACAAGCTGTGAATCAGAGTACACCCTGATTCATTTTACCTTCAAAGTCTTTGCACTTTTGAGTCCGATCAGGAAAGCCTCATATTCTGCCACGTTGTTCGATGCACTGAAGCCTAGCCAAACAGAAAGCTCAATCATTACTCCTTCAGGGGGAAAAAGCACAATCCCAACCCCTGAACCAGTGTTACAAGCCGAACCATCAACAAATAACGTCCATTCCTGTGGGTCATGTTCGGTTGGGGGTTTGTTTTGCTTTGTGGGTAGCCCAAGTGCCTCCGCCCTTCTCATGGGTGGCTGGTGTAGAGATCCGTATTATTTCATTTTCTTTAGTCGTTTGAATAAGTGGAATATTGTATTTTTGATGTTGTATTGTTGTTTGGAAGTGTTAGTATCAGGTTGGGTTCGTTTCGGTGTCCGTTGGAAAATTCTTTTTTTTTCTGCCCAGCTTGTACCGGTACAGCCTTTTCCCAGTACCGGTACATGATGTCCAGAAGTGGTGTTTTTCGGCATTTAGAAGGCTCTTGAACCGGTACTGGGTGTCGCCCAGTAATGGTACATGCTGTGTTTTCTGCAAATTTTCAGCACGCTTTTTGGACTATTATAAATAGACCCCTTATGTTATTTTCTCACTCCTAGACCTCGAATCAAGCCCTAAAATCGCCTCTCTCCCTTCTCTCTTCAATCCCTCACCCAAATCTTTGGATTTGCACATCAAACACCT
The DNA here is from genome assembly GCA_020567845.1 of Rhododendron henanense subsp. lingbaoense. Classification (NCBI taxonomy): domain Eukaryota; kingdom Viridiplantae; phylum Streptophyta; class Magnoliopsida; order Ericales; family Ericaceae; genus Rhododendron; species Rhododendron henanense. The sequence continues at coordinate 25,958,840 of CM036318.1, forward strand.
CAAAATCTTCAAGATCTATGGGTTGTTCATCCTAATCTCATCCGAAATCAAGGTTATTGCACTCAAAGAGGTAAGAACTCCATCATTTTCGGATTTCTCTCTCTCTCCTCTCAATCACTTGTTGAATCTCACTTATTTCTCTTGATATTGGGAAATCTTGGACCTAGGTCTCGTATTGTAGCTTGGGAGAAGCTAGATCTTGGTGTTTCAAGCTTGGGTTACTTAGGGTTTTGCTCAAAATCCATTGTGGTTGGGATTTCTTACTCTTGTTATGAGTTTATGTGATGTTTATGTGCCTAGATCGTGCTTTATTTCGTGCTTGAGGTTGGGTTTTGTGTTTCGATCGAATCTGGAAATTTCTTCCCGTTTTCTGAGTTTCAGCCAACTTCAAACGGCCATAACTCCTTCGTCCAATGTCCGTTTCATGCAAATTTTATGTTGATTCGATGGTCTTGAAGTCAGCTTGCATTTGCCACTAGAATCACCTTAGAACTCTTAGTACCCTGAAAGTTATGACCATTCAAGTAGAGGTGTGTCAATCTGCCAATGTCTGTTGGCTATTCCTAAGTTGTTTTCGTTCCGTGCTATGACTCCCCACATGATCACGATATGTTCAAGTCACTCTCGAGTATGATTGATTGTGTCCTAATGGTTTGTTGTTCGATCGTGTCCCTTAGCACTCGTTAGAGTATAACATTAGTATCGTTGGCTGGAGAACATACCGCGAGGTTGATAGGAGTACCGTGGACAACAAGGGGTAATGTGGTGAGTGTTATGGGTAGGCATGAGTTTGTCTAGTGGTCCGACGAGGAGTATTGAGACTCGTATCCTCGTGCCTCGTCTTCTTGAGCTCCTTTGACTCCTTTGGCGCTCATTCTATATGATTTCCGTTTAGAACCTAGTCGGGGGTGTGTCGTGGAGTCTTTGTGGGTTCGGTGCATGGCATAGGGCATCGTGATAGATTTAGAGGACTAACGTGGACTTAAGCTATGTGTCAATGTACAATGATGTGTGTTTATAAGTTTGTAATCCATTGAGTGTTGATAAATGAAAGAATGTGAAATTGAGAAATGTTGTCTTTTGAATATGGATTGGTATTGCTTGTGTGTATGTATGAGTTGATAATTTTGAATTGAGGGTCCTGCAACGCAAGGTGTGGAAATGCGGTGACTCTAGAGGGCCCGTTACGCAAGGTGTGGTAAGACGAAAACCCGGGTAGAAGGAGAGAATTCCCTGTAACGCAAGGTGTGGGATTACAGTTGAATGTCTCTCTTGATGAATGAAGTTATGATTGATTATGAAAGTTCATGTTGTTGTTGTTGTTGTTTGGGCTGTGATGTGCCTGAGATTGTAACTGTTGAAAAAGGGAATGAACATTGATTTCATCAAAGTTTTGTAAAGAAAGGAATTTGGTTTTGAAAAAAGATTTTTATGAAAATCCTCCGGCTATTCTTGAGCGAATCAACGGTTTCCGGTATTTGGGCACAAATCAACGGACTCCGACTATTCAAGCTCGAATCAACGGAGCGTGACCCGTAAAAGTCGAGAGTTTTCTCAAAACTATTTTGGTAACCAAAAAGGGATGTTTTATGAAAATGGGCTTAATAACGAATGGTAAGAAATGAGGAAGCAAACTGTGGTGTTCTTTGAGGAGTCCTTAAATGGCTTGAGAACTTGTTGGAGGTTGTTTAGATTGATGTGTGCCTAATGCTATCCCTAGCTTAATGTACGAATGGTTAAGGAAGTCTTTAAGAGGTAGAGAATCCCAGAGTCTTAGTTTATCGGCTCGCTGTGGTGCCCCCTTTGTATTTCATATCCATTTATTGGAACTTACTTATTCTAGATGCACACCTCATCACATTTTCATATAACTTGTGTAAAGATTTCTCTACTGGGCTAGTGTAGCTCAACAAAATCCTTCTTTTCAGGTTCAAGTGCTGGGCAGTAGCTTGCATTGCATCGTGTGCTCAATGTGGAAGATATTTTTCTTTGGAAGCTAGCTTCATTCCTTACTTAATCGTTTTGTAATGATCACCCTTTTGTTAAAGATGGTTTTGTAACTAAAAACTTTTTTGACTTTCCAAACCGCTTGTAATCCAATAACTTGTACTTAAGTTAATTTGGGACGTGGTGCCACGGATGTAAATTTTCTAAACTTGGGGACTTTGTTTGTAAATTAAATAGGTGGAAGACTCTTTTGGATATTATCTATGATATGCGAGAGACTTTTATTAATAATGGATTATTTATTTATGTTGAAAATCGAGGGCGTGACAGCTGGGGCGCTACTGCAGGAGAAAACTCCGACACAAAATCAGCCAACACTTGGCCCTTTATTGCAGTGCGTGGCTGGAAGTCAATATCATATTGGCTTAACTCAACGAGCCAAGTTGAGATCCGTCCAGAGAAGTCTACTTTTCGTAGTAGTGACTTCAGTGGGAACTCAGTATAAACCACAACCTTGTGGCTCTGGAAGTAATGAGGTAACTTCCTTGTGGCTGTCCTTAATGCAAGGACCAGTTTCTCAAGGGGCAGATATCTTGTTTCTACGTCCAGCAACGTTTTACTCACATAATATATGGGGATTTGCTCGGACCCCTTATTTCTCAACAGAACTGCACTCACAGCATGTTCAAATACTGCCAAATACAAAACTAAAGACTCACCCGGCTCTGGTGTTGACAGAAGTGGAGCTTCTGCTAGATACTCCTTTAATCCTGGAAGGCTTGCTCGCACCCTGCTCCCCATTCATATCCTTCCCTCTTCTTTAACAGCTGGAAAAAGGGCTCCAGGGCCTACACTTATCACTTGATCAGCTGATGAATCTATTAAGGGCTGCTACCATTCAAATTAACCTTTGGACCTCGTTCGTTGTCTTAGGGCTCTGTAGCCTCTGTAAGGCTGTTATTTGATCAGGATTTGCCTCAATCCCTCTTATGGTCACAAGGTGGCCTAGGAACTTCCCAGAACCAACTCCGAACGCACACTTCGAGGCATTGAGTTTTAGTTTGTACTTTCTTAGGATCTCGAAGGCCTCTTTCAAATCCGTGATGTGTCCCTGTCTGGTTTTACTCTTCACCACCATATCATCTATGTAAACCTCCATAGTTTTGCCAAGGAGCTTTCTAAATATGATGGTTGCGAGTCTCTGATATGTTGCCCCTGCATTTCTTAGCCCAAAGGGCATGACACTATAACAGTACAACCCTTGTGGTGTAATGAAAGAAGTCTTCTCTTGATCAGGCCCAAACATGGCAATCTGATGATATCCCCGATATGCCGAGGAAACTCATCCGTTAGTATCCAGCAGTTGCATCTACTAACTAGTCAATCCTGGGAAGAAGGAAGCTGTTCTTTGGACATGCCTTGTTCAAGTCTGTGAAATCCACACAGACACGCCACTTCCCGTTCGTCTTTTTCACTACCATAGTGTTGGACAGCCACTCCGGATAGTAAACTTCTCGTATTGCTTTGGCTTCCAGCAAATGATCTACCTCTTCGATAACAACATCAACATGCTGTACGGCTGCCCTTCTCTTCTTCTGAATAACTAGCTTATGTTGAGGATCAACATTTAAGTGGTGGCAAATCACGTCTGCATCTACTCCGGGCATCTCCTTTGGTACCCATGCAAACACGTCAACATGTTCTTTCAAGAAACCCACCAATTCAGCTTCCTCTTCTGCTGGTAGTGATTCCCCAATTAGAAAATACCTTTCAGGATCAGTCTCGTTGATCTGTATTTTCTTTAGGCCTTCCACTACTCTTTCTGTTGGGTTTCTTTCGACGTCCTTGATAGTCGATTGATCCGGTATTTCCACTGTATGAACATGGTGGGCCTTTGGGACTTTCTTGATAATGGAAATCAAGCACTGTTGTGCTATTTTTTGATTACCTTTAATCTTCTCAACCCCATTAGATCCTGGGAATTTCACCATCTGGTGATAAGTAGAGGAAACAGCCGTCATTTTATGCAACCAGGTCCTACCTATAATCGCATTATAGGAGGATGGGACATCCACTACCAGAAAGTCAGTCCTTAAAACCACTGATCCTGCCCGAACAAGCAGTGTCACCTTCCCAAAGGGCCAAACTGCTCCTACACCAAACCCAACCAAGGGTGTTGTTGATTGCTCCAGGTCTACCTGAGCCAATCCCAATTTCTTAAAGGCATCATAATACAGAACCTCTGTACAACTCCCTGAATACACTAGGATTCTCTCAATGTCATACTCCCCAATTCGTAGGGTTATGACCAAAGCATCATTATGGGGTACTTGGACTTCTCCCAAATCCTCATCTGTAAAAACTATGCCCTCGTTGCATATGTCGTTTTCTTGCCCTCTCTTGTTTCCCAACCACATAACATGTTGGTCGTGCTTGACTTGCCTTTGGAGCGGCCTAACCTCATTTCTCGTATAAGGCATGGCCAATCCATGTATCATATGGATTATCCCTTTAGGATTCTGCTCGTAATCGATCTCCATGGCTTTCCCTTTGTCTTTGGGGTCTTCCTGAATGAATTCCTTGAGGTAGCCTCGAGAGACTAAATCATCAAGGTGCCTCTTGAACATCTCACAGTCTTCAGTCATGTGGCCCCAATCCTTATGGTAGCTACAGTGCTGACTTGTAGCACGTTTTGCATCCTTATCTCCTCCTAGACTTGGGGGCCACTTGAAGTAAGGCTGATTCTTTATTCGATAAAGAATCCTATAAATGGGTTCCTTCCAAACCGTGGTAATTGAAAAGGACTTGGGATCAGGTGCTTGCTTTTCTTTATATGGCTCTTTCTTAGTCTGTTCGTACTCTTTCCTCTCCCAATAAGTCTTGGGCTCTGGTTTATCCACTTTCTTGGCTGGTGTCTTTGGCTGTTCGGCGACGACCTTGCCATCCTCTCGGAGTATGTCATCCTCCATTTTGGCATGTTGCTCAATTCGCTCCATTAGCCTAGCCAACGTTGCTATAGGATGCATGTTCAATGACCGGCGTAGCTCTCCCTGAACAGGCAGGCCAGTCTTGAATGTAGCAATCGCATACTCCTCGCTGCAACTGTCAATCTCGTTGAAAGTTTCCCAATATTTTTTAGCGTATTCTCTGATCAGCTCGCTTTCCTCCTGCTTCATCATGGAGAGGCTTTCAAATGTTTTGGGGGCCCTTCTGCTCGTCAAAAACTGAGCAGTGAACTCCTCAGCCAACTGCGTCCATCCTCGTATGAAGAGTGGTCCCAACTTATGGAACCAAGATAAAGCTACCTTCCCCAAACTAGATGGGAACATCTTGCACATGATGGCATCATCCCCATCATGCATGAACATAGCTTGCTGGTAATGTTGTATGTGAGCAATGGGATCCGCATTTGTCTCGTAAAGAACGAACGCACCGTGCTTCACTCTGCTTGGCAATTGTGCGTCCTGTAACTTCCTTGCAAACAGGGAAGCTACTATGTTACTTAGGGCTTTCCTTGCTGCTTCTCGTGTAGTCATGGTCCCATCCTCGCGTTCCTTAGTTCTATGGGCCCCAGCCCTGTTCCAATCGGTATCAGGTCTCTCGTACCTGTCCCTATGGTGTTTCCTAGTATCTTTCTCGAATGAGGACCTTCGGCTCCTGCTTCTCCTTTTTCGTGGAGAAGCCCTTCGCCTACTTGGACTCCTGCTCGGACTCATGCTCCTTCTTTTTCGTGAAGAAGCTCTCTTCCATCTTGGGGTAGGACTCTTACTCCTGCTCCTTCTATGTGAAGGAGCTTCTTTGTACTTTACCATAGCCCTTTTATCTCCTCTGGAATTTCTTCGTGAAAGTCTAGAATCCTCAGAGTGCACTCGGATCCGTTCTAACTCTCGGATCTCATGTTCTCGTCTCTTGATTAATCAAGCAAACTCCTCGATTTCCTGCCTCTTTTTATCGAGGATGTCTTCATTGTTTTGCACACTCCTAGAATGTGCAACTGACTCTCCTATACGGTGGGATTTGCTCCTTCTCGTGGAGCCTGTGGCTGTCCTGCCCTCCTTATTCTTGGAGTCATCTTGGATGGTCAGGGGGTCGTCTTTGCTTGTTGTCCTCCTGCCATGTCCGCCAGTAGGCTTTTTCAAAGCACCTGGTGGGGATTTATCTCCTCCCCCACTCAACTGGTCCTTTGGATTATGTGGTGTAACTGGATCTACTTCCACCATGGTTGTATTTCAAAGGGAACTCTTTCATTTCCCACAGACGGTGCCAATTGTAGGTGGAAAAAAACAAACAGTACCTAGAACAGCACTGGACTGCAACGGCTCCACGTGCTATTCGATCGGAACCCTAGTTGCCTTCGCCGGAACCTGATCTGCAAAATAGACAAGGGATGAGCGCACCTTTGCCTCTCGTGGCAAAGGCCCTTCGATGCCTAAGTTAGTTTCTCGTACTGTATCAAACCCTAATTATCAGTAGGAAAGTGTGAAATGAGTGCAACTTATTGCGTACCTTTTGCCTCTGGGTTTACCTTGTATTTATAGATATGAGCATGCTTGCTTTCCAAGCATCCTTGCTGCTATAGGTTTCCTACCTCGTACAGGAAACCTAGCCTTTCGGGGATCCTCTTTCCTAATCAGCCGAGATCCCACACTCATAGGGGTTCTTTTCCCTATCGAACTCGTTCCTCACTAGGACTGTCTTCTTACTTATCCTAACCGGATATTGGGTTCTTCTTCTAGAACAATCTTACCACCTTATCACTTAAGACTATCTTTTTCAGAAATCTCCCTCTGTTTGGCCCTCTCATTGCCGAGAAATCTCCCTCTGTTTGGCCCTCTCATTACCGAACAGACTGCATGAATCAATGACTTCTCATGTCCTTGGTCCCTCTCTGCCGAATAGACCGCATGGTCCAATGACTCCTCATATCATTGGACCTAATCGCCGTCCACCGTCTTTCACGGCGTCTTACTTTAATTTATTGATTACATGGGCCCCGTATATCACGTGTTCGGCTACTAGATCTACCTGTTCGGGAATACCTCCCTACATATGTTATTTGGTTGAAAATGACTACTTGCATCAGATGTATAATTTTCGCTGTTAGAGGACTCTATATACTGAAATAATTTTAATGGAACTGGGGAACAGGTTTGTATTTTAGTTTGTCTATGTTACCGTCCCTGAAATCCTTGACTTCCTATAAGAAGACCTTTGACTCTTAGACGTGGGAATTATCTCGGTTGTAAGTTTGTAACACTGTTGGTTGTTACATAGACATTAACCATAATTTTTTTATATTCATGTGCCTCATCCAGTGCTATGGGAAGTCAAGATGTATCTTAAATGCATCTTGCAACATCAAGTTATATATGTCAGTTCCCTTAGAGCTGAATAAGCTAAACTTGTTTAGGCTTATACTGTCCAAAGTTATCGAGTTAGTCAATGGCTCATCATAAGCTATACATATGATTTTCCTTGAACCAATACAAGCTAAACTTGCTTTTGTTTTGTGCAGCTGTGAATTGTCGAGTAGGGAAATAGTCATCATATAGGTTGTCTAGGTACAAGTATACTGATTAACTATACTCGAGCTTTATCTACATAGATTGCAGCAAAGAAGTAAGAATTTAAGAAATTGTTTGAGTGATACTTATGCCGTTTCCAAGTTTTTACCGGCTCAAATCATGAATGGGGAAAGTTCTTGTTGTTAGAGAAAGAAGGAAAAGTGTATAGGGTGTTAACTAACCCTAACACAAGTGAGCTTTATTTATATTATGTGGTGACTAGTTACATAACATAAGCAACCAATGTGGGACTAAGTCCAACTCTATTCTAACACTCCCCCTCAAGCTGGAGAATAAATATCACAAAATCCCAGCTTGTTACGTAACAACTCTAAACGTGGTTTAAATAAAGGTTTGGTGAAGATATCTGCCAACTGAGCTCCCGTAGACACGAAAGGGGTAGCCAACACGCCACTATCTATCTTCTCCCGAACAATATGACAATCTACCTCGATGTGTTTGGTTCTCTCATGAAATACCGGATTCGAAGCGATATGTATTGCTGCCTGATTATCACAATACATAGGAATAGGTAACTGTACACCAAGCCCCAACTCCTCGAGCAAAGCTCTCAACCATACAACCTCGCATGTAGTATGAGCCATGGCACGATACTCTGCTTCAGCACTGGATCGAGCAACCACAGTTTGTTTCTTACTCTTCCAAGTAACTAAGTTTCCACCAACAAAAGTACAGTACCCAGTTGTGGACCGTCTATCAGATGGTGATCCTGCCCAATCAGCGTCGGTAAAGGCTTCAACACGTAAATGACCATTTGAACGATAAAACAAGCCACGTCCAGGATGAGCCTTAAGATACTTCACAATACGAAGACAAGCTTCCCAATGTGGAAAACGAGGGGCTGACATGAATTGACTTACCATACTGACAGCAAATGAGATACCAGGCCGTGTGTTGGTGAGATAATTCAGCTTGCCTACCAAGCGACGATAACGGTCTGGATGAGGAAATATCTCCCCCTGATCAACACACAATTTGACGTTTGGATCCATAGGAGTCTCCGCAGGCTTTGCTCCCAATAAACCAGTCTCCTCTAGAATATCTAGCGTATACTTTCTTTGAGATAGACTGATCCCTTCCTTGGATCTTGCTACCTCAATACCCAAGAAATATCGTAGCTTACCCAAATCTTTGGTGTGAAACTGACGCTGTAAGAACTGTTTCAGCTCATCAATACCTTTCTGATCATCCCCAGTAATAATGATATCATCCACATACACAATCAACACTACTCTTCCCCGATCTGACTGAATGGAGAAGACAGAATGATCAGAATGAGAGCGACGCATACCAAACTTCAACACAGCATCACTAAACCTGCCAAACCACGCTCGAGGGGACTGCTTAAGACCATAGAGGGCTTTGCGAAGGCGACACACCTGAGAACGCTCTCCCTGAGCAACAAACCCAGGAGGTTGCTCCATATACACCTCCTCGAGCAGGTCACCGTGTAGAAATGCATTCTTGACATCCAACTGAAACAAGGGCCAACCAAGATTGGCAGCCATAGAAATAAGAATGCGAACAGAGTTAATCTTGGCCACCGGAGAGAAAGTCTCAACATAATCAATGCCATACGTCTGGGTATAGCCTTTGGCCACAAGACGGGCCTTGTACCGTTCTACTGTGCCATCCGGATTATATTTGACGGTAAATACCCACCGACATCCAACGGTAGACTTTCCTGGCGGAAGAGAAACCAACTCCCAAGTGCCATTGTCATAAAGAGCAGACATCTCAGCCTCCATAGCTGTCCGCCACTCAGAAACAGATAAGGCCTCCTGAACAGTGTTAGGAACAAAAATAGACGAAACAGAAGTAGTAAAAGCACGAAGAGACGGAGACAGGTGATCATAGGAAACAAACTGAGCAATAGGATGAGATGTGTAAGACCGAATACCTTTGTGAAGAGCTATAGGAAGACCAGGTGATGGCGGAGGGGGAGGTGGAGGTGGAGGTGGGGGTGGAGGTGAAGGTGCAACCGGATCTTGGGACGGAGGAGGCGTGGTGGCTGGTACTTGTGGGGCTGTTAATACGTTTTGCTGATGAACATACACCTGCAAGGGAGGACTAGATGGTACACAAATTGGAAATACAGACTCAGACTCAGGAAGGTCAACTAGAGTATTGTGACCTGAGTAAAAGGGCAATGATTCATTAAATGTGACATCAGCACAAACAAAATGACGACGAAGAGATGGTGAGTAACACTTATACCCTTTCTGAGTGCGCGAATACCCCAAAAAAATACACCGAATTGACCGTGGATCAAGTTTGTCCCGGTCAGGATCCAGAGCATGAACATAACAAATGCACCCGAACACTCGTAAGGGTAATGAGTGGAGAGGGCGACCAGAAAATAAAACTGTATGGGGTATTTGACCACCTAGAACGCTAGATGGCATACGATTAATCAAGTAACATGCTGTAAGAACAGCATAACTCCAGTAAGACTTAGGAACTTGCATTTGAAATAATAGAGCATGCATAACCTCTGATAAATGCCTAATCTTGCGTTCGGCAACTCCATTTTGTTGTGGAGTTCGAGCGCAAGAAGATTGGTGAATTATACCATGGTCATCAAAAAACTTAGAAAGAGAATTATGAAAATATTCACCTGCATTGTCAGAACGAAACATACGAATGCAAGTATCAAACTGAGTTTTGATTTCCATATAAAATGACTTAAAGATAGAAGACAACTCTGACCGCTCTTTCATGAGATAAAGATACGTAACACGAGAATAATCATCGACAAAAATTACATAATACTGAAAGCCAAAAACATTAGGAACACGCATTGGACCCCAAATATCAGAATGAACTAAGTGAAAAAGGACGGGATACGCGACTCTCAACCCTAGGATAAAAACACACTCTATGATGTTTACTAAACTCACAGACTTCACAGGGCAAAGCATCAACACGGCTACATGAAGGTACTAGCCGTTTAAGATTCTGAAGGGATGGATGACCAAGTCGACAATGATGTTGATAGGGTGACACAGAAGACTGAAGGGCAACAGAGCTAGGGTGAACATTGTCGATAAAGTAATACAGACCACCACGCTCAGTACCACCACCAATTTTTCGCCCGGTCTTAAGATCCTGAAACACACAACCATCAGGAAGAAATGTGACAGAGCAATTTAAAGATTTAGTAAGTTTACTAACAGACATAAGATTTAATGGAAAACGAGGAACGTGCAATACGGAATTCAAAGTCAAAGAAGAAGTAACAGAAACTGAACCCAAACCAGTAATATCAGTGGTAGAACCATCAGCTAAGGTAACACGAGATGGTTTATCAATAGACTGATGGCCAGAAAGAATAGTAGAATTACCAGTTATATGATCAGATGCACCAGAATCAATAACCCAAGGAACAGAAAAATGAGAAGTTGGAATACAAGCACTAGAAGAACCTGTCTGAGATAGCGTAGCAATGGAGGAACTTGTCTGAAATGACACAAGGCGTTGGTACTCCTCCACAGAAATAGTCACCATAGCAGTGGAGCGTGCAACCTACCCAATATCCTCGGAAGAAGTAACCCAATAAGCCTGAGAAAAACCATGTAGGTCATAGCAATGCTCCACTGTATGATTATTTCCCCCACAATAAGTACAAAGTCTAGAACCACAGCCTCGACTATGGCCACCTCTCCTTGACATGCGACCCGTACGACTAAATCCACAACGACCAGAATCATGACCACCAAAAATACGGTCAAAACGACCACTGTACCCATAATCACGACCGCGACAAAAGCCACGGCTAAATGAAGAACCAAAATCACCAGAATCAGCGGAAGTAGAATCAAAACCAGATTTCATTGCAAACAAATCACCGTACAATGAGAGACAACTAGTTAACTACCGATAGATCAACCAACCAAATACTCCACCAACAAACTGCCAATAAACAAGAAATAAGGAACTGATTGACCGACTAACAACCAAGGGCACGACAACGCATGCATCTAACTACTTCAACAAAACCAAAGTAGCCACCGAACAACATAATCCTAATATCGAGCAACAACCAAGAGCTCATATGTCAACATAGACCAAATAACTCAACACAATTCAACAACTGAAATCAGACTTCAACATACCCAAATTACCATCTATTGGAGAGGATAAACGGTAGATTATTCGCATATGCAAATAACCGAAATCCAAATCCAAGTAAACTGTAGATCGACCAAAAATCCAAAATTACCAGAACAATCAATGCATAAGAGTGACGGAACGGTACCAAACAGCGATGAACAGTAACAACAGTGAATAGTAATCGGGTGAACAATAGCACGGTGAACAATACGTCGTGAACAGTAGCATGGTGAACAGTGCGTCGGTGAACAGTACGGAGGTGAACAGTAGTGTCGGTGAACAGTATCTGTGAACTAGGATTAGGTTAGGGTTAAGGCAGAGGCTAGGATTAGGATTGTGATTTTAGGGATTATGTACAGAGGTTAGGGTTTAGGCTAGGATTGTGGTGGTTTAGGATTAAGGTTAAGAACCTGGCTTTGATACCATGTTGTTAGAGAAAGAAGGAAAAGTGTATAGGGTGTTAACTAACCCTAACACAAGTGAGCTTTATTTATATTATGTGGCGACTAGTTACATAACATAAGCAACCAATGTGGGACTAAGTCCAACTTTATTCTAACAGTTCTAACCGGGCTATGATCCTCTTTTAAATTTTGTTTGTGCCTATTTTTGACATCAGGAAAATATTGAAATTTCAAAGCTCCAATCTTGTTACCGAAGCAGAAGGGAAGTAAGAGGTGGTAGGAGGTGGTCTTTGAGCAATAGTGCAAGGATGGGACACTGATGGGGGCCATTTCCCTCCTCTAAAATTCAAGAGCCCCCCGTATTAGATTGGATAGTGAGAAGTATGTAGCTTTAGTTCTCTGGCTAGCATTATGTTCCTGTTAAGTTGCCAGTTGTCCCAAAAGCTTGCTCTTAGGAAATGGGCCACCAATGCATATCAAGCTATTTAACACCCTCCCTCACGTGCAACCCTGTCTTGCACGTGGAGATGCAAATTCTCATAGATAGTGCGAAACAGAATGCAAATGGGGAACAAATGCTAGCAAAGAGACTTGAACCCAAGACTTCTCCAAACCAGAGTTATGATTCCATGTTAAGTTATCACTTACGAGTCGTTCAAAAAGAAGCAATAGTCATATTTATATTACATTTTTGCCCATTGTTATACTACTTAAATGATAAGTAAATTTATTTTATTTTTGACTTTTGAGCTTTCTATCTTGTTGATAGAGCGGTGGCTATTGTGTGTGTCCTCACTCGTTAATGACTTGTTCAATTATAGATAATGGACAAACGCAAGACAAGCACCTTTTGCAACTGCTCTCTGGAATTATACAATGGGTCAGTCCACCTGATGCCATTGCAAACGCTATTGAATGTGAAAAAGCGAAAGGTTCTATTCCTGCAATTGCTTCTCTCTCTCTCTCTCTCTCTCTCTCTCTCTCTCTCTCTCTCAGACTTTTTATGCATTGTTTGATGCCTCATCTGTTATTTGGCTGTGTTCAATGAGATGCTTGATGGTTGTCGTGCACTCTTAGCCATAGCAACTGTAACAATGCCTCTTGTGTTTGACCAATTGTTGAAGTCCATAAGGTCATTTATATGATATTTCATTGTGTTCTTCATGATTATTGAGTATGTTATGTTTAATGAAGGTCAAAATTATATTTAGTAATTGCTTTTTTGCATGCGGCTCTCGAAAGCTGACTTTTTTTTGCTTGATGTTCAGCCCATTTGGTAGCCTGTTGTCTGCCTTGACGTGTAAAGTTGTTAAAGTCCTTATGGTTAATTTTACCGTAGAGGAGACATGGAGTTGGGTGGCATGGGATATCTTATTAGATACTTGGACTGCAGTTCTCATGGTATGTGTTTCTGTCGACTTCTAATGTGGATTGGATATGATTTCACACGTGCAGGAGGTCACTTATCTATTATTTTTTTTCCTATGTACTTGTGATAGTCCTAGATCTTAGCATATTGTATTTATGGTTTGGCCCTCATTCTTTGTCACCACCATTTCTGGGGTTTGTAAATTTTCGTAATCATTATGCTTTGTTTGGTTTGTGTTTTGAAAAGTTTTTTGAAAAATAATAGGGGTAATAAGTGGAAAAAGATAGAGAGAGAAATGTTGGAAGTAGAGAGAATCTAGGGGAAATCTATGAGGAATTTTTTGAAAAGTTCTTTTTGAAAATGGAAGAGAACAAGGCATAAGACTTTTTTATGCACACGCTGAGGTTTGAGCGCATTGAGATACTTCTGAAATATGCCTTTCTTCGAGGATTGTTATGTGATGTTCCAGCTACTGAACTAGAGAACTTGTTCCATACATTAACAGCCAGCGGATAACACCGGTCTGAAGCTTCCACCAGAAGGGGTCAATGCTGCAACCAATCTATTTGCCTTGATTGTAGAGTCTGAATTAAAGGGTAATTCTGATATCTTCACATCATGTTGCTTTTCTGTTGCTCGATTGGCAAGTTTTCGGTTAATTAATCGGCTTATAACATGATCTGATGTTATAGCGGCTCCAGCATTGGCCTTCATTGATGAGAGTGAATCTGAATACCTACAGGCTTCTATAACTGGTATGCCACTACGCCATTTTTATGGTGTATTGAATTTCTTTTCTATCACCTTTCTCGCTTACATAGTCATGAATCATGTTTTTGTAGTTACCATCTTTGTTTCAATAATTGATCTGTTTTCTTTGCAGGCATGGATGCAAGGTTAATTTCTTATGGTCTTATTGCCTGAGCAGCAATTGATGCCACCATTCCTTTACTCACGAGATTATTCTCTGAGCGTTTTGCAAGGCTTCATGAGGTACTTTTTTGTTTCCTCTACCAAAGACAAGAAATCTTAGTTAAATCTGGTGCTTCTTGGTGGATATGATGAGTTATTTTGTACGTCCTCAATGGCAATATTGTGCAAGGGTGGATTTTTTTGGGATTGTGCAACTCTTGCAGAGAATGCAAGAGTTTTTGAGAATATGAGGTCCAGGATTTGGGAGTTTAAGATTTAGAAGGTTCAAGGAAAAGATTTAATACTTGTTTTCCACCTTCTTGCAAGGGGATACCCTTATCCTTTATTAATAAGGATTGGAAGGCAGTATGTGAGATGTAGTTTTGTTTTGTTTCCACCCCCCCCCCCCCCCCCCCCCCCCCATATTTTCTTTCTTTTTGGGAGGATTTCGTGTACTCCTTTGTGCACCAAATGTGCTTTTTCTTATTGTTCGTAATATAGAAAATTGTTGTGTATACAAATGGAAATCATAAATGAATTCGTGGCTATAGGCTTTCATGGTAAGTAGCTTTCAGACCACTTCGTAAAGATATCCATGTCCCATGTTTTGCACATTTCTTGTTTAATACTAGGTGGCCTTTAAGGAGGGTCTGATCTTTATTTCTACTGTTTTTGCAGGGAAGAGGCACAAAAGATCCCACAGAAACTCTGGAAGAGCTTTACTCACTGTTACTGCTAATGGGCCACATTCTTGCAGATGAAGGGGAGGGAGAAATGCCTTTGGTATTGATTTATTTTTCCCATCTTGCTACTATTGCCATCTCGATTTTCCTCTTAGAAACCATGTTGGGTAATTCTACTTATCTATCTGTTCTGAAATTTAAATATCTTAAAACATTCAACCCGAATCCAATTGGCAATGTATAGAGACGTCGCCTAGGCTCATAGTCTAGTTTTGAAGGTATTAAATAATCCTTGAGAGACGAGATCTATCAGTCCTCACGTTCAACCCCTGTCTCAAATATGGAGAGGTAAAACAAAAGATCCATAACATAGGGTCACAAAGGAACAAGGTGCACTTAATGCACAAACAAGGGGACAATCAATCAACAGAGTTTTAAAGCGTCCAAAGGCCTAGCTCCAATACTATGATAAAGCAACCAACTCAAATATATTGGAAATGAGTGAGAGGCCGCCCAAGCTCATATACTAGTTATGCAGGTAATAAATAATCTGTGTTAGACAAGCTCTAACAAGATAGTGCTTATCTCAAGTTTTTCACATTCAATGTCCATGACATTCTGGTCTGGCAATTGCAAATTTATACTATGTGGTATTTGGAATGCTTCAAAAAATCGAACCATATTGGCTTTGTCATATGTATATTACAAGTTCACTGGTAGCTACTAACGTACCAATACCACATGCATCTAACTGGTGTTATTTCACAGCTGCGTGGGGCTTATTATTTGCTAGCTTCCAAGTCAACATTTACTTAGTCCGTCCCAAATTCTTGATCCATCTTCCCATTTTGGGATGTCCCAAATTGTTTGTCCTCTTAAAAATTCACAACTGAAAATCTTTATTTTTTTTCAGAAGTATCCCTCACAAATGGATATGAATGTTGTAAAACTTGCAAGGGTTATGTGCTGTGCACCCTATAGTCGCAGATGCTCAACCACCTAAGATGAATCAATAGGCTCTTGTATGTAATTATTCTTGTTGATTTAGTTATTTTGTTTATCGATTGTCATGTCTTTGTATCTCCCTACTTATCTATGAGTGTCAAACATCAATGATGCATCTAATTATGGTTCTTAGCTTTTTCCTATTCTCATAACTTAAATCTTATAGTTATCAATCTAATACCTTAGAAGTCAGCTTAAGATCTTCTCCAATGGGCTCCTGAAATGACTCCTAAGTGAGGATTCCATATGACACGAATAGTCCGCATTTATTTTTCAATTTGGTCTGCATGGGCTCTCCATACAAGCTCTGAAGCATAGCTTCCAATTTTTGGCTGCCAAAGATTGGGTTACACCAGCCATATATTTAGGGCTGGAAAGAAAGAGAGAGGGAGAGTTTAAGAGAGATAGGGTAGGGGTACCTTCACTTTTTACATTCTATATGTATTATGTACGAATTTATACACTTCTAACACACTTTTGCTACTCCATTACCAGATGATTACAAATCCTTTTTACAAAAAATAGGTACCAATATCATCACTTTCTGTCACATAACACAGTAAAGGAGCCAAATTTGGCCATCATATTGGAGATGCTGGAGTATATTCTGGTTGTGAATTCACTGAATTGGTAATGTAAAGCCATTGTGCACATATTCCAATTTGTTGCTTTACAGAAACAACTCTCATTGTTGATGAAATTGTATGATATTCAGGTTCCAAATGCCATCCAAACTCATTTTGTGGACTCCATGGAAATACAAAAACATCTTGTCATTGTACTTTCTAGGTAAGGTTTGGAAGATCTTTTATTTTGAATTTTTATCTTTATTACTGAAACAATAGATCTAATATTTGGAGTAGGTTACCAGCTTGAACTTGTTCTGGCCACAGTTGTATCGGAGACAACAAGCAAAAAAATAGCTTCATGTGATATGTGTAGCAACGTAGCCATACGATCTGTTATTTATAGGATTGTCTCTTTAATTGTCATATGTTCCCAAATTATGTCCATTGTTTCAACAATCCCATTAGACACAATGGTTTGCATGCTTTCTTAGCTGAGTTGTAGTGTCTAGCCAATTTAACAAGGTTCAAGCATTTAAGAATCTCCAAATACTAAATCCAACCTCTTTTTTTTTTATAGGCAATACTAAATCCAACCTTAAAGTTTAGCGCACAAGGACAAAACCAATATTACTTCTATGAAGATAGCTAACCGAAATTAATAAAGAACCTTGAACCAACTGTAGACACCCCAATTTGGACTCTTCGAATTTCCTTAATTTGTGGCCCTGAGGCTCCCCGATGATGATTTCGGATTAAAACAAGCCTTGTACCAATCGAAACTTTGCTCCTTGTAGGATTTGAACAAGGAAAATAAATGGTCAAAATCATTCCCAAGCGCTTGGAAGCAGTCCCAAGCGCTCAAAACTATTTTTCAAAACCACTGGCCTGGCTCACTCTCGAGCGCTCGAGAGTGAAGTCCCAAGCGCTCGAGACCACTCTCAAGCGCTCGAGTCTTCTGTGCTGCCCAATGGATGGCAAGGCTTCCCACTACCCATGCAATCCATCATGACAGTCATCTTGAGCCGGCTGAGGTTTGAGTCAACACTCAACCTCAGTCAGAGAAAATCAGGCCAAGAGATTTTCCCCTAAAAAAAAAACATTTTATTCAAATTCATTTGATTTTGCAAACCATAGGTTATGTGGCTTATATATATACCTGGTTTTTCAGCTGAGAGGAGGACGAAATCTCTCTCTCTCTCTAAACCCCCCACTCTCCTCTCTCTCTTGTTCAAAGAAAAGTCTTTCAAACTCAAACTTATTTTCCAACAACAAAGCTTTTTTTTTAAAGACATCAAGGGAAATGCAGGAAATCCAGGACACAACTGGTTACTGATTTCCTGCATTTTTCTCTCTGCATTCATCTTTCAAAGACATCCAAGGAGCAAAGTGTCAAGTGAAGGTAGAAATCTTTACCTTCAATCTCAAACAAAGGGGCTGTTTTTCCCTTCTGAGGGGGGTCTCTCAGCCTGTCCCAGTCTTCAATACTGGGTGCATGGTTGGGAGACCTTAGTGTAAAAACAAGAGCAAAGGGTTCACAAAAGCGTTTTCTTAAAACCCTTACTGGAAACACTCTCGAGCGCTCGAGAGTGCTCCCGAGCGCTCGGGACCGTTTCCAGTCCCATGCATGGCATTTTGGGTAAGCAATAGGCTGGGGGTGAGGTGCGCTTTCAAATAAAATGGTTTTATTCTGGCATGCAGACATAGAAAATCATTTTTCCTAAAACAGAAGTGTTTCTTACAAATTTCAAGTAAGAACAAGGTTTTCCAAGGTTAAAAATAAGATTTTCTCTTGTTAAAGACCTAGACAATTGTGTCTGCATGATAAAATGATGTCATTTTCCATTTGAGAGTAAGCTGACACGCAGCTCACTCCCAAGCGCTCGAAACCACTCCCGAGCGCTCGAAACCACTCCCGAGCGCTCGGGAGTGCATGCATGCCACTGCATTCCATTTTCCCCCCAGTTTGCTATATTTTCTAACTTTCTACATGCATAAATGTATCCATTTGCTCTTTTAAAGTTGTAGATCTAATTTTGTTGAGGCAGGGATGCATGATCTGAGGGATTGAGGGCCTATCTCAGTCTTTCAAGTCCTCTGCTGAGCCAGTGATATACTTAAAGGCATTTCAATTTACAGTCGTTAGCATTATTTCCTGTTTGTACTAACAAATTTTGCAGGTTGGGTACCAACACTCCCAAGCGCTCGGGACCACTCCCAAGCGCTCGAGAGTGAAGTCAGTGGGCAGGGCTTCATTTCATGTTATTTTGGCATTCTTTCACCATTTTGCCACTCCCTGTACACATGCACATGCATGCACTTCCTATGTGTTATAACTGTGGATACTTGCTAATTGGTTTAATGAAACAAAATCCCTTTTTTTTAAAAATCCCACAAACGTTTAGTAGAGACCGACATCGCGTCGGGCGAGGGGGGTGCCGTAAAACCCTTCCCCTCGTAACATGGCTTCTGAACCCTCAAATGATCTCTGGTTTTCAATTTCAAAACCATTTTCAAACAAAATGGTTTCTCGGGTGATAGACTATAAATCCGGGTGGCGACTCTTCAAACCATTTTCGAATCGAACCAAAGTCAAGGCGCGCGATTTTTATTGGGCCGCCCCGATCCACCCGGGGCTGTGGTAGCCCACACCAACATGTTGAAGACATGTCATAGATTTGAAAGAAAGAGGTGGAGAGAGGGGGTGAGACAACGGACTTAGAAAAGAAAATTCGAAAAAGACTCAGATTTAAGTATTCCACATAAAAAGAGGGGGAAAAAAACCTTAGAGAGGAGGGTTAAGCAGAAGCAAATTCGTTTTTTGGTCGTCAACATTAACTACTGACCATCTCCTTTCTCTATCATAGAAGGACATCCTTGAAGTCATTTTCAAAGCAATAAGAAAGTCATTGAATGATTCTCAAGAGCTCTAGTTTTTTTTGGGTATTGATCCATTGATTATATATTATTACTACTATTGATCCTGGAATCAATCCTTTTGCATAAGGGGCAATAATCCCTCACTAGAAATTGAGCTTTTTCCATGGTTTCAATCACTTCTTCAGTCCCCATTCTTCCTACCAGGACCAACACATCGTAGAAAGAACGGTCTACTTGTTGATGTCACTCAATCTTCACTTTACGCCACGTCAGTCCCCTTTTGTCATAAGGCATGAAATTAGACCAAGGGGAATCTCCACAGGAGGTAGTCCCTTATATTTCACACATATGAGATCAAGACACAACCTCAGGGTATGGGAAAGATGTGTCCGGAATTAAGAAGAGGTGTCCGGAAAGAAGCTTTAATTCGAAGGAAGAATGGTTGAAGGGCTTTCAAATATGGGCTAGGTAGTTATAGAGCATAGGTAGGACTCCTGCCTGGCTTTGCATAGGGTGGGCATAGCTTCCCGACAATTACCCCACAATTCAAAATCCTTATAAAGGGCCTCTTACCGAAAGTTTTACGCTTCAGCGATTCTGGAAGTACAATTTTTTGTTAGCAGTTGGTTTTTTGGTAAATGCTAACGTGACAGGGTTACAATCCCACCAAACGTCGGTCTTCACATAATGTAAAGTATGCACATGTATTTTCAAACAACCCTATCATTTCAAGCCGTGAAAAGTTTTCACTTTTAGACAATTAAATCAGCGTTCGTCAATTTTTTTGTTGGAAGAAGCAGTGATGTTCTGAGTTCGGTGTGGCACTTGATTTATGTTGGCCAGTTCCCACTCCGCCCAGTTAAAGCAGTGATTTGAAACCAAAAAATCACATCACTGAAATTGGATTCTTTTCTGTGTATAAAAGTCGTCAGGAATGCCAGGAGCTTTCCATAATTTGGTCACCAGGATACTTTTTTATGTCTTTCTTCTTTCCTAACTGTGATAGGAAAATGTTCTCTTGCTGAGAATTCATTGAGAATCCTTGGTGAAGTAAGAAAATTATGATATATATGTCAGATGATTTAGTCAGTGTCTTTGAAACATGCATTATTAAAAATAGTTTATTGGAGATGTATTCATAATACAAGTGGACAAAACATATATAATGCAGGGATAAAGGTACTAATTGTTAACCATTATGATGTGAACCTTGTAAATGTATTAACGCATGTCTGCGTCTTGCCATTTTTCATCCAAACATAAAATGAAAAAATGACATTCAATAAGCACTCATTGTCTAGAAAATCAGTTGTGTTATTCACTCGTTCATTAATATATTTTGCTTTACTGTCTACACTCATATGACATACAATAAGCTCTAATAAATTTTGCTTGCCTTTACTTTTCACTTATATGCGCTCTTGATTGTTCCAGCTCAATTATAAGATTCTCTTAGCAGAGTTTAGATCCAGAGATGAGAGCATCAGTTTTTAGTCCTCGACTTATGGAGGTGATCTATCAAATTCATTTTCTTTTCGACTATGTTAACTTGGTAATCATGTTGAAAGCCTGATATACATTTTTGGGACGCCTGATGTACATTGTCACGTCCTCGATTTTCAACATAAAATATAAAGGAATTACGTAAGAAAATACCTCTCAACGATCCGTACGATACCAAAATATCATTAACTTCCCATAACCATACTCCAAGTCCAAGAGTTCAAAATATTACATCTTAGGCACGACGGCCCCAAATCGGATTAGACATCAAAGGTCAAAGAGTTTAGAGTTTACAAAATATCCCATAGTCAATCGAATCATCACCTAAGTTACAAACACATCTTCAAAAGAAAACTACAAAGATGCCTAAGTAACTCTACAATGTTAGCTTTCCAAAAGGTGTCCAACATCCAAGCACTCAATCATGCTCGCAACTGTCCAGAGTTAGTACCTGAAAAGAAATAAGGCTTGAGCTACACTAGCCCAGTAGAAATTCTACACAAACGATATATGCAATAGAGATGCGAGAACGAGGATACGACATGTCCAATGGTAGCTCAAGCAATAGGCAATCGATAAGGTTCAACAATCCGACAAACGAGCCATGAGTTTAAATATACACCTTAACTTTAAACCATTTTCATATCCCACGTGTCCAAACCGTATCGCACTATGTGTCGTGAGCCGAAGCTCCTGCCGGGCTGTTCATGGGACCCCGATATCCCCTGCCAAGCACCCACCGTGTAGGTTGGGTCTTGAATAATCAATATGAGCATTAGCTCCTGCCAGGCTATTTATGGGACCCTGATATCCCCTGCCAGGCACCCACCCGTCGATGGGCCCTGAGTGTTCGCGCGTTGTGTCAACAAGGTTTCACGTATCACAAATTCTCATATCGTGTCTTCCCGTTTCTATAGTAACATGAGGAACTTGAGTGAGGTTCACCGAACAAGAACAAAAGGAGCATAGATATCTCTCGAACTCAACGGATACGATTAATCATGTTATAAGGTGATTTGGAAGTGTTTAGAACAAGTTAGAAGTGATCGGGGTTCAAAACGATGAAGTTTGGAACAAAGCAGTGAAAACTGCCCATAAGCAACTGGTATCGATACGGCCAAAATGGCTGTATCGATACAGGATGCTTATCAGCAAAGTCCGTTCTGTTTTAATGATGTATCGATACGGCAAGAACCCCGTATCGATACGGAGTGATTTCGAGCAGATAAACAGCAGATTTTCTGGGTTTCACTTCCAACAACAACTACAACAATAATAGGCACGGATTCAAGAAAGAAAACACTCCAATTACATATATTGAGAGGTAGAATCCCTACCTCGAGGCCGAGACACGAGACCCAAGAAGATACGAGCCCTAGCTCTCCGAAAACCTTGATTCGAACGGGATACGACCTCCCCGAGCTCAAACCAACGGGGTACGAACCACAATGCACGTAGAAGATGAAGGATTGAAGGTTGCTTGGTGGGTTTTTAAGTGATTGGGGTGAAATTTTGGAGAGAGAGCAAGAGAGAGGAGGGGAGCCGAGAGAGAGAGTGAGAGCCGGTGGGGAGTGGAGAGGGGAAAATGATCTCCTACTCCTCACCCTCCTATTTATACTCAAAATTCCACTTATTACACTTACACCCCTTCCACAATCAATTCCAACACTTAGGCCTCAAATCACATAAAATCAATATTTCATCTCCTTTTCCATTATTTCTCAATTGAAAACATTTAGAATTTTAAAGAATTTATTACGGGTCTCTACATTCTATCCTCCTTAAAGAAATTTCGTCCTCGAAATTACCATGCCAAAACTAACCACTAATGCATCATGTATGCAACAACCACAACTTTCATTATAATGCAACAAATCAATCATCAAAGTACTCAAAAGTTCGAACACTCACATTATCTTACTCCGGAAATAGGTGTGGATATTTCTCCCTAACCTCGTCCTCTCTTTCCCACGTTGACTCTTCGCTATCCCGGCTTCTCCACAAGACTCGGACTAACGGTATCGTCTTACCCCTTAAAACTTGATCACGCGAATCTAGGATACGAATCGGTTCTTCCCCATAAGATGCATCGGCTTCCAATTCAAGTTCGGACCATTCTAGCACGTGCGACGGATCCGGTTCATACTTTCTCAACATAGATACATGAAACACATTGTGGATACCCGATAGTTTCGGTGGCAAGGCCAAACGGTACGCAACCTCCCCAATTTTCTCAATGATGTCAAACGACCCGATATAACGCGGCGATAGCTTCCCTTTCTTCCCAAAACGTGATAACCCCCTACGAGGCGATACCTTAAGGAATACGTGGTCCCCTTCTTCAAAGGACAACGGGCGACGACGACGATCGGCATAACTCTTTTGCCTACTTTGCGCGGTCAATAATCTTTGGCGAATTACCCTAACTTGTTCGGTCGTTCTATCTTGAGCTTCTTTAAGGCGTTGGCGAATAACTTTCATACTCTCGGAGGTCTCTGTGATCATTTCCGGCCCCACTAGCGTAGCTTCTCCCAACTCGGTCCAACATACCGGCAATCGACACGGTCTTCCATATAAAGCCTCATACGGTGCCATTTCGATACTCGACTGATAGCTATTGTTGTACGCGAATTCTACCAACGGTAAATGATCTTCCCAACTACCCCGGAAATCCATCACGCAAGCCCGAAGCATATCTTCTAGAATCTGGATCGGTCTCTCAGATTGTCCATCGGTTTGAGGATGATAAGCGGTGCTGAACAAAAGGTTGGTGCCTAAAGCGGTTTGCAAACTCTGCCAAAAACGTGCAGTGAACCTCGGATCACGATCGGATACGATGGATACGGGAATCCCGTGAAGTCGAACAATCTCCCGAATGTATAAACGACTCAAGGTTTCTACGGAATCGGTAACACGAATAGGCAAGAAGTGAGCGGTTTTGGTTAAACGATCCACGATCACCCAAATAGCGTCATGTCCCTTCGGCGACCTCGGCAAACCCGTAACGAAATCCATGGTCACGTTCTCCCACTTCCACTCGGCCACAGGCAACGGTTGTAACTCCCCCGCGGGTCGTTGATGTTCGGCTTTCACTTGTTGGCACGTAAGACACTTGGACACAAAATTCACAACGTCCCTTTTCATTCCGGACCACCAAAATTGTCTACGTAGATCATGGTACATTTTCGTCCCTCCCGGATGAACGGCTAAAGGAGAATGATGGAATTCTCGCAAGATTTCCTCCCGACACGAAACGGGTACGAACAATTTCCCTTGATGACGCAAGCTTCTATCGGCGTGTATCATCCACCCCTCTTGAGCATTCCCACTAAGGAATTTAGCACGAAGTTCCTCCGTCTCTTCATCGTGTTGTTGAGCCTCAATCACTCGAGTCGATAAGGTCGATTGCACCGTCAAATTACACAACGTTACCCCTTCCCGAACCTCCTCGAAATGCGAAGCACAAAAGCCCAAATCGTTCATCATCTTCCACTCATAAATAGCTAGACTCGCAAGGTGTGTTGGTTTTCTACTTAATGCATCCGCTACAACGTTCGCTTTTCCCGGGTGGTATTGTAACTCAAAGTCGTAATCCTCCAAATGCTCCATCCAACGGCGTTGACGAAGGTTGAGTTCCTTTTGGGAAAACAAGTATTTCAAGCTCTTATGGTTGGAAAAGACTTCGAATTTCTCACCGTACAAATAGTGGCGCCAACTCTTTAAAGCGAAAACGACGGCCGCAAGCTCCAAGTCATGTGTTGGGTAATTTCGTTCGTGAATTTTCAGTTGTCGCGATCCATACGCTACTACTCGCCCCCTTTGCATCAAAACGCATCCTAACCCTTCTTTAGACGCATCACAATACACGGAGTAGCCAACTCCACGTTCGGGCACGATCAAGACCGGTGCGGTAGTCAACCTCTTCTTTAATTCTTCAAAAGCCGTCTCACATGAGTCGCTCCATACGAAACGAGTCCCCTTACGCGTTAATCGAGTCATCGGTGCCGCCAAACGAGAGAAATCAAGAACGAAACGACGGTAGTAACCGGCCAACCCCAGAAAGCTTCAAATCTCAAACACGTTCTTCGGTCGCTGCCAATTCATGATAGACTCTATCTTTCCTGGATCAACGGACACACCACCCTTTGAAACCACATGACCCAAGAATTTAACCTCGGACATCCAAAACTCACACTTACTAAGTTTGGCATACAATTGGTGCTCTCTCAAGAGTTCTAGAACAATGGCAAGGTGGGATCGATGTTCCTCCTCCGTTGGTGAATAGATAAGGATATCGTCAACGAACACGACCACAAAACGGTCAAGGTACGCACGAAAGATTCGGTTCATTAAGTCCATGAAAGTAGCTGGAGCGTTCGTCAACCCGAAAGGCATAACAACGAATTCGTAATGGCCATAACGAGTACGGAATGCGGTTTTTGGAATGTCTTCCCTCCGAACTCTCAACTGGTGATAACCGGACCTCAAATCGATTTTGGAGAAACAAGTGGCACCTCGAAGTTGATCAAACAAATCATCGATTCTAGGCATAGGATACTTGTTCTTAATAGTGACTCGGTTTAGTTTACGATAATCGATACATAGGCGGAGTGAACCATCCTTCTTCTGTGCGAAAAGTGCCGGTGCTCCCCATGGCGACGTACTCGGACGAATAAACCCTAAGCTCTCCAATTCTTGCAGCTGAGTTTTCAACTCTCTCAATTCGGCGGGGGCAAAACGATACGGTGGTATGGAAATAGGTGCGGTACCGGGAAGTAACTCAATGGTGAACTCTATCTCTCTCTCAGGAGGCAAACCGGGTAACTCTTCCGGGAACACATCCGGAAAGTCGCGAACCACTAAGGGTAATTCCCCACGCAAGGAGATATCCTCATCTAACGTCAGGCTAGCCAACAAGGAATAAATCGACTCGCGCTCCCGAGGCCCACACAGATACGGCTCCAACGGTTCTCGACGCTCCCCAAAGAATTCGAAACAAGGACCCTCAGGAGGACAAATACGAACCCTACGCTTGAAGCAGTCGATGGTAGCGTGAAAGGTGGACAGCCAATCCATTCCTAAAATCAAATCAAACCCTGACATCCCCAGAACAATGAAATCGAACACAAAACGACGATCGCGGATAATCAACTCACAATCCCGACAGATACGATCAAGCGGTGTCCTACCCCCTAGAGGTGTTTCAACGAACAAGGGAGGACTAAGACTCTCCGTTTCCAATTCCAAAGTACACACAAATGATGCAGCAATGAATGAACGTGATGCTCCAGAATCAAAGAGAACTTTAGCAAAAGAGTTGAATAAAAGGAATGTACCCCTCACAACAGGAGTCTCTGGAGCCTGAGAAGTGGTGGATGGAATGGCAGAAGTGATGTTGTAGACTCGCCCCTGGGTACCCTGACCCATACTCTGAGCAGGCGCGGAAGAACTCGCCCCTTTATCAACCCCGGAACTCTGAGCCGACGTAGTCTGGCGAAAGTGAGGCTGCTGCTGCCTCTGAGTACCCCGAAACTGTTGGCCCACACTGCGCCCCGTTCCTGACTACTGCACGGATCCCGATTCACTACGCACTCCCGAACCCTGAAGACAATTCCTCGCAAGATGATCCATCTTCCCACAAGTATAGCAAGCCTTCTCAAGATGTGGACATTGAGCACGCACGTGTCCCGGTTGATTGCACTTATAGCATACAGGTGGAGGCCTAGATAACGCTCCCCGAGTCCCTGAAGATGATGGCCTAAAGCCCGATGAGTTACCCTGCGGTGTCTGAGATGGTTCCCTCGGCCTTTTCCGCCCTTGACTCCCAAAACTCCCCGACGATGAACTTACGCCCACATTTGTTTGCCTCGGT
This sequence comes from Rhododendron henanense subsp. lingbaoense, assembly GCA_020567845.1. Classification (NCBI taxonomy): domain Eukaryota; kingdom Viridiplantae; phylum Streptophyta; class Magnoliopsida; order Ericales; family Ericaceae; genus Rhododendron; species Rhododendron henanense. The sequence goes on from CM036318.1 coordinate 25,985,679, forward strand.
TCCCAAACTCCCCTATTTCGTTGCGCCTCCTTCGGTATCTCGATGCTTCTAGCGCACTCTATAACCTCAGAAAACTTAGTCCTACGTTGGACTGCTACCAACCTCTTCACAGTGCTATGCAAACCCCTCTCAAACCGTCGGCACCTCCTTTCCTCCGTTGCCACCAACTCCGGAGCAAAACGAGACAATGTTTGAAACTTCTGCACATACTCCGAAATGGTCATATTACCTTGCTCCAATTTCTCAAATTGCTCCCTCAAGGTATCACGAGAGGTCTCAGGAAAGTACTGCTCCTCAAATAGCGCTTCAAACTCAGCCCATGTTAAATCCTCCACATCCGGTTCGTTCACTTGAGCTGCGGTCCTTGCCGCCCTCCTAGCATCCTTCCTAATCTCTAGAACAGATTCCCACCACTCGCCAGCCTCACCAACTAGCTGGACGGCCACGATACCCACTCGAATGTTGTCCTCGGTAATATTTAGAGCTCGAAAGAGCTTGCGAATCTGAGTCAACCAATGATCAGCTACCAAAGGGTCGGTACTAATCCCATCGAACACCGGAGGATTCCTACGACTAAACTCTCGCATTGCCACCATGGCTCGATCCTCGGCATTCTCTCTCGGAGCTTGGTTCAGAAGGTTTGCAGCCGTAAGTGCCGCAACGAGATCCCTAGCGAATTGATTCTGATTCAGAGGCACACCTGCACCTCGACCGGCCCCAGCCCCCTGATCCCTACCAGGGTCCTCCCCATGTTGACTAACCTCATCCTCAGGAGGTATCCCACGGCCACGACCACGACCTCGACCACCCCGGTTTCCAACCCCGCTCCGTTTACCGCGCGTCTTCGGAGGCATCTTACTACAAGGGTGTAAGAAAGAAAGACTATTAACACAACGGTACAGCTAAGGGATCAAAGCCCTAACACTCCAACACGATTAAGCAACTCTACATCACTCTATGATAACGAAAATGCAATGCCACGTAGTCACATAAGTGTTAGTCACACAAGCATGCACAAATTATGTCAGAGGGCGCGACATTTTGAACCCATGAGGCGAAATGCCTCCCCACGGTCACTAGGTGTTCTAAACCTATGCTCTGATACCAAGTTGTCACGTCCTCGATTTTCAACATAAAATATAAAGGAATTACGTAAGAAAATACCTCTCAACGATCCGTACGATACCAAAATATCATTAACTTCCCATAACCATACTCCAAGTCCAAGAGTTCAAAATATTACATCTTAGGCACGACGGCCCCAAATCGGATTAGACATCAAAGGTCAAAGAGTTTAGAGTTTACAAAATATCCCATAGTCAATCGAATCATCACCTAAGTTACAAACACATCTTCAAAAGAAAACTACAAAGATGCCTAAGTAACTCTACGATGTTAGCTTTCCAAAAGGTGTCCAACATCCAAGCACTCAATCATGCTCGCAACTGTCCAGAGTTAGTACCTGAAAAGAAATAAGGCTTGAGCTACACTAGCCCAGTAGAAATTCTACACAAACGATATATGCAATAGAGATGCGAGAACGAGGATACGACATGTCCAATGGTAGCTCAAGCAATAGGCAATCGATAAGGTTCAACAATCCGACAAACGAGCCATGAGTTTAAATATACACCTCAACTTTAAACCATTTTCATATCCCACGTGTCCAAACCGTATCGCACTATGTGTCGTGAGCTGAAGCTCCTGCCGGGCTGTTCATGGGACCCCGATATCCCCTGCCAAGCACCCACCGTGTAGGTTGGGTCTTGAATAATCAATATGAGCATTAGCTCCTGCCAGGCTATTTATGGGACCCTGATATCCCCTGCCAGGCACCCACCCGTCGATGGGCCGTGAGTGTTCGCGCGTTGTGTCAACAAGGTTTCACGAATCACAAATTCTCATATCGTGTCTTCCCGTTTCTATAGTAACATGAGGAACTTGAGTGAGGTTCACCGAACAAGAACAAAAGGAGCATAGATATCTCTTGAACTCAACGGATACGATTAATCATGTTATAAGGTGATTTGGAAGTGTTTAGAACAAGTTAGAAGTGATCGGGGTTCAAAACGATGAAGTTTGGAACAAAGCAGTGAAAACTGCCCATAAGCAACTGGTATCGATACGGCCAAAATGGCTGTATCGATACAGGATGCTTATCAGCAAAGTCCGTTCTGTTTTAATGATGTATCGATACGGCAAGAACCCCGTATCGATACGGAGTGATTTCGAGCAGATAAACAGCAGATTTTCTGGGTTTCACTTCCAACAACAACTACAACAATAATAGGCACGGATTCAAGAAAGAAAACACTCCAATTATACATATATTGAGAGGTAGAATCCCTACCTCGAGGCCGAGACACGAGACCCAAGAAGATACGAGCCCTAGCTCTCCGAAAACCTTGATTCGAACGGGATACGACCTCCCCGAGCTCAAACCAACGGGGTACGAACCACAATGCATGTAGAAGATGAAAGATTGAAGGTTGCTTGGTGGGTTTTTAAGTGATTGGGGTGAAATTTTGGAGAGAGAGCAAGAGAGAGGAGGGGAGCCGAGAGAGAGAGTGAGAGCCGGTGGGGAGTGGAGAGGGGAAAATGATCTCCTACTCCTCACCCTCCTATTTATACTCAAAATTCCACTTATTACACTTACACCCCTTCCACAATCAATTCCAACACTTAGGCCTCAAATCACATAAAATCAATATTTCATCTCCTTTTCCATTATTTCTCAATTGAAAACATTTAGAATTTTAAAGAATTTATTACGGGTCTCTACATACATTGTTAGGACCATTTCCTAACGGCTTAAGCTTTTGGAATAATTTATAACTTTACATGGTATCAGTGCACAGGTAGGGAGAGGTCTTGGATTCAAATCTTCCCATTTGCATTGGTTCTCCATTTGCATTTTGCTTCTCCCATTTGTATTTTGTTTCGAATTATCTATGAATAAATGCATCTCTGCGTGCAAGACGAGGTTGCACATGAGGAAGTGTAATTAATAGTTTTATATGTATTGTTGAGCTCATTTTCTTACGGCTTAAGCTTTTGGACAATTGGTAACTTAACTCTTCAAAGTCCCTTTATTGCTCTTTTCATGTCACATGGGTGGGACTTGGCCTAGTGGTTGAATGACATTATTACCTTTTTTTATTAGGCATATAAACAGGTCATATTAGAGCTCTTTATAGTAAGTTAAGTTGCATAACATCTTATTTTAAGTTGGTAAAAAGTCACAGAATGCAATCAAATATTGCTTGAGCTGGTTTTTGTTCTTATGTTGTAGGCAACATTAACATCTTTATGCCATCAAGATTTCTATGATAACAGTTTTTTTTGGATACCCCTAGATTCTTTTTTATCCAAACTTAATTGCTACCTTAAGTACGTGAGTGTTTTCAAATCGGGACACGTATCATGTATTGTTTATTTCATTTTATGAATCATATCGGGATACGTATCGTGTATCATAAGATGCGTTAACAAAATGAATACTATAAAATAATAGTTATACTTAATTACAATTCAGAAAATCTGTTGAATATGTGAAAAATAAGTGTTTATTGTATGAACAATAGGCTTTTAGGATTAAAATTTCAAGTCTCCCAAGTAGGACCTATCACAGTGAGGCTTTTTGGTGCTTAAGTCATGCAAAGTATGATCAAAATGTAGGTGGAGAAAAATAGATGGTACCTAGAACAGCGCTGAATCTCCTTCCTTCACGTGCTGTCCAACCGGAACCCTAATACCTTCGCCTGAACCCTAACCTGTAAAACAGACAAGGGGTGAGCGCACCTCTGCCTCTCGTGGCAAAGGCCCTCCGATGCCTAAGTTAGTATCTCGTACTGTATCGAAACCCTAATTATCAGTAGGAAAGTGTAGAATGAGTGCAACTTATTGCGTACCTTTTTCCCTCAGGTTTACCTCGTATTTATAGATATGAGCTTGCTTGCTTCTTAAGCATCCTTCTCGTCCCAGGTCTCCTGCTTCGTACAGGAAACCTGGCTCTTCTGGGAATCTCTTGCCCAATCAGCTGAGATCCTTTCCTCATAGGGTCTCTTCTCATCATAGAACTCATCCCTTAGTAGGACTGTCCTCTGATTTATCTTTACCACATATCGGGTCCGTCTTACAGGATACCCCTATTGCCTTATCTCTTAAGACAATGTTTCATCAAGTAACTCTATCTGTTCGGCATATGCCCCTATCGAACAGACAGCACAACCGGATGATTTCCTATGTCATTGGCCCCTCTTGGCCGAACAAGCTGTACCAACTGATGACCTCTCATGTCACCGGCATATCCCAGCCGAACAGATCGTCTAATCCGGTGCCTCTTCGTAGCACTGGACCTTACCGTCACCGTTCATCTTATATGGGGTCCCATATCACTTTCCTCATTACACGGATCTAGAACACCACCTGTTCGGCAACTATTTGCACCTGTTCGGTAACACCTCCCTACAATTGCTCCCCAGCTTTCGCTCATTATCACTCGTTCGAAGATGATGAGTGAAGCTCAGAAGTGAACTCAGAGCCGAACAGACAAGATCCCGTGCAGATACAGTCATTGGGCTTCTATTGATGTCTTTTGGCGGTTTAGTCATAACTTTCTCGAAATAATGACTCCACGTGGCGTGTTTCGTACACCTCGCATTAAACTTGAACTGATGTTTTGGCCAAACGCCGTTAGGATGGCGTCCATCTAAATCCAGCTTGAACGTTACTTTTCATGTAACGGCGTTTAAGGGAAGACGTTCCGTCTTCACCTTTTCGCCCCTAAACCCCAAAAAGGGATCTTTGTCAGTTTCTTATTCTTTAAACTTCCCCTTTCTCTCTCTCAAACCAGGCGAAACCATTCATCCCCAATCCGCCATTGCCGCCGTCTGCAAACTCGATTGTTCCTCGTGAAAACACCTTCGTAAGACTCTCATTCCTACTTCGTTTTGCTTTTCATTCTGAGATTTCGTTCTCAGATTTGTTTTTAGAGAACGAGGGTTTCTCTAGAACCTATTTTCCAGATCTTCTTCATACTATTCATAGTCTTGTTCATTTCATCTATGGCGGATGAGGCTGATAGTGGCCTTAAGCCAGGAAAATTTAGAAAACTCTGCGAAACACCTGCTGCCATGGCAGCATTCAGGGCGGACTATAAGGTCCCTGCTAACGTTGGGCTTGAGCTCGCCCCTCTAGGTGCAATCAGGGAAGATGGAAGGTGGGATAGGCAGTGCATTCCCATCGTGGCCATCGTTGAGGGTGGCGTTCGCTTCCCCCTAGACCCCTTACTTCGTCGGGTTCTAAGCTAGTACAAACTCTCCCCTATGCAAGTATCCACAAATTTTTTCAGGCTAGTGATGGGTATCGTGGCCCTGAATAGAATCTTAGTCACCCAAGTAGGGTTATGGGAAATCCAATGGTGGTACAGCATCGTGCTGAACCCTGAATACAATACCTACTATTTCAAAGTAAGGAAAGCGGAAAAGCGCCTCGTGCTTAACTTGCCAGACTCTGCTCGTGATCACGAAATGGACTTCCTATACGTCACTGGCGCCTACGAGCCATTTGGGGAAGATGGCCAAGTGGTGGGCTTCCATTGCCCCCACAAATGGGGCCACCCACGTATGCTCCTAATTCACTTTATCATAACTTACTGCTTCCATCCTTACCTTTTTATATGATTCGGTTTGTATTTGAATTTGTTTCTGCAGCGACAAACGCCAACAAACGCCCCGGACGAGAGCCTAGCTACGTCCGAACAGCAGAAATAAACAGGATATTGCAATACACTGGTGAGCCAGGGACCCGAACAGCTGGGAGAGGCCGGGATGCAAGCGTGCTTTTGGGCTACGACCCTGCCTATAGGGGCTTTATAGATAGAAGGTTAGCCCATCCAAGCATCAGTGCTGCTTCTACTTCGACTGCTCCCCAGCCTAGAAGCTCGAGATCCAACCCTGGAGTAACCATAGCCGGTCAACCAGGTGAGGTTCCAATCGCTGAAGGTGTTCCCCTACCTCGACTGATACTCAGGAGATCATCTCGTAGACGGGCTGCTTCTCCACAACAACCCGAACAGCCAGACATCAACCAATCTCCCTCTCCAAGATACTCTCGATCGCCCCAAGATTCAGGTATTATGTCTCAACAACCTCTCAACCTCAGCACCCTCCTTACCATTCCTGCACGGGGACGGGGCTCTACTGGCCGGGTATCGTCCACCGGTCAAGCTCCTCCTGCTCCTCGCCGAAGCAGGGGGGGCTCAACGAGATCTTCTTCCCCCCGGGAGCAAGATGGTTCCATTGGGGCCTCTGATGCCCATCGGGACAAACGCCCCAGGCATGGCGAAGACAGGGCCTCACATATCGAAGCTGCTGCAGGGATCGTGGATGCCCAGTCGCTGATCATCCAGGTCGTACATGAGGCCTGGACACCCCAACTCAAAAGGAGTGACCGGCCCGTGAATATAGGGGACAGTGTCGGCTCATCAGAGACCGCACTGGCTGTAGCCCAGGCACTGCTGCTGCCCGCAGACATGCAGAAAGAAGCCGCTTCTTCAACTGACCGACTAGTGGCCACTGGAGTTGCAAGTGGGGTCAAGGTAAAGTATTACTTTTATGATACCTCAGTATCCATCGACCATATGTACTAATTGCCCGTTACTTTAATGCATTTCAGTTTATCCAGAAGATGGTCGCTCTAGGCCAGAGATTGCAGGAGATTGAGCCTGACCGAAACAGGCTCCTGAGAGACAATACCAGGCAACTCCAGACCATAACAAGACTGGAGAGGGAGAGGGACAAAGCAAGGCTTGAGGCCGAAGGGATGAAGGCAAAAATGGAGGCAGCCGAAGAGAACCTTAGACAAGCTCTGGCAGAGATTGATGCTACCAAGAAGGCTGCATACGATGACGGGCATCAGAAGGGTTTTGATGCTGCAACGGCCAGCTATGTAGAACAGATGCCGGGCATTCAAGATCACATATGGGCAGCTGGATGGGAGGCATGTTTGATCAAAATTGGTGCTGATGATGATTGCACCCTATGGGTTGACAACGATCTGCCTAGCAAACGTGCCCAGCCATCTCATAGCTCCGTGGAGCCTGCCCTTGATAATATTGAAGAGCAGATTGATGATTTCGCTGATGTGGATGAGGAGATGGAGATGGAGACTCAGGCTGCCCAGCCTGGATCCCAAGAAGCCCACGATGAGCAGCCAACCACGGAGGGAGCAGCTACTGAGACCGTCATCCTGGAAGAACATCCAACTGGAGACAACAGTGCTACTGTTGTTCCAAGCAATACAACCCCTGAGGTCCAGAACTTGGACTAACTTGGTAAGTCTTAGCCCATTCCTTTCGATCATCCAAAAACATTTTGCTTGGTCCTGTGTGACCGTAAACTTCAGCCCTACGAGGCATTTAGTATATTTTGAACATACTTTTAACACAGGTATTTGGCCCTTCGTGGCAGTACATTGGTTTGCTCGGCCCTTTTGTGGCTTTTTCTGATACTGCACTTAGCCCCTCGCGGCCAGAGGTTTCAGGTTATTTTGACTAAGTTATTTCATACTTAGCCAGCTCTTCGTACATGTGTTTGCATCTACCAAGTGTGTTCATACTTGGATTTTCATTTCTAAGTCCTGGAATGCCTTAGCTGTTGATGCACATGTTTAGTGAGCTCTCTAGCTTTTACGTACTGAGCTTTGCTCATACTTGGAAAAACATGCATTTTCTCGTATGCTCCCCAAGTTATACGTGTTTGGAGATACTCATAAGTGTATTCGTACTTGGCTGTTTGCTTCTAAGTTTTTCATACTTAGTCAATTTTTTAAGCAAGGAACTTAGGTAATTCGTACTCAATCATGTTCCAGGATGTTACTGCCAAGTGTTTTCAGACTTGGAAAAGAGGCAAGGTTTGCTCATAGTTTTGAGTTTTATCATACTCAAAAGGAATCCATGTATCTAAATAACATGTTTAGACAAACTTTCGTTATGTCTTATTTCCCTAAGTGTTTCATACTTTGGGATTGATTTTAAGTTTCTCATACCTAAAAAGATTTTTTGAGTATCTCGTACTGGATCGTTAAGTTTCTCATACTTTCAAAGATCTTTGAGTGTCTCGTACTTAGGATCGTTAAGTTTCTCATACTTTCAAAGATCTTTGAGTGTCTCGTACTTAAAAAGATTATTTAAGTTTCTCATACTTAAAAGGATCTTTGAGTGTCTCGTACTTAAAAAGATCATTTAAGTTTCTCATACTTAAAAGGATCTTTGAGTGTCTCGTACTTAAAAAGATCATTTAAGTTTCTCATACTTAAAAGGATCTTTAAGTGTCTCGAACATAGGATCGTTAAATTTCTCATACTTATTGATTTGTGCATACAAGTGTCTCTTGTAAGTTAATAGGTGTTTCGTACCTATTCTAAGTTTTTCGTACTTCTAATATACAAAGTCATACGTTCTAAGGCGTTCATGTCTATTACCTGCTCCCCAATACGAAAGAGGGACAGTTTGGCCATTGTTCGGATTCACAAGTTGAAAAACATCCATATATCGGAGGTAACGAAATTTCTGAAAAAATCAAGTATGCTGTAAAAACATAATTTTTATTCATAATTGTGAAACTCAAGGAGTCGTTATGCGTACTCCTTGCAACTAAAAGGAGAAAACGATGGAATTTTCTTCGTAATCCCCGCAAAATAACATAATTCTAAAACAGAATTTGAAAACAAAGGAATTGTCTTCGTAATTCCCACACAGTAACATAATCCTAAAACAGAATTCAAAAGCAAAAAGGTCTTTTAAACAAAGAACTTCCTCAAATTGTGGACATTCCAAGGCCTTGGTACCGGGTTCCCGTCCAGGTCAGCCAATCTATAAGCCCCAATGCCCGCAATTTCGGTTACTCGATACGGTCCTTCCCAATTTGCTCCCAGCTTTCCTTCATTAGCTACTTTGGTATTGCCAAGTACTTTTCGTAGCACAAGGTCCCCAATACCAAATTCTCGGGGGTGGACATGTTTATTGTAGCCTTTCATTAGCTGTTCCTGGTATGAGGCCAAATGGATCAAAGCCCTTTCCCTCCTCTCTTCGGCCAGATCAAGCGCAATTTCTAGAGCCCTGTCATTACCCCCACTCTCAACCAATGCAGTCCTATTGGTTGGAAGTCCAACTTCCAGGGGTATGACTGCTTCTGTACCATATGCCAATGAATAGGGGGTCTCTCCCGTAGATCTCCTAGGTGTTGTTCGGTGGGCCCACAAGACCAGGGGCAGTTCATCCGGCCACTTGCCTTTTGCCTTGTCCAACCTCTTCTTGATTCCATCAAGAATTGTTTTGTTGGAAGCTTCTGCTTGCCCATTGCTCTGAGGGTAGGCAGGGGTTGAGTAATAGTTCCTTATCCCATATTGGGAACAAAAAGTCTTGAACTTTTTCTGGAACTCTGCCCCATTATCTGCGATCAAAGAGTAAGGGACCCCAAATCGAGTGATAATGCTCTTCCACACAAACCTTTCTATCATAGGTTCAGTGATTTTGGCCAAAGGTTCTGCCTCAATCCACTTGGTGAAGTAATCAGTGGCCACCAACAAGAACTTTCGATTTCCTGTTGCTTTATGCAGTGGACCCACGATGTCCATTCCCCACTGGGCAAATGGCCAAGGGCTAGTTAATGGTACCAGATCTTCGGCCGGTGTTTTTATCATGGGTGAGAACTTCTGGCACTTCTCACAAATTTTAACATAGACCTTGGCATCTTCCTGCATGTGTGGCCACCAATATCCTTGAGAAATTGCTCGGTGGGCAATAGATCTGCCCCCAGCATGGCTTCCACATGTTCCTTCGTGGATTTCATGGAGGAATTTTTGCACCATCTGAGGGTGCACACAAAGCAAATATGGCCCAGTGAAAGACTTCTTATATAACTTTCCATCAGGGGACAGCCAAAACCTTGCAGACTTGGTTTTGATTTTGTGTGCCTCCTTTTTATCCGCAGGGAGAGTTTCATCTCGTAAAAACTCTACGATTGGATCCATCCAACTTGGTCCTTGGTTCACGTCCAGGACCAAGTCCATACTTCTTCCGATGCTCGGCTCGGCCATGTAATCGACTGCTACCTTTCGCTTGAACTCAGTTGGGACAGCTGCAGCCAACCAAGCCAAGGAATCTGCATGAGAATTCTGTCCGGAGCTTATCTGTTCTATACACACCCTTTCGAAGGTATTAAGTAGACTTTTGGCTGCCTCCACGTAGGCTGCCATTTTCTCATTTCGAGCTTCATACTCGCCGGACAGTTGGTTCACCACCAGCTGTGAATCACAATAAACCCTGATTCTCTTAACCTTCAGAGTTTTGGCACTGTTCAAGCCAACCAGAAGAGCCTCATACTCTGCTACATTGTTTGATGCACTGAAGCCCAGCCGAACAGACTGTTCCAACATAACACCCTCAGGAGGGAACAAAACAATGCCAATACCTGAACCAGTGTTACAGGCGGAACCATCGACAAATAATTTCCATTCCAAAGGATCCTGTTCGGCAGGGGCCTTCCCTTTCCTCTTAGATAGTTCAACTTTCTGCTCCTGTCTCGTAGGAGGCCGAGGTGCTACAGTTGGTGAAAATTCCGCCACAAAATCAGCCAATACTTGACCTTTGATTGCAGTGCGCGGCTGGTAGTCAATATCATACTGACTTAACTCAACAGACCAAGTTGAGATCCGTCCAGAGAAATCTGCCTTTCGTAGCAGTGATCTTAAGGGAAACTCAGTATAAACCACAACCTTGTGGCTTTGGAAATAATGGGGCAGCTTTCGTGTTGCTGTCCTTAATGCAAGGACCAGTTTTTCAAGGGGCAGATACCTCGTTTCTGCGTCTAGAAGTGTTTTACTTACGTAATAAACTGGGATCTGTTCGGGTCCCTTGTCCCTTAACAGAACCGCACTTACAGCATGTTCAGAAACTGCCAGATATAAAACCAAAATCTCACATGGGTCTGGAGTCGACAAGAGGGGAGCTTGAGCCAAATACTTCTTCAAGTCTTGGAATGCCTGCTCACATTCTGCTCCCCATTCGAACCCTTCTCTTTTCTTGAGCAACTGGAAGAAAGGCCTACATTTATCACTCGAACGACTTATGAACCTGTTTAGGGCCGCAGCCATCCCTGTCAGCCTCTGGACTTCTTTCGTAGTCTTAGGACTTTGGAGCTTTTGTAAGGCCGTTATCTGATCAGGATTTGCCTCGATTCCTCTCAGAGTCACCAGGTGGCCCAGGAATTTCCCAGAGCCAACTCCAAACGCACATTTTGAGGCGTTGAGTTTCAACTTGTACTTCCTCAGAATTCCAAAGGCTTCTTTCAAGTCCTGAATGTGCCCCTGCCTGGTCCTGCTCTTGACTACCATATCGTCTATGTATACCTCCATAGTCTGGCCAAGAAGTTTCCTGAACATGATTGTAGCCAGCCTTTGGTAAGTTGCTCCTGCATTTCTTAGCCCAAAAGGCATAACGCTGTAGCAGTACAACCCTCGTGGTGTAATGAAAGAAGTCTTCTCCTGATCAGGCCCAAACATGGCAATCTGATGGTATCCTCGATATGCGTCGAGAAAACTCATTCGTTCATATCCAGCAGTGGCGTCAACCAATTGATCAATCCTCAGGAGAGGGAAGCTATCCTTAGGACAAGCTTTATTCAAGTCTGTGAAGTCTACACAGACACGCCATTTCCCATTCTTCTTCTTCACGACCACTGTGTTGGACAGCCACTCTGGGTAATACACCTCTCGTATTGCTTTAGCCTCTAGCAAACGATCCACTTCTTCAATAACAGCATCAACATGCTGTACTGCTGCCCTTCTTTTCTTCTGAATAACGGGCTTATGCTGCGGGTCGACATTCAGGTGGTGACAGATCACATCTGCATCCACTCCAGGCATCTCCTCTGGTACCCACGCAAACACATCAACATGTTCTTTCAAGAAACTTATCAATTCGGACTCTTCCTCATCCGGTAGTGACTCTCCAATCAGAAAATATCTTTCGGGATCAGTTTCGTTGATCTGTATTTTCTTTAGGCCTTCCACTACTTTGTCTGTTGGATTTCTTCCAACATCTTCAACAGTTGGTTGATCTGCCTCTACTGTATGAACTTGATGGGCCTTCGGAACTTTCTTGATGATTGAAATCAAGCACTGTTGTGCTGATTTTTGGTTCCCTTTTATCTTTTCGATTCCGTGGGACCCTGGGAATTTCACCATCTGGTGATAGGTGGAAGAAACAGCCCTCATCTTGTGTAACCAAGTCCTTCCTATGATTGCATTATAGGAGGATGGTACATCTACAACTAAAAAATCCGTTCTCAGGACCACTGTTCCTGCCCGGACGGGCACTGTTACTTTTCCAAGGGGCCATACTGCACTTGCACCAAATCCAACCAAAGGCGTAATGGACTGTTCCAAATCTGTCTGCTTCAGCCCGAACTTCTTGAATGCATCGTAATACAATACCTCTGTACAGCTCCCTGAATCTACCAGGATTCTCTCAATGTCATATTCCCCAATTCGTAGGGTTATGACTAATGCATCGTTGTGGGGCACCTGGACCTCTTTCAGATCTTCATCTGTAAAGACTATAGCTTTGTCGGGCATATCATTCTCTCGCCCCCTTTTGTTCCCCACTCGCATAACATACTGGTCATGCTTGACCTGCCTCTGCATCAATCTCACCTCATTCCTCGTATAAGGTGTGGCCAGTCCATGTATCATATGGATTACTCCCCTAGGATTCTGCTCGTAATCCAACTCCATTGCTTTCCCTTTATCTTTGGGATCCTCCTGAATAAATTCCTTAAGGTAACCACGAGAGACCAAATCGTCGAGATGTTTCTTGTACATCTCACAATCCTCTGTCATATGACCCCAATCCTTGTGGTAACTGCAGTGCTGATTCGTAGCGCGTTTTGCTTCTTTATCTCCACCTAGACTTGGGGGCCATTTGAAGAAAGGCTGATTCTTTATTCGATAAAGAATCCTGTAGATTGGCTCTTTCCAAACCGTGGTTATCGAAAAGAACGACTTAGGATTAGGCGCCTGCTTTTCCTTGTAAGGCTCTTTCTTAGCCTGCCCATACTCTTTCCTATAGGTCTTGGGCTCTGGCTTATCAACCTTCTTTGCTGGAGTCTTTGGCTGTTCGGCAACAACTCTGCCTTCCTCCCAGAGTATGTCATCCTCCATTCTTGCGTGCTGTTCGATACACTCCATTAGCCTGGCCAATGATGCCACATGATGCTTATTCAATGACCGGCGTAATTCGCCCCGAACAGGCAAGCCAGTTTTAAAGGTTGCAATAGCATACTCCTCACTGCAACTGTCTATCTCGTTAAAGGTCTCCCAGTATTTCTTTGCATAGTCTCTGATCGGCTCACCATCCTCCTGCTTCATCATTGAGAGACTTTCGAACGTCTTAGGAGCCTTTCTACTTGTTAAGAACCGAGCAGTGAACTCTTCTGCTAACTGTGTCCATCCTCGTATGGAACGTGGTTCCAACTTATGAAACCACGATAAAGCCACCTTTACCAAGCTTGAAGGGAACATCTTGCACATGATGGCATCATCTCCATCATGCATGAACATTGCCTGTTGATAATGTTGCACATGAGCAACGGGATCTGCATTTGTCTCGTAAAGCACGAACGACCCGTGCTTCACTCTACTCGGCAGACGCGCGTCCTGTAGCCTTCTTGAAAAAGGTGATGCTGCTATATTACTCAGGGCCCGCCTTGCTGCCTCTCGTGCAGTCATAGATCCATTCTCTCGCTTTTTGGATTCGTGGGTCACTGCCCTGTTCCAATCACCATCAGGTCTCTCATACCTGTCCCTGGGGTGTTTTCTCACGCCTTCCTCGGGCGAGGAGCTTCGGCTCCTGCTTCCCTTGTAACGTGGGGGAGTTCTTTGCTTGCTTGGACTCCTGCTCCTTCTTTTTCGTGAAGAAACTCTCTTCTTGGGAGGAGTGGGGCTTCTGGACCTGCTCCTCCCCCTTCGCGAAGGGGCCTTTTTGTATCATACCATGGCCAGTCCGTCTCCCCCGGATCTCCTTCCTGATAACCCAGAGTCCTCAGGATGTTTATGGACCCGCTCTAATTCTCGGATCTCATGTTCCCTTTTCCGAATTAGTCGAGCATATTCCTCGACTTCCTGCCTCTTTTTATCGAGGATATCCTCGTTGCTGTGCACACTTCTCGAATGTGCAACTGATTCTCCCTTGTGATGGGATTTGCTCCTTCTCGTGGAGGTTGTAGCCGTTTTGCCCTCCCTATTCTTGGAGTTGTCGTGGATGGTAAGAGGATTCTTACTCGTGGTCCTCTTATCATGCCCGCTAGTTGGCTTTCTCGGAGCACCTGGTGGGGACTTATCCCCTCCGCCACCAGCCTGGTTTTTGTCGGTAATCGGTGTGACTGGATCTACCTCCACCATGGTCGTATTTCAAAAGGGAACTCTTTCGTTTCCCACAGACGGCGCCAATTGTAGGTGGAGAAAAATAGATGGTACCTAGAACAGCGCTGAATCTCCTTCCTTCACGTGCTGTCCAACCGGAACCCTAATACCTTCGCCTGAACCCTAACCTGTAAAACAGACAAGGGGTGAGCGCACCTCTGCCTCTCGTGGCAAAGGCCCTCCGATGCCTAAGTTAGTATCTCGTACTGTATCGAAACCCTAATTATCAGTAGGAAAGTGTAGAATGAGTGCAACTTATTGCGTACCTTTTTCCCTCAGGTTTACCTCGTATTTATAGATATGAGCTTGCTTGCTTCTTAAGCATCCTTCTCGTCCCAGGTCTCCTGCTTCGTACAGGAAACCTGGCTCTTCTGGGAATCTCTTGCCCAATCAGCTGAGATCCTTTCCTCATAGGGTCTCTTCTCATCATAGAACTCATCCCTTAGTAGGACTGTCCTCTGATTTATCTTTACCACATATCGGGTCCGTCTTACAGGATACCCCTATTGCCTTATCTCTTAAGACAATGTTTCATCAAGTAACTCTATCTGTTCGGCATATGCCCCTACCGAACAGACAGCACAACCGGATGATTTCCTATGTCATTGGCCCCTCTTGGCCGAACAAGCTGTACCAACTGATGACCTCTCATGTCACCGGCTTATCCCAGCCGAACAGATCGTCTAATCCGGTGCCTCTTCGTAGCACTGGACCTTACCGTCGCCGTTCATCTTATATGGGGTCCCATATCACTTTCCTCATTACACGGATCTAGAACACCACCTGTTCGGCAACTATTTGCACATGTTCGGTAACACCTCCCTACACAAAATATGTTATTTCTTCTATTCGAGCTTTGAGTTTTGGTTTTCTCTAAATGGTTTGGATGCCGTCATAATTAAATCAAACGATTCAGAATGCGTTTGTGTTCCAATTCTTAAAATATGGTATGATTTTTTCTCAATACGAAATCATAGGATACATTCCGACTCGGGATACGCTATTATATCGTTAAATATGTCATCGTATCATAGGATTTCTATACAAAAAGGATATGGGGTGAGATACGTGTCATTTTTGGAAGGAGACGATACGAATCGTAGGATACATATCCTGTATTGTAGGATTTTGACAACCATGGACTGTAATTGCTATTGGGTTGCACAAGTTATGGTCTTAATAAACATCTATGTTTTAAAAGCAAACCAAACCAAGCCTTATGTCCCAATCACTTGGGGTTGACTACATGAATCCTTTTCCTCCATTGAGCTCTGTCAAGGGCCACTTGTTCACACAAACCCATTATACTCATATCTTTGCGCACAACAACATCTAATCTTTATACTCCAATAATGAAGTATAAAGTTATTGTAGTTAAATTGTTCTCTAACAATTTAATTTAGTGATATCATCTTAGTTTACTTATTTGAGTCAATGTTCTGGATAGGCAGTTATATGGTTCATTGCGAGATGGTCTCTTACCTATCTAATGCCCCCTGAAGAAACAACCAGTAGTGGTGATCATACGCCCTATCTTTAGCCTCAATACTCCAGCAGGGTAAACTCGTGCTTGACATCATTGTTCGAATCTCCAAGGCAACGCTTGTATCGTACCCTGGGGAGAAGGATTTGGAGGTATTTTGATATACACTTACATCTTGTATCCTGTTAAAGCATCCAACTCCAAACCAATTGGCAAAGAGTGGAGAGGCCGCCCAGGCTCATATACTAGTTTTGGAGGAGATAATTAACCGATGTGGGACAAATCCCAACACTCCCCCGCACGTGCGACCCCCGACTTGCACGTGGAGAGGTAAACAAAGGATCCATAACACTTGGATCACAACAAACAAAGGTGCACTTATGTCACAAATAAGGGGGAACAAATTCTCTGAAAACCCTAGCTCTGATACCATGTTAAAGCATCCAACTCCAAACCAATGCAAAGAGTGGAGAGGCCGCCCAGGCTCATATACTAGTTTTGGAGGAGATAATTAACCGATGTGGGACAAATCCCAACACTCCCCCGCACGTGCGACCCCCGACTTGCACGTGGAGAGGTAAACAAAGGATCCATAACACTTGGATCACAACAAACAAAGGTGCACTTATGTCACAAATAAGGGGGAACAAATTCTCTGAAAACCCTAGCTCTGATACCATGTTAAAGCATCCAACTCCAAACCAATGCAAAGAGTGGAGAGGCCGCCCAGGCTCATATACTAGTTTTGGAGGAGATAATTAACCAATATGGGACAAATCCCAACATATCCTACGTAGAAACATGTTTTTTATGTGACATTGAAAGTTCTGCTCCTTGTGAATGTTGTGAGTTCTATATACATGCCTATCTTGCTATCCTAGTATAATTTTCTGTTTTCATGCAACAGCAAAATTGTACGAAACTATTTTTACTAGATATCTGAAAGTTGAGTAATCAATGTTTCTGTAGGGCTCGTGGCATGACTTGGCAAATGCTTTTGCAAATGAAAGAACTTTGTTTTCATTAAATGATGCTCGCCAAGTACGGAGTAAAGTCACTTACATTTGACATTATGTTCCATGGAACTATGGAGTAACTACAAAATTGTCCTTCATTTCTTGTAGCGTTCTGTGGCTCTAACCCTCACTCTTTCAGCTTCTGGCATGAGAAACCCAGAGGCGTCAAATCAGTGAGTCTAATTTTTTGCTTTCTTTGCAAAAAAGTAGATTAACATGCTACTAGGTCTGAATCAGTCTGATATCCCGTTGCAATTTTTGGAAGGTATGTATGAGACCTCATGGGATATATGACATCTTATCTTGTGAAAATGTCTGGGAAAATGATATAAAAAATGTTGCCCAACAGCCAGATGTTATGCTGTCGGTGAGGACATAATTTCAACGTTATAAAATCATGCTCATTTATATGCAAAAGTTACTATTCAAGAACAGCTTTTGACTTTGATGGACATCTTGTAGGTAAGCTGCTTATTGGAGTAGCTACGTGGTGCTGCCAGTGCCTCAGAACCTTGAACACAGAAGGCAATCTATGAGATGGGATCCTCTGTGATGAACCCTATTTTGATTTTGCTGGAAGTTTACAAACATGAGTTATTAAGTACTCAGTGTCTGAAGATTCTATGTCATAAAGAACCTGCATAATATTAACCTCCTTGAACTTCAAGCTATTTTAGCCGATCAAAAAAAAAACTTCAAGCTATTTTATGCTTATGTGAAGTATAAAGTTAGCACAGTGTTGTCAAAACCTGTGTTTGATTTCCTGATGATTCAGTGACTTGCATGAATTCCTTCATTAGATGGGCCTTTTCACCCTTATGTTTTTACTTGAACCTGGAGTTGGACTAACAGTAATTTTTTTGTTTGAGCGGTTTCTGGTTTCTTTGCATGGATAAATCATTATACTTGGATATGTGGGACTTGGTAGAGCATCATGTTACGCATGTGGATGCATGACATTTCTATTCTAAGTTTGGACCCTACCCTTCAATTGAGATTGTCTAACTGACCTAGGACAGCTCTTAAGGTGTAAGAATAATGCTTCTGCACATTATTTGATGGAACAAATAAATGGACATCTTGTGAGAATGCGGTGTTGAGAAGTGCCAAAAGGTAGTTGGTTTCTCAATCAGAAGGGGTCAAAAAAGCCAGAAAACTGGTACATCTCTGGAGCTAATGTAAATGTAGATACCAATAAACAAGAAAACGGCTGTCATTGCGTTGGTGGAATCACTTGACCGCAGCTAATAACAGAATGAAGTTTTATAGTAGATGTATAAAAGCTACAGGGAGGCCAAGGGTTATGAAATGAGGATTTTGAGATGAATAAAGTAGAGGTTTCAGCTCCACCTTCGTAATGGGGCTATCTCCCTTCATATAGCATTTCATCCCAAAAGCTCCCGTTTCTTTCACTATCGCAGATCTTCTCTTATCACGTCTCCCAATCAGTCGCGGTTGATTGGCTACACTAATCCTCATCATCAAATAGCCAATAATCTCTTCCATCAAGAACTTTTCCTCATGTTCGACTCTCCATCGTTGAATAGTAGCTCCATGATCTTCCTGTTCTACCAGAGCTACCTCTTTCCCATCACCCTCACCTGAACTAGTGTGCTGCCTCACCCCCATATCCTTAGCGCTGATATCTTAGCAGCTTCATCATGCAGCTGCTACCTTAGTGTCTTACCGTCTAACTTTCTTGATGATAGCTTTGTCCTGGCCATGTATGGATTTAGAGGTGGAAAAAAGAGAGTACAAAGGAAGTAATGAAAAATCTTGTGCTCTATGATCTTCCAGAAGGACGTTGAGTGATGTAAATGGTAAAAAAATACACCAGTATCTGTAACCATACGTACGCATTTACAAGTGAGTTATGCATATGCACACATCAGTGACATATACATATGTCTCATAATTTGCTATGATTGTTCTAGGGCTGAGAAATTTCTGAGTGGTAAATTTGTCAAGCACTAATAAACTTGAGAAATTTCTGAGTGGTAATTTGTCAAGCACTAATAAACTAGTACCCATAATCTCCTAGGATTGTTAAGGAATGAGAAATTTCTCGAAGGGGAAAATCTATAAAAACACAAATAGATAGTTACACACATCACAAAATCAAATCTATCACATTTGAAACGTGAGAGATTTGTATAACATATACAAGATGGATCTTGTTTTGATAGATCTCGATCAGTATGGGATAAGGAAATTACTGGGACAAAATCGTTTAAGACAAGAAAGATCATGAAATCATTCGTCGCAAAGAAGTCCCAGAAACAAGGATGTAGAACAATTAATTCAGTAAAGACAACCAGTTGGTTATTGTTAGAGCTTGTCTCATATTAGTTAAATATACCCTCAAACCTAGTATATGAGTCTGGGTGGCCTCTCCACTCATTGCCAATTGGTTTTGAGTTGGATGCTTTAACATAGTATCAAAGCTAGGTTTTCGGAGTCTTTTGGACAAGACTCTTTGTCGTCGATGGTTGGTTCCCCCTTTATTTGTCGTTTATAGTTGATTGTTGTCTTATGTGTTGATTCGCTTGTTTACCCCACCATGTACGAGGCAGGATTCACATGTGCGTGGGGGGGGGGGTTAGAGCTTGTCCCATATTGGCTAAATATAACCTCTCGGGCAGCCAACTCATTGCAAATTGGTTTTGAGTTGGATGCTTTGACATTAATGATAAAAATCATGAAAAAATCAGAGAATATTCCTTTAGGCATCCTTAGAGGCTTAGGTTTGTGTCACCCTATCATGCAAAAACAAATGCTTCCAGCACTACTAGGAAGTCCCTAGTCTATTGAATAGAAAGGGTGTATATATAGCTACTGATTGTCTCTACTTTAGGATGCAAAAACAAATGCTTCCAGCACTACTAGGAAATCCCTAGTCTATTGAATAGAAAGGGTGTATATATAGCTACCGATTGTCTCTACTTCAGGAGGCTTGGGACTACAAAATGTCAAAGTCCTTACTGATTCATGTGTTCGAACCTTTATAGAGATGCACAAATATCCAACACCACAATATTCATCCTATCCAATCAAAGTACCTGATAAATGTACACATGTATGAATAGTGAACAATAACTTAGAGTTTTTTGATAAATGCCCTACACTTCTTGTCTTTTAGTGAAAAATACACAGAAGTTTCATTAAATGACAAAAAATGGAGTGTATTTATCAAAAAAGGGAGTGTGGAAATCATTACCCTTTGAGTTATTTCTTTCTTTATACAAGTTGTCATTTTGGGTTTTGTTTCCTAGTTTGGTTCAGGAGAGTGTATCGGCTGTTTATTTTCTGTTATGTAATTTACATGTCAAACTTAAAATTTTGGGTTGTTCGGAAATTATTTGCTTTATTGTATTTTCTTTAAGATTGGAGGGTTGAGCAAGTGTTCTGATGGCTTCTGAGAAAATCTTTTCATTTCTATAAAACGTGGAAAATCTTGGGATAAGACAAATTTTGGGGGAATAAATTCAGTTTGAGCTACTAGTCTATGCTAGCTTGGGGTTTGAAGCATTGGAAGCTTGAGTTTTGAGCTATGTAGCATGGACGTGAACATGTGACATGACACGAATAAAACTTACTCAAATTTTCAAAAATTGCAAGGCATTACAAGCAGAGGACAAGTTATAAATTTTTAATGTTCTTGTATATGACATTCAAATGGGTATTATATGTAGTTCATGTATGTAACAAACTACATGTATTGTCTTACACGGCATCTCAAAGTTCATATTCCTGCTTTTCCATGTTTGAAATTGCATTTCATTCTTACTTCAAGTTGTCTAATTAAAGTACTTGTGGAATAAGCTTTATAACTTGCTTCTTGTTGCATCAGTAAATCTCGCCTCATAGGTCTGTTCCTTGTTTAATACAAACCAAATGTTCCCTTGAGAATTCTAAAGAGAGAAACTCCCAAAAATGGCTCTTGATAATTTTATTTCTTGAAATGATAAAACTACTAAGGAAGGAAAACCTATGCCAATATATATGGCTAGCTAGGTACAAACACTTAAAGCACTAAAAGAACATAAAGACAATATTACCCCTATTACGTACTACATCATGAGACTAAGGACACGTACTCAAATGCTAAGGACAAAGTAAAAGTGACTACGTCATTGTTTTCATCTTTGCATCATTGTGTGCGGGATATTAGTTGTACAGGAATGATTCATTATTATTGTTGGTAAACAGCGATTTTTTGTTCTGTATGAAACCTTCATCTGCTGGTTCCTTTTCATTCTGTTGAGCACAATTAACACTATCTCCCAACTTTTGTCTATACCGTGTTAATCTTCCTGAACTTTAACTTAGAGTTGCATAGGTCCTTAATCAGCTATGTCTAAAGGGTTCATTAATAGATATTGATCCTGACGTATAATTTAGTCTACAGTTGTTGATCTTCTACTTAAATTTGTCGTTGACTGGTGGAAGGACTAATTATCTACCTGGAGGCTCAAGAAACTGCTGTTGTTATTAACTTTTGTATTTGTTTGCTTCAGCTTTACTCTTCTCACAACATTGGCAAGGTATCTTTTTCTTTCTCTATCACTTAATGTCTCCTGATTTTCACCATTGAACCTCTTTAATGGCATGGAGCAGCAATGATTTATTTTCCCTATAATTGTTGTGTTTGCATCTGTAACATGAATGGATATGCATGTGGCTTGCGCTCAGTAGACAAAATCAAAATTAAGAGCCTAACTAATTGCATTTCATTGCCAGCACAACTTGAAGATAAGTCGTGGATAAGGAACAGTGATACGTAATCATAAGATCTTTTGCATGCGTGTTCAATGAAGTAGACATATCTAGTTCATGATCCGACACTGGTTTGCGGATATAATAATATTTCGAGAGAGGTTTCATTACACACTCTTTTCGCTCTCTAAATTTAAAAAAATTCCTTTGTGCACTACACTAATGGTGCAAAGCTATATCAGCCACATAACATGAGTCATGCAAACCTCCCTGACCACACTAGTCTTTCATTTTGCACAGCCTTTTTCCCTATATGGCTTTGAAAAATCCACAAGAAAAAAGTTGTGGATGTAGTCTAGTTTGATTGTCATTGTAAAAACCCATTTTTCTGCTTTAACTCAGCCACATTGGGCTTGTTGTTACGCTTGAATTCACTTGGTTGGATCAAAAAGTGGGAGTAGCTTCACAATCACTTCACTTGGTTTCTCTGTAGACTGTAGATGAAATTAGCATGGATATAATTTTGGATTCCTTATTTCTCTGTAGTTGCCTTCCATTATTTTGCTGCTCTTGCTCTCTGGTGTCTGTAGAGACCAGTATTTTCAGAAAATATTTAGAGGTTATATAAATGTCGAAATTGGGGATAATGTGAAAAGTGTGTGATTATTTGATTTGGGGTTTAAAGTGTTGGAATTGCTAATAGAGGGAGTGATTGTGTGATTTGCATGTGTTAGTATAAAGGGGGAATTACTGAACAGTGGAGAAAAGGGCTAATAATTCCCAACTCATGGACCACTTTTCAGGGAATTCATCTAAATATGAGAAGGAGAAAAAGAATTCCTGATACATGGAGAGGGCCGCCTAAAAAGACTATTATGCCCCTCATGAAAAAGCCCTAAATCCCCAATCCCACCCACTGTTCTCATTTCAAAATCCACTCCCAGTCCCATTCGTGCGCTGAAGAGGAAGAGAACAACAGAGGTAGGGTTCTTCGTCTTCGTCTACTGCTTCTGCTATCCTTAGACCTCTTCTCCTTCACTTCGATCTTCTTCCCTTTCTCACTTCATTTCTCTGTTCCATTCCACCCAAGAAGCAGCAGCATCTTTTGCTTCCCCGAGCGAGTTCATCGTCGTACGCAGTTAGTAAGATTTTGGGTGATTCAATTTTTTTTGCAGCTTTCTCTTCTCTCTTTTCATCCCTATGTCTCTGTTTGTAAGCAACTTGATCTTTTCAGTATGAGTGAGTGGTCTGGTAAAGGCAGAAGTTTGTTAGGTTTTGGGTTAGGTTTTCTCCTTTCTATATTGACGTGAAAACAACGACGCAAGTAAAATGGTTTCGAGGATTTTCTCAAATTTCGAAATAGAGCCCAGCCCCAATTTCCAACAGCAAACTGATAGTATTAATGAAACAATTTCATTAGAAAGTAAACTACAATTTCTTTTAGCCAAAAATGCCTCTTTGAAAGATAGACTGAGGAGGTACCTATTTTGTCATGCATAACATGTGCTCGATAAATTGTTGAAGAGAAAGAAATAACCTATATTTTAGACGTAGGATATTGTGGGTGTTTCATTCTCCTATCAGCAACGGGCAATGACCTATATTTTAGCTCACTGAATGATTGTCCCTTTACAAAGGTGTGTTAGTCTGTATGAAATGTGGTTCTTGTTCAAGTTATGTAACATGTTTTTTCCTGAAAAATATAATAGTTGGTCTTTAAGTTACCTAATGTTACTCCTTGTAAGAACTTTTGTTGCTCTCTATGTTTGAATGTATGCTCCTGAATGGTTGTCCCTTTACAAATTTGTGCAATGTATGTAATGTGGTTCTTATTCTTGTTCAAGTTATGTAACATATTTTTTCCTGAAAATATAATAGGGGAAATTGCAGAACAGTGGACAGTGGCGTAAATAATGCCCAGGTCATGGACTAGTTATTAGAAAATTCATGTAAATATGGGAAGGAGAAAATTATTTGCCAATACACGGAGAGGTCACCTGAAAAGACTATTAGGTCCCTCATAAAAAAAACCCTAAAGCTCAAACCCACCCATCGTTCTCATTCAATTCCCTCGATTCCCATTCGTACGCACGACTCTAAATAGGACGACTGGAAGAGAACAACCAGAGGTAGGGTTTCTTCTGCTTCTTGTATCCTTCGATCTCTTCTCCTTCACCTCTTCTTTCTCTCTCACTTCATCTCTCTGTTTCATTGTAGCCTAATCTTTCCATTTCACCATTGAAGAAGCAGCATCTACTCCTGTGCCCTAGCGAGTTCGTCGTTACCCATCTGGTAAGATTTTGGGTGATTCAAGTTTTTATGCAGCTTTCTCTTGTCTCATTTCGTCCATATGTCTCTGTTTGTAAGCAATTTGATTTTTTTCATTGTATGAGTGAGTGGCCTGATTTTGGGTTAAGGCAGAAGTTGTTAGCTTTTGGGTTAAGTTTTCTCCTTTCTATAGTGATGTGAAAACAACGCAAGCAAACCATTTCGAGGGCCTTCACTCAAGTATTTTTTCCATTGACAATGTCCTAGCACCATAATGCTTTCTAACTAATGGAACAAATTAGGAACTTTCTAAGTCTAACAATGTGCAAGGCATAGTAGTATGACTGCAACAAAAAAAATAGTGTTGTCGTCCATAATTCGTTCTAACTCATGTAACATGTTTTTCCTGAAAATAAAACAGTTGCTCTTTAAGTTACCTAATGTTACTCCTTGTAAGAACTTTTGTTGCTCTCTATGTAAGAATGTATGCTCCAGAAATGGAATTCTGGGGCATACATTATATGTAATGCCAGTTTCTTTTTTTTATGACTTATTGCCTTGTGTGCTATTGAAATCCATGTTTATTTTGTGCGCTTCGAACTTTGAGGAACATTGGTGTTCTTTTTGGTGGAAGCGAGAAGATTAAAATGATTTAGACATTGCTTAGGTTATTTTTTTTTAGACATTGCTTGGCCTTTACACACGAGTAGTTCCTCGATTGTCAGAAGAGCTGCTGTTTGGCTACTCGGCGTCATCAGTTTTGTTCACTATAATTTAAAATATGATTTTGGATTATTTGAATGTGACTAAGAAACAAGGGGATGCAATAACAGAGAGGAACATGAACTTCTCTGCCTATATCCATGTAAGACAAAGTAGAAGGAAGCCTTTTCTATATCGCCTACTGTCTTTGGTTCTCTGTTAATATATTAGATGAGTTTTGTACATAAATGCTTGGGGAAATTGCAAAACAGTGGACAGTGGGGCAAATAATGCCCAAGTCATGAAGTAGTTATTTGGAAATTCATGTAAATATGAGAAGGAGAATATTATTTCCCAATACATGGAGAGGTCACCTGAAAAGACTATTACGCCCCTCATCAAAAAAAACCCTAAACCTCAAACCCACCCATCGTTCTCATTCAATTCCCCCAATTCCCATTTTCGTACGCACGGCTCTGAAGCGGACGACTGGAAGAGAACAACCAGAGGTAGGGTTTCTTCTGCTTCTTTCCTCTTCTCCTTCACCTCTTCTTCCTCTCCCACTTCATCTCTCTATAAGCTACAGTACTCTCTCCGTTCCACTGAAGAAGAAGCAGGATCTTGTCCTTGACCAAGCGACGTCGTACGCATCTGGTAAGGAATGTTTTGGGTGTTTCAATTTTTTTTTGCAATTTTCTCTCTTTTCTCTTCTCTCATTTCGTCCATGTGTCTCTGTTTGTAAGCAATTTAGTTTTTTTCATTGTATGAGTGAGGATAGCATTGTATGAGAGAACCCCCAACCAACAAAACAACAGCCCATCCTACAATGGTTAAACCCCTATAATTAATGTAAGTGAGGATAGCAGTCTAGCATTGCTCCGACTCTTGGCAAACCAGCAGATAATGCCAAGATTGCTGACTTTACATAGTCGAGGAACATAACCGGGTATAGAGCATTATCGATGACCCCGCTTAGCCATTTCATCCAACCTATTTGAAACCCCCAATATTCACCCTGTAATACCCGTTCCGAAAATGCATGTGCATCGTTTCTGACATGACATTATACATCTCATTTGATAATTGCATTTATAGGTTATTTCATTTTATTTGTTATGGGGTGTATTATGTGAATGTGTCTTGTTATTAGTTCTTTAAAAAAAAAAAGGAAAAAAAAGAAAAGTAGAAGATCGTGGAAACAGGGGGAAACATCCCCTTTGTTCTATTTTGTCTTGGATACAATAACTTCATACATACCCATATGGACCAAAATACATGCCACCTCATGCTCTTAGTTGGAGTCAATTGGAACTCCAGAGAACCCTTGGTTTTTCTTTGTTTGCTGCTGCACCGAGAGAGAGAGAGAGAGAGGAGGAGGAAGAAGAAGAAGAGGAAGAAAATTAGGGAAAATCTAATTAAGAGTAAGCCCTATGTTTTTATGCTTAATTTCTTGTGTCCTTTGTTTTTGCCAAATCTGATATCTAAATTAAAATGGTAGAGGAAGAAGGATTGAAAAGAATTAGTGTTTGGTTATTGATTTCAAGAAGAGTCTACATTTTGGTTCGATTATGCAAAAAAGTTGGAAGTGATGCATATTTCTTTCATGTTTTGGGAAATGACACAACCATGGATATGAGAATGTGTAGTTTAGGTTTTGATTAGGTCATGGGATATGAGTTTTACTTCAGAAAACTCGTTTAGCCTATGGGTATGCAAGTTAGAGTTCGAACAGAATTGAATTTTCCAGGTTCTTGATGAATTTTTATGACCAACTTTCCGACCTTGTAATTTTTTAATATTCTTACTGGAGATGCCTCTATATGTCTAATCTATTGTGTTAAAATTTTAGAATTTTATTCAAAGTACATAAATTTATAAAAATCCGACACTGAGCTGCTGTCGTAGAACTCACTGTGCTGACAGCACCATCGCACTTTACGGAAACGACTATATCTCAGCCTAGAAAACTCGAAAACACATTCCACTTGTTTTGTTGGAAACTAGACACATAGAGCTTCAAAAATATGTAAGCCACGTGCCTTAGTTGTGCTTGAGTAATAACAGATTTCAGTTTGAAGTTTGGCCAAAAATCTGTCCTCGAATTCACTGCGAGTTTTGGGTCTGATTTTGTATCTGTTTAAAAATAGTTATCAAGGTCAGAAAATTCTGGAATTTTAATATGATGTTCCTTTATGTGTCTGAGTTTTTGGTAAAAATCTTGTGGCAAACGAATTCATTGAAAATTTTCAGAAATTCGCAGAGCATAGCATGGTTGGATTTCATTTGCATTTGGCATGAGCTTTGGTAGTGAACCTTATGGGTGGAGCGTTTTTCATATTTTTCTAGGTGGGGATATCATAAAGACTGTCACTGTGACATCTCCTACTCGTAGGGAATAGATTTGGTAGCGGAGTCGGCATTTTTGTAAGGTGAGAATGTACAGCTTCAATAATAAATTGAAATGTCTCTTTTCTATTTATACTATTGCGGTGCTATCTCTACTATCTGAAAAGTGCTCCTTTGGTTTGAGAAAGTTTTAGGAGATAGTCTTTGCTTAGATGGATCAAATCTATTTAATGAGTTGAAAGGAATTATTTTTATGCCTCTTGTGCCAATGTTCTTGTTAAGCAAACTTGGTTGTTGCTTGCCTATGGTTGATTGGAAAACTTGGTTGTTGTTTGCCGGTAAGCTTGGTTGTTGCTTACCCTTTGGTTGATTACTAATCTAACTTGCTAGCACCTACCATTGGTGACAAAGAATGGCCCTCTTCACCGCCGCTATATGCGAGCCTGTGAATGAGGTCATGGTACCGTCTTAACTCTTGGTCGTGAGGTAGACGACTCGTTGGCACATTTGGTAAAATGATATACTACTATCTTGGAGTGGAGATGAAAGATGTGGTTATTTGCAATCCTTTTGGACACACTGTAGATGAATTTGCAAATTGAGGAACTTTATTGAAATATTGGAGATGATACTCTATGTGGATTTTGATTACTATTTTATCAAATTGATATTGGTTGGATGTTTTGACTTCGATTCATCTAAAGTATGTAACTGCATTTCCTTTTATTATGTTGCTAATGTACATTCTCCTGTAACCTTATTTGTTGCAGATTCCCGTTGAGCTAGAGGTCGATTCACTACAGTGCCTGTCAGGTGTATATAGAGGTTGCACTTGTAAATCTTTTAGTTGGAGCTATGTACTCTATGGTTTGCAAGATTGGTGTGGTTGAATAGGAAGGCAAGTACTTTAGACTTGTTCAGTTGTAAAAAAATGTGGTTAGCACTTCTTGTATAATCTGTTGGGTTTGATGTAATAAAATCATTCGTTCGGTCTCCGCTGTGAGTTGTAGTTTATTTTATTAATTTATTTCAAGGCGCTAGTTTCAATAGTTGCACAGGTTGTGACAGGCGTCACGCCACTTTGGGTGGGCCATAGTCCTGCTGGAGTGGGATGTGTCACACCCAGTGCAGATGAAACCCAAATCACATAGCCACCGTCCTCTGGAAACAAGGTGCTCATTTTTTGCAGTTATTAGGGCTTCAGGTACACTCCATATAAAGGGAAATACCAAAAAAACCCATTAAGGCTAGAAGGAGGCCAGTTGCGTGTACTGTATCCTCAACCCGAAATGGTCCACCCGATACCCCATAGAAGATGAGGAATACAAGGGGCAATATTGAGACCTTTTTTTTTTGGGTAAATCAGCTTGAAATATAAAAGAGGCTAAGCGAATATACAGCCTACAAGGGGCATACCCCAGGAGGAAAGAAAAGAAAAAGAAAAGTAAAGAAAAATACCTAAGCCAAGTGGCTACATGAGATAACTACCATGCGGTGTTTCCAATCCATCTAGAAGAGGGAAGGAAAACAACGCCAATGCAAGGCATTACAAAACTTATAATATGAGCTTGGAGCACTTGCCAAATACAGAGTTGCAGCAAGCTCCAACAGATTTCAGCAGCTCTACACATAATGTGGATGGAGGATGAACAACATTTACAGATCAGTAAGCAGACCCAAGCAGATCAGACTGAGCTTGAACTTGTAATTTGACTTGACTTGACTTGTGTTGAGAGAAACCATAACAGAAAATCATAACAGCAGCAGCTGCCATGGCAAAACAGGACCAGTAGGTATCAGGTTCAGGACATGCAGCTTAGTAAGGACATACAGCTACAGCTTAGTAAGGAACATGCAGCAGCAGCAGCAGCAGCAGCAGCCTGATCTTGAGATGGACAGGTTGATAATGTAGCATAAATCAGAACTCCATTAACAGTGCAGAACAGATCAGAAAAGGAGCATAACAGAACTCCACAACTGATCTTGAGATACCACAACTTATACAGAGGATACAGGACTGCACTCAATTCAGAATTCAGAATTCCACAGTTCAGCAGTCAAAACAGCTAATTGCTACTCATAACAGCTAAAACAATGCAGAGGACATCCCCCTCTGCGAAGGGAGATCCCAATGACAGCCCCAATTGGTTAGGCAAAACAAAAGGAAGCAGTAGCACTATGCCAAATCAAAACAGAACAGCAGCAGGCACTAACCACTATACAACTGAACCAAAACAGAACAGCAGCAGAACAGAACAGAACAACAGCAGCAGCCTCTAACTCAAAAGACCACTAGCTGGTCTGCACATTATAAGCATCCCCAAAACAGGACACAAACCACTATACAACTGAACCAAAACACTTTGTACACGAAACAAAACAGTATCAGAAATGCAGAGGACCATCAGTCTACCTACTGAACCATCAGTCAAATACCATCAGTCCAAAAAAAAAACTACTGTACCATCACTAACTGAACCAAAAAGCAGTAAAATGATGACCATCAGTCATTAATGACCATTGCAGCAACCAGATGCAGGAATGCAGTAATGCACTATAACACCAAGCAAATCAGAAATGCACTACACAACACAGGGCAGAGCAGGCTTCCAAAGTTCTGATGCTCCCACACCAGATGCCAATAAACTTCTGATGCTCCCCATTCAACATGAGGACTTCTGAACCTCGGCTTCCAAAGTTCTGAACAAAGAGCATGAGTTGCACCTGCTAAGGTTCAGAACCACAGCAGCACAACATGAGTAAGTACTGAACCATCAGCTCAAACAAGAGCTGCAGATCAGCAGTCAATGTACTACAAACCAACTAACTACTGAACCATGGCAACAGCAGCACAACATGAGTAAGTACTGAACCATCAGTCAGTCAGAATAGACAACAAAACTGAGAAAATCCTAAGAACATTTGGTCCTAACCACCAACTCCCTCGGAACCTCACTCCTCCCTCTCAAAACTTTCAACCACCCAACTCCCTCCACTAACCTCACATAAAAACCCCCACTATGTACCAAGTAGCTGAATGTGGTGGAAGTTACTAAAAAACCCCCGTTCACAATGACTGCTGAACCCTTCTGACTGCTGATGGAAATTCAGTCTGATAGATTAGAATTAAAAGCTGATTCCCCCATGAGCATAACCTGTTATAGCTTCAGGGTAGGAAAACACAATTCGTACTAATTACCCACAACAGGAACAAAAGTAATTAACAACTACCAATATGCCATTCATTCACAATCCATTCTGCTTGAAGTGAAGGTAACGATAGAATCCTCGTTCTCACCATTGAAAGTATTTTGTGAACAACAATTTCCCAAGAACAGGACAAGCCCTGGAATTTCCTGGCATTCCTTTCAATCCAGACATAGTAAATAGTTACAGTGAAGGCCAATTTAGTGATAATAGCCCGTATAGATTTCCCTCTAGTATTAGAGAGAAAAGAGACCCATTCAGTCCAAGGTCTAGATGTCCATGAGACACGTAGTTTGGATTGAATAGAATCCCACACTTGCTTAGTAAATGAGCAATTAAAGAATAGATGATTGTGACTTTCACAGTCCTGACAAAAACTACATTGAGCAGGGACAGTAAGGCCAAAAGACATCAACCTATCTGCAGTGGAAAGCCTATTCTGAATAGCTATCCAAGTGATAAAACTACATTTTGGAATGTGACCTGAGAACCACACCACCTTATGCCACAAAACTTTTGGAAAGGGAGTCCTCAGTTTGTCCCAAAGGGAAGCAACTGTGAACTGGCCATTAGCAGTGAGGGACCAACTAATATGATCATCCCTACTCAACCTGGAAGAAATAAGAGGTGGTAAAGTACTTCTTACCTCATTGATCTCCAAGGTTTGGGTGATGGGAAAAGCCCAACACGAATTTTGAATAATGTGAGACACAGTTGCCTCCTTTGGAATTCCAGAATCATAAGCAATTCTGGGACCAAATTTGGCTAACAAAGGACCAAGTGGATGCCAATTGTCATACCACAAGGTGGTGGATTGGCCATTGCCAATTACACTAAGTATATATGGCCGTACCAATGGTCTGAGAAGTAGAAGTTTCCTCCAAACCCATGTGCAATCCCCCGGAATTTTCAGATTCCAAAAGTTTCTACCCCGTATTAAATAAGATTTAACCCACTGACACCACATTGATTGTTCCCCCCCAGATATAAGGAACCAAATGTGTTTGGCAATGGCCGCCTTATTCCAAACCTGCATGGATTTGAAACCAAGGCCTCCCTCTTGTTTAGGAGAACACAGATGCTCCCAAGATACCTTAGCCCCAGTTTTCCTAAGGTCAGGACCAGACCAAAGAAATGCTCTAAGAATTGACTCAACCTCCTTAATCACCTTTTTGGGGATGATAAACAAGGAGGACCAATATGTTTGAATGGAAAACAATACATTCTTAATCAACTGGACCCTACCAGCATATGTGAGGTCTCTGTTAGTCCATGACTTAGTTTTAGCAGTTATGCTATCCACCAAGGACTGACAATCAGAGGCTTTGAGTTTTGTAGAGAGAAGAGGCACACCGAGATATCTGATGGGCAGTGAGCCCTCCTTAAACTTAAGGATATCCAAAATGGCCAACCTAGTGGCTAAGCTAACCCCAGAAAAGTAGATGCTACTTTTCCCAGGGCTAGGTGAGAGACCCGACAGGATTTGAAACTCAGAGAGGGCATCCTGGATATGACTGATAGAGGTTAGATCCCCTTTGCAAAAGATCATAAGATCATCAGCAAAGCAAAGGTTTATAAGCTTAGTACGCCCACATCTCCAATGAAAATGAAAATCTGGCAGGAGCGATTTCTCTCTTAGGAGACAAGTGAGAATCTCCATCACGATCACAAAAAGATATGAGGACAAAGGATCTCCCTGTCTAAGCCCTTTTTGTCCTAAAATGTAGCCTGTGACCTCACCATTGATGCTAAGGGAATAATTCGCAGAGGTAATACAAGCTTGTAGCCACTTAATCATCGTGGGATGAAAATTCATGGAGGATAGAACATCCCATAGGAATTCCCATCTAACATTATCGTATGCCTTCATAATGTCAATTTTCATAGCACACCGAGGAGATGATGACGCTTTATGATATCCTCTCATAAGCTCCTGAGTTAGGAAAATATTATCCGCAATCCTCCTTCCTTTCACAAAACCTGATTGGACAGGGTCAATCAACATTGGGAGGACAACCTGCAATCTTCTAGCCAGTATTCTAGAGATGCACTTGTAAACGGTGTTACAGCATGAGATGGGCCTAAAGTCTCCAACCTTAGATGGATTAGGAACTTTAGGAACCAGGGCAACAATGGTAGAATTAATTTTCCTTAGCAATTTACCAGACCTAAAGAAAGTCTTAATTGCTGCTGTTACTTCATGACCAATAATAGGCCAAGCCTTTTTGAAGAACCCAGCATTATAGCCATCAGGACCAGGGGCTTTGCTAGGGTTAAGGGCCCAAAAGGTATCCTTGATTTCGAGATCAGTGACCTCTGTAATCATGGCATTCCTCTGATTATCTGTAAGTCTCCTACTGACCACCTGTTGGATTCTAGTTTGCCCCTGGTAAGAGGTAGAATGAGCTGTGCCTAGCAAGGCAGTGTAGAATCCAACGAAACTGTTCTTAATCTCCTGAATGTCATGAGTAAGAGACCCATCATCCAACACCAGACTAGTAATTTTACTACGATTTCTAGTGTTACTCACAGTTTTAAAGAAATAAGAAGTACATTGATCTCCAAGTTTCAGCCATTGAATCCTTGATTTTTGTTTAGCCAGACTCTCCTCTGCCCTAAGCAAAGTGAGGAGTTGCTTGTGCACCACTCTTTCCTGATTTATGATGGAAGGAGTTATTTGATGAGAACTCATGCCTTTCTGTAAAGATTCAAGGCGTTGTCTAGCATCAGCAACCCTATTAGAGACATCACTGAAATCCCTAGAGTTAATTTGCTTAAACTCCATTTGTAACATTCTGAGTTTCTCACAAACACAGAACATTGGATTTCCAATAATCACTTTCCTCCAAATTTTCTGAACCACAGTTAAAAACTGTGGATGATCAGCTAAAAAATCAAAGAATTTAAAAGGTTTCATAGATTTCAAAGGACCCGGGGTGATGTTCACAATGGCAGGAGAGTGATCAGAGATCCCAGGGGTGAGAAAATGGGCAGTAGAACAAGTAAAAGCCTTCATCCAATGTTCATTGACCAAAGCTCTATCCAACTTAGTACTGATAAAATGGGATGGATCTTGCTTATTGGCCCAAGTGAGAAAGCAGCCTGTGAACCTAAGATCCTCAAGCTCTAGGTCATACAAACAGTGGTTGAATTCATCCATATGAGGAGGCCAAGAGGAAGTACCTCCCACCTTCTCATTTGGAAACCTAACAGCATTAAAATCCCCTAACACTATCCAAGGGGATGGGGAGCTAAGATGATGTAGACTAGCCCACAAGGCCTGCCTATTCACATAATTATTAGCTCCATACACAAAAGTGGCAAAAAAGATTGCCCCACTACACTTAGACTGGACTTCGCAATGAATAAATTGATCCGACTGGTCCAAAACCTGAAAATGCAACATACTAGGATCCCAACACACAAAAATTCTACCATTGGGCGCGTGGGGGTAGTTGTTCACAAAACTCCAATTAGGACAAACAAATTTTAAGATTCTACCAGCCCAAACTTCCTTAACCTTATGCTCTAATAAACCAAAAAGTGAGAGGCTATTTTTATTTACAAAACATTTGACCTCTTTTTGTTTGATTGGGTCATTAATACCCCGAGTGTTCCAAAAACCAATGTTAAGAGCTTTAATAGACATAAGACAACTTCAAGCAGAACTAATTATGAAAATGAAAGTATGAGAGAATAGTCCTAACAAAAGGATACGGTGGAATTAATTCCTTCCTCTGGAATAGGAACTACGAGACTGTTCCCTTGCCAGCTTTTTCATTCGTTTTTGTGCTGATTTGGTTAGAACCTTGTGAAAGCTCCCCTTTAGATCTTCTTTTGATACCTCATCCTTTACAACTGAACCTCGGGGGTCAGGAGGTTTAGGAGAAAGAGTTTGGTTCAGTTCTGATACTAATTCCTCTCTTGGAACATCTGAGTGGTCAGTTTCTGTTTTGCTGTCCATGACTCCCAGTTTAGTCAGTGGCTTTGGAACCTCATGAGAACTTCTAACCACACTCTCTAGAACTTCCAACAACTCACCCTCAGTTTCTGACTCACTCAAAGAGACCACAGCATTGACAGTTTGCTGCTCCTGAAGAATGGTAGGACTGCTTTTAGAGGAATCCCCTTGAAGCAGAACAGGAACTCCTGATGTTAGTTCCAAATCAGCTATTTCCTTGCCATTACCCGCTTGCGAATCATTCTGAATTTCAGATGAGAAATGGGAGGAAGAGTGGAAAGCTCTCTTAGCACACCGCTCTGTGAGATGTCCAAACACCTGACATAGCTTACATATGGGAGGGAGGACTTGATATTCGATAGGTACGACTACAGATTCCCCTTCCACCAACACTGTGATCTCATCAGGGAGGTCCTGCTCAGCACTAACTTCTATACAAATCCTAGCTGTTGTGGACTTAGTATGAAGAAGCCCAGGTTGCTTGGCAGTCTTAGCTGTGGCCTGATCCACATGTATGGGTCTCCCAATAGTGCTAGCAACTCGGCTAAGGCATTCCTGGTTCCATAGTTCAAATGGTAAATCATGAAACTTAACCCAAGCAGGTACTATGACAGGCTGCTCCTGTGCTGGTTTCATCATCCTATGCCAATCCTTGAGAACTAGATACTTCTGAGAGAAAAAATATGGACCTCCTTCAAGAACAGTCATCTTAGCTTGTTCATCCCTAAATTCGAAAAGATAAAACCCTGCTACATTGGGTTTAACAGCCACAAACAGGTCCTTCCATTGGTTCCGAGCAGTGGCAGTCAGCAAAGGATATGCCATCTTACCATCCAGAAAATGACCCACCAAATATCGATTCCACTTGCCTATTTCAGTCATTTCTATGTCTATCTCAACCATGGCTTCCTTGCCTTTCTGAAGATCAGGAAAATAATCTAGTTTCATATCTAGAGATGGACTCCGGGCCTGAAGGAGAGAGGCCCAGTTCTTAGGTTTAGGTTTAAATTGACTTCGGAGTGTTGATTGATGTCCATTATTCAGTGGCTTAAAGTGAGGTGCAGCTTCTGAAGATGCTAGAGATACATCTACAGGTTTAACAACCGCAGATGGAGGTGGATTAGGGTTAGATATTCGTACCTCTGAAGGAGAGCGATGAAACTGGTATGTGTTGCCATGAAGGTGAATCACCCGAGCCCGTTCTTCAGCTTCTCTCTTCAGTCCATCCTCGAATATTGCCTGCCGAGTCTTCTGAGCGGCATTAGGTCTATTGTACGATTTAGGACTAATCGCCCCAGAGCCAAACGAGGATGAAGATGGAACCGATCCCTTCAAAGCGCCGGCTTCAGCTTCTACCCTCAACCCTTCTTCCACGAAGACTTGTTGTAATTTCCGTGCTGAACTCGGATTCTTCGAGGATTTAGGGCTATGAGCCCCAAATCCATTAGATTTGTTGGTCGAGTTAGGACCGAACTCCTCCGCTTGTTTTCCAGGATTTCTCCATGCCTGTTGTATACTCTGTAGCTTGGCTGTGAGCACATCTAGAACGAATGGATCTTCCGAGGTGCTGAGTTCGTCCTCCAAGTGACCCACGATTTCAAGCAACCGAGCTTCAGAATCCAAGTGCATGCCTTCCTTCGGAGACCCCTGATTAAGCGCTGATGTTTCAGTCGATTTGGGTGAGAGTGAGGTTTGCTCGGTGAGGACTGTGCCTTCACCGTGTTGTATTGAGCTCCTCTGCTTGCGGCGAAGCTCGTTTGAGTCCTGGGCCTTGCTGCCCAGCCCTTCGGAGAAGGAGATTGTGCCGTCTGCCATGGGGGAATCACAGTAGTTACATGCCCTTGTCAGAGATCGCCATGGCCTTGTCAGAAATCGCCTCTGAGTACTTAGAAGTATTAGGAGCCCAATGTGGATCCTATTGAGACTTTCCCATTAGTTTCCCTGGAGAAGAAGGTACTCTATTAATACCAACATTTGATCCACCATTGTGTCCCCCATTGCACCCATTGCAATGGAAGTTTGTTTTTCCTGAAAATAAAATAGTTGCTCTTTAAGTTACCTAATGTTACTCCTTGTAAGAACTTCTGTTGCTCTCTATGTAAGAATGTATGCCCTAGACTGTTAAGAGCAGTGACCTATATTTTAACTAACTGAATGGTTGTCCCTTTACAAAAGTGTGTTGGTCTGTATGAAATGTGGTTCTTGTTCAAGTTATGTAACATGTTTTTTTTCCTGAAAATATAATAGTTGCTCTTTAAGTCACCTAATGTTACTCCTTGTAAAAACTTTTGTTGCTCTCTATGTTTGAATAATAGATTTTGTAATAATTCAAAGGTTCCTTTTCACAACAAGGGGACTCGTGACAGTTGCTCTGTCAATTCACCTAAGTAGTGGCTCTTTCTATAAAATAAAGTTGCCCATTTTGGAAAATAAGTTGCTCTGTCAATCCACATATGTGGCTTCTTTTATGAAATTAAGTTGCTCCTTCTGGAAAATATGTTGCCCTGCGTATGAAAATAAGTTACACCATATACACGATAAGGGGGGCCAGTGAAAGGTCATACCACCTTTATGTTTTTTTACCCATGACACTTGCTCAGTCAGTCCACATATGTGGCTCCTTTTATGAAAAATTAAGTTGCCCCTTCTGGAAAATATGTTGCCCTGTGTGTAGACACCTCCCAAACGGGGCATCGCCATACAGATTGATCACACTTGTTTGCTCGATTGGTTGCTTGCTTCGTAAACCAAGATCATGGACATTCCCATGGCTAGGAACATCGCCACATGATAGCGGTTATCATTAAAACAGAGTCGCCACCTACTTTGTTAAAACTAGGAAAACAGATAGAGATTCTGAGTACGGGAGCCAAAGGTATAGTAAGAGGAAGGTGTTAGGCACCCCTCTCTGCCCAGCCGTGAGACTGGCCCATAGTTATTCAACATAAGACGTATAGATGCTTTATTTAATTCTAACACATAGTCTGTTTAATTAATCCTTTAAACAGTAAATAAGGTGAGCCAGGACTGTAATTGAAACATGCATCAAAAAGCAGAAAAGCAAACAAAGATGTCCCAGGGTAATGGATCCCACGGCCGGTGAATGGATGTCACCGCTGAGGGATCCTCCTGGTTTGATGTATCGGCCGAGGGATCGAAGCCCCGGTCGATGTTCTTCCTCACACCAGACAGAAACGTTAACAGATGATTAAAACGCTACGACTAGTCATAAATACAGTAAGTAAAACAAACCAGAGGCAGTTGGGCCTCACCACCTTGATCCCTCAGTTGCTTGATTGCTTCGGATTGGGTGTGATTGACTGATTGCTTGATTGAAAACCCTAGGGTTAGGGTTTGAACTTCGGGGTTTGATTGTTGGATTGACGGCTACCTTCGGGAGGTTAGGGCTTTTGAAGAGGGGGTTTGAGAGAGTATTTCTGCAAAATTTCATGGCTTGGATGGGTGTGTTCCGTCCTTAATTTCGGAGCCCAAAGGCTCCTTTATATAGGCATAGGGATGGCTCACTCCGGCCAATCGAAATGCACGATTAAAATTGGAGTTAGAGTGTGATTCTAACTCTCCATGGCAATCCTCTAACGTAGCCCGAACGCATCGGAAATGTAGTGTAGTTGGATCAAACGTCTGACAGAACGTTCCAGAGTCTGGAAAAAGGACGATCTGGCGGCCGAGTAATAGATCACACGGCCGAGGAATGGATGTTGCGGCCGAAGGATGGATCTTGCGGCCGAGGGATTGATCTCTCAGGGAGATTTTGCTAACAACAGGTTGCTCAGGTGAGGAAATAATGTTAAGGCCGTTACATCGATGTTACGGCCGACAGATGGATTCTCCTAGGATTCTGTATTTTCTGTCTGAAAGGCTGTATGGCTCTGATTGGGTCTTCTAAGTGGCTCAAAGTTCTAACCGAAAGTCCTAAGATTCTCAAGAAGGCAATCAGCAATCACTGTATCCATTTCATCATCGGGATGGTCCCAAGGTGGGACTTGAAATAATCGTTAGGCCAAATTGGGGTGTCTACAGATGCCCCTCTTTGACTGAACTCAGACGGATCGCGAGACATGTTTGAGTAAGAGTCAAAGCTGTAAAAAGCAACTCAATTTGGTCCAACTACTATTCCAAGGGGTTTTCGAAAAAGGTTTTGTTATGGTCGGGCCGGGAGGCTGCCTACGTATTCCGCAAGGGCAATTCAGACCAACCGTAGTTCGGGCAGTAAAGAAAAGTAAAAGTTTGGAGGGTTAGAGACAGAAGACGTACCTTAGGGCTTAAAAAGCCGTAGTGCAACGTACCTAGGCTGAGCCAGGGTTTTGGCGGAAGATAGCTAAAGGAGTGCTGGGCTGCCGGGGGAGTTTTTGCGGAGAGCTTCCTTAGTATTTTGGGGTAGATCAGTACACGGCAGGTGCGTTTGCTTTTCTTGATCATCCTTACTTTGATTGAGAGGGGCTCGGTAGAGTATCCTATCCTTGCGAATGAGCTCGAAGGAATTGATGTAATTGGGGTGGAATCCAAGCCATCTGCTGGGGATGAATCGGACGCCGGTTTGCTTCTAAGATATGGGGGGCGCAGGGCCAGTAACTAAAGCACGGAGCTTTGGAGATAAGGGAACCGGGGCACTGTTTGCTCTATAATTGTGATTTTATTTCACCCGTCGATTGGGTGACACGTGGCACAAGGAATAGTGATATTATTAGAGGTAACTCTGGTACACCTTAATATCATAGGTTAGATTAGATAAACATAAAACCATAGCAAAAGGTTTTGAACATTACACTCCCGTCGAGCGACCCGTCGATCGGCCAATCTGGGGCTTGTTCCCGTTTAATAAGCTAAGTATTAGTGAACTTGGTTATATGGGCAGTTCATGTACAGGTGTTAAAAGGAGATTCACAGAGACACTCTCATGATCGTGGGAAGTTTTGCTCAGCAATACTTGGAGCGGTTTTTCACAACGTGGGAATTATTTGCTTCACTGATCGTGGGAACAATTCAAAGGCATAATACAAGGGAGTAACTGCCATTTTTGGAGGGAACATTTCAAATTCAAATGAAGAGGCCTATTTATGGAGAAGTTCGTAGCAGTTTTAAAGGACACACAAACAACGCCAATCAGGCCTTTATCTTTTCTTTTCTAGGAGTAGTTTTAACTTGTAATCGTTCACACGATAATCTTTATCGTTTGTTCTTCTACTTTGAAGTTTAATAGAGTCCATTTTATTACTCTTCTTCCATAATCCATCCACTTCACTGTTTGTTTCCAAAGAAGTCCTGAAACACGGCAAGGAACCAAACTCCACTTTTTCACAACCACATTCCAGCAACTCAAAACACAATTACCCGTCGATTCTTCCATCGATCCCCGTCGATCGGATCAATCCTGAAAACTTAGCAACAATTTTTGGCGCTAGAAGAAGGGCTCTTACTAATTTGGAAGTAAGACATGGCACCGAAAACGAGAAATCAATTACCAACAGATGGTAATAACGATAACAACAATTCTGCCAACAATAATGATGGAAATGAGGTGAATGAAGGAAATGTGACAGATCCAAATCAGAGGAGTCAGGAAATAGGCCAGTTGAATGGTCCAGAGGGTGAGTCACTAAATTTGGTTCAGCAATTTGCTAGGTTGCTGAGTAATCCAGAGAGCGATATGGCCAAAACAATTATGGCCATGTTTAAGAATGCAATGGCACAAAATCAAACAACTCCACCAATAGTTGAAATGCCAGTCAATGTGAATGTCCATTCTGGACAGAGCAGTGGGCAGACAAATCCGATGAATGACATACCTCCTCCACAGGTATTTGATAATCCTGCTTTTGATGCCATTTTTACTGGAGTCAATAGGATCCCAATGGGAAATCAAAATTATGGACAAAATCAAAGTTTTTATCAAACTATACCAACAGCAGTTCCAATTAATGCAGGATTCGGAAATAATGGGAATAATAATCCGAATTTATATAATGTTGGAATTGGGGGCCTAAATCCTAATGCAAATTTAAATAGAAACGATAATAGAAGTATGCCAAATATGGCTAATGTTGACCCCAATATGTATGGATATGATCCACCAACGTTTAATTCAAATGGAAGAAGGCCAGATCACCCATATGGGTACGAAATGAGGCCTGACATTCCTAATCAAACCGGAAGAGTACAAGAGCCCAATTTAAGGGCTCAACTGGTGAATATTATGCAAGATATGTATGGTCCTGGATTAAGAAGGATTGAAAAACCTATGTTTAAAAAACCATATCCAAATTGGGTTGATAATGTGCCATTTCCTAGGCATTATAGGATTCCAGACTTGGTTCTTTTTAATGGAGAAGAAAATCAGTCAACTATGGAACATGTTGGACGATTTTGCCTTCAAATAGGTGAAGCAGATTTGGATGAAGCATTAAAATTGAAGTTATTTCCTCATTCTTTAACTAGAACTGCTTTTTCATGGTTCATAAGTTTACCTCCAAATTCTGTTCATTCTTGGAGAGAGATGGAAGAACAATTTCATACTCAATTCTTTCGACATGCACCAGAAGTGTCAGTAGCAGATTTAGCCAAAATTAGACAAAGACCATCTGAATCTGTTGAACAATATATGAATAGATTTAAAAAGGTCAGGAATCAGTGTCACTTTTACATTCCAGAATCTGAAATAGTCAAAATTGCCCAAGAAGGGCTTGATTATGACTTTAAGAAGCATTTCATTGGAACTGAATTCAGAGATTTATTTGATTTTACTTCAAAAGCCATAGGATATGAGGCTATACTTTTGGAAGGTGAACTCAGAAAGAATAAATCACTTGGTACTTATTACCAAGATATAGAGGGTGATGTAGAAATTGATGTTGCTCAAGTAATTGGTAAGGCACCAATTGTATGTGACACTTTGACAAAGGCTGATAAGCCTGTAAATATGCCATCATCACATCCGAATAGAAGAAACCAAGCAGTTTTAGGCAGTATTCATTTGATCTGTCTAAAGCAGACCAGTTATTTGATGAACTAATAAAGCAAAAGTTCTTAACCTTATCAGTAGGACATGTTATCCCGCCAGAGAAGGATAGAAAAGGGAAAGATTATTGTAAATGGCACAATTCTTTTAGACATAATACTAACAACTGTGTTACATTTCGAAATTGTGTGCAGGACCTGATTCAGAAAGGTTTATTGCAATACGCTAAGGGAAATAAAGAAGTTATGGGGATAGATATTGATCCATTTCCTCTAGTAGATGTGAACGTGGTGACTGCCAGGTTGAGAAAAGGAAAAATGGCATCCCAAGTTGAGCAGAGAATTCAAGAGGAAGAAGATATCATGGAAACTGAAGAAGAGTCATATGTTAAACAGAAATTTGAAAATTATTTCTGTTTGAGATGTGATGAAGAGATAAAGTCAGGAGAGGAAATTATTGCTGGGAAAGAGTACAATGGGACCTATGCAAAAGGTTCTATAAGGTTTAACACTATGGGGAACAAAGATTTGCAAATTTATGTTGGCCCAAAACTAATATTTGAGGGTGAAGACCCTAGAATTTTCATCTTTTCTGAATCTATTAAATGGTATGGAGAAGATGATGGACCATTCTTATTCAAAGGGTTTCCAGTGATTCCAGCCATACCAGAAAAACCAGATCCATCTTTGATTTATCCACCTGTTTTTAGAGGAAGAGGTACATATCCTAGAAGTATGAGATCAAGAGGTAGGCTACCTTTTGTTAGAGGTGGATACCAAGGAAGAATGGTTGTCCCACCAAACATTGAGCATCATATGTGGGATACAGTGAGGCATCCGAAATTCCCAGGGGTTGAGGAATTTGTTCCTATAACCAATACTCAGAAAAGGAGGTTGTAGAGAAAGATTTCAGAAAGAGAAAGGAGAGATTCTTATATAGTGACAGAGCCAACAGAATGGCCAGAAATGAATGTCAAAGTAGTCCCAAGGCAACCAACTCCAATGGTTTGGAATAGGGAAGTGGCAGTGCCTAGACCAAAGGCAAAGGAAATAGAAAAGCCTGGGGGGCAAACTGTCAAGCCAACTATTGCCCAAAGACTTGGGGGGCAAAACTCAAATTCATCTGGTGGCTCTATCCTATCTATAAAGGAACAAAAAGCAGAGTTCAAAAGGAGCTTGAAGAAAAAGATGGAAGAGTTTCAGCAAGTCTTATTGGAAGATGATGATGATGATGACTTGTTGTCTGTTGATAGCTCAGAGATAATGAAAGATGATCCAAAAGATGACAAGAATGAAGCCAACTCTCAAAAGTCCGTTACGTTTGGTCAAGCTTTGGACATAATCCAGTTTGGGTCAGTTTCTCCTACTAAGCTTTCGTGCAATATGATTTTGGTTTTGCCAAAAACTTTTCAGGCAAAACCTAACCAACCAACTAGTTTAAAAGGAGATGTGGAGGATAAAACAGACGCAATAGTAAAAATAAATGATGAACAAGAGAAAGATTTCCAAAAAGAATCTATAAGAATTGAGAAAGACACAAAAGGAAAAGACATTGTGGTACTTAGATCTCCTGACGATGCCTTAGTCAGGCATCTAAAACCTTTATATATAATGTTGCATATCAATGGACAGCCTATCAATAAGGTTTTGATTGATAATGGGGCTATAGTCAACATCTTACCCTCAAAGATGATGAAAGCCTTAAATAAGAAGGAATCTGATTTGATTCCAACAGAGGTGACAGTTGGTAATTTTGCAGGAGGATGCTCACCTGCTAAAGGTGTGATCTCTTTGCAATTACAAATTGGAAGTAGAAAGATGAACACAACTTTCTTTGTTATTGATTTTTCATCCAATTACAATGCCTTATTAGGCAGAGATTGGATTCACATAAATGGGTGTGTACCTTCTTCTTTACATCAGGCATTGATATTTCTGAAGCAAGGACATAATGAAAAGGCTACAGAAATGGAGATTTTCTGGGCAGACAAACATCCATTTAAAGCAGAAACCAACAATGTGGAAGCAGGGCTATATGATGAAGACGTGTGGCCAATTAAGATTGAAGAGTCAGAGGTAAAGTCAGTAGGAACTGGTGTTACTGAAAGTCAGTTTCTTAAATACATCAAAGATGGTTTTCAAGAGTTGAGTAAAGATTTCGTCAGACCTAATATAATTTTGAGGTCTAGTAATGCTGAATCCAAGGTTTCTCATGTCTAGTAAAACATCAAATCAAGTGGATGACCAGTTGGCTACTTTGAAAGCCACTTTCAAGAGGTTGTTTTCTTTTATTGTGTCTAGGAAATTAGAGGCTGATGAGCCTATTTCTTGTAATTGGGCAGACTGTGTGATAGATGACAGTCCTTTATCTGTTAAGGAATTAACTATGGAAGATCTCAAAGCTGCTCCTGCAAAGCTTGATGATTTTAAAGCAGAAGTTAAAGATCCTTTAGAGGATTTTAATGTAGGAACAGAGGAAGATCCTAAAATTCTTCATGTATGTGCTTCTTTACCTGATGAAATGAAGGATCGTTTGAAGTATTTGCTGTCTGAATTTAGAGATTGCTTTGCTTGGGATTATCCTGATATGCTAGGTTTAGATAGATCATTGGTTGAGCATAGAATTCCTATTAAAGAGAATTTTGTTCCATACCAACAAACTCCAAGACAGATGACTCCTGAAGTACTAAAAGAAGTCAAGAAAGAAATGGAAATACTATTCAAAGCCAAATTCATAAGACCAGTCAGGTATGTAGAATGGATTTCTAATATAGTTCCTGTAATTAAGAAAAATGGAAAAGTCAGAATATGCATCGATTTTAGAAATCTAAATACAGCTTCACCTAAGGATGAGTATCATATGCCTGTGGTAGACCATTTAGTTGATGCCACTTCAGGCCATCGATTTCTTTCCTTTATGGATGGTTATTCTGGGTATAATCAAATATTTATTGCAAAAGAGGATACACACAAAACAACATTTAGATGTCCAGGATATATTGGTCTGTTTGAATGGATTGTAATGGCATTTGGTTTAAAGAATGCTGGGGCTACTTATCAAAGAACTATGAATGTAATCTTCCATGATTTAATTGGAAGGTTTATGGAAGTTTATATTGATGATGTAGTGGTGAAATCCCACACATTTGATGATCACATTGATCACTTGAAACAAGTTTTACAGAGAATGAGGCAATATCAGTTGAAAATGAATGCAACAAAGTGTGCTTTTGGAGTTAGTGCTGGAAATTTTCTTGGATTCCTAGTCCACAAGAAAGGAATTGAGGTAGATAAAGATAAAACAAAGTCA
The DNA here is from genome assembly GCA_020567845.1 of Rhododendron henanense subsp. lingbaoense. Taxonomy (NCBI): domain Eukaryota; kingdom Viridiplantae; phylum Streptophyta; class Magnoliopsida; order Ericales; family Ericaceae; genus Rhododendron; species Rhododendron henanense. The sequence goes on from CM036318.1 coordinate 26,030,147, forward strand.
ATTAGAGAGGCACAACCCCCAACAAACAAACAAGAACTTCAACAGTTCTTAGGACAAGTAAATTTTCTTAGGAGATTCATTTCTAACTTGTCTGGAAAAACCCTTGCCTTTTCACCACTTTTAAAACTGAAGTCTCAGAAAGATTTCAAGTGGAATGAAGAACATAATAAGGCTTTTGAATTCTTGAAACAATCGTTAATCAAGCCTCCTGTACTCATGCCGCCAATATTTGGCAAACCTTTGAAACTTTATATATCAGCTGGTCATCAATCAATTGGCAGTCTATTGGCCCAAGATAATGAGAATGGCCATGAACAAGCCATATATTATTTAAGTAGAAGGTTAAATGAGTGTGAGATAAAGTATAAACCAATTGAAAAGTTATGTCTAGCGTTGTATTTTTCTGCAATCAAATTAAGGTATTATATGCTGCCGTCGACGGTGCATGTGATTGCACAAACTGATGTTATCAAATATATCTTAACCAGACCTATATTAAGAGGTAAACAAGGAAAGTGGTTATTGGCCTTGGTGGAATATTGCTTAGAATATGTGCCTCAAAAGGCAGTCAAGGGCCAAGCACTAGCTGATTTCCTAGCAGATCATCCTAATACTTTGATTGAAAAGGATGAATTCGAAATTCATATGATTGAAATAAAGCCATGGAAACTATCATTTGATGGTTCTAAGACTGATAGAGGGATTGGAGCTGGAATAGTCCTAATTTCCCCAAAAGGAGAATTGTTACAGTTCTCTTTCCAACTGGATGAAAGCAGAATTATGTCTAATAATCAAGCTGAATACGAAGCTTTAATTATTGGTTTAGAAATTGCAAAAGAATTGAATATAAGGCATTTGAATGTCATAGGAGATTCACAGTTGGTAATTCGACAGGTAATGGGTGAATATAAGTGTAACCACCCACTTTTAGAATTACAACTACATAAAGTCAAAATTCTCATGTCATATTTTGATGACATACGATTAGAACATGTGTATAGACTAGAAAATGGTGAAGCCAATGAAATGGCACAAATTGCATCTGGAGTTAAGATTCCTGATGGACAAAATGAAAGATTGATAAAAGTACAAAAGAGATTTTTGCCTTTCTCTATTGAAAGAGATGGAGATGATTTGGAAATTATGGAAATAAATTTGATTGATGATCGGAGAGTCCCTATAAAAAGTTTTTTAGAAAATCCAAGTGAGAAAACAGAAAGGAGTATCAAACAAAGAGCCATCAATTACATCATTTTGGGAGGTGACTTATTTAGAAAGTCATCAGATGGAGTTTTATTATTATGTATTGCTAAACCTCAAGTTATGACAGTTATGGGAGAAGTCCATGAAGGGACTTGTGGATCTCATCAATCCGGAGAAAAAATGAAGTGGTCAATTAAGAGATATGGCTATTATTGGCCAACCTTAAGGAAAGATTGTATTGCATATGCAAAAGGATGCCAAAAGTGCCAACAACATGGCCCAATTCAAAGGCTGCCTGCTTTTCCTTTACAGTCAATTGTTAAACCTTGGCCTTTCAGAGGTTGGGCAATTGATATGATTGGAGAAATTGTACCTCATTCTTCTTTGCAGCATGAGTACATAATGGTGGCTAAGGCTTATTTTACAAAATGGACAGAAGCAATTCCTTTGAAAAGTGTAGCTCAGAAGCAAGTAATTGATTTTCTCGAGGAATACATTTTCTATCGATTTGGTGTTCCTGAGACTATAACTGTTGACCAAGCATCTGTGTTTAATGGTCAAGAAGTTATGGCTTATGCTAAGTCATTTGGAGTGAAAATTTTAAACTCTTCTCCTTATTATGCTCAAGCAAACGGGCAAGTGGAGTCAACCAACAAAATTATTAAGAATACCCTGTCTAAGATGATTGTAGATAATCCCAGAGAATGGCATGAGTTATTGCCAAAAGTTTTATGGGCTTATAGAACATCAAAAAGAGACAGTACAAAAACAACACCATATGAACTGGTATATGGTCAGGCTGCAGTTTTGCCCGTCGAGATCAATATCACTTCTCATAGGGTTGCCAGTCATTATGATCCAAACAATGTTGATTTTGAAGAATCAATGTATGGAGAACTGGATGGACTAGAAGAGTCCAGGATCGATGCATTAAACAATATCCAAGCACAGAAAAAGAAAATGGAAAGAATATATAATAAAAGAGTGCATGAGAAGTCATTTGCAGAAGGTGATTTGGTTTGGAAAGCAATATTACCTTTAGATAAGAAAAAGAAAAGAACATTTGGCAAATGGTCTCCAAATTGGGAGGGACCATTTCGTGTGTTAAAAGTCCTAAGAGGAGGAGCATACCATTTGGAATCAATTCTTGGGATATCACATGAAAGAACAATTAATGAGAAGTATTTGAAAGGATATTTTCCATCACCTTGGGAGTCAATTGATTCATAAAATTACTAATTTGATGGATCATTTGATGTTAAATTTATCTGTTTTGATGAAGTACTGCATGAAACTGAATTCTCAGTGGTTGATGATAAGGAGACATATAACCATATGCAGATCAAACATAAATTAACATAATAAGCCTATTAACCAAGGCTTATACTTTCATTCCATAATAAAACATAATATGATGCCTGTTAGTAAGGCAGAAACAAAACAAAAGCCTTTATAAAAGAGGCAATAAAGAAAATACAGTTAAAAGAAAAGGCTAAAGCCTAAATTCCAGCTGGTGCAATGGGGTTGCCATCTGCGTCGATGCTGATGATCTCAAAGTAGTGAGGGAAACTCCAAGTTACAAACACATGGAATTTTTCCCAAGCATATGTCAGGAAATCATGCTCTCTGTCCCTAGCAATTTCCTCTGCATCCATCTGTATTTTCTTCTCAACCATAGGCCTCATGGCTAGAACCCTTTGCTGGGCCTTAGTTTGAAGTACAGCCCTCTTTTGGGCTCTCTTTATCTGCCAATTCTAATGCTTTTTGATGATTTTCCTTGAGGGATTTGGTGGAAGTTCCCAGTTAGAATCCTCAAAGGCTATCATCTTATTGTTAAGATTGATAACCTTATCTTGACTCAATTCGTAGTTAACCCAAAAGGGGTCGTAGTGTGCAGTGGTGCTAGTCCTTAACCAAAGCCTTATGAGAGGCAAAGAGGTTTTGAACCCGTGTAAATGGGTAGTAATGAGGCTACTTTCGTAAAACTGAAGAGTTTCACAGGCCCATAAAAAGTTCAAATAGGGGATTTGCTCTTCTAGAATGTGAACATCTAAAAAAGCAAAAGCAGCCAGTAATTCTTTGGCTGTAGTTTCATCAGAATCTCTAAAGACAGAATACCCTTGATGGGCAGTAAGAGACATTGGGGGATCAAACCTCAGTTTGGTTAGTTCCCCAAACCAATCAGGGTTTTCAGGGAGAGGTTTGAGTTTAGGTTCATCATCAGAGAAATCGACGGGATAGCAGGGTTTTCGAACAACTTCTTTCCAATAAAGTTGTTGGGTTTTGGCCTTTTCGAAGAGAGAGTGATGATTCTCCAGATAAGGCTTACCACCTGCTTCAGCTAGTTGAAATGACATGGGTCGTAAGGATGATGAGAGTAGTGAGTCCAGCAGCATTGCCCTTGGTTCTTCTCTAACCCAAGGGAACATGTAACTCACTTTAATGTGAGAACGACGAATGTTGGAGTTTGGGTAGAAGAGTGATTCTTCCATCCTGACAACCACCCTTTCAGTGGGTGGCACGAGTCCCCATGGTGCAGGGGGATTAGATGGCAAGGGATCATCCCAACCAGTGGTTTGAATGGGAGAATATGGATCGTCCATGGAGGAGGAACTCCCTTCAAAAGCTGGAACTTTGTTCTTCCTGTTGATTTCCATGTGTGCGTAGTTTGTATTTGCAGTGGACATGATTGAAGGAATGAACTACGGTTTGATGTGTTGAAGGTAAGAAAACAATGAAGATTAATGTCTAATTTAAAGGCATAAATGGTAACTGCCAAAGTAGTGGCTGTTCAGTTATCCAATGTAGTGTGGAACTGCTGATTCAATTTTCAAAATCAACACAAGTTATCGATTCAATCCCCGAGGGATAACTACCCACGATCTCCACTAAAATGGAGAAAGGGAAGAGTCGCGTCAGTTTATTCATAACAAAAAAAAATGTTTTTGATTTACCAGTTATAAGTGTTATTTAAAAGCTAAGTGAGCTTTTGATTAACAGGTCCCCATCGAGTTGGGAACAATTATTAGTTAAAATGTCCAAAGATGGACTGAGAGGTTCAATATTTTGTTTATAAGGTCTGGTCCCACCTGTTTAGGTTTGTACCAGCAATGAGAAGAAATTAACAACTAGATAAACTTCAAATAATGAGAAAAAGATTCCGAAAACAGCCTCAAATAGGCTAAAATTCATTAAGAGAAAAGTTGGACACATTAACAAAACCTCACAAAACAGGCTGTGGTATAGTCATTTACAAAGATCTATTGGATCCTAGCTTTGAAATCCATAAAGAACTGAACAAAGTAGTTCCATTGGTGGTCAATGGTCTTGTATCTTGACCGATTCTTCAAATAATCATCCCTTGTCACTTCAATAATGGCTTTTATCCCTTGTTCATCAGGAGTAATACTAGCCAAGTCCTGACTGATAAGTTCTTTCTGTGCTATCAGAGAAATCCTGTCCTGTTTGATCTGTTTCAAACGGGCAATCAATTCAGCCTCTTCTATATCCAACTGATGCAAATCATTCTTCAATTGAGAAATGGAGGTGCTCATTGTGTCAAGTTTGCCAAAAGTATTGGCAAACTGATCCATGGTTTTCAGCTTTTCCTTCATTTCCTTTTGACAATAGGCTGCAACTGATAAGTTCTTACTTAAACCAGACCATAGCTCCTCTAACTCGATGTGTTCTAGGTCAGGAAGTATTTTCTTGTCAATCAAGTGAGTAACACAGCTAGTGAAAGCTGGAATATGATCAGCAGCAACCTCTGCTAAAGGAAGCTCAAGCATTCGAAAGAATGACTTCACCTCATCTTTGGTCTCTTCACTCAGATGATAAAAGGTGGGAGGAGTCAAGGATTTAGAAAATTCAGACATTGATTTAGAATAAGACTCAGAAAAAGTCTTAACTTTGTTTATCATATGATCCAAGTCAGAAACAGAGTTTTCTGCCCCATCCTTATTAACAGAAGAGGAGGATGCCTTGGGGGTTTCAGAAATGATCCTATGGTCCAATGGTATTGGTCCTGACGTTTGTAGTTGTTCACAGACCTCAGGAATCCCTGTCGACTGAGAGGGAATAGGAACAGTTGTAGCAGGAATGGACTCTTCATCAATCTCTTGAGATTTAAGAGAATCAAGTCCAACGGTGTCTCGACCAATGTCAATATCACTTTGACTTTTGGAGTGAATGGGAGATACTTGATTATCAGGGTCCAAATCAAGGTTGAGATCAATCAAGGCCTCATCACCTTCTGAAGGTGTAATAACAGACTGGGCAATCTCTGTTTGTGTTGGTTCTTCAGTTTGTTCAGGATTCACATCTTCCTGATTTGTTTGATTATTCTTGGAAGGTATATCAGCAAGCTGGGTAGTATTTGACTCATCTACCTTTTCATTGGGTACACCTTCTTGGTGTATTTGGACATCTTCTGAAGGAACAGTAGCAGGTTGTATGGTATCAGTTGACAGTGGTTCATCAGCTTCCTCAGGGATCACATTTTCTTGGTCAATTTGATTTGGAGGCTTCAGAGGTGATGGTGTGTGACCAGCAGATATATCTGTCTGCATTGGAGGATCCAAAACGTTGGAGAGGTCAGTGGTTGAACCTTTGTCATGACCATTATTCTCTTCAGAAGATGTTGGCAGCTGAAGTTTTCTCCTAGTTCTCTGAATTTTAAAAGAGGAGTTCAATCAGTTAAAATAATGAATGACTAAGTATAATAAATGGTCATATAAACAAATTAAGAGTCTTACCCTTTGGTATATATTAAGAGTTTCCAGGTCATCAGCAATCTCCTCCTGTCGAGCTTGGGGATTGTAGTTCTTCATGGCATCAGCAAGGAGTGGACCACCTTGTACATCATCCAACACTTGAGAACTTCGAGTTCTTTTCTTCTGTTTGGTTGAATCATCAGCAACTACAATACCTTTCCCCTTATCTATTTTCTTTGATGGTGAAGCCTCTTTTGAAATAGGAACTTCTGTGGGAATAGATACTAATGAAGGGGATAGGAATAATATGAAGTTAGTATCTGATGAAATATGAAAATTGTTACAGAACGAACTAAAGAAATAAATAAGATACCTGAATAAGAGGTGTCAGGATCAAGTCTTGATAGACAATTGTTCAACTCTTTATTGAAGATGACTGGCTTGACAAACTTCCAGAAAGTTTTGAATGCAGAAGTGGATGAAGGGTCAGCTACAAAAGCTTTGAAAATGTACCCAGTCCTTGCACCTTGGAATTGCCCAACCAATTCTTGGATAAGGGAAAGTTGAGTCACATTGGGCCTAGTATCCACTAAATCTTTGATTCTAGGGTGAGTATAAGGGACTGGGACCCCTTGTGACAGACCAAACTGCCTAGCACATTGATTGGGCAAATATATCTCAAAACTACAGTTAGAGAAATGTGATGTAGATGGAGAGAAACCTACGGAAAGGAATCTGGATATCAATATGCTAGCCCAAAAATCATTGACTACTTGAACAGGGACCAATAAATTCAAGATGGGCTTGATCTTTTTTGAAGCAGAGTATTGGCATTCCCTAAAGGGGAGCCAATTCGGAAGATCACCAACTTTGAGTTGGAAGAAAACAGTGAAATATCTCTTGAATGAACAATTTTCTTTTTGTGGCTCATATGACAAGAGGTATTTGGCATAACTCCGGCATCCTTCACCATCTTCCCTTTTCAGATAGTAGGTAAGAGGTTTGATCGACGGGAAATAGGCATATAGCCATGCTTGGAGTATCCAAAGAGGGCCACCACAACAATTAGAAATCTTGTTCTTGACAAAAGTCCAAAGGCCTTTGTAGAGGGTACCCAAAACATAAGGGGCCAAGGCAAGTTTCTTATTCTGAGCCAAACAAATGGCTAACCTGACATACTCTTGGGTAATTTTGAGACCCGAAACACACATTACGTACTTACTAAGCCAGTATAGATAAAATGCAATCTTTTCACTAAAAAGGGGCTTAGTATGTTCAAGTCCAAAATGCCGAACTAAGAAACTGGCATAACTGACCGAGCCTTTGAATTCGAAGGGAGGCTCAAAAGGGTCATGATCAAGCGTGGCATTCACTTCCAGGCCTGTACCTGATAGGCCAGTGAGATGAATAATATCTAAAACAGTAGGTGACATAGGTCCGTTTGGGAAAATAAAAGCATTACAGGATGTGGACCAGAAGCAAGCAGCAGCGGCTAACAGGTGGGGGTTTATCTCCATTGAATGGGTCGAGAGATCGATAGCTTCAGAAATATTCAGCGCTGTCCATTCAAGGTGAAGATGTCCCCTCATTCGGTTTACCCACTTCTTCCAAGTCGGTTGGACCGTTGGCCATGATCTAATCGATCCCTTTGTACCCCAATTTGTCCAATGAAGACCAGGAAGTGAAAGTAGCAGGGGTTCATCAACATTGACGGGATAGTATGTTGGTAGCTCACTGGGGGTAGGAGAATAAACGGGTCCAAGTGTGAAATTGGTGGTAGTTTCTGCCCTAGAAACGAAATATTGGTTCACCTGCTTCGCCTCTCTAAGGCATTGAGGAAACCTTGGCAGAATATCATCGACGGGAATCCTAGATTTGGGAGGACTCTGTTTCTTCGATTGGGTTGACTGAGAAGTCTTCGATTTCGTTGACTGTGAAGTCTTCGAAACCTTGGTTGCCATCGCTTTACCAGTTGAAGCTTTTTTGGGCGCCATTACAGGAGGAGTTTTTCAAACGAAGAGTAAAAGATGTTAACTGTGCCCTAGGTTTTACAGTGAGGGCTAAATATACGTTTGGAAAGCCCCATACATTACACGCGACTTTTGGGGGGATTTATTTACTTAAGTTAAAAAGCTTTAACTTAAATAAATAAGGGGGGCATTGTTTGCTCCATAATTGTGATTTTATTTCACCCGTCGATTGGGTGACACATGGCACAAGGAATAGTGATATTATTAGAGGTAACTCTGGTACACCTTAATATCATAGGTTAGATTAGATAAACATAAAACCATAGCAAAAGGTTTTGAACATTACACTCCCGTCGAGCGACCCGTCGATCGGCCAATCTGGGGCTTGTTCCCGTTTAATAAGCTAAGTATTAGTGAACTTGGTTATATGGGCAGTTCATGTACAGGTGTTAAAAGGAGATTCACAGAGACACTCTCATGATCGTGGGAAGTTTTGCTCAGCAATACTTGGAGCGGTTTTTCACAACGTGGGAATTATTTGCTTCACTGATCGTTGGAACAATTCAAAGGCATAATACAAGGGAGTAACTGCCATCTTTGGAGGGAACATTTCAAATTCAAATGAAGAGGCCTATTTATGGAGAAGTTCGTAGCAGTTTTAAAGGACACACAAACAACGCCAATCAGGCCTTTATCTTTTCTTTTCTAGGAGTAGTTTTAACTTGTAATCATTCACACGATAATCTTTATCGTTTGTTCTTCTACTTTGAAGTTTAATAGAGTCCATTTTATTACTCTTCTTCCATAATCCATCCACTTCACTGTTTGTTTCCAAAGAAGTCCTGAAACACGGCAAGGAACCAAACTCCACTTTTTCACAACCACATTCTAGCAACTCAAAACACAATTACCCGTCGATTCTTCCATCGATCCCCGTCGATCGGATCAATCCTGAAAACTTAGCAACAGGCACGGAGCCGGTTGTAGTCATGAGGCGAGAGCCTGGGGTGATTAGAACTAAGGCGTGGAGCCTGCTGTAGTCATGAGGCGAAAGCCTGGGGTGATGAAACTGAGGCGTGGAGCCTGCTGTAGTCATGAGGCGAAGGCCTGAGGAGAGCTTAGAACTTGATGGAACCGAAGCGCGGAGCTAGTATAAGGCAAGAGCCTGAGGTGTCAGAGCTTTGAGCTTGACGTGTTTGAACCGAAGCGTAGAGCTGGTTGTATTCTAATGGTCTGTGCACGGAGCTTTCCCATCATAAGTGTTGGCGTAGAGCCAAAGGATCGAGGCGCTGGACCGATCAATAAAACCGAGGCGTAGAGCCGGTTGATTGTAGGGTTGACCTATTTCATGAGAGATATGCAGAGTGTATATGTGTGATGATGGTTGTTAGATGTGAAAAGATATGATGATGCAGACTCGATGTGATAATGGTGATGCAATATGTGCACGGGCCCGTGCGTGTGCGTTTATTTTAAGCTTAGAGCTTCTATCAAGTTCCGGACTTGAGCATTCAGAGCGTAGAGCTCGAGCATTCGGACGGCAGAATCCGAGCATTCAAAGTACAGGCTTTGAGCGTCCAGTACGCAGTGGTTGGGCATCCAAGCGTAGAGCTTGAGCATTCAAGTGTAGAACTTGAGCATCCAGTACACAATGGTTGGGCATTCGAAGAGCTTCGAGCACTCAAAATGTCAGATTTTGAGCATTCAGGCGTAGAGCCTGAGAATGATGTCTTGATTGTTGGGGCGGCCTAGAGCCTGTTGAGATTTGCTTGTTTACGGCTTCGAGCCAGTTGAGATAGTGGGCTTGGAGCCGCTTTGATGAGATAACGGGCGTAGAGCCTGTTGCTGTGATAGCGAGCGTAGAGCTGCTTGAGTCGAGGGCTTGGAGCCGCTTTGATGAGATAACGGGCATAGAGCCTGTCGATAATGGGCTACTGAGATGGTAGACATAGGCTTCGAGCCTGTTGAAGTAATGGGCTTCGAGCCGCTGAGATTGTGATAGCGAGCGTAGAGCTGCTGAGTGAGTGAATACAGGCGTAGAGCCTGTTGCTGTGATAGCGAGCGTAGAGCTGCTGAGTCGAGGGCTTGAAGCCGCTGAGTGAGTGAGCATAGGCATAGAGCCGCTGAGTTGATGAGTTGGTGAATTCGGGCGTAGAGCCGCTGAGATAGTCGCTATGGCTTCGAGCCAGTTGAGATTGTGAATACGGGCAGGGAGCCACTGAGATAATGGGCTTTGAGCCGCTGAGATGGTGAATGCGGGTATAGAGCCTGAGCGACTTAATAGAGGTGAAACTGCGTAGAGCTACTGATGTAATGAGATGGCGGGCGTAGAGCCGCTGTGTGAGTGAGATAGTGAATGCGAGGCTGTTGAACGGCTTGAGCGATGAGCATGGGGTACTGCTGATTTGTTTGATAGTGATGAATAGCAGAGCTGCTGAATGTTCTGATTTGCTTCGGCCAGCAGTTTGTGGAGAGAGAGGGATCTTCGATACTCGGGCATGCCCCCAAGGCTAGTTTTGATCACGTTGTGTTGGCTCGGGGATGCCCCCAGGTTTATTCTATTGGTCGAGGACCCAGAATCCATGATGGCTTGAATTGGTGCACTGAGCATGATCTGATTTTGCTGAGGGGAATGGATTAGAGGGGCCAGGAGATCGATCTCTCGGCCGAAGGATCGATGTCTCGGCCGAGGAATTGATGTCTCGGCCGTGAGATAGCCAACAGTCATAAAATTGATTTAAGTTAAACTTAATCGATCTCACGGGTCATTTAATCTTTTCCCCTCTTCCTCTCTTCTCTCATCCGAGACCTCTCCACCTTCGTTCCTCCGACCACCGTAATCCGGCCGCCTCCGGCCATCACCGTTGGCTTTCGTCGCCTTCACTGTCGATTTCGATTGTTGCAACCGTCGGCCGTTGTCATTCTTGCTTTCAACGAGATGGACACGTCACCTTCCCCTGGTTTACCGCCATCCTCCTCTACGGATGTTACGGGTTCTTCCTTGCAACCTCGGTGTAGGTGTGAGTATCCTTCGTCCGACGAGGAAGTGATTGAAGAGCCGGGCTTGTTTGATGCTGCTACCTACATACTTCCTTCGCGTAGGTTAGGTTATGGCGGTTTCCTACAGTACCGCCCTCCTGTTGGTGGCCCAGAGGCCGAGGTAGTTCGCAGAGAGCCTGAGCAGCACTTGAGCGTTCTAAATGTGCCGGTGAGTTTCCTGAAAAGTAAAAAGTTTACTTTAGTTCGGAGTTTGAAAATTTGTGCATGATTTTAAGAGCGAATCTCTTACTTGTGGGATGAAAATCCCTTTTAGCTAGGGGCATGAATGAGAAGAACCCGTGTTTGGGTTGAACTTGTTTTTGTTTAAAGAAACTAAAATAATCGTGCCCCCTGTCTAGGCAATGCATGCTTTTTAAATGTTAATTTGATGCCCCTTAGCGTTTCCTTTGTTTATGCAATCATGAGATTAACTCCTTTTTGTCTTTAGCAGAGAAATAGGAGGCTGGAGGCTCGCGGCGGAGGCAAGGAGGTGCACAGGTGGTTCTTGAAGCTGCCAAAGCAAGCTCGGGAACTGGTACGTGCTACGTGTTTCGAGGCATTTGTTCTAGGCCTCGATCTTCCAAAGATGGATTGGTCATTGATGACCTCGTTAGTTGAGAGATGGTGGGATACCACCAATACGTTCCATCTTCCTTCGGCTGGTGAGATGACTATCACTCCGGGTGACTTCTCTTTGCTGACTTGCCTGCGGGTAGGCGGAGCTTCTCTTCGAGTTGACCCTAGGCTTTGGGAGCGAGCAGGTGCTTTGGAGTGGTTTCTAGGCAAGGTGCCTCCTGTTCGTTCTCGGGGTCATATTGACCTTGCTTGGCTAAGCAAGGCTTTCACGACAGCCGACATCCTGACCCAGGTGAGTGTTGAGCAATTGACGCAGGCCTTCCTTCTTTACCTCCTTGGGCAAACGTTATTTGCCAACAAGGATGGTTCGGTACACACGCAGTTTTTGGCTCCTCTGCAGCACTTGGGAGCTGTTCGGGAGCTTGACTGGGGCTCATCTGCTTTGGCCACCTTGTATGGTAATCTTGGGGCTTGCTCGCGGGACAAGAGTCCCATTCTTGGTGGTCACTTTCGAGTGCTTGAGGTGCGTATCATTCCTTTGTATTTCTGTTCTTATTTTGGCTTTTGCTGGTTCTGAACTCGTTTTGCTAATCCATATTTCAGCTCTGGGCTTTCGAGCATCTTCTTCAGTTCCCCACAGGTACTAGGCATGGGAATGTGAACTGTATTCCCCGCTATGAGCGATGGCTGACGGGGAATCGGAAGCCGCGGTCGCCTATTCTGAGTCTTCCTGAGTGGCGGCGAGTCTTGGACCGTTTGACGGTCGATCAGGTACCCCTTTTGCATTTCTCATCCTTAGATTTCCATATCTCTATGCCGTAGCTAATTCATCTTTGTTTGTAGGTGCGGTTTGATCCTTGGGAGGGTATTCCTGAGGATACCCCTCTTACGCGTTCCAGAGTCCTAGACCGGACTCGTAGCTTGCTTGAGGGTCCATTTTGCCGAGCCTAGTACTTAGGCGATCGGGTGGCTAGTCAGTGGCGCCCGCGTGCTGAGGCGCTTCAGTTTGTTCCTCCTTTTCCCCCAACATCGATGAGGTCTACTTCTTCGATGTCTAAGGAAGACTTGAAGAATGCTCGGATCAGAGATTGGGCAGGTTTGCTTCTTCAGGCAGGAGACTACATGGAGTACTGTCGTCTTCACCTAGCTTCAGCGGTTGTATCTCCCCCTGTTGCTCCTGTCTGGCCGCGAGCCCCTTCTTTTGTTTCCTTCCATTCTGACGATGGGGAGGAGGAGCGCCTGGCCCTTACTCCTTGCGCGAGCCAGCTTTATACGTTGCCAGGTGGGGTTTCACAGGTATCACCCTATTTCTGAACTTTGCTTTTTAATTGTATCTGTCGCTCCTGTATTTGAGATGCCTGATCTGTTTCTGTAGGTGCCTGCTGAGATAGTGCAGGAATGGCTTTATGCTTATCAGAGTGTAGAGGTTTTGGTTCGGAGACAGCGCCGTAGGATCCTCGAGGTACGACTCTCTTCATGAATCTTATCTGCTTGGTATCATCCCTTGAATCTGAATGTTTGTATCCTCTTTGGTTGCAGCTTGAGGCTAAGGGAGTGCCGGCTGGTGGTGGTGAGGATGTGGGGACCAGTGAGCAGCCCTTGCCTTCTTCTCAGAGATCGCCTAGCTTTTAGGGCTTTTTTTTTTCCTGTTTATAGTTAGTGGGGAGATAGGCAGAAACTATATTTGTATAGTGAAAGCAACTACAACAATGGTTTTGTAAACAAGTTTTTGTCTATGAAATGAGAAATGCTTTTTGTGCCCCCAGATGCTTTGAGATATGCATGTGAAAATCAGAACATGGCTTCTTCTTCTTTTTTTTTAAATAAGCATTTACTGATAGACAGTAATCTTTGTGAAACGGAATATTGGGCCGAAGAATTGATTACTCGGTCGAAGGATCAATGTCACGGCCGATGTATCAATTCCTCAGCTAAAAATAGATTTTTGTTTTAGCCAAGTGGCATCCTCTTTCCTCCTCCTTCTTATGCTTGGTTTTGATTTCCCGCTTTTTGCTTTTTGCCATATTCCATAGTCTGATTACCAAACTCGAGCTTTCGAGATATCCTGTTTATTGTGTCTATGACCTCTAGGTTAAAAGGGATGAACTACAATTCTTGTATCTATTGCTGTTGTCAATTCCTTGAGAAAAGCATACTCATCCTTTGTGAGCTCAATACGCAGGGTTAGCTATGCCTATCATTGAGCACAAATCTTTGATGTTTTTCCTTCTCTCCAAATGTTTGGGCCGTATCTCGATGCGAGATTGCCTACGTATCCCAATCAGGGAATCAAGCCTTTTACGTAGTTCCAAGATCACCACCTTTGGGGGTTGGGTTTTCACTCTTGGTTTTTCTTTTCACATGCTCTAAGTTTTGCCTAGGTTACCTGATGGAGGTTGAGTCCCTAGCGAGCTTTTCTTTGAATGCCTTAACTTTTGCCTAGGCTGCATTTTTTTTCTCAAGAGGGTTTCGGTGTTTTGGAAAGGAATTTGATGGAGATGTTCTTATGAATCTCCTGTTGCGTTTGTACTTTCACAATGGGTAAGCTAACCCTGATTGTTCTCACGGAGATAGTGTCTTTCTTCTAAATTTTGACAAAAACCTAGTTTCTTAAGCAATTAGAGTTCATCATTTCCTTCCCTTTTGTCGGGGACACAAAGATCTTGATCCCTTCGAATTTTCCCTTGTTTTGGCAATGAGAGTATAGTGCATGGCAATTGCAATTTAGGAATTTAGATTTAGATAAGCATAATCTGGAAGATGAAAAAGAAATTCTCTTAGCGGAAATAAAATGCCCAAACAGGGGCCCAAAACTCGTTCTAGTTTGATTTAGAAAGCAAAAGCAATGTTTTAACGTTCTTTACCATGTTGTGACTTCTCAGCTACTGCAGCATGTCGGGATCATTTCCCTTGCCTTTTGCAACTCTATACTCTTTTCCACCCTCTTCTTTGCCAAACAGAGCCTTTGAACTGGGTTCATCTTTGAAGCTCGTATGACGGCTACCTCCTTGAGCCATGAGTAATCCCCAGATGGAAGTGTCAGTTTGAATCTCCCTTTCTCCATCCTCATTGATTGTGTAGTCATCAGCTATTTCCTCCTGATTGACCAGTGATGCTAAGGAGGTTTCGTCGAGCGGATCATCGCACTCTTCTTCCATTTCATCAAAGTCGCTTTCCCCTGTCTTATAGGGTTCTGTGCATATGAAATCTAGATCTTCTCTTTCCTCTATCCATTGACTATAGTCGCACTCGTCGTAAGAGTTGACCCATGGTTGCATTTGAAACTCTTCCACCTTCTCTATGAGATTGATTGTCTCCCAAACAATGGGCGGTGTTGGAATTTTGGGACGGTTGATGCGTACCACTATTTGGGCAGGCTCGAAGCGAGCGTGCCTCCTCATCATGATGACCTTTCCTTTTCCTTCTTTCTATTCTCAAACCAAATACGGAGCCATTCATCGTCTTCTACAAAAGGAATGTCTGGATCTTCCAAATTGTGTTTTGCCCAGGAATTCTCCCTCCACTTCCTTAGTTTTTCTTCCTCTGATTGGTCTTTGCTGCTTATGTCGGACATGTCAAGATCGATCACTTCCGACTAATCAGAGTCATTATCCTCCTCCTCCTCCATCATAAAACACTCGTCCTCCTCGGGGAAGGTTAAGGTTGGTTTGGTTTGGTTGTCTTGGACAATGTATTGGCTAGGATTGTATGTGGGGTTGTGAGATAGATTTATGAGATTGATATTTCGAGGTGGCGTTTCAGCATTATGAGTAGGGAGTGGGTTGGCTTGCCCATCAGGTTTTGGAGGTTTTATGGTTCGACTATTAATAAGGTCTTGAATGTCGTGACGAAGACGCATGCAATTATCTGTTTCGTGCCCAGGGTGTTGGTGGTAGGCGCATTGTTTGTTTGGGTCGTGGTTTGGACCGTAGGGTGGCTGAGGAAGTGGTTTGTTTAAAGGTTTGAGATGCCCTTGACGGCTGAGAATGGTCAAGGCTTGGGACAAGGTCATGTAAAGAGGATCAAAGTTGCGGCGGGGGCGATTTGAATTTCGGGATGAGCTAGCTTAGAAAGGATCTTGAGGCAAGGATGTGCCAAGGGCGTTCACGGAGGCGTGAAATGTACGGCTAGAGAAGGTTTTCTTAGGTGGAGGAGTGGCCTCTTCTTTCCCAATGAGTCCTAGTTTGATTCCGTCTTCGATTTGCAACCCAGTGGCATGCATGCGTTTGAAATCGGTGATAGCCTGCGTATAGATGTGCCTGAGGTATTTGGATTGTAAATTTTTGACAACTATCCTCACTTGGTCTTCCTCGGAGGGACGATTCTTCATCTTAGCAGTCTTTTCCCTCCATCTTGCCACAAAGGTAGCAAAGTCCTCATTGGATTCTTGTTTGGTCATCTCCAAGTCTCGAGTGGTTAACTCAATTTGGACATTGTATGCATACTGCTTGACAAAAGCGTTGGCAATTTCTGGCCAAGTTTGATAGTACACAAATTCCAGAGTGAGGAACCAGTCGAGGGCGCTTCCGATGAGAGTCCTTTGGAATAATTGAGCGATAAGCTCATCATTCAAGCCCATTGGCTTCTGGGTGTTGATAACGTGGCGAACATGATTGGTAGGATTGCCAGTTCCATTGAACTTCTCGATATTTGGCATTTTGAAATTCTCAGGCAGCTTGGATTCTGGGAAGAGGCAAAGTCCCTCGAAATCCAGAATTTGGTCCCCTTGGGAGTGAGCCAAGGCTTGTTTGATTTCCTTGACTTGCTTGGTCAACTCGGGACTTTCTGCCAATATCACTTTATGGGGATTCTCGTCTTCCATTGATCTTTCCTCATCCTCAGCATCTCTAGCTGCCTTTTTTGCTAGTAGCACAGTGATTTGAGCTTGGATATCAGCAATAGTGGCGTCGTTATATGCCATGAAGGTAGAAGGGTTGCTTGACGAAACTTGGGATTTAGTAGATGACGGGGTCCGTTGAGGGGATGACGGGGAAGTTTCTGGAAGTAGTTGGGATCGTTGTGGTGAGAGTGTTTTGGCAGATGAGGACGACAGACGGGATGATTGTAGAGACCTCTGTTTGGCGTAGCTTCGGGTGTTATAAGAGTACAAAGTTGGTTGTGGTTGCTTCTTTGATTTACCTATTGTGCCTGCTTGAAAAGTAGAGTACCTGGAAGTCAGTATTCGGCTTGTGTAGGGTTAGGATTTGGGGTTGAAAATCCCAACCCTTCTGCACAGAAAGAGTTAATTACAACAATAGATGGTACAAGGTGTGAGGAAGAAATTGGAAGTAAAAATGCAAGTAGGTTCATAGCCTGTAAGTTCCTGTCTTAGTTTGATAAGTTCTATGGCTTTCTAAAACATGCAAGGTTTTGGTAGTCTCAGGGTGCTCCGTTGTCAAAGGGCACCAATCCTCTCACCAGCCCATCATAGGCGGTGATTGGGTGATTCCCTTTTTGATATACCACTAGGTACGAGTGACTGTGGAGTTTGCTGGAACCCCCAACATAGCCCGTGTCATGCCGAGATATCAGGTGAACTCAACGGGTTGCCCGCTCGATGCATATGATAAATGAATTAGACAAGGCATATATTAGTCTTATGTTGAACTTTTTGGTTATGGCTCTCAAGTCCCCAGCAGAGTCGCCAAAAACTGTAGACACCTCCCAAACGGGGCATCGCCATACAGATTGATCACACTTGTTTGCTCGATTGGTTGCTTGCTTCGTAAACCAAGATCATGGACATTCCCATGGCTAGAAACATCGCCACATGATAGCGGTTATCATCAAAACAGATAGAGATTCTGAGTACGGGAGCCAAAGGTACAGTAAGGGGAATGTGTTAGGCACCCCTCTCTACCCAGCCGTGAGACTAGCCCATAGTTATTCAACATAAGACGTATAGATGCTTTATTTAATTCTAACATATAGTCTGTTTAATTAATCCTTTAAACAGTAAATAAGGTGAGCCAGGACTGTAATTGAAACATGCATCAAAAAGCAGAAAAGCAAACAAAGATGTCCCAGGGTAATGGATCCCGCGGCCGGTGAATGGATGTCACGGCTGAGGGATCCTCCTGGTTTGATGTATCGGCCGAGGGATCGAAGCCCCGGTCGATGTTCTTCCTCACACCAGACAGAAACGTTAACAGATGATTAAAATGCTACGACTAGTCATAAATACAATAAGTAAAACAAACCAGAGGCCATTGGGCCTCACCACCTTGATCCCTCAGTTGCTTGATTGCTTCGGATTGGGTGTGATTGACTGATTGCTTGATTGAAAACCCTAGGGTTAGGGTTTGAATTTCGGGGTTTGATTGTTGGATTGACGGCTACCTTTGGGAGGTTAGGGCTTTTGAAGAGGGGGTTTGAGAGAGAATTGTGGGCAGCATGCCCTGGAAATTCCGGTTTCCAAAAATGCAAGGGCCCGGATCGAGGGAGCGCGAGCGCAGGTGGCAAGCGCTCAAAAATACAGAGTCGCCACTTGAGTTTTGAAGGTCCGACACTCAAGGAACCGTATTTCGAAGCACCTGTCGCGCTGTTTGTTTGAAAATGTTAAGGAAACCAGTCCGTCATAACCATATCTGGGTTCGGGAGCCAGGTTACGAGAGGGGAAGGGTTTTATGGCACCCCTCTCGTCCAATCCGGAGATCGGTCTCTACTTAGGCATTTTGAAAATTAACATTGCGATTCTTCTTTTATTAATCAATTTTAGCCAATTAGGGCGGGGGAACAGTTAATCGGGATTTAAAACTGTAACATGTTTGCAGGATGTGATCAAAATAGCATGGATGAGAAGTTAGTATAGGATGAGAACAGACTCCTGTGGGAGTTTTAAACAGACTGGAAAGCTCCTGTTTTGGAGTGTCGCACGCAAGAGGTAACCAGTATGCACTGATCAAGTCAATGCATGCTGATCATACCTGCGCGCGCTACTACAAGACCTGCGCGCGCCAGTAAGCCTAAGCCCACAGCTCTTATTCTCAAACCCTCTGGGCTCTGGAAGGACCAGTGCACACCCAGGACAAACCAAGCAGTTTAAACTCTCTGGGCTCTGGAAGGACCAGTGCACACCCAGGACAAACCAAGCAGTTTATGCAGTCAGAATATACAGTTTAAAGGCTGAAAAGCCTAATAAATAAACAAAAACACCCCATAAACAGTGTGAGGACAAAATAACAGCCTAAAACCAAGTTAAACATGCAAGGCCAGCCACTGATCGGGAACAGAATGGAACCGTCGCGCGAGGGTTCCGAACAGTCGCGCGACGGTGCGCCCGGGCGCGCGATGGTTGCGCCCTGGCGCGCGACAATTGCGCCCTGGCACACTGGTCAACGCTCCATTTGACTATCGCGCGAGGGTTTGGGTGTAGCGCGCGATGGTTCGAGCCAACTTTCCAGTGTCTGGTTTTGCACATCCTGGGTTCTGAGACAGATCCAGAATGATCCCAGGGGTACTCCAACAGAACAGAACTAAATATTGAAATGTAAAACTGACATTTCTAACAAAAGAAAGCAGTAAACTGGTTATTAACATGCTTTACAGTGATCTATATACAAAGTAAAGCATAAAACAGTAGGACACCAATCCCCACGCGGTCCATCGTGCACAACAACGAAGTGTCGCGCGCGTATACGGGACCATCGCGCGCTGGTTCCTACCAGAACGATTTTGAAACCTTGCTAGCTTTAGGGCCAGGACTGGTATTGATTACCAGCCTTGACCCTGCCAGCCCCCCTCAGGGATTAGAACAGAGAGCAACCACGGTAAGCTATACCTTTGGCTTTTCGAGTTTGAATGAGTGCTTGAACTTTGAGTTTGAGGTTGAGTTTGAGGTTTGATTGAAGTGTGAAAATGGGGAGGAAGAACAAGCTTTGTTCTTGGTCGTGCTTAGGGTGTAAGCCTTTTGAAAACCATTTTTTGTTAACCTTTTTAAAAGATGAACAAAGGGGGGGAGGGGGAAGAACAAGCTATGTTCTTGTCTTTTACCAAAAATCTTGAACCCTTTGAAAGATGAACAAAGGGGCTATTTATAGAAGTAGCACCTTCCATTAATAGAAAAGTAGTTCTGGTCCAAAGAATGGAGGCCAGCCAGCCACGAGGCTGGCTGGGGGTTACTTGGTAATTAAGCTGCCCAGCTGAATAAAGGTGATGGGGACAGGTTCTGACCGTCGCGCGATGGTTCCAAACTGTCGCGCGACAATGCGCCCTGGCGCGCGATGGTGCGCCCCGGCGCGCGATGGTTGTGCCCTGGCGCGCGATGGTTGTGCTCTGGCGCACGATGATTGTGCCCTGGCACACATCAATAGGATTTTTTTGGCTTTTGGAAGTGGCTTAAGATTAGGTTAGGTTCAAGGGTTTTGCAAACGCTCAAAGCTCAAACACTCGACATTCCCGGGGTGTTCTTGATCCGTTTCATCATCGGGGAATCAAAAACCGTAAGTAAACTAATCTGGAAGCCCAGATTGGGGTGTCTACAGTAGCCCCCCTTTGACGGCACTTAGAGCACCATTGACTTGGTACAAGTAACGTCAAAGGTTTCTAGACACCCCTCAAGGCAATCCAGAGCAGATCATACTAGCAAAGTAGACAAGCATACTTACAGAACCTGATTGGTTGAATGGACGGACGGACCGTTGCTGGAGATGGAAGTAGAAGTGGACGATTGCATCGCCGCTTGTTGATTGAATTTGGGCAGGACAGGCTGTCGCTGCAGATTTGGACGGGACCGGCCGTCGTTGCTGGGGATCAAGCTATCCTCGGCACAAAGTATTCCAACAAACACGGGTAGGTCGTATCAGGCAGGTTGAATTCCATCTGTCGGGAATCAGAGCCAATCTCCTTATCAAAGACCATCCGAGACAGAGTAATAAGCCTGCTGGAAGATGCACTTGTGGCTAGATTGAGGGTGATTGTCGCTCGGGACAGGCCAAGACGGACTCTCCTGGGGAACAATCAGTTGCGGATGAACGGACCATCGATTGATAATCTGATCGTTGTTGTGGATTATGGGATGATGTGGTGAACGCAGTTGGGAAATTGGACAGGACCAGCTGTCGTTGATTAGTTTGTCAATGCCACAACACCGACTGAAGGACGCCTCAGCGCGCTTCGATTTGCCAATGTCTCAACACTGACTGAAGAACGACTCAACGCGCTTCGATTTGCCAATGTCTCAACCTGACTGAAGAATGCCTCAACGCGCTTCGATTTGCCAATGTCTCAACACTGACTGAAGAACGCCTCAACGCGCTTCGATTTGCCAATGCCTCAACACTGACTGAAGAACGCCTCAACGCGCTTCGATTTGCCAATGTCTCAACACTGACTGAAGAATGCCTCAACGCGCTTTGATTTTTGAACGAACAGATCATCAGTATAAATGATCGAACCGTTGAAGACTGGAAGGGAGGATCATTAGTATAAATGATCAAGCCATTGAAGCCGGGGTGGAAAGATCATCAGTAAAAATGATCGAACCGTTGAAGCCTGGATGGGAGGATCATCAGTATAAATGATCAAACCGTTGGGGGAATTGACAGGATCAGCTGTCCGTGATAGTGGACGGGGAGATCATTGTGCCGAGTGATCAAGCCGTTGGGGGACTTGGATGGGCGGATCATCAGTATAAATGATCGTGCCGTTGAAGCCTGGATATGAGGATCATCAGTATAAATGATCAAACTGTTGAATCCTGGATGGGAGGATCATCAGTATAAATGATCAAACTGTTGAAGCCTGGATGGAATGATCATCAGTATAAATGATCAAACTGTTGAAGCCTGGACAGGACCGGCTGTCGTTGATTTGAACTGGCGGATTGCTATAAAAAGTGATCGAGCCGTTGAAGATTGGACAGGACCGGCTGTCGTTGATTTGAACTGGCGGATCGCTATAAAAAGTGATCGAGCCATTGAAAGTTGGACAGGACCGGCTGTCGTTGATTTGAACTGGCGGATCGCTATAAAAAGTGATCGAGCCATTGGGGTTGGACAGGACCGGCTGTCGTTGATTTGAACTGGCGGATCGCTATAAAAAGTGATCGAGCCATTGGAAGTTGGACAGGACCGGCTGTCGTTGTGTTGATCTGGCGGATCGCTATAAAAAGCCATCGAGCCATTGGAGTTGGACAGGACCGGCTGTCGTTGATTTGAACTGGCGGATCGCTATAAAAAGTGATCGAGCCATTGGAAGTTGGACAGGACCGGCTGTCGTTGATTTGAACTGGCGGATCGCTATAAAAAGTGATCGAGCCAATGGAAGTTGGATAGGACCGGCTGTCGTTGACGGAGACGGCGGATCAGTGTGCAGAACGATCAGGCCACTGAAGATTGGACAGGACAGGACCGGCTGTCGTTGTGTTTATCCAAGTAGCACAAACAGTGGATAACATGGATAGAAGCAAGGCAGACTGCAGTTGGGGAGAAATCGGTGACAACTGCTGGGCTGTTTACTTGCTGCCTTCGATACCGGGCAGGCTTGCTTTGTCGTTTTGGTGGATTTTTCCTGCGTTCAACATTTGATATACACACAATATGCAATGACATGTATAAAATATTGAAAATGCAGATGCAAGCTTAGGGCGGCTCCTAGAAGGACAACGACACCTAAGGACTACCACTGAGCCTTATCACTGTACTGTCCGTGCTTTTGAGATATGCACCCAGATAGGAAGACGTTGAACGGGCGGACGTGCCCCAGTTGATGTTTAGTAATGGAATTGGGCCTGCGTGCCCCCTCTTCAATGCTTGGGTGGATGTGCCCCAGAGATGCCTTGCTTGGCCTTGGGCTGATGTGCCCTTTCTGCTTTACGAGATTCCACTGCTTGCGGATTACAGATACTAGGGTAGCAATGTAACAATTGCGTTTTCCAGTTTATTGACTCTCTTTTGCAAGTGTTGAAGAGAATGCAAAAACTAACCACTAATATCTAATTTGCATTGACAAGTGCTTTGAATTGACACACAGACATGCGCACATATGTACAGACTCGCCTAGCTTGAACGGAAAAGGGGGAGAGAGTCCCGGGGTACAATGCGAACCCTTAGACACACGGAATACAATGAAACTTTGGGCATTAATGTGCCAAAACTCACAACATTCATGAACAGGTGGAACGGACACTTACGAAAGGTGCAAAAGGTATAAAGACCTGTACAAACAAAATCGAGAAAAACACCTCGAAATGACAATTGATTGAAAAACTGGAAAAATGTCGCAAAAATGGACATAAGACGCAGATTATGACACGTATAGGCCTGGACTGAAACCGACACCCCCGTGCAGTCACATTAAGTCCATATGACTTGCACAGCATGACAAGACTTGGCAAAAGCCCCTGGAACGACATTCGAGGGTAGTAGCCAACTGCTACTACCTGCTGCAAGAAGCGTGCGCAGGTTTGAGACCAACGTGCATCACTTCGAACAAACGCGCTGCGGTTGCTTATACCAGACTTTGCTGAACTTAGAATAAACTGTGAGCCTGTTAAGGCCTCTAGCATTTCGTTCTGTTTTCGATGCTTCAATTATTTTTAAGACTTATCCTCAGCCTGTAAATTGAAGAAGCAGTTTGGTAATAGAATTGAAAGACGAAGGTTTTCCCCCTTCTGGTTCCTCCAATGAAGCTTGTCTTGATCTTCGATCCTCTTCGACCTTTGATGTGTACCAAAAGGTCAACCATGGATCCAATAGATAGATTGTGACCGAGTCTCAAAGAAAGACTGCCTACGTATCCCAAGCTAGGGAATCAGGTCAAAACGTAGTTCAGGCCAAGGGTTAACTCTCGAGTATTTACCTCTCCTTTTACGCTCTAACTTTTGCCTAGTACCGCCCATTCGGGTCTTCGGTCTAGCGAGCTTTTGA
Organism: Rhododendron henanense subsp. lingbaoense; assembly: GCA_020567845.1. Lineage (NCBI taxonomy): Eukaryota > Viridiplantae > Streptophyta > Magnoliopsida > Ericales > Ericaceae > Rhododendron > Rhododendron henanense. Next base: position 26,053,514 of record CM036318.1, read on the forward strand.
ATATTGCCTATTCATTTTTGCCTAAACCTCCTTCATAGGTTTTGGTCTAGCAGGCTGCTCTAACTTTTGCTTGGAACTGCCCACCCTTGGGGTTTTCAGCCCAACGAGCTTCTCACAGGGAAAAATAACATTTGAATTGATCCAGATCGACCATGGTATTGAATTTGTTGCCGTTGAGGTCGAAGACCTTTGGCTGCAGCCCCAGATAATATGGCTTTGATAACAAAGAGTCAAGAGTGCTTCGGTTGGAAATGTCTTGCTCCGGACCGCTTTGTACACTTTCTCATTTGTACTTGGCGGAACGCCACTGTTACTGTTTTGAACATGGTACAAGGCCCGGAGCCTTCTATGCTTCTGCTTTCTAGATTGGCACTCGGTAGCAAGGGATTGATACTTCTTTGTCCCAAAATCAAATTCAAGGCGTGACTTGATGTGACCATGCCAAGACGTTGATGCTTGTCTGACCGGGCGCAATGCTCCTCCGGGGCGGATGCTTAGACCAACTTCGAACCTTTCAGGAGGTTATACTTGTCTTTCAAGTTTATTTGAAATTACTTTTTCACTTTAGTAGGCTGAGCATGCCTTTTGTCTTCCCTTTCGGCGAGGGAACACATTTCCTTGGGAATGATCCCATCGAAATCTATCCCTTCGTCGTCAGGGTCGACACAATTTATATAAAAGCCAGCGAAGTACTTAGAAGCAAGATAAAACATATCATAAAAACCCTCGGGGTTTGCCAAGTACAATAGACTCAAAACTTGAAAGAAAAGCTACGACGTGGAGGGCCAAGAGGCACAACCTCCGACTCAGAGCTAGACTTAGACAAACGCAAAAGACTCTGTGTCAGACTCAGACAAGACGCCAATGCAAATTAGACGCGATTTTGAAAATGCAATTGTTAAAAAGCTACCCATAGCTTCCACAAAAGGAGGTAGGATCCAGCGGGTGTCAGGCCCAAGTAACAGCACTTCGGCCTCTTCAGCTTCTTCGGCCAAACTTACTCGATGCTCCTTTGAACGATGGACCTCAGCCAAACGGTCCTCTACTTTGCAAGCCCCTCATTACTGTCAATCCAGATGTCGGCAGTGAAGACCTCGACTGCCCAACCTACAGCCATCATGTTAACCTCCGGTTCGGACGGGATGGATACGATGGGTTTGGGTTGGTTTGCTGGGATGATATAGTGGCTAGGGTTGAATATGGTGGAGCTTGGGTTGATTTGAGTGGAGGTGATAGATACCTGACCAACCAGAGGGCCAGACCCGTGTTGAGGCAAGGAGTTGGAAATGACGTTGGGCTTTGGTGGAACTTGAACCGTGCCATCATCAATTAGATCTTGTATCTCGTGTCGGAGACGCAAGCAGTTATCAGTGAGATGGCCAGGCATTTGGTGGAAGGCACAGAAAAGGTTGGCATTGTAGTTGGTCGGAAGGACTTTGGGTGGAAAAGTTGGGGTCAAAGGTTTGAGATGCCCAGACTTGACAAGTTTCTCCATCACTGCGGACAGAGATGCCTCGAAGGCAGAGAAGCTTCGGGGTTGTGTTCGAGATCGGAGGCTTTGAGCACTTCGTATTTGGTTGATATCAGCGGCACGACTGGAGTTGAAAGCTGGAGCATCGCTCCCACTTATAGCCCTTGGCTTAACCTTTTGAGTGATGGAAGAGGACTCGTCCCTTGGCAGGATTCCAGCTTGCAGCGCATCCTCGATGGCTAGGCCAGAATCGAAGAAGATCTCAAAGTTGGCGGTCGCTTGAGCGAGTACCAAGTGTCTGGCATAGTCTGGCTGAAGATTGCGGGAGATGATGCGGAGTTGGTCTCTTTCGCTGGGGCGCTCAGTCATTAGAGCGGCTTTGGCTCTCCACCTTTTAACAAAGTCCGCAAAGGTCTCCTTTGCCTCCATCTTTGTGGATTCTAACTCTCGAATAGTCATCTTGAGTTGAGAGTTGTAGCTGTACTGAGAGACAAAGGCAGCCCCTATGTCTTCCCAAGTTTTTCGTTTGGCGATGTCGAGCGACAGAAACCAATGGAAGGCAGGCCCAGAGAGGGTTTGAGGAAAAAGTTGAGACATGGCCTCACTTTCCACACCCAGCAGCTTCATGGCGGCATGGTAGCCATAGAGATGAGTTCTGGGATCACCACTCCCGTCGAACTTAACCAAGTCAGGCATCTTGAATTTGTCAGGGAGCTTGGCATTAGGGTACAAACAGAGACGATCCAAGTCAATTCCCCCTGCACTGATTTTCTCAGACTTGGAGACTGCCTCCTCAAGCTTTGCCATCTTGGCCATGAGAGCTGCCATATCCGGATTCAAAATAGGCTTGCCACCTATCGGATTTGGGATTGCAGCAGGCACACGAGCCTCCTTAGGGTTGAGCTGAACAACGAGACGCCCCTCGTGATTCGGATCTGGGACCAAGACAGGCTGTTCCTGGTCGGACTCATCGTCCTCGCCTTCCTCTTCAAGAGGAGGTGGAAGGCGAGTGTGGATAAGGTCATTCAGGCGGGCAATATTGGTATCTGTCTGAGCTGCCCTCTGTTGCATGGCGGTGATGCTATCCTGAAGGTTCATAAGCATGGTTTCCAGAGTGAGCGGTTGATCTGCCATAGCTGGCCTTGAAGATGTTGAAGAAGGGGAAGCCGACGGCGTGGCTCTTTGTAAAATCGATGGTGAACCCGACTGTAGGGCGGCCAACAATGAACCCGGAGAAGCCTTCGTTGCAACTGACTGAGTTTCGAGCCTGACAAGTCTTTGAATTGGATTCCGAAGACGTTCCCAAGTAGGTTTGGCTCTTCCTTTTGGTACTCTTTTGCTTGGCGCAATGGCTCCAAACTAGACAGTAAAGTAAGAGAAAGCTCAGTGGCGTTCCTGCAGCAAAATGCAATGCATACATCGTCGTCGGTGTCAACCTTAGACTCTAGAACTAGAGACAAGTCTGTCTCATGATGTTCGGACGCTGCCAAAATCCTCAGATCTCTTTTCGAGGGTATATCCTTTGAATAGATCAAACTGATCCTAAGAGATGCCAAAACAGACTAAGTCTTCGACTAGTCCCCTTTGAAGATTCGACTTTGAACTTGGAACAACTCGGTATTGATGGCGTGACACCTTTACCGGGGTGGCGTGAGCGACAACGCGCTTTAGCCGGGGCGGTGTACGTGCGAAGCACGATAACCAAAATGACATCAATATCACGACATCAACACTTTGTGGTTCCTTAATTTCAGTTGAATCCTCAAACGGGCATGAGCCAAGGATTTAATAAGGTTTGATTTCTCAAAGTCTCGCTGATCTAAGGACTTTGAAAAATTAACAACGTGCACCATCGAGATGCACGACTCTTCATCGGGCTATAGCAGCATCCTAATAAGCATAAGACAGACTCGAAAGCGAGAGACAACTTAGAAGCCGCCCTAAACATGCTCCTACGCAGAACAGAATGTATGCATGTACAGAACCAGAGACGAGTTTGCCTCACAAGTTTCAGACGTTGCCGGAATCCTCAGAATTCTTTTCGGCGATGTGTCCCTGAGTAGATCGACAGATCCTAAAAGATGTCAAAATAGACTAAATCTTTGGCTAGTCCCTTTTGAAGATTCAACTTTGAATTTGGAACAACTCAGTGTTGATGTCATGGCACCTTAACCTTGAACACGGCGGTGTATAGTGACAACGCACTTCAACCTGGGTGGCGCCAGTGACACAGCATCACTACCTTGTTGTTCCTTATTGTCAGTTGAATCCTTAAACGGGCGTGAGCCAAGGACTTAGTAAATTTTGATTTCTCAAAGTCTCATTGAACTAAGGACTTTGCAATTGATAACGAACATTCAACAGAATGAACGACTCCTCATCGGGTTCAACAACGTCTTAGACAGTGTAAGACAAACTCGAAAGACAAAACATCCTTAAGCATGCTCCTATGCAAAACAGAGTATGTACAGTTCATGCGATAGGAAAAGCAGTAACACATAGGCATTTACGGGGTTAGATGCAAGTAGATCTTAACCTGTGGGTACCTGTCTTAGTTTGGAGAGTTCTAGTGCTTTGTATATGCAAAGGCTGGTTTTGGCTTGTAACAGGTTCCTTGGACTAGGGCCACAGATATACCTCCCGTTACCCGCGTTTTTCGCAGAGTAACAGTCGAACGGTAGCATGACCCATCATCGTCGAAGGTTGTCGGTCATTCGGGGTCCCCGGGCTCCGGTAAACCGTGCCGGATTGCCAAAACGATCCAACGAGGCTTTTCCCACATCGATGCAAATGAGAATGCTAGAAATTGATTAAGAGAAGAAGAATCGCAAAATCGCAAAATGCTTTTTCAAATTTGGCTCACTTTATTTAGTCCATCTTTAGAGGAAACTACGCAAGTGAACAATCGAAAAAGCCCCAGATTAGAATGGCCGGACACGAGGTCCTGTTAAATCACCATTCCAACCTTCGGCAGCGCGAAGCTAACCGTTTTGACAGACTTTGAAGGGATTGTTCACGAGTGTATTAAACTCTAAGTATAGATCAATATTAGTTCGATCATCCCCAGCAGAGTCGCCACTGTGGGCAGCATGCCCTGGAAATTCCGGTTTCCAAAAATGCAAGGGCCCGGATCGAGGGAGCGCGAGCGCAGGTGGCAAGCGCTCAAAAATACAGAGTCGCCACTTGAGTTTTGAAGGTCCGACACTCAAGGAACCGTATTTCGAAGCACCTGCCGCGCTGTTTGTTTGAAAATGTTAAGGAAACCAGTCCGTCATAACCATATCTGGGTTCGGGAGCCAGGTTACGAGAGGGGAAGGGTTTTATGGCACCCCTCTCGTCCAATCCGGAGATCGGTCTCTACTTAGGCATTTTGAAAATTAACATTGCGATTCTTCTTTTATTAATCAATTTTAGCCAATTAGGGCGGGGGAACAGTTAATCGGGATTTAAAACTGTAACATGTTTGCAGGATGTGATCAAAATAGCATGGATGAGCAGTTAGTATAGGATGAGAACAGACTCCTGTGGGAGTTTTAAACAGACTGGAAAGCTCCTGTTTTGGAGTGTCGCACGCAAGAGGTAACCAGTATGCACTGATCAAGTCAATGCATGCTGATCATACCTGCGCGCGCTACTACAAGACCTGCGCGCGCCAGTAAGCCTAAGCCCACAGCTCTTATTCTCAAACCCTCTGGGCTCTGGAAGGACCAGTGCACACCCAGGACAAACCAAGCAGTTTAAACTCTATGGGCTCTGGAAGGACCAGTGCACACCCAGGACAAACCAAGCAGTTTATGCAGTCAGAATATACAGTTTAAAGGCTGAAAAGCCTAATAAATAAACAAAAACACCCCATAAACAGTGTGAGGACAAAATAACAGCCTAAAACCAAGTTAAACATGCAAGGCCAGCCACTGATCGGGAACAGAATGGAACCGTCGCGCGAGGGTTCCGAACAGTCGCGCGACGGTGCGCCCGGGCGCGCGATGGTTGCGCCCTGGCGCGCGACAATTGCGCCCTGGCACACTGGTCAACGCTCCATTTGACTATCGCGCAAGGGTTTGGGTGTAGCGCGCGATGGTTCGAGCCAACTTTCCAGTGTCTGGTTTTGCACGTCCTGGGTTCTGAGACAGATCCAGAATGATCCCAGGGGTACTCCAACAGAACAGAACTAAATATTGAAATGTAAAACTGACATTTCTAACAAAAGAAAGCAGTAAACTGGTTATTAACATGCTTTACAGTGATCTATATACAAAGTAAAGCATAAAACAGTAGGACACCAATCCCCACGCGGTCCATCGTGCACAACAACGAAGTGTCGCGCGCGTATACGGGACCATCGCGCGCTGGTTCCTACCAGAACGATTTTGAAACCTTGCTAGCTTTAGGGCCAGGACTGGTATTGATTACCAGCCTTGACCCTGCCAGCCCCCCTCAGGGATCAGAACAGAGAGCAACCACGGTAAGCTATACCTTTGGCTTTTCGAGTTTGAATGAGTGCTTGAACTTTGAGTTTGAGGTTGAGTTTGAGGTTTGATTGAAGTGTGAAAATGGGGAGGAAGAACAAGCTTTGTTCTTGGTGGTGCTTAGGGTGTAAACCTTTTGAAAACCATTTTTTGTTAACCTTTTTAAAAGATGAACAAAGGGGGGGAGGGGGAAGAACAAGCTATGTTCTTGTCTTTTACCAAAAATCTTGAACCCTTTGAAAGATGAACAAAGGGGCTATTTATAGAAGTAGCACCTTCCATTAATAGAAAAGTAGTTCTGGTCCAAAGAATGGAGGCCAGCCAGCCACGAGGCTGGCTGGGGGTTACTTGGTAATTAAGCTGCCCAGCTGAATAAAGGTGATGGGGACAGGTTCTGACCGTCGCGCGATGGTTCCAAACTGTCGCGCGACAATGCGCCCTGGCGCGCGATGGTGCGCCCCGGCGCGCGATGGTTGTGCCCTGGCGCGCGATGGTTGTGCTCTGGCGCACGATGATTGTGCCCTGGCACACATCAATAGGATTTTTTTGGCTTTTGGAAGTGGCTTAAGATTAGGTTAGGTTCAAGGATTTTGCAAACGCTCAAAGCTCAAACACTCGACATTCCCGGGGTGTTCTTGATCCGTTTCATCATCGGGGAATCAAAAACCGTAAGTAAACTAATCTGGAAGCCCAGATTGGGGTGTCTACAAGAATTTCTGCAGAATTTCGTGGCTTGGATGGGTGTGTTCCGTCCTTAATTTCGGAGCCCAAAGGCTCCTTTATATAGGCATAGGGATGACTCACTCCGGCCAATCGAAATGCACGATTAAAATTGGAGTTAGAGTGTGATTCTAACTCTCCCTGACAATCCTCTAACGTAGCCCGAACGCATCGGAAAGGTAGTGTAGTTGGATCAAACGTCTGACAGAACGTTCCAGAGTCTGGAAAAAGGACGATCTGGCGGCCGAGTAATAGATCACACGGCCGAGGAATGGATGTTGCGGCCGAAGGATGGATCTTGCGGTCGAGGGATTGATCTCTCAGGGAGATTTTGCTAGCAACAGGTTGCTCGGGTGAGGAAATGATGTTAAGGCCGTTAGATCGATGTTACGGCCGACAGATGGATTCTCCTAGGATTCTGTATTTTCTGTCTGAAAGGCTATATGGCTCTGATTGGGTCCTCTAAGTGGCTCAAAGTTCTTACCGAAAGTCCTAAGGTTCTCAAGAAGGCAATCAGCAATCACTGTATCCATTTCATCATCGGGATGGTCCCAAGGTGGGATTTTAAATAATCGTTAGGCCAAATTGGGGTGTCTACACTGTGTATAAAAATAAGTTACACCATATACACGATAAGAGGGGCGAGTGAAAAGTCATATCACTTTTATGTTTTTTTACCCGTGACACTTGCTCTGTCAGTCCACATATGTGGCTCCTTTTATGAAAGGGACGGCTTCGACCCCAGAGAGTCTATTAGAGGAATTAAGAGGGATCCACAGTATGCATCCGACCCCGAAGTATCTAATTATTCCGATGACGAATAGGAGTAATTGTATTTTATTTCATTCTTGTATTTTATTGTTGTTGGATCTATGGAAGAACTTTATGTTTTGTTGCCGGAGACAGTTGCTCTGTGAATCCACATATGTTGCTCCTTCTAGTTGCTCTGTGAATCCACATATGTTGCTCCTTCGATGAAATAAAGTTGCCCTTTGTGGAACTTAAATTGATCTCTCTATGAAAATAAGTTACACTATATACACGCCAAGGGGGGCCAGTGAAGGTAGGTTAGCTAACGGTTTGTTGGCCACGTATATGAATGAGTCAGCTCGGCTCGAGCTCGTTAAAAGGTTCCACATTCTTTAAGTCCAACTTTCACATTTGATTAAAACCACCACCTAATTCCATCGGTCCATCAATTTTAAGAACCAAAGTAAGAACATACATGAAGCACCATTCACAAAAACAATGGAGCATGCCTGGAACAAATAACATCCCCTAATATATCAAAGTTCACCAAAATATGAGATCTTACAACAAAAAAAACAGTCAATCAGCCACCAAATGCCTTTGCTTCCAATCTCTAAACATATAACTATATATCAGTATTCGATTAAAACCACCACCTAATTCCATCCGTCCATCATTTTTAAGAACCAAAGTAAGAACATACATGAAGCACCATTCACAAAAACAATGGTGCATGCTTGGAACAAATAAGATCCCCTAATATATCAAAGTTCACGACTCAACAAATAAAAAGATAGAGTTTTCCGAATTCTTCTTGTATTGACAAGGTCTTTCCGCTAGCGAACGTGGGCACCGTTCTCAGGACGTTATGCATACAAGAAAGCCAGGTCATGGATTTCAAATATGCTGCAGCGAAACAGAATCACAAACCAATCTTGATTCTTGCAGTTTATGCAGCTGCACCAACTTGGGCAGCATGCCTCTTCTTAGCCTCCTCAATGATGGACAACTTGATACCCTTGCCCTTTGGAAGAGACACCCATGGCTTTGAACCTTTTCCAATGGTGAAAATGTTGCCCATGCAAGTAGCAAACTCATGACCAGTGGCATCTTGGACATGAATGGTTTCGAAGCTTCCCTTGTGCTTCTCCCTACTCTTGATCACTCCAACACGGCCCCTATTCCTTCCTCCAGTCACCATCACAACATTCCCCACATCAAACACTACAAGAAATCATGGCTTTTTCGGCGTTTTTTAAACGCCGGCAAAAGTGAAATAAACGCCACAAATAGTCTTCCCGGCGTTTATCCAGCGTTTTCCATAAACGCCGCGACTGCCGGGGTTGGGAATACTATAAACGCCGGGAATAATCCCCGCGTTTTTTCCAGAGTTTATGAAACCCCGGGAAAAGTTTTCCGGTAAGAATCGATACCGCAGCCGGTGATCTTAACAAATCATCAATACTGGTGACAAAAATTGCACTCAGAAAACTTAATGCACAGATCTCCCCGTGGACAAGAGTTACTTTTTTTTTGGTTATTACCTGTTCAGAGGAAAACGAACCCTACCAAACCACAGACTGCTAGTCAAATTCCTTACACTTAATTACAGAATCATATCTAACATTCAGTAGGCTAGCAATCTCTTTGACCGTATTAGAATCTTATCTCCAACTTCAACGAAAATATTATCACCTAAACTAACTACCAAGCATAGCCTTGCCCAATTCTTTCATCCCAACAATAGGAAGAGAACCACAACTATATCTCTAAACAATTCCCTTTTTTTTTTTTGGTGCTTTGGGAATTCATTCCCTTCAGTACCTGCCATCACCATTTTTTAGAAAATAGAACATTCCATTTTGCAAGCTTCCTTGCGCAAATATCTGGCTTTTCTTCAAAGAAAGCAATTATATCAATTCTTGTTTTGCTAACATTGTTAATTACCGTCTTCAGAAACCTTCTTAGCTTCATTACAAATAAGTTTCCTATATGGTAAAATCTTTTTAACTCGCGTTAACATTCCATATACTATATTTACAGGAATATGTAAATTGTAAACCATGACCACTTGCAGTAGCTATTCCGCACTTCAGTCATTGAGAACCAAAGGCAAATGCTTCGAGACCAAAAACCTATAGTCAACTGTGAAAGGCCACAATTAAACCAACACACACAAGGGTAAAGGGACAGCAATTAAGTGAGTTAAAACATGGGTGACTGCCCTTAACAGTCTAGAGTATACTTTGTTACATAGAGAGTAACAAAATTTCATAAAAGGAGCAACATTAGGTGACTTAAAGAGCAACTTTAATATTTTCAGAAAAAAAAAACAAGTTACATTACTTGAAGAATAACCACATTTCATACACACCAACACACAAGAGTAAAGGGACAACCATTGAGTGAGTAAAAACATGGGTACCATTAGGTGACTTAAAGAGCAACTTTTATATTTTAAAAAAAAAACAAGTTACATGACTTGAAGGAGAACCACATTTCATACACACAAACACACAAGGATAAAGGGACAACCATTGAGTGAGTTCAAACATGGGTGACTGCCCTTAACAGTCCAGGGCATATTTTCTTACATAGAGAGCAACAAAAGTTCATAAAAGGAGCAACATTAGGTGACTTAAAGAGCAACTTTTATATTTTCAGAAAAGAACAAGTTACATGACAGGAAGAATAACCACATTTCATACACAATAACACACAAGGGTAAAGTGACAGCCATTGAATGAGTTAAAACATGGGTGACTGCCCTTAACAGTCCAGGGCATACTTTCTTACATAGAGAGCAACAAAAGTTCATACAATGAGCAACATTAGGTGACTCAAAGAGCAACTTTTATATTTTCAGAAAAAAATAAGTTATATGACTAGAAGAATAACCACATTTCATACACATTAACACACAAGGGTAAAGGGATAGCCATTGAGTGAGTTAAAACATGGGTGACTGCCCTTAACAGTTCAGGGCATACTTTGTTACATAGAGAGCAATAAAAGTTCATACAAGGAGCAACATTAGGTGACACTTAAAGAGCAACTTTTATATTTTCAGAAAAAAAACAAGTTACATGAGTTGAAGAATAACCACATTTCATACACACCAACACACACAAGGGTAAAGGGACAGCAATTGAGTGAGTTAAAACATGGGTGACTCCCCTTAACAGTCTAGGGCATACTTTCTTACATAGAGAGCAACATAAGTTCCTAAAAGGAGCAACATTAGGTGACTTAAAGAGCAACTTTTATATTTTCAGAAAAAAATAAGTTACATAACTTGAAGAATAACCACATTTCATACACACCAACACACACAAGGGTAAAGGGACAACCATTGAGTGAGTAAAAACATGGGTAATATTAGGTGACTTAAAGAGCAACTTTTATATTTTCCAAAAAAAATAAGTTACATGACTTGAAGGAGAACTACATTTCATACACACGAACACACAAAAGTTCATACAAGGAGCAAAATTAGGTGATTCAAAGAGCAACTTTCATATTTTCAGAAAAAAAACAAGTTACATGCTAATGCAAGCAAGTTTTGAGTAGAAGCCTTGCGCCATGTGAAGGCTATACATGAACTATGTATTGACTGGAACGAGGAGAATTGTATCAAGTAATGATCGAGAAGGCAAAGAAGAAAATGAAATTAGAAGTTAGAATTGCAAAATGATGACATTCAAACATAGACAAACATCTAACCAATAGAAAACCAGAATGCTCAAACAACAGAGGTCAGTATTCATCATTCACAAAAATCCGATTGGCATGCTCTATGACTGACCAAAGAAAAAAAACTACAAACCTCATAAAATGGCAGAATTTGGCTGAGACCACTGACCAGTGACCACTAATGTTAACAGATAAAATCAGTTATACCTACATATAGAAGTTAAATTCCAAGGCCAACTCAGGCTTGAGGTTGTCAGCAAGACATCTCCTTTCACACAAATAATGCCGTCCATTTCTCTGATCTACCAGAATTACTGAAATTAATTGAAGTAATTTAGGTACCCATAAATCTACAGATTTACCCGCCCGCGTTAACCTGCCATTACTTTCCATTTCATATCTTCCCCAGCACTACGATACCCGTACGAGGCAGGAGCATCATCATCGTTCTTTACAACTATAGTTATATTCATTATAACACCATTATCCTAAAGTGCAAATGGAGAAAAACAAAAGCAAAAGCATGAAAAGTACATTTAGATGCATAAAAGTACATTTATATTCATTATAACACCATTATCCTATCTTTTTTTTGATCGGCCAGGAACTATCTATCTTCAGAGCCCATACTTTTCTTTTATCAAATGCCCCCCCGAATGCTCCTCTTTCTATACCATCCAAAAAGTATACCAAGCAGAAACTCCAATCTGATGCCGAAAACACTACTTTAACACTTCAAATTCTAGGACCAAAGCCAACTTCCCAACGAAACTAGGTGGCTAAGGCCAATATTGCTGAATTTTTTAAGCCACCACTGTAAGTCCCAACTGCCAAGCTTATGCAAAATACTTGAAAAAGTCTGCACCTTTTCGGATTGCACTTGGCCATGTGAACTCAACCGACCAAAAACCGTTATGAGTAGTTATTCAGTCAAAACAGGTACTACAATTGCTTCCACCAACATCTTATGAATCCCACAAACATGCACCATAATTTTATGTTTTGATCAAGGAATTTTCTAATGGAGAGAAAAACCATAAGACGCAGACAGAAAATCCAACATGATAAACTCTGAGCCACCAATCCAAAAATCCTCCAAGTTCATAGCTGATCTTTGAAACTGATTTGTGTATCTCTGATTTATCTTATTCCACTGAAGGAGAGCCAAATAGCCAATCTCCAAAAGTCCATTGGTGAAAATAATCAACTATTTTGGTGACTGAGATTTGCCATGTTTTCTGATTCTCTGGGGAAAACAGCGGCAGTTTCTTTCTTAGCGGTAACTATTTTTTGTGTTGTGCTTGCAATACTATGCCGTACAGCTTGAGATTGTACCTTTCTAACGAGAACAATGAGGGAGAAGGCCATTTTGCCTTCAAATTCAGGATATGCTATATGCAGATTTTTCTCTGTGGTGATTAACTAGGGGCTTGTCCTCTCTCTCTCTCTCTCTCTCTCTCTCTCTCTCTCTCTCTCTCTCTCTCTCTCTCCACATCGAAAAGGATGATTGTGCTACAGTCTGAAAGCCAATATATGTGGAGGGCATATTTTGTCGAACATGTGGCGAGCGAAAGATTTCAATCAAGATGGGGATGGGAGAGCGTTTTACACAGAAGTACATAGCAAATATAGGAGTAGTAGACAATTTATTACATGTTCTGAGATTAGGATTGTTGGAGGCGGCTACTGGTCTAGTGACGCGTATTGATTCCTGTATTTGAATTTCTACAGCAAGCAGAGGTGGGCGGAGATGGGGAACGCACCCTCACCACTCCAGTCGGCGAGTAAGTCGTGATGATTGATGGTCATCGGTTGGCAAGAGAGAGAGGAGGAGAGAGGAGCAACGAGATGGGTTTCAGAGAGCAACAGAGAGAGAAAGAGGGGGTTTCAGCTAGCTAGGGTTTCACAGAGTGATTTGGGGTGGGAGGGTTTCACGTTTTGGGGAGGGAATAGAGTGAACGACGTCGTGTAAGAGAAGGGGGTATTTTTGTCCAGGTCTGTTTTGAATTCCATGTCTTTGGAATTAATATTCTCCCTCCCGTGATTTATGAATTCCGAAAAAGTGGTCCATGTGGGCATTTTTTTGCCCCTCTTCCCACTGTCCTGCAATTCTCCCTAGTATAAATAAGTGGGTGTGTGTAGGAGATCATTTATCCCCTCTCTCCCTCTCTCTACACACGGCTCTCTCACTCTCTCCCTTTACCGTCTCTCTCTTTCTCTCTCACACACACACATAAAACCCCACCCAATACCTCAATAACCTTACAGATCTACTTCCTTTCCACCTTGTGATCGTGTGTTGAGCTTGGGTTTCGTTGGTTTGGACTTGGAGCGGAGTGTCTCGGTCGATTTCAAAGTTTTGGAGTTAGGGCTCGTCCAAATCGCGTGGGTTTCAATCTTCGCTTCGAGGTAGGGATTTCTTATTTGTTCTATGCATTGATGAGTTGAATTTGTGCCTAAATCTCGCCTTTGATCATTGTTTTGAAGTGTATTGTTGGCCCTTGAAAACTGTGCATCACACTGAAATTTCCAGGCGCTACCCGTAGTCTGTTTTTGGTCCTACCCGTAGCCACTGATCAGAAACTGAACATTTGTTCCGCTACCCGTAGTCCATTTTTGGTCCTACTCGTAGCCACTACAGATTTTTGTAAAAGCTCTTGTTCTCACATTCTAATGTCGTGGTTCATTTCCATCAATGGTGGTATGTATCTTTATGAGTTCAAGGGCTTTAATTTACATTTAACGAGAAGTATGACGATAGCTTGATGTATATGATTGCCGAATGTTGAACCGAGAACTTAAGACACTTTATGTGAGGAATATGATTGAAATGGAGCACACGAACACCGAATGCAAGTTGTGAACTTTGTGACTTGGTGATGTAATAAGAATCGATGACATGAGTAATGAAACAGTTTAAGAAAATTTGAACGGGCCCGTCAATTGGCATGGTGACCGGCAGGGGATGAACGGGGTCCACTTATTGGTGCAATGACCGGTAGGGAATGAACGGGTCCACCTATTGGTGTGATGACCGGCAGTGGATGAACGGGGTCCCAAATACCAGGAATGTGCACTTGGAACAAAAGACTTATTAACTATGAAACACGGGACACCTTGAATGTGACGGAGAACTAGATGATTGATTTGTTTTCGGCTTGTCGTTTCGTATGCTCGTTGATCGCGTTGAATTCTTGATCTCTTGATCTCTTGTCTATATATCTATCTTCCTATTGGTGCATGATCATCTCATTGACATATAGCATGAGTATAGAATTCTCTACTGGGCACGTGTTTGCTCAACCCTATTTTCATTCTTTTGAAAACTAACACGGGAAATTACTTTAGCAACTTTTTGTAAAACCCCTTTTGAGATGTAATTGCAATTTCAATTATCATTATCGTTTTGACTATGGATGACGTAAACTCTTAACTCCTTCCTTTAGTATAAGTATTATGTTAATTTGGGCCGTCAAGCCGAGGATGTAACCTTTGAACTTAACTTGCAAATTCTGGGAATGAAGTATCCTTTGGGGAATTGTAGTGTGTATTTGAGAGATTTTGTATATTAAAAGTCATTATTAATTATGTTAAAAATTGAGGGCGTGACAGTGCCCGTGGCTATGTTACTTTTCTGGGCCTGTAACACCACCTTGGCCATCTCAATCGGGCATGTTAAATAATATGCCATTCATCTCCGGCCAGCCGTCAGATCCCTTATCCTCCACAACCATCTTCTGCATCCCCAGATCTTTTTATCACTTCAATACCCACAACTCACTCTATATATATTTATATCTGTATTTATGTATTGCCGATGATATACAAACTCTCAAAATGACACTGTATCTTTGTTTGATTACATAATGATTGACTTCGATTGGAATTTTCCCCCACACTGGGTTAGGAGTCCTTGGACCGAGTAACAAAGTTATAAGGATGTTTGACAATGGCGTAATATGCCCAGTTTAGGGTTTAAGATATTACTTTAAAATTTGGGATTGAATTTGTTATTGGGGGATAATAGGTGGAGTAATTTTTGCGAGAGTAAAATTTGGATTTTAAAGAGGGAGAGAATCTGATTGACTGTAGCCCTTCTACAGTATTCTCTTTGAGAGAGAACTGGAAGACCAGAAGAAGATATTAACCAAAAACCATTTGAGCTAGATGGTGAGACAATTTTAGTCTACTGAGCTGAGGTGGCTCAGATAAAAAAAATAAAAAGTCTGAGGTGGCTTGAAATTACCGTAGCATTACATTTTCTTTTTGTAGACACCTCCCAAGCGGGGCATCGCCATACAGATTGATCACATTGTGTTTGCTCGATTGGTTGCTCACTTCATAAACCAAAATCATGGACATTCCCATGGCTAGGAACATCGCCACATGATAACGGTTATCATCAAATAGAGTCGCCACCCAGTTTATTAAAACTGGGAAAATAGATAGAGATTCTGGATTCGGGAGCCAAAAGTACAGTAAGGGGAAGGTGTTAGGCACCCCTCTCTGCCCAGTCGTGAGACTGGCCCATAATCGTTCAACATAAGACGTATAGATGCTTTATCTAATCCTAACACATAGTCTGTTTAATTATTCCTTTAAACAGTAAGCAAAGTGAGCCAGTGCGATAAATAAGCATGCATCAGAAAGCAGAAAGAAAACATAATGTCCCAGGGAGATGGATCTCGCGGCCGGTGAATAGATGTCACGGCCGAGAGATCCTCCTGGTTTGATATACCGGCCGAGGGATCGAAGCCCCGGTCGGTGTTCTTCCTCACACCAGACAGAAAGATTAACAGATAATCGAAATGCTACGTTTAGTTAGAAATACAGTAAGTATAGACAAACCAGAGGCCGTTGGGCCTCACCACCTTGATCCCTCAGTTGCTTGATTGCTTTGGATTGGGCGTGATTGATCGATTGCTTGATCGAGAACCTTAGAGTTAGGGTTTGAACTTCGGGGTTTGATCGCCGGATTGACGGCTGCCTTCGGAAGGTTAGGGCTTTTGGAGTATGGGATTGAGGGAGTATTTCTGCAGAGTTTCGAGGTTTGATTGAGTGTGTGGGTATCTCAAATTCTGTGTTTTAATTCGGAACCCAAAGGCCCCTTTATATAGGCATAGGGATGACTCACTCCGGCCAATCAAATCACGAGATGGCAATTGCAATTGCAATGCATCTCAAACTCTACGTCGTGATCTCCGAACGTAGCCCGAATGCATCGGGAAGGTAGTGTAGTTGGATCAAACCAAACGTCTGACAGAACGTTCCAGAGTCTGGAAAAAGGTCGATCTGGCGGCCGAGCAATAGATGTCGCGGCCGTGGAATGGATATCTCGGCCGAAGGATAGATCTTGCGGCCGAGGGATTGATCTCTCAGGGAGATTTTGCTGGCAACAGGTTGCTCGGGCGAGGGATTGATGTTATGGCCGTTAGATCGATATTACGGCCGTCAGATGGATTCTCCTAGGCTTTTGTATTTCTGTCTGAAAGGCTGTATGGCTTTGAATTGGGTCCTCTAGGTGGTCAAAGTTCTCACCGAAAGTCCTAAGGTCCTCAAAGAAGCAATCATCAATCATTGTATCCATTTCATCATCGGGATTGTCCCAAGGTGGGACTTGAAATAATCGTTAGGCCAAATTGGGGTGTCTACAGATGCCCCTCTTTGACTGAACTCAGACGGATCGCGAGACATGTTTGAGTAAGAGTCAAAGCTGTAAAAAGCAACTCAATTTGGTCCAACCACTATTCCAAGGGGTTTTCGAAAAAGGTTTTGTTATGGTCGGGCCGGGAGGCTGCCTACGTATTCCACAAGGGAAATTCAGACCAATCGTAGTTCGGGCAATATAGAAAAGCAAAAAGTTTGGAGGGTTAGAGACAGAAGACGTACCTTAGGGCTTAAAAAGCCGTAGTGTGACGTACCTAGACTGAGCCAGGGTTTTGGCGGAAGATAGTTGAAGGAGCGCGGGGCTGCCCGGGGAGTTTTTGCGGAGAGCTTCCTTAGTATTTTGGGGTAGATCAGTACACCGCAGGTGCGTTTGCTTTTCTTGATCATCCTTACTTTGACTGGGAGGAGCTCGGTAGAGTAGCCTATCCTTGCGAATGAGCTGGAAGGAATTGATGTAGTTGGGGTGGAATCCAAACCATCTGCTGGGGATGAGTTGGACGCCGGTTTGCTTTTGAGATATAGGGGAGGCGCAGGGCCAGTAGCTGGAGCACGGAGCTTTTGGAGATGAGGGAACCGAGGCACGGAGCCGGTTGTAGTCATGAGGCGAGAGCCTGGAGAGTGATGGAACCGAGGCGTGGAGCCTGTTTGCGATTTTGAGGCGAAAGCCTGAGGGGATTGATAAGACCGAAGCGCGGAGCTGATGTTGATCATAAGGCGAGAGCCTGAGGTGATTTGCTAGGACCGAAGCGCGGAGCTGGTGTTGATCATAAGGCGAGAGCCTGGGGTGATTGATAGGACCGAAGCGCGGAGCTGGTGTTGATCGAAAGGCAAGAGCCTGAGGTGACTAGATTGAGGCGTGGAGCCTGCTGTGGTTTATGAGGCGAAGGCCTGAGGTGAGCTTAGAGCTTGACGTGATAAACCAAAGCGTAGAGCTGGTTGTAAGGCAAGGGCCTGAGATGAGGTGTGGAGCCTGAAGTGATTGAGGCGTGGAGCCTGTATGCAGTCTTGAGGCAAGGGCCTAAGTTGTCGGAGCTTAGAGCTTGACGTGATTTGAACCGAAGCGTAGAGCTGGTTGCATTCTGATGGTCTGCGCACGGAGCTTTTCCATCATAAGTGTTGGCGTAGAGCCAAAAGATCGAGGCGTTGGGCCGATCAAATAAAACCGAGGCATAGAGCCGGTTGATTGCAGGGTTGACCTGTTTCATGAGAGATATGCAGAGTGTATATGTGCAATGCTTTGTTAGATGTGAACAGATATGATGCAGACTCGATGTGAAAATGTTGATGCAAATGTGCACGGGCCCGTGCGTGTGTGTTTGTTTTAAGCTTAGAGCTTCTATCAAGTTCCGGACTTGAGCATTCAGAGCGTAGAGCTCGAGCATTCGGACGGCAGAATCCGAGCATTCAAAGTACAGGCTTTGAGCGTCCAGTACACAGTGGTTGGGCATCCAAGCGTAGAGCTTGAGCATTCAAGTGTATAACTTGAGCATCCAGTACACAGTGGTTGGGCATCCAAGCGTAGAGCTTGAGCATTCAAAAATGTTAGATTTTTGAGCATTCAGGCGTAGAGCCTGAGAATAGATGTCTTGATTGTTGGGGCGGCTTAGAGCCTGTTGCTTGTTTACGGCTTCGAGCCAATTGAGATGTTGGGCTTTGAGCCGCTGTTTGTTATGGCTTCGAGCCATTTCAGATGGTAAATACAGGCTTGGAGCCTATTGAAGTAATGGGCTTGGAGCCGCTGAGGTGGTAGATATAGGCTTCGAGCCTGTTGAGATAATGGGCTTCGAGCCGCTGAGATTGGTTGTTTATGGCTTCGAGCCTGTTGAGATAATGGGCTTCGAGCCGCTGAGATTGGTTGTTTATGGCTTCGAGCCATTTGAAACAGTGGGCTTGGAGCCGCTGAGTTGAATGAATACAGGCATAGAGCCTGCTGTTGTGATAGCGAGCGCAGAGCTGTTGAGTCGAGGGCTTGGAGCCGCTGAGATTGTGATAGACATAGGCTTTGAGCTTGTGGAGGTAATGGGCTTCGAGCCGCTGAGTTGATAAAATGGCGGGCGTAGAGCCGCTGAGTTGTGTTAGAGATGATGGGCACGGGACCGCTGTATGAGCTTGATGATTGTATGGCTGCTGGGAATGGCAAGCATGGAGCTGCTGATAGTGATTGGGCCTAGAGCCGCCAGGTGAGTGAATACAGACGTAGAGCCTGTTGAAGTAATGGGCGCAGAGCCGCTGAGATAGTTGTTATGGCTTCGAGCCACTGAGTGGGTGTATATAGAGTTGCTGAGGAGGTTGATACGGGCACGGAGCTGTTTATTTCTTTGGTAGTGGATATGGGCATAGAGCCGCTGGATGTTTTGACTTGTTTTGGTCAGCAGTTTGTGGAGAGAGATCTTTAATGCTTGGGCATGCCCCCAAGGTTGGTTTTGATCATGTTGCATTGGCTTGGGGATGCCCCCAAGGCTACTTGGTTGGTTGAGGATCCAGAATCCATGATGGCTTGAATTGGTGCACTGAGCATGATCTGATATTGCTGAGGGAAATTGATTAAGGGGCCAGAAGATCGATCCCTCGGCCGATGAATTGATGTGTCGGCCGAGGAATGGATGTCTCGGCCGTGAGAACGCCAAAAGCCAGGAAATCGATTTAAGTTCAGTTAAATCGATCTCACGGCCCATTTAATCCTTTCTTCTCCTCCTTTCCCATTCTCCTCCGTTCCCCTCGCCTGACGACCACCGTACGTCGCCGCCTTCCACTACTGTCGGCCACCATCTTCTCCGGCGACCGTCCTCTCCGACCACCGCCGTCATTGCCGCCGCTGCCGGCTTTGGGTTTGGGTTTTTCCTAAAACCGTTGGTTTTCTTGGCTTAGACGTAATGGCTACGTCATCTTCGGGTGTCGCGGGTTCGTCCTCGCATCCTCCATGTAGATGCGAGCACCCGTCTTCCGACGAGGAGGCGATTGAGGAGCCCGGTTTGTTTGATCCTGCTACCTACGCTTTTCCTTCGCGTAGGCTGGGTTACGGCGGTTTCCTGCAGTACCATCCTCCAGTTGGTGGCCCAGGGGCCGAGATAGTTCGCAGAGAACCTGAGCATCATCTGAGCGTTCTGAACGTACCGGTGAGTTTCCTGAAAAAGTAAAAAGTTTACTTTAGTTCAGAGTTTCGGAAATCCTTGTATTTAGAATAAGATTTTTTTGTTTGCGGGACGAAAATCCCTTTTGGCTAGGAGCGTGATCGTGAGGAACCCATGTTCGGGTTTAAGGAAATTAAAATAACTATGCCCCCTATCTAGGCAATGCATGCTTTTAGATGTTAATTTGACGCCCCTTAGCATTTTCTTTGTTTATGCAATCATGAGATTAACTCCCTTTTTGTCTTTGGCAGAGAAACAGGAGGCTGGAAGCTCGCGGTGGAGGCAAAGAGGTGCACAGATGGTTCTTGAAGCTGCCAGAGCAGGCTCGGGAATTAGTACGTGCTGCAGGCTTCGAGACATTTATCCTAGGCCTCGATCTTCCAAAGATGGATTGGTCACTAATGACCTCGCTGGTTGAGAGGTGGTGGGACACCACCGACACATTCCACCTCCCTGCTGCTGGCGAGATGACTATCACTCCGGGCGACTTTTCTTTGTTGACTGGCTTGCGGATAGGCGAAGTGGCCCTTCGAGTTGACCCTCGGCTTTGGGAGCGAGATGGTGCCTTGAGGTGGTTTCTGGGCAAGGTGCCCCCTGTTCGTTCTCGGGGTCACATTGATCTTGCTTGGCTAAGCAAGACTTTCGCAGTGGCTGATATTCTGACCCAGGTGAGCGCTGAGCAGTTGACGCGGGCCTTCCTTCTTTACCTCCTTGGGCAAACGTTGTTTGCCAACAAGGATGGTTCGATACACACACAGTTTTTGGCCCCTCTGCAGCACCCGGGAGCTATTCGAGAGTTTGACTGGGGCTCGTCTGCTTTGGCCACTTTGTACGGTGGTCTTGGAGCTTGTTCACGGGACAAGAGCCCCATCCTTTGTGGTCACTTTCGAGTGCATGAGGTACGTATCATTCCTTTGTACTTCTGTTTTTACTTTGGCTTTTTCCTAGTTCTGAACTTGCTTTGTTGATCCTGCTTTTCAGCTTTGGGCTTTTGAGCACCTTCTCCAGTTTCCCCCTGAGACCAGACATGGTGACGTGAACTGCATACCTCATTATGAGCGATGGTTGATGGGGCAACGGAAGCCTCGGTCACCAGTTTTGAGCCTTCCTGAGTGGCGGCGAGTTTTAGACCGACTGACGGTCGATCAGGTACCTTTTCTTTTGTACTTCTTGTCCTTTAGGCTTCCATATTCTTATGTTGAGACTGATTTGTCCTTGCTCTTACAGGTACGGTTTGACCCTTGGGGTGGTGTACCAGAGGATGCCCCTCTTGCTCGTTGTAGAGTCCTAGATCGGACCCGTAGTTTGCTCGAGGGTCCGTTTTGCCGAGCTTGGTACTTAGGCGATCGAGTGGCCAGTCAGTGGCGGCCACGCGCTGAGGCTCTTCAGTTTGTTCCTCCTTCTCCTCCAGTATCCATGAGGTCCACTTCCTTGATGTCGAAGGAAGATCTGAAGAATGCCCGGATCAGAGATTGGGCAGGTTTACTCCTCCAGGCAGGTGACTATACGGAGTACTGCCGTCTTTTCTTGACCCCCTCTGTTGAGGCTCCTCCCGTTGTTCCTGTTTGGCCACGGGCTCCTTCGTATATCTCCTTCCACTCAGACAATGGGGAGGAGGAGCGCCTGACGCTGACTCCTTGCACGACCCCGCTCTATACTTTGCCAGTCGGGGCTTCACAGGTATTTTTAGCTTCCTGTATTAGCTTTCATCACTTCGCATTGTATCCTTGCTTTAGATGTTTGTAATGCTTGGCTATTTCACAGGTGCCTGCTGAGATAGTGCAGGAATGGCTTCACGCCTATCAGAGTACAGAGGTTTTGGTTCGGAGACAGCGCCGTAGGATCCTCGAGGTATGACTTTCCTTATGAGCTTTATCTGCTATGTATTATCCCTTGAGTCTGAATGTTTATATCTTCCTTGGTTGCAGCTTGAGGCTGAGAGAGTACCGGCTGCTGAGGGGAATGTGGGGACCAGTGAGCAGCCTTTACCTTCTTCTCGGAGATCGCCTAGTTTTTAGGGCTTTTCTTTTCCCTGTTCATAGTTAGTAGATGATAGGCAGAAACTATATTTGTATAGTAAAAGCAATTACAGCAACAGTTTTATAAACAAGTTTTTTGAGAAATGAGAAATGCCTTTCATGCCCCTAAATGTCTTGAGTTTGCATGCGATAGTCAGAACATGGCTTTTCGAACAAGTTTTTGCTGATAGACAGTTAAAGAATATTTGGCCGAAGAATCGATCACTCGGCCGAAGGATTATTGTTGCGGCCGAGGTATCGATTGCCTGGCCGTTATGTCTATCTTCCTAAGGAGGATAGGTTTTGCTTTAGCCAAGTGGCATCCTGTTTCACATCCTTTCCTATGCTTAGCCTTTTCATTTGCTGTCTCTTGCCTTTGCCATGCTTTACATCCTGATTGCCAAACTTAAGAGTTTTTTTGAAGGATCATACCCATTGCGTTGACGACTTTTGGGTTAGAAGAGATGAACTGTAATCCTTATGTGTCTTTGTTTTTGCCAATTCCTTGGAAAATGACTAACTCATCTTTTGTGAGCTCAATACGCAGGGTTAGCTATACCTATCATTGAGTACAAACATGTTGATGTTTTCCTCCCTCCAAATGTTTGGGCCGTATGTGAGACTGCCTACGTATCCCGATAAGGGAATCAGGCCTTTTACGTAGTTCCAAGATCACCACCTTTGGGGGTTGGGTTTTCACTTTTGATTTTTCTTTCTCTCATGCTCTAAGTTTTGCCTAGGTTACCTGATAGAGGTTGAGTTCCTAGCGAGCTTCCCTTCGAATGCCTTAACTTTTGCCTAGGTTGCGTTTCTTGTCCTAGCAGGCTCTGCTCTTACTTTTGCTTGGGTGTATGGATTGCCCAACGAGCATTTTTCTCTCAAGAGGTTTTGTGTTTTGGAGAGGAATCTGGTGGAGATGTTTTATTGCGTTTGTACTTTCACAATGGGCAAGCTAACCCTAAGTGTTCTCACGGAGATAGCGTCTTCTTCCTGAGTTTTGATAAAAACCTAGTCTTAAGTAATCAGAGTTTATCCTTTCCTTCACTTCTGTCGGGGACACAAAGATTTTGATCCCTTCGAAATCTTCTTTTGTTTTGGCAATGAGAGTATAGCGCATGGCAATTGCAATTTAGAAATTTGGATTTAGATAAGCATAATCTGAAAGATGAAAAAGGAATTCTCTTAGCGGAAATAAAGTGCCCAAACAGGGGCCCAAAACTCGTTCTAATTTGTTTAAAGCAAAAATAATGTTTTAACGTTCTTTATTTGCCATGTTGTGACTTCTCAGCTACTGCAGCATGTCGGGGTCATTTCCTTTGTCTTTTGCAACTTTGTACTCTTTCCCACCTTCTTCTTTGCCAAACAGAGCCTTTGAACCGGGTTCAACCTTTGTACGATGGCTTCCTCCTTGAGCCATGAGTAATCCCCAGATGGATGTGTCAGCGGGAAACTCCATTTCCCTTTCCTCATTGATCGCGTGGTTATCAGTTATTTCTTCCTGATTAAATAGTGATGCTAAGGAGGTTTCATCGAGCGGATCATTGCACTCTCCTTCCATCTCATCAAAGTCGCTTTCCCCTGTTTTATAGGGTTCTGTGCACATGAAATCCAGATCTTCTCTTTCCTCTATCCATTGACTATAGTCGCACTCATCGTAGGGGTTGACCCATGGTTGCATTTGGAACTCCTCTACTTTCTCAATGAGATTGATTGTTTCCCAAATAATGGGTGGTGTTGGAATTTTGGGACGGTTGATGCGTACCACTATTTGGGCAGGCTCGAAGCGAGCGTGCCTTCTCATCATGATGACCCTTTCTTTTTCCTTCTTCCTATTCTTAAACCAGATACGAAGCCATTCGTCGTCTTCTACAAATGGAATGTCTGGATCCTCCAAATTGTGTTTCGCCCAAGAGTGTTCCTTCCACTTCTTTAGCTTTTCCTCCTCTGCCTGATCTTTGCTGCTTATGTCGGACATGTCAATGTCGATTACTTCTGACTGATCAGAATCATTATCCTCCTCCTCTCCCATCATGAAACACTCGTCCTCCTCGGGGAAGGTTAAGGTAGGTTTGGTTTGGTTGTCTTGGACAATGTATTGGCTGGGATTGTATGTGGGGTTGTGAGATAGACTTATGAGATTGATATTTCGGGGTGGTGGCTCAGCATTGTGAGTAGGGAGTGGGTTGGTTTGCCCATCAGGTTTTGGTGGCTTTATGGTTCGACTATCAATAAGGTCTTGAATGTCGTGACGAAGACGCATGCAATTGTCTGTTTCGTGCCCAGGGTGTTGGTGGTAGGCGCATTGTTTGTTTGGATCATGGTTTGGACGGTAAGGCGGCGGAGGAAGTGGCTTGTTTAGAGGTTTGAGATGCCCTTGACAGCTGAGAATGGTTAAGGCTTGGGATAAGGTCATATAGAGAGGATCAAAATTGCGACGAGGTCGATTTGAGCTTCGGGATGAGCTAGTTTGGAAAGGGTCTTGAGACAAAGAGCCAAGGGCATTTACGGAGGCGTGAGATGTACGGCTAGAGAAGGTTTTCTTAGGTGGAGGAGTGACCTCTTCTTTCCCGATGAGTCCTAGCTTGATTCCGTCTTCAATTTGCAACCCAGTGGCATGCAAGCGTTTGAAATCGGTGATAGCCTGTGTGTAAATATGCCTGAGATATTTGGGTTGCAAATTTTTGACAACTATCCTCACTTGGTCTTCCTCGGAGGGACGGTTCTTCATCTTGGCAGCCTTTTCCCTCCATCTTGCCACAAAGGTGGCAAAGTCCTCATTGGAATCCTGTTTGGTCATTTCCAAATCTCGAGTTGTTAGCTCAATTTGGACGTTGTACGCATACTGCTTGACGAAAGCATTGGCAATTTCTGGCCAAGTTTGATAATGCACAAACTCCAAAGTGAGGAACCAGTCGAGGGCACTTCCGGTGAGAGTTCGTTGGAACAACTGAGCGATGAGCTCGTCATTCAAGCCCATCGGCTTCAGGGTGTTGATAACATGGCGAACATGACTGGTAGGGTTGCCAGTTCCATTGAACTTCTCAATATTGGGCATTTTAAAATTCTCAGGCAGCTTGGATTCTGGGAAGAGGCAAAGTCCTTCGAAATCCAGAATTTGGTCCCCTTGTGAACGAGCTAAAGCCTGTTTGATTTCCTTGACTTGCTTGGTTAACTCAGGACTTTCTGCCAATACTACTTTATGGGGGTTTTCGTCTTCCATTGATTTTTCCTCATCTTCAGCATCTCTAGCTGCCTTTTCTGCTAGTAATGCAGCGATTTGAGCTTGGAGGTCGGCAATAGTGGCGTCATTGTCTGCCATGAAGGTAGAAGGGTTGCTTGACGAAGCTTGAGATTTAGTGAATGACGGGGTCCGTTGAGGGGACGATCGGGAAGTTTCTGAGAGCGGTCGGAACTGTTGTGGTGAGGGTATTTTGTCAGATGAGGACGATAGACGGGAGGGTTGCAGAGACCTTTGTTTGGCGTAGCTTCGGGTGTTATAAGAGTACAAAGTTGGCTGTGGTTGCTTCTTTGATTTACCTATTGTGCCTGCTTGAAAAGTAGAATACCTGGAAGTCAGCATTTTGCCTGTGTAGGGTTAAGATTTTGGCTGAAAATCCCAACCCTTCTGCACAGAAAGAGTTAATTACAACAACAGATGATACAAGGTGTGAGGAAGAACTTTCACAAGTAGAATGCAAGTAGGTTCCTAGCCTGTAGGTTCCTGTCTTAGTTTGATAAGTTCTATGGCTTTCTAAAGCATGCAAGGTTTTGGTAGTTTCAGGGTGCTCCGTTGTCAAAGGGCACCAATCCTCTCACCAGCCCATCATAGGCGGTGATTGGGTGATTTCCTTTTTGATATACCACTAGGTACGAGTGACTGTGGAGTTTGCTGGAACCCCCAACATAGCCCGTGTCATGCCGGGATATCAGGTGAACTCAACGGGTTGCCCGCTCGATGCATATGATAAATGAATTAGACAAGGCATGTATTAGTCTTATGTTGAACTTTTTGGTTATGGCTCTCTCATCCCCAGCGGAGTCGCCAAAAACTGTAGACACCTCCCAAGCGGGGCATCGCCATACAGATTGATCACATTGTGTTTGCTCGATTGGTTGCTCACTTCATAAACCAAAATCATGGACATTCCCATGGCTAGGAACATCGCCACATGATAACGGTTATCATCAAATAGAGTCGCCACCCAGTTTATTAAAACTGGGAAAATAGATAGAGATTCTGGATTCGGGAGCCAAAATTACAGTAAGGGGAAGGTGTTAGGCACCCCTCTCTGCCCAGTCGTGAGACTGGCCCATAATCGTTCAACATAAGACGTATAGATGCTTTATCTAATCCTAACACATAGTCTGTTTAATTATTCCTTTAAACAGTAAGCAAAGTGAGCCAGTGCGATAAATAAGCATGCATCAGAAAGCAGAAAGAAAACATAATGTCCCAGGGAGATGGATCTCGCGGCCGGTGAATAGATGTCACGGCCGAGAGATCCTCCTGGTTTGATATACCGGCCGAGGGATCGAAGCCCCGGTCGGTGTTCTTCCTCACACCAGACAGAAAGATTAACAGATAATCGAAATGCTACGTTTAGTTAGAAATACGGTAAGTATAGACAAACCAGAGGCCGTTGGGCCTCACCACCTTGATCCCTCAGTTGCTTGATTGCTTTGGATTGGGCGTGATTGATCGATTGCTTGATCGAGAACCTTAGAGTTAAGGTTTGAACTTCGGGGTTTGATCGCCGGATTGACGGCTGCCTTCGGAAGGTTAGGGCTTTTGGAGTATGGGATTGAGGGAGTATTTCTGCAGAGTTTCGAGGTTTGATTGAGTGTGTGGGTATCTCAAATTCTGTGTTTTAATTCGGAACCCAAAGGCCCCTTTATATAGGCATAGGGATGACTCACTCCGGCCAATCAAATCACGAGATGGCAATTGCAATTGCAATGCATCTCAAACTCTACGTCGTGATCTCCGAACGTAGCCCGAACGCATCGGGAAGGTAGTGTAGTTGGATCAAACCAAACGTCTGACAGAACGTTCCAGAGTCTGGAAAAAGGTCGATCTGGCGGCCGAGCAATAGATGTCGCGGCCGTGGAATGGATATCTCGGCCGAAGGATAGATCTTGCGGCCGAGGGATTGATCTCTCAGGGAGATTTTGCTGGCAACAGGTTGCTCAGGCGAGGGATTGATGTTATGGCCGTTAGATGGATTCTCCTAGGCTTCTGTATTTCTGTCTGAAAGGCTGTATGGCTTTGAATTGGGTCCTCTAGGTGGTCAAAGTTCTCACCGAAAGTCCTAAGGTCCTCAAAGAAGCAATCATCAATCATTGTATCCATTTCATCATCGGGATTGTCCCAAGGTGGGACTTGAAATAATCGTTAGGCCAAATTGGGGTGTCTACACTTTTGAAATAATCGTTAGGCCAAATTGGGGTGTCTACACTTTTGTCTGCCACTCTGCCCTTTCCCCAGATTTTTTAGTCCTTTTGTCTAGAAGGAGCATGGTACTCTTTCTTCCACTGGAATTCATAGTAGATTTGGTATGGAATAATATTTTCAAATTCTTTGAATTGGCATATTTTTGTACTTCTCAACATGGTTGTTGCATATTTGTGTGAAACACCAAGTGATATCCATGTTAATAGTGAATGGGGGGGGGGTTCTGATTTCTATCTGTATATGAGCATAGAAAAATGTTTTGTTGTTAATTTCACAAGGAGTATAATGCATGCATTTTCTTCTCATGTTCTCATGTCTGTGTTTTGCCTTTTTCTATAATTACCATGTAGCATGTTTGTTTCTGTTGTATTCACGACCGAAATTAATGTCGCTATGTAGCATGTTTAGTTTTCTTAGGATACTGGACATGAAGTTGTTGCTATGATTATTAATGTCTCGCTATGTCGTTTTCCCTGCTGCATAATGTTGTTTCACTGCTTTCTAGATATCAAAGCAGCCTACTGATTGAGGTAGAAACAGAGAAATATAAAGATTTACGTGCTCTTTTGCAACTCCTTTCGAATCTCTACTCAAAGGATCTTGTATTGCTCTAAGTACTTTATTAGCACAATTGATGAACAACAAAATCTACAGGTTGACTTCTCATCAAATTCTAGTGAGACACAGGGAACAAACATTTATCAGGTACCATTCTGCGATCTGTTTGCTTAATAGTTTGATTTCTCCTACATTCACTTTCTTGTTTACGATTCTTCTAATTGACAAATGCCTACATGTCTATTTGTTGCTATCAATAGTGTCAACAGCAAAGAATGATGAGGAAGGTCAACACATAGAACTGACACTAGGTGCTTTGAATTTTAATCATTGTGTTATGGTTTTGTGCTATTGCGCTATACTAATCAACTATTATCCTATATAAATACTGTTTATGACATTGCACTACACACATGCTAATCTAAAATGTGTTTTCAACCCAAAAGATTGGTATGGTGATATGGAATATAGTTGTAAGTTTTTGTAAGTACGTAACATTCGAAAATTGTGTAACTTACTCGTCAACTTTGTTGCATTTGAAGTTACATTGAACCATGAATTGCTTTCAAACTTTCAAAAGATCTTACTCCCTAGAAAATATCATTTTACATGCTTGTGCTCATCCAGTAACTATTTTCGCTTGCCTTATTCTCACTTTTGCATATGTTAATTGTACGTGTTTTGAGCATTTTCGGGGTGTTTAAGCTTATTTGTTGTGGAACAAATATGGATGACTTGAATTATTCTTTTCTTTTAATGATTTCAGGTTGTGCTTGACATTATATATATTCACAGTTTTTAGCAACTTGTGTTTGGATTCGAAATGTTTATGCATATGTATATCAACTTTGAATTCATTTTAAGTTGCAACTAATGCAAAACTATACTAATAGGAAGGGAGAGCACGAGTTGGTGTTATATATATTCAGGTTTTTTTTAATCATATCTAGACTGCCCTTTTACTACCACTTATATTTTCTTTTTGTGTTGTTTTAAACTGCTTCAATGTTTTCCTCAAACTAAATATCCATAATCTGCAATAGTTGCATGAATTAAACTAGGAAAACTAACTCCTTATCAATACACTTGTATAAAAAGGGAGAAGGATGTCTAGCCAAGCCACATGGTGAAAAGACAAAATTACCCCTCGTAGGATTCCTCCTCTACGTTCTTGACGGCTCATCTTTGTCTCAGTAGAGTCTGTCAGTCAGTGTTCTAAAAGGCGGCCGCCTAGGCCGATTAGTCCCCGCCTAGGCCCTAGGCGGTGGTCCGACGCCTAGATTAGACAGCCGACTAGTCGGGCGCCTAGTCCCTACCTAGGTGCTAGGTGGCCGACTAGTCGGCGCCTAGGCGCTAGGCGCCCCTTTTCTGTCCGGCTAGCACCTAGCGATTTTTAGAACATTGCTGTCAGTGGCATGTTTCGGTCCTCTTCCCCATTACTTATTTCTAAGTGAGCCACCGGTTTAGGTACAAGATACTATCATTACCGCCTGGACAATTAGACATCCAACCATCGGACATGGACAAATACGAGATTGGGCTAGTCTGAGTCTCTTACGGTCCCAATACTTTGAATTGTGACCTCCCCAAGTGTTGATTTATACACCCATAATGTACCCTACGAACCAGTAAAAAACTACGGACGTTAGGGCAACAACTATCAGGGATGCCTTTACCTCTGCCCCTGCGACTATACTATAGGTGGTTGATGGTGAATCTTTGGGTAAAGCCTTTGTTGCCGCTCCTGCTTGTCATACCCCAATTATAGGAGTAGTCGCAGGTCATCCTTCACTTTCTCCCTCTTCCTTATAAGGAGTTCTTCCTCGGCCGGTGCAGGGGGCCTGGGCTCCAGGCTTGGGGTGAGCTCACTCGCATGCTCATGAAGTAGCTCGCTTGTTAGTCATTTCTATCCTTCAACATAAATAACATTACATTTCATAAACCAAATCCTCGCAATAATATAGATAATACATTGATTTATGTATCCTTGTCATACAATTTTAATTCGAGCATTCGAGACCTCGCACTGTCCCCTACCGAGCATTTGGGACCGAGCATTATCCCCATTTCATCATACCCAATCTCATATTCAGACCTATCGACCTCACACCACCGGCGTATACCAACAAGTTCAAGGTATGAAACCCGAAGGACTATTTATCCAAAGCCATCACCCGTCTCATTCATAATTCTCACTATTAGCCGTTTGTTATTTACATCTTGTCTTAAAGTCATATTTCTCTTGACACGAATCCATTATCGTTATCATACAATAAGTTACTAGATAGTCCAATCATTCATCTATTTCAACCGTAATTTCCATTATTAACCACTCGTCGTTTATAAAGAGTTACTAGTTCACATAATAACCAATACAAGTCCGCTAACGCTATCTCAATTTAACGGATTGCACAATAACCAAGTGTTTCAAGTTTCTCAGACTCTGATTGAAAGCCCATTTTGGTCCACCAAACCTCAGAATTTGAAAGCATGTATTCAAACAAAGTTGTAGAGGATTGAATCAGCTGTCCAATGCAATTTGAATCGAGTCTAATGGACTTCGCATGAAAGAGTTATACCCAAAATACGAACTGCTGTCTGTGAACAAAAACAGGACATCCAGATCTGAAATACAGATTGGAGAATGGACGTTTTTGGGTATAATTTATGAGTATGAATTTCTGTTCATATTTTTCCTAGATAGTAGACTTTTTTTTTTTTTTTGAACATGTCACATTCATTCATTCATACCCGAAGGCAAAGATTACATCGCAAAATACAGGAATGTACCAAACTACCTAAATTCGAGACACGAGTTACTGCACAAAGCACACCAGGCTACAGACTCAAGGACACCCTGCAAAAGCAGCCGACACAAGTGTCGACATAGAAGTCCCGTCCGGGACTAGACAGAGAGATACCTAACGGAATCCCAGTACAAACCATTAGACAGAAAGCACAGATGTAATCATGACAACAACAGAATACAAGCGAAACGGAGAAATCTGCTCCCAAGGACATGCCTCAAGGGCCGCCGGCCGGAACTGGATTAGTGACCCAATCCAGAGCAGTAGAGTCCTCCGTGAAGTCTCCGAGGCAAGCCTTCGCTGCCACGCAAGGCTCCGGGCGCTAAGGCCAAGGCAGCGCCAAGGAAATTCTCAGGCAGGCCCAACGCGTCCACGGCGGCCGAAGAACAAACATCCCAATCCGCAAAAAACTGATGCTGACCACCAACCAAAATAGGGAGAGCCGCAGCCGACCAACAGTACCAGATCTGAACCCGGCAAACCCGACACAGCCTCCACCTACAACCACAGCCGATGCCGAGAGAACCCAGAACACAACCAACACAGCCGCCAAACCACCGACATCCTCTACTCCGGCCAGACAACCAAAACCCTAACTAACATTATTCACCCACCACCCAACACCCACCGGATCTAGAGCACAAGACCGGTACAGACCGGACTGGGGAGACCAGCCGGTAGAAACCAAGCCAAAACGGCCGGAAAAACAAGAAAACAAAAAGAAACCCTAACCCCCTAGATAGTAGACTCAAACATAGAACTTTTGGCGCAAGACTCAACCAAAACGGAGTTTCGTAGAGTCCTAGGGAATTTCTGCAAGATCTGTAAAAAAAACTTCAACCGGTCTAGCTAGGTGTAGAAAAGTGACGAAAATTAAGGGATTTTCAAGACCAAACTTCAAACAATCAACAAGAGTAAGATCGACCACAATATCCACACATCACACTAACTCAAAAATCATAAAAGTAGTTAGATTTCCCTACCTCAAAGATCGAAAGCACAAGCTCAAGCTCAATTGAACTCTAGGTCTTCAAACTCGAAATCCACCAAGATACACCCCTTCCAAACTTAATCAACGCGACTCAAATGTTGGGAAAGCTAGAACACGACATAGATAGGCTGGGTTTCCATGGGTTTGAGCTATAGATGCAAGACCCAAGAGAGAGAGAACCGTGAGAGAGAGAGATGCACGGGAGAAGAGAGAGAGAGAACGACAATAGAGAGAGGAGGAAAAGGGGAAAGTAATTCCCTACTCTTGACTCTTGACTTATATAGCGCAATTTACACCACACACCCCTCAAGTACTAGAATTTCACACCAACTCCCTTAACAAATAAGCTATTGCACTACAACTCCAACATATTTTCACATTTAAATGACTCAAACACATACTAAACATTAAAATTTATGAAATTGAAATATGAGTCTCTACAGATCAAGCCCCACAACTCCCGGGTCAATACACTACGAACCCACGTCATTAAAACCGAAAATATGCACCTAATCAATTTAAAATGACAATTTAAATATGGGTCCTTACATGGGTGCTATGGATTGTTCATGTAGATTGGTTTCAGTTCACTTTCATTCGACCAGGCACCACGGGTTGTTTACTTTTTTTTGGGTGGGGTTCCGGGTTTTTGTTTTAGGGATGTATTATAGCACAGGCCATGACTACCTTTTTCCCTTGGTTGATGTTGCACTCCATATCGCACGCTTCTTCTATTTGTTTCGAATAGTAGTCGTTGTGTCAGTGGGGATGACAAAATTCTGCTCATTTACCATTTTGTTTCTCCAAAACCAGATCATGGAGATAGCACAAGAAAATACCAAATCCCACTCCTCAATCCATGTGTCATTGCTCAAGTTTTGGTCCACCCATTGTTGAAGAGGAAGTTCAAAGAAAGTAATCTGGCAAATTGGTGCAACCAACTTCCAAGAGGGAAACAAACTCGACATTATGCAGAATTCATCCCTACTTCATGGAAGCACTGAATCTGGCCCGTTTATCAACAACATCTTTGATGGGCTCATAACCTTCGATCCATCTCAGTTGATCACTCTTCCGAGAGCCTGAGTCCGAATATGGTTAACCAGAGAAGAATACACATTAGGGGTCAACGTTATTTATCAATTCAGAGAAAGATCAGCCAGACCTCCCCTACGATCTCTCTTAGAAGAAGAAACTCTGAGAGTCACCCGATGGCCGACGCCTCTTCTTATGAAGTCTATCATAAACCCATATATTTATTGCCTCCATTACCATATAATCCTGTACCGTGGTAAAGTAAGAGCATCAACAGTGGAATAACCAAAATCATAGAGTTGCTAAAGTTAGCAATGTTTTCTCAAAATGTGCTCACAGTGGCATAACCAAACTTAACAACCTCTTAGCAACTCATCAAATTTTGGCCCTAGGATAATCAAAACTAGCAACTTTTTGCCAATAACCAAACATTTTCTCTCTTCCATTTCTCTCTCTCTCCCTCTCTCTCTCTCTCTCTCTCATATTTTTAAAAGAAGTTTTTGTTATCTTTGCAAAAACAGTAAAACTGTTTTTTATTAAAAAATATTTTTTTTTAAACTATCTTCTTTTTTTTCAAAAACTGTTATTTTAAAAAAATGTATTTTCTCCAAAAACTGTTTTTTCTTAAAACTTTTTCTGAAAAGTTTTTTTTTCAAAATAAAAGTTTTCAAAAAATTATTTTCTATTTCTAATAACCCGTTTTTATTAGTTTGAAAATTATTTTAAAAAAATTGTTTAATATGGTGACAATTTTTAGATTTTTATAAGTTGAAAAAATGATGTGGCAAGTTTTGATTATTCAATTTTGATTATGTCATTGTGAACATCTACATTGTTAATCTTAACAACCTCTTAAATGGATAATCAAAAGATGATGTGACAACTTTTGACTATCCATTTTTGATTATTCCACTGTGGATGCTCTAAGGGACTCTATAGAAAACAGGGCAATCCCTAGTAGACGCGATCCAGCCTATATGGCGGATCAACCGGATCAGGCATTCCTTGTCTGTACTTGGATATGCAACTGTAGGTACTCAAACTCTCACCCTCGTATCTATTGTATATGGATATGGATCTGTGGTCTCCACTTATAATTGAACGCATCTATGTTATTATGAGACTTCCTTTTCCACGCCCCCGCCCTCGTTAGAACTCTTACCTTAACCCGGGCCGCCAAAGTCCTCTATTCAAATTCAGCTCTAGTAGCTCTAGCCCTAACTTCAACAACTTCAGCCCTAGATTCAGCGGAGGCTAATCCTGAAGCTCATTCTTCTGCGTATGCAGATTCGTATGCTCTTGTTTCGAGGGATTCGATAAAGATTCTAGATGAGAGATGGGCTGATAATGGAAGAGCAGGATTGGGAAAGGATGATTTATCTTACTGACTTTCTTTGTTCTTTCCATGACAGTTGACCGACTAAACCCATCATTTCTATTGGAAAATTCTCCTACATATCAGACCTTTGAAGTTGAGGATCGGATTCTGAGACTCAAAGCAACTCGGCACTCGTATCGGTGAAATAACGTTTAATAGATAGACCTGGAAATCATTTTGAAAGCTTGATTTTGAGTTTATGCTAAAGTAAGATAGCACTTCCTATTGTTGCCCGACTGAGCCGTGAAAGAGTGAAAGAAAGCTATCTAGGAAGATGCTAACCCATCAAGTATATCTTCGAGCCAGTACCAATCGAACGGGGAATAAACGCGTAGGTGGAGAAGCAAGTGAACTCAACACTCTTTCTCTAGGCTCAGGGATCACCTTTTCTTGCTGCCATGAGTGCCCCTTTCTCAAAGTTTTCTCTGCACCGAGTTGGGATTGAGCTTATACTAAAGGACCTATTATTGTTATTGTCAATTCCCAGTCTTAAGACGATTATCCCTGATTCACCGACATTAGCTTCCGAACAAGCTCATGCCATGAGATAAAACAGCTATCAAAGCTATGCTTGTCAATCGAGTAGGTGATTTTGTTTACACAACTTCATGGCTTCGACAGGAAAGTCATTTCGATCCAATCCATTCTTGGTCCCTTCAACCTCCATACAAAAGGAATAAGGGTATTGGTAGATAGAGAACAAGGAGAAAAGGAAAGGCCTTAGACCTGTCAAAGTTCAGGGCCCTACTTTTTCTTCATCTTCTCAAACAGGAGGATATTCTCTTGAAATCTCCAATACCCTTTTCGATGGAAGAAGGCAGGTAGAATTCCTTTGAGTTTCGGTCTTACGATCGTACCCCCTAGGCGGAGTGTTTCATGCGTTAGCTGGGCCCCTGATCTGTGTAGACCAAGGGCGAACACTCATCGTTTACGGCATGGACTACCAGGGTATCTAATCCTGTTCGCTCCCCAGACCCGAAAAAGCGAAAACCAAACCCCATACTTATGTCATCTGACTTGAATGAATCCATCGACTTGAATGATGATGAATTCTTCGACTCAAATGATGATGAATCCTTTGACTCGAATGAATCTATAAAATTGCGAGGGAGCTCTATAAAAGGAGCTCGTAGTTGCTCAATAATAGGCTGGCTCCAAAGAGAGAATGGTGTCCAACTGCTTACGAAAGGATAAGTACCACGAGGACTTCCAAGATTCTAATTAAAGCCTTTTGGCTGTGGGGACTCGGATCAGCTAAGCTAATCCAACCTCTCACATGTCAGAATCTTATCTGGTAGTGGTCTATTTGACTGTATCGGGAAAGCGTCTGCTATTTCACAAGTCTTGGTATCGGGATTGCGACCGCTAACATTCCATGTTGTGGCAATGAAACCATTCATAAGTACAGTTTGTCTACCCTCATTCTTTTGATGGATGGGGGTTTTCTATTTTGCAGAGGTAAATTTGCTTTGATTTTCAATAGTTTCTATGATTTGTGTGGTATGGTAATATATAGGTGTAAATTTGCTTTAGTATTGTCGCTTTAAATGATGCATGTATACCATTTATGGTCTTGCTATGCTTGTTAAATCACACAACTCACTGGATTTTACAACATGTCACTGAATCATAAGTCTAGAAACACTACATGAAGACCTTTTGGTTTAATGAGCTACATAGGTTCAGAAAAACTGTATTTATTTGGGTAAATCTAGGGGTGTTCAAGAAAACCGTCCGAATCGTAAAATCGGTCCGATCCAGACCGAACAGTCCTATTTGGTCTGGTTCTGCGGTTCTACGGTCAGGTTATGGTTCTAAACAAATAAGAATCGTTAATTTTGATTCGGTTACTGGTTCTCAATTAATGAACCGTGGTTAGAACCGAACCAGACCGTTTAAAACTAAGATAAATTTAGAAATACATACGTGTGTGTAATTAAATATATTAATTGAATTTGGTAGGTTAATCTTTTCCTTGTTAAACTTAATTTTTTTAGAGATGAAATCTCATTTGTTAGGAAAACTTTTATTTTCTTTCTTCCTTTCCTATTCCAGCAGATTATCTTCCTATTTCTTTAATTTTATGAGTTCATATTTTGTGAATACGTGTTTGGATGCTTATTGGATAGAACCGGAACCGAACCAAAACTGGACAAGTGTTGCGGTTTGGTTTTGGTTAGGTTCCATGCATATATTGGTTAGGTTCTGGTTCTCAATTTTCGAAAACCGTTTGAAATGGTCCGATTACTGGTTTTGTAGAGAACCGGACCAATCCGGACCGTGTACACCCCTAGGTAAATCTAAGCATCAATAATAGAAGCCACGTGAACACTCACTGAGGTGTGAAGGAAGGAAAAGGAAAAAAAGAAGAAAAAAGAAAGGAAAGAAAAAGGGAAGATGAGGCGGAAAACAAACCCATGAGTTTGGACAAATAAGCCAAAGTGGCTTATTTTTTGTCCTTATTCAATTTTTTTTTGTATTTTTTGGCTTATTGTCAATTTTTTGGGGATTATTGCTTCGTTATGACAAGAGGAATCTAAAAAGTAAAAAATTACGATCAAAATTCAATTTTTTGTGAATAAAGACGAAAATAAGCCAATAAGCCAATTTTTTTCGTCTTTATTCAAAAAAATTGGATTTCGATCGAAATTTTTTACTTTTTAAGATTCCTCTTGTCATAACGAAGCAATAATCTCCAAAAAAATTGACAATAAGCCAAAAAATGCAAAAAAAAATTGAATAAGGACAAAAAATAAACCACTTTGGCTTATTTGTCCAAACACCCAGCACCAAGAGGAAGTTTAGACAATGATAGAATGCAAATCAAATGACGATGGTGCTTATTCATTTGATTTGAAAGAAGTGTTTAATTGGGATTGAATGGGCCCATTCAATCGGAGACAGGTGTACCGTTGTTCTAAATCATTTGTTGCATTACTTGATGTGCAATATTTTGGGTGCTAAAGTTATTATATTGCTCACAGATAGCCAACAAGCCTAGCTTATATGTTTTGGACACTTCGGGAGTATTAGTTCCAAGTATGCCAGACATTGAGACAGGGTTGAAGCTTGCATTGGCAGGTATCTCCTATACTTTCATATCTATCTTTTTTTTTGTTACATACTTTCATATCTATCAAATACTCACAATACAGCTTTTCCAGTATGCTTGATTTGCAGTATGTTTGAATACGGGTTGCTGATGTTGAATCATTCTCTTAATTACGTATTAGATTTGTGCATTTTGAGTTATTTCTTTCTTAACTCTTTCTTATTGTTTGAATCATTCTTTCTTAATTACCTATTAGAGTTGTGCATTTTGAGTTATTTCTTCCTTAACTCTTTCTTAGTTTAGCCAGGGTTTTCTTGTAGTGATCGTATGGCATGGTATCATAGATACGCGGGGGGTGGGCTAATTAAGATCTGGCCCTTTAACCACAACGCTTCTTTCCCAGCTTCAGTTACTGCCATGTACTCAGATTCAGTAGTAGATAGAGCTACTAAAGGTTGTACCATGGATCTCCAACAAATCGGTTCACCCACCAGTGTAAATACATACCCTGTCGTAGACCTCCTGTCCGTCCAACCCTCCAGCATAATCCGCATCTACATACCCCACAACTGAAATCTGATCCCGTTGCTTAGCAAACATAATCCCATGGTCTGCAGTACCTCTCAAGTATCTGAATATCCACTTGACCGCTTGCCAGTGCTCTCTGCCTGGATTTGCCATGTACTTGCTCACTATGCTGACTGCATGTGCCAAATCGGGTCTTGTACATACCATCGCATACATCAAGCAACCAACTGCACTCGCATAAGGCACGTTTGACATATCCTGAATCTCTTCAGCTGACTCCGGACACTGTGCTGTAGACAACCTGAAATGACTTGCCAATGGAGTGCTGACCTGTTTAGCATTAGCCATACTAAACCTCTCCAACACTTTCCCCACATAATCCTTCTGGGACAACCACAGCTTACCAGCTGCCCTATCCCTGCGAATCTCCATTCCAAGTATTTTCCTAGCAGCACCCAAATCCTTCATGTCAAATTCCTTTCCCAACAAAGCCTTCAACCTGTTCACTTCAACTGTACTCTTCGCAGCAATAGGCATATCATCCACATAAAGTAACAGAAAAATATAAGAACTATCATCAAGACTCTTCACATAAACACAACAATCATACTCACAGCGTGTGAACCCAATCCGGATCATGAACGAATCAAACCTCTTATACCATTGTCTCGGAGACTGCTTCAACCCATATAGCGACTTCTTCAATCTACAAACCAGGTGCTCAGTCTCTGGCTGCTTGAACCCCTCAGGCTGCTCCATGAATATAACTTCCTCCAAATCACCATGGAGAAAAGCTGTTTTCACATCCAGCTGCTCTAACTCCAGATTATAGCTAGCCACCAATGCCAAGATAATCCTGATTGAAGTATGCCTCACCACTGGAGAAAACACCTCATCGTAATCAATCCCCTTCCTCTGTGAGTATCCCTTTGCAACTAATCGAGCCTTGAACCTCTCCCTTTCTTTTTCTGACACAGCCTCTTTCTTCCTGTATACCCATTTGCAACCCACTGTCTTCTTTCCCTCAGGCAATTCTGTCAACTCCCAAGTCTTATTCTTCTTCAAAGATTCCATCTCCTCCACCATGGCTTCCATCCATCTGTCCCTTTCAAAACTAATGATAGCATCCTGAAAAGTAGAAGGATCCCCACTAGTGGTTGACAGTGCATATGCAACCATATCTTCAAACCCATACCTCTCTGGTGGTTTGACAGTGCGTCTGGGTCTCCCTGTGGCTATGCTCTCCTGCTGCTTCTGCTGCTGATCACCCTGTCCCACTGGCGGTGGATTGCCAGTGTCAGAATTTTCCAGCTCAACCTGTACATCCTGCTGCTGTCTGCTGGTAACTTCCCCAGTCTCAGTTTTCTGAACCCCTTGATGTGCCTTGACCATAGAAGCTTCATCAAATACCACATCCCTACTGATCACCACTTTCTTTGATTCCGGATCCCAAAGCTTGTACCCCTTCACACCTTTCTCATACCCAAGAAAGATACACTATTTGGACTTTGCATCAAGCTTCGACCTCTCATCAAGCGGAACATGAACATAGGCTGGACAACCGAAGATCTTTATACCTGAGTAATCTACCTCTTTCTCTGTCCACACCTCCTGTGCTACCTTACTACCCAGAGCAGTACTCGGCAACCTGTTTATAATAAAAACTGCCATACTCACTGCTTCTGCCCAGAAATTCTTTGGAAGCCCTGCATTTAACCTGATACACCGTGCCCTCTCTGCTATAGTTCTGTTCATTCTCTCTGCCACCCCATTCTGCTGTGGTGTCTTCCTAACAGTCCAGTGCCGCTGAATACCATGCTCCTCACAAAACTTCAGAAAAGGCCCATACTTGTACTCTGTCCCATTATCTGATCTGAGGCATTTAACTCGTCTCCCTGTTTGATTTTCCACTTCAGCTTTCCACACTCTGAATTTCTCAAAAACCTCAGACTTGTGCCGCATGAAGTACACCCAAACTTCCCTCGAAAAATCATCGATAAAGGTCACGAAATACAGAGATCCTGCTTTCGAAGCTACCCTCACTGGCCCCCAAACATCATAATGCACATAGTCAAGTATTCCCATAGTTTTGCTCACTGCACGCTTAAACTGCACCTTGCACCTTACACTGTTTTCCCATAACACAGAACTTGCAGAAATCAAGTTTGCACGATTTCACCCCTTTCAACAGGTTCCTTTTATGTAATTCCAGCATCCCACGTTCCCCCATATGCCCTAACCGCATATGCCACAACAAAGTATCATCAGTTTCCTCAGCTGTAGTGGCAGCAGCTCCACCTACAACTGTACTCCCTATCAAACGATAGATATTTCCACCAATCTTAGAACCTTTCATAATAACCAGAGCACCCTTCGTTACCCTCATGACTCCACCACCTGTTTTATACTCACAGCCATTAGAGTCTAAGGTTCCTAACGAAATCAGATTCTTCCTTAAACCTGGAACATGCCTAACATCACCAAGTGTTCTCACAACACCATCAAACATCCTAATCTTCATTGTGCCTATTCCAATGACATTACATGATGCATCATTACCCATTAGAACAGTACCACAATTCACTGACCTGTACGTGTCGAACCACTCCCTGTTAGGCGACATGTGGAAAGAACATGCTGAGTCCAGAATCCATGAATCTTCCTCGTGCACTACGTTCGCTGAAACTGACAACATATCACCATCACAATCATCCGATGACTCCTCCACAACGTTTGCAGATTTCGATGGTCCAGTTTTCTTCCATGTTCCCTTTCCCCCATTCTTCTTCTTGTACGGACAGTCCTTCTTGAAGTGACCTGTTTCATGGCACTTGAAACATTTGAACTCATTTGGCTCGGGAGTCCTGCCCCTTGACTTCGACTTCCCACGCGCTCCTGTTTTTCCCCTTTCAGATTTTCTGCCACGTTCCTCTCCCCCTTTTGCCACCAGCCCTTCCCCCGAAATACCCTCGGTCTGTTGCCTGCGTTGATTGTACGCAAGTAGGGCTGCCGTGACTTCCTCCAATTCTAGGGTTTCTTTCCCCCAGAGTAGGGTTGTAACAAGCGTCTCCATAGAACCCGGTAGAGAACACAGCAACATTAGCGCCTGGTCTTCCTCGTCGAACTTCACGTCAATCCTTAGCAGATCGCTAACAATCTAATTGAACGTATTAATATGTTGAATAAGGTCGGAACCCTCGATCATCTTTAACCCAAACAGTTTCTGCTTCAGGAACAGTTTATTTGTCAATGACTTTGACATATACCTGGCCTCCAGCTTAGTCCAAACACCAACCGGCGATTCATCACCGATCACGTGATACATAACCTCGTCTGCAAGACACAAACGAATAGTACTCACCGCCTTCATCTGCTGTTCTTCCCAGTCGTCAGCCGACATGGTCTCTGGTTTCTTCTTCAACGCCTTCACCAATCCCTGCTGCACCAACAGATCCTTTACCCTCTGTTGCCATAGTCCGAAATTCCCAGTCCCGTCGAACTTCATCACATCGAACTTTGTTACAGATGAACTCGAAACCCTTGTTCTTCGCGTGTTCAATCAAACCCGAGCTCTGATACCACTTTGTAAGGATCTAAACACACACGCACACAATATTCGAGTATAAACAGTAAAGGATTGACACAGAGATATACGTGGTTCCCCAAACCGGGTACGTCCACGGGAGCGGAGCTGTTTTATTTATTATCACAGTACATAGGGTTTTACAATAGAGAGTATATATAGTCACGACTTCTATTTCAACCCTAATAATTCCGTACCGTACCGCGGGGGGGCTACGCCCCCCCGCACCCCCCCAAACCTTTGGGCCTTCGGCCCAACCAACTAATCTGCGATGGGCCAATGCCTCGCTTCGCTTCCCTTACTCCGCTCCACTTTGCTCGGCACTGGCCTTATACAAGAACTTCTTAGTACCTCTTATACACAACATATGAGCCACAAGTTCCAACAGGAACCTAGTTTGCCAATTTCTCCTTTCTTCATAGCTTCTTCTCGCTCTCCATTTTACAGTACGTGTATGATCTAAGGTATATTACGGAAATAAATCAATGATTACAAGAAGTATTTACTAGCACAGTCATGCTTCTATAGTGCACCTAAATCATTCTTTTGCATCATCACTGAGAAAATAATTGTAGTTATCTTAGTATGGTTACAATGCTGGAAAAGCTTCATGTTCATTTATATCCATAAAGGTCAATAATTCATGAGGAAATATGCTTAAGATGGAAGTGGTGCCAAATTTACCTTAAGACCTTGGCTAGAGAGGGAGCATCTATATATTCAGATGTCTTCAATTGGAGTTGACCATGCCATGTACTGTTGCTCTATGCCTTTAGGATAGCAGCTATTACGTAACTAACACACAACATGACTAGAGGGAGAAGAACAATGTGCAGACATCTTGAATTTGTCAGTTTTGCCATCTAAAACTTCCCCACTAGAACTATACTTGTCTGGATAGTTCTGTGGTGGCTCCTCCTCTTTTGGGGACACTGGCATAACATGCTATTCCATGGTGTGGATCATTTTTTTTAAAATGGCATAGCATTTTTTATTATTATTATATTGGGTCATAACACTTTTTTAAAAATGGCATAACATAATCACTCGAAGGCATAACACAACCACTCGAAGGCATAACACTTTTTAAAAAGTGTTATGCCATTATTAAAAAATGGCATAACATAATCATTCAAAACCATAACATTAAACCTTTGGGAGGCATAACCGGTTTCCCCTTTTGGGTATGAAACACCATAGCATTTGCCTACTTGTCTATATGGTCTAATGCTTCTCAGTCCATCTGGATGATTAACTAATGTTAATAACATGCAGGATCTGTTAAAGATTTGGTAATAGTTGAAGAACGTGTTGCTCAATATTTACTGATAGTTATGAACTCTCAGGGCAGTCCTTTCCATTGGAAGCACTTGGATAATAGAAGAATGGAGGGCCTTCTGATTGAATTAGATGAAAAACATGAGTATAATCTCAAAAATCTTCTCCCAATGAGGAAGCCCTTGGATAGGTCTGGTGACTCTGGTGTGCGCTACATTGAGGTAAATATGCTTGTCAACTTATTAGTTTTCTACGCTGAAAGCACCAGTATCTTTTTCTCCGTATTATTAAAAATTGCCAGAAACCAAGTTTCATGAATATTCAACCTATCCTACACACCTATCCACCTAATGAGCATGAATCTTTTGAGGCAATGTATGAAGCTAAGGGTCCTAAATGGTTATATTACCAACTTTGAGAGAAGTTATAAATGAACTTGCTAGTGATGACTAATTTTTGCGGCAACCCTTTCTTTATAGTTTTTGTGGTATTGATCAGTTCTTTGTGCCATAAAGAACTTTTACGCAAAAATTGTATCACGCCACCTTATGATAGCGTGAGATCTGTGATTCTTTTCTCTTTTTATTGCTACCTGGTACATTTGATCATTACTGTATTGTTGAATAATGGGCAAATCATTTTGCATTAGCCGCTTAACCTTTTGTGAAGGAAAGATATTGCCACTTCCTTTGGGGACTGATATGTTCAGAAGAGCTTTCACAGTTTGTCACATCTATGTGTGATTTTTTGGACCCCTTTGGGATCTGAAACTCAACTAAGTATAGAACAAAAGCCTTCCAAATTGGTTTGATCCGTCTCATGTTGCCGAGGGTTGTTATGCCAAAAGAGTTGTGGGTGCTTTGGGATACCTGTCATCCAATTGATTAGTCAGGACTAGACAGTATGAACAGAAACTTAATTCTTGACTGGAAAATAAAGTTGTGCTAAAAGAGTTGTCGCAATGCCTACAGGAGAGGGTTGAGTCAAGCAAATAAAGACAAAAACAAAAAGGAAATTCTTCACAGGAGAAATATGTGTTAAAGCACCCAACTCCAAAACAATTGGCAAGGAGTAGAGAGGCTGTCCAGGCTCATATACTAGTTATGGAGGAGATAATTAACCGATGTGGGACAAACTCCAACAATATGGC
The DNA here is from genome assembly GCA_020567845.1 of Rhododendron henanense subsp. lingbaoense. Lineage (NCBI taxonomy): Eukaryota > Viridiplantae > Streptophyta > Magnoliopsida > Ericales > Ericaceae > Rhododendron > Rhododendron henanense. The sequence continues at coordinate 26,097,245 of CM036318.1, forward strand.
TCTTGCATTTGCATTTCTAGACAAATTAGAAGATTCCATGTACATTGATCTCACTTACACCCCATTTGGTTTATTAGATTCAGTGAGAAATGATAAGAAGTGGAGGGAAAGGGCAGTGAAACATAGAGGAGAGAATTCTTGGTTCAGGTAAGGATTGGCAAACAAATATCTAAGATTTCCAGGACATTCTGTGTTTAGAACACGAATGTCGATGGGAAACATAAGATCATGTTTCCGCTGACCTCGATCAAAGGTGTCAGTCCTTAGTAGCAGGAGCTCGAATCGGCACTCTCAAGATGGGAGCTTGACGGGAACTCGCTCACCTCGAGATGGGAGCTCACTCCTAACTAAGATGAGAGCTTATTGGGTGGTTAAGACAACTATTCTCTTATTTTTAAGGGAGTTATGTCATTGTGAAAATAAAAATATGAAAATCTTATCACTCAAGAAGTTTTACAAATTGAAAATATATAACTTCCTGTTAGTATCCTTTAGCTTCAAGATTATGAAAATTCTCGTAAGTAATCACTTTTCCTTCTATGGTTAAGTATTTAAAGATACTTTATACGTATTTATATGAAATCTATATACGCTCCTTAGGCGCTCTTAAACTTAGGAGCTTCTAGGTGCCTCCGCTCTCCCGCTCACGCTTCATGCTACTAAGTGTCGTCGTCGTTTCACTAACATCGTTGTCATAAAAGTCGATATCGACATGAACAAGAGGTTTTACCAATCCACTTCAACATCGAATAGTCAAGTTCATTATTTAATTCATATTTAGATGTTTCTTTATTCGCTGTTTATTGAGCAGTCTAATCAATGGTGTGCAGTTACCTTGATGCATCTGTAATTAGTAGCATAAAAGTCTCTCTTTTTTCTTTTCTTTTTTCTTTTGGTGCATCTTGTTGTAGATATTGTCCTCTAACATGTAAAATTGACCAGTTAGGAAATGGGTTTTAAAGTCTCTTTGACCATTTGGATCACTAAAGCACATATTTTAGGACTTGGAATTGATTAGTTTAATACATTATGGTAATGCGTCCTCCCTAGTATTATGTATTGTTTGTCTACTTTCTTCATTAGAAATGAATTATTGAAGCTAAAGAGGGTCCAACAGTAGTAGAATGGGTGATGTAGCTACATTACATATGAAAAGCTTGATCGTGGTTTTTGCTTTGAGACTTAGGCAAAGAATGCTTCCGATCGTAAGAGCATCTCCGAGGGAGGTATAATTCTACACCAAATTTAGAGTTGATGATATATGTGACAGGTTGAAGAGCTATTTATAATAATCAACAGAGACTAGTTCAGTTAGACAGGAGTACTCTTGCATCTTATTAGGAGTTAGACAATTTTATTCAGTCTTACCGAAGTTGAGCCAGTCATGCATGGGTGGATTGAATTTGGTTAATTTGAAGTTGTTTGTTCCATTAGCGACACGACATTGTTCAAGCTCTAAGAAATAGAGAGTTTCGAAACATGTTCAAATTTCGGAATTCCTGTAAACAAATCAAACTTGAATAGTCAATTAAGTTTTCTAAATCAAATTCAAAACCTAACTAATCTTCCCGACTCGTTTGCAGTCCCATTTTGTTTGTACAACATAACATTTTCCAATCCCTCGTTTCCGTTATATGTTTTGTCTACAACTTCTTGTCTTTAGCAAACTTGTTTCGACTAAATAAAAATCATCATTGGTTTCATTTTGCATATAATATTACATTTTTTATTTGGTGAGCATTCAGAATTACTAGAAGTCTTGCGCACGCCTGGACTCTCAATGAAGAAAGCATGGTATTATTATGCACATAAATTGGCTTGCCCTCGCTGATGCCATTTGGCTTTGATTTGGGGCCATGATTCCGCTGCAAAACAAGTATAGGGGGCCACTGTTTCAGGAGTATTCGGAGAACAGCCATTTTGCGTATATTGCCATTTTTTTTTGTCAACGATATTGCCAGAGATCTATCTCTAATCCTCCTTCGCTCATATCCCCAATAATTGGAGATTACATGGGTTCTATTGTTGTTGTACTTGGCAGAGAATGCATCCGAATGCGTTATTATTATCTCTTCCTATTCAGCGCTCGGATCATAGTCCGTTGATTCTTGACACAGCTTGGACTTCGTTGAAATAAATACAGTACATTACAAAAAAATTTAAGTGGTTTGTTTGGGCAGATTCAAAGTTGACCATTAGAAGATCGATCGCATATGTTTCCCCTAAATATCCTCAAACAGGAAGTGATACCTTAGCATTCAAACTTACCCATAAAAGGTGGTGCAAAATTATTGGAGGGGGATGAGGGAGTTTGGTCGACAACAAGCTATGAGGACAGAGTTGGATTAGCTCCTCACGCGACAAGAAACTAATTACTACGAGCGAAACAGAACTGGTTGAAGCTGCAGGGAGATCGAAACAGGATCGAGATATTTCCATATGGTGGTGGCCACTTTGAAAAAGGATTGCGACATTGTGTTCTTGATTAAAGACAAAGGGGACAGACACCATAACTCGGCCAGAAGAGATCTCTAGCACTGGTCACATTCTAGATCATTTTAGTGCTCTATTACGTGGGGGGAACGAACGCAAAAATGTGGGTGTGCAAGGTGGGGAGTGCGACATTCCTAATGATGTTTCGTCAAGGATGGAACACAAGCTTACAGTCCTAGCTAGTTAGACTTTTTAAAGCTATGTGTACGTATGTCTATAATATATGGTGGGATGGGGGGCTCTTATATATCTTGTTAATAGCACATGACATAGCATTCAATTGGGTATCCACTTGTACAATCAATTCTGATCTTGATATCACAACATTTACTAGCTTGGGTATCCACTTGCAAGATCATATCAGATTTTGAGATCATTGCATTTATTTGGGTGTTGGATATCTAGGAGCAAATCTAGAAAAAATCAAGGAGCAAATCTAGCATATCTATATATGCTAGGGATTTGGTCATAAATGAACAATTAATGTTTGGATTCCTTCCTTCTCATTTTGCCCATAAAAATATGCATTTGTTTTGCACGTATGAGATATCCCCAGCCATAGAGCCGCAAGCAAACTTCTTCTAAAAACATTCAGCTTTGTCCTCCATCTATATTCTCTAAAAAATAGCCTATAAATTTAATATGTACGTGAGAGTCTTGGGCAAAGTGTAAAAGTGTTTCATTTGTGGAGCTTTGGGTTCTCCTACTTGTGCTAGGTCCAAACCAAATGATAAATTATCGGGCTGTTTTACCCTAGAGGGGACAAATTAGAGATTTTCTACTGCACCGGTTTGTTACCGTAAAGGGCTTGAATCTCCTTTAAGCGAGCGAGATTTCCGTGACTCAGCCTGTTAATTTGTTCATTGTAATTTTATTTTGGGGAATTTGCACTTACACCCCTTGTACTATCACCGATTTGCACATACACCCCCTGTACTCCAAATTTAGGCACTTACACCCCTTGTACTTACGAGTGAAGTGCAACTGTTATAAATCCCGTTAAATTGGATGGAAAAGTGAGTGGCGGGAGTTTTCCCTCCAAAATGACTGCAAAAATGCCTAAAATACCCCTGGAAGCCATTTATAACCAGTCCAGAGGTGCCAGCTGCCCATTTATCTCCATGCAATCACCACGTAAATGTCGTTCGGCTAAATAAGCAAAGAGGCTTATTTTTTTGTCCTTTTTCAAATTTTTTTCGTATCACTTGGCTTATCATCATTTTTTGGGGATTATTGCATCCTCATGACAAGAGAAATCTAAAAAGTAAAATTTTTTGATCGAAATCCAATTTTTTTTGAATAAGACGAAAATAAGCCAATAAGCCACTTTTTTCGTCTTTATTAAAAAAATTGGATTTCGATCCAAATTTTTTACTTTTTAAATTCCTCTTGTCATGAGGATGTAATAATCCCCCAAAAAAATGATGATAAGCCAAGTGATACGAAAAAAATTTGAAAAAGGACAAAAAATAAGCCTCTTTGGCTTATTTAGCCGAACGGCCTACACCACTCACACCAAGCTACTCTTAACTACCGAATGCCCTTTTTTTTTTTGCACAGAAATTACGGGATTACGGGATGTTACAAGCACATGCAGAAACAAAAAAAAAAATCAAAAACGCCCAATTTTTTTCGCTTTTCCATAGCCACTGTACGTAAAAACCCCCTTTTCTATTCAGTTTTTTATACACTTTCATACACTCGAATCGGGACCAGTACATGCAGAAATAAATAAAAAATTAAAAAGTCCCCAATTTTTTACTGATTTAACATACCAACAAAGTGTAAAAACCCCTTTTTTTCCTGGTTTTTTCTACTTTAATCAATCTACACACATACTTATGCAATATATGCCAACTACATTAAGAAATAAACCTATATCATTCGATTTGAAAAGAAAACCCTAACCTACACTGTTTGATATAAAAAACTGTACCTGTAGAAACCCTAGATTGTTCGATTTTGCACTTGTCTTCAAAATACGTGGATGAACGCAGCAAACAACGTGGATGAACGCAGCAAACCCTTCATCGGTTCATCGTTTGAGATCGGGAGACAAAGAGGTCTTCATCGCATCATCGTTTTGAAAAGTGTGGAGAGAGAGAGAGAGAGAAAGAGGGTGGCGGAGAGGTCTGTGTTGAAGTGCAGGGGTCGTGGGATTTTGTTGGATTGAAGGGTTTTTTTGTCTATTCATTACTTCCGTTAACGTCGTCCACAACTGCACAGTAGGAGGGGTGTAAGTGCCTAAATTTGGAGTACAGGGGGTGTATGTGCAAATCGGTGATAGTACAAGGGGTGTAAGTGCAAATTCCCCTTTTATTTTTGGTGTAAATTGTTGTAATATCACCAACATAAGTTGTATCTTTTGTCTCTTTCTCGGTTCTGGCCAACAATCAGGCTACAAATTTCTTCGATCATTTCTTCTGGTGGCATTCGTCAAGGAGGTCGACCTCCCCATTGTTTATTCTTGTGGCTCAAGGATATTGGTCTATGTTTACAGGATGGTGGTCCATGCAATTGGATTGTGTGTGGTT